>CM041537.1:19560480-20160480 GCA_023238725.1 Scortum barcoo
CAGTAATATATAGCATCTCAACCTCTGCATTGATATACACATTCTGTATCTTCATTTATGTATGTAAAGAAGATAAAACATAAAGTTGAAAAAAATATACCAACAAGACTGCAGTATCAGTGCACTGTAACTAATACCTCGGCTGCTGTTCCTTCTTTTCCATTTTATGTGTTAGTTATGTTAGTTTAAGCATGATGATTACTTAACCCCTACATTGATAACAGCAACTGATTATTAAAGTAATTAGTTTTCATAATGTTTTATCACACTAATAGTATTTTTTTGGGGTTTGCTAAATGTGTGCAATCTGTGTTTCAGATATTATATATTATGGTAGATTTTACAAAATAACAGCTAAAATATGGATTGTTGATGGTAAATCGCAGCCCTAAATCCAACCTTTGCCACTCATTGTGACAGATTGAAAAATTTCCTGTTAGAACTAATGTTATATTACTTAATTGCTCATGGAGGTTCCACACTACCTTCAATAATTAAAAAACAAAAACGCCTCTAATGTACAAAGGGATGGAAAACATTAATTGTTGTGTAACTGTTTAAACAACGGCAAAACAAGCCCAACAAGTGCCTCATACATGTAGATGACTGCAGGCACATCGTGTGCTGTTTAAGAGAGAAGAGCAGTCTGCATTGATCAGGAGAAAATATGATACAGTACACGCTGTCCGCTCACAGATGGTGCTCTGCTCACCTAAAAAGAAGGAAGCTGTGTAAGCAAGAGTGTGTGAGTGTGTGTGTGCCGCTGAATGGCTGCTGATTGGAAAAGAAATAGTCAGTAGATAGATGTATTGTTTCAGGTTTGGTAAATTGGAGCTGACATAAATGCAGTAACTCATAGATACAAGATGTCACCTTTCATCCTCTATAACTAGTGGCCCCTGGTTAAGGTTATTGATATTCATCCTCTAATCCTCTGTGTGTGTGTGTGTGTCATTGGAGATGGTGCACATAAACAGCTGTCAGTGAGGTTTGGTTTTGATGTGCTTCTGTGTTCTGCTGTCACTGCAGAGCTGGATTGAGTTTGCAGGTTATAGGTTATCAGATGCTCACAGAGACAACACACACACACACACACACACACACACACACACACACACACACAATCACACTCCTCTTTGTGCTGGTAAACCGGACCAAGCTTGACAGATCTATCTGTATGAGCAGACTCTCGGGCTCTGAAGCTATCGTCTCTCCTGTTCTCCCTGCACCTTGTAATGTTTGTGTGTGCATTTGTGTGAGTTTGACATGAATAGGAGGATCACTGTCGTCCTTATCATTCTTCCTCTCTCTGTATACTGTCCTGTGTAAGGGCAAAAAAGAAAAACAGACAATGTTTAAGGTAAGAAATGATCAAATTTCATCCATAATCACTGTGCCCTGAGGGAATAACATAGTTGTTTTGATAATTGATTTTTAATTTTGATCGTGGTAAGACACAATTAGATCATTTTAGCATCCTGTTTTACTTACTGGCTTATACTGTCTGTACTGCCGGTTATGTATCAAATTACAGATGCCTTTAAACAATTTCATCGTTACATTTTCTTTCCTCCTCTTCTGTGATGTGGAAGGCATGCATAACATCTAACTAAAGTGTGCCAAAAGGTGCACAGCCTTTTATGCATTTAAACATATTGGATTGCTTCTTTTAAACACCTCAAACACTTAATTTAACTTTTAATTGTCCATTTATTGAGACTGAAAAATATACTTGTACCACACTATGCTATATGGGCATGTGAATATCCTGTAGCTTATTGAATTTATAGCCCATCTATTTACTGAAATGATCAAACCCTCAATGCAGTTTTTTAACAGCTGCATGGACAAGTTCTAGCTTCCTGTTGCATCATTTTATACCCCCGACTGTGTTTGACTTATCCGATATCTTTGGAAACTCTTTAAGCCCGACTAGAATATAAAACGAGTTTCTGTGGGTTTGACTGAAACTTGGCTGCACGAGACGCATTCGTAAAGATGGACCTGGTGAAGGGCCCGTTGAGCTGAAGAGGTTAATGTGTTTTATGAGAGCGGTACACAGTCTTGGCAGAGGTGCGGTACCCAGTGGTTTGCTGTGCCTGGCACCCTCCACCTGGCCTGGGCTGGATTCAAACCCACAACTTACACAGCTCTTAGCCTGCTCTTCAGCTCAGAGAGCTAAGGCCAGCCCAGCAGGCAGCAGGAACTCCTGAGAGGACGCTGACCCGCCCACACGCACGTTTAAATCCACGTTTACACTTGAGAATGAGTCTATAAACCAAACCTTACACTAATCTTTATTTTAACACTTAACTGAAATCCTAACCCCAAATTAATAAGGAGTGGCAAAATATCACTGTGAGGACATTTGATCCTTATAAGTAAAGAAAAATAAGCACCGCCGAAACACACATGCAGTCTTTTTCACCTTCCTGTCATGCCTCCTCTCTCTCTCTAGGTATGTTTCCATCCAAATGTTGTGCAAATTTTAAGCAAATTTCAAAAAAGTCTATCAACTAGTGCTATTTGAATATTCTCAAGAGGGTGTAACAAGGGCACATAATTAAAAGAGCACCAGAAGCTCTCCTGCACCTCTGGTACGTGGAGGGCATTTCATTGCCGCTTTCCACCTAATATGGCATTTATGTTATTTTCATGAATTAATTTGTCTGCTATGCCACTATTTTGTTTAATTTTAATTTTTTTTTTAGCTTTAGCAGGGGAATAAAACACAGAAGGAGGTTACAGCAAAACACTGACGTTACTGCTGGAAATAATAGAAAAAGGAAAATATTATTGTTTCCGTCAGCCCTCTGTTTATGGATTCACTGTTGTTTTACCTCTACCAAGTGTAGAAACAACTTGGACATACAGTATGTGAGTAATTTTTTATAAACTCATGAATGTTTTAATACTCACATCTAAAATATGCATAAAACAGATGAACTCTCCTTCCCCCTTCTCTCTCTGTTTCTTCTAAATACAGCAGTTTTTGTACTCGTAAATATTTCGAATTATGATTGAAATGATATTTTTTTCACAAGCCTGTATTGAAAGATGGTCAGCTGTTCAGACATGTAAACTCTGGTTGCTCGTGCATGTGTTTGCAGTCTGCAGGCCTGCGGACAGTAGTTGTGCATATGTGACAGGGAACGTGCGGATGTGTATGAATGTGCGTGAGTGTGCGTGTGTCAGTGAGCCAGGGGTAGAATGGTAGAATGCAGTATTGAGGGCAGATTAAATGAGGGTTTTGTTCAGTTTGCTCCAGATGTTGAGTCTATGTGTTTTATTTTTACATTCTTGGCCTGCGGCCCGTATATATTTTGGATTGGGCAGGGAGTATATAATATCAGTGGAAAATGCTGCGGTCTGGTACCTTTTAAATAACATTTCCTCCTTTTTCTGCTGCTGTCCTGTTTTTCTTTCCATGTTGTCTTTTATTCGGGAATGAGCTTTGAGAGGTGATGTTTAGAAAAGCGCTGAAATGAGACTGGCTGTGGGGTTCAAGGAATCACTGGAGACCCCTACACACACACACACACAGAACACACATAAACCATACACACTGCTGCTGCTGCTAAATTCAAGGAGTGGGTAAAGAGGAAGAAGTTAAGGTCTTAAATGAGAAGGTCAATCGGGCAATCCTGCATCTTGGGGTGGCCTTGCCTGGGCTGTGGGGAGTGGGAGATGTAGTTGCACTAATATTTGGCTCCCTCCCCTTGGCCCGTGGAAGGAATTATACCAAAGGTGCTCAGGGACCCGCATTTTGGACTTTCCTTTCCTCTATTTCTGATTTATTTCAGAACAAATCTGGGCCGAAGCGGGCTAAAATCTGCACTAGAGCAGTTAATGGAGTTGTAAAGCCGGGGTAGGCTCCAGGGAAATATAACCACAGGGCTTAAAAAGTTCTCTCTCTGTGTCTGTCTGCGTGTCTCTCTCTCTCTCTCTCTCTCTCTGTGTCCTGTGGTGGGCCCACTCCTGTTTGAAAAGCCACAGTTCCCGGTCAGGAACGAATGCTCGATCCCTCACATCTACCCTCATGGTGGGCCCTGTCATCACTAATCCTGCCAGTGTGTACAGTACAGTATGTATGTGAGGACTCATTCACGCTACAATACAGCCGTCTAGCATGATTTGTCCGTATGTGGTCCAAAGTGTTCTGCTCAGGTCATAGCAATGCGAGTTTTTTTCTCCAGTGTCTGACATTTAAAAAAAAAAAACTCTCACATACAATAGCTTCTTTGCATTTTCAAGTGAAGTGAAGTATTTCATTGAAGTGATAAAAGGCAGAATGATGGGAGAGGTGTGCCAGCTTGATAGGGTCCCTCTTAGTTTAGGTTACTCCCTCATCCCATTGTCCCGCTTTCTTTCCCTGAGGTGATGTAAAAAAGCAGGGACAACAGAGTTATCAAAATTGTGCAGTGGTTAAGCAATGGCCAGCCCCTAAAAAGAGAAGGGTGTATTGACCAGAGAAAAGGAGCAACTCTCAGCTTTCACGACGGGGAGGGGAATGAATGAGTGTTGTTGAATGAGAGAGGGGAGAGGTGCTGCAGCACTCCTAGTCTGCCACAGACGGAGAGGGTGGGAGGGTGGTGGCGGGGCAGAGGTCAGTAAAGGGGGAGGGGGGGTGTGCAGGACGGGTAGTGAAGGATGAGGGAGTGAGAGAGAGGCAGCATCTGGATCCAGAGCTGTTTCCCAGCCAAGTTACATTTGTTTAGTCTGAAAGACAAGAGTGCAGGGGACCGGAGGGGGCAGAAAAAATGTAAGAGAATGAAAGCAGCTCAGAAACAGAGAAGAAGAGGGAGAGAGCAGGTGTGAATGTGCATGTGTGTGCGTCTGTAACTGCTGCACGACTCTGCAGTGTGCGTTTGGGGGCTGTTTTTTGTGTTATTTTAGTTGTTGGTCATCAGCCCTCGCAGTCACTGTAACATTTTAACTTCCTGTTACATTACAAAGACCTGGAAATGTAGCAACCACCTCCTGGCACAGCTTTAAAATTGTGTTCACGAGGGGAGAAGCAACAGGTTGGACAATCACACCAATTGTTGAACAATTGGCCATTTAAAAACTATTATCCAAAACACTTGTTTCAAAGTTCAGGACAATATGGGTACTCATTTTATGAGGTGAATTTCTAAAAGATGTGGCTCAGATAATATGTTTAAAACAGTGAAACCCATCTGATGCTCTCATCGGGATCATAGGTGTTGATGCGGGTACACAGTGACTCTATCTACAATGAGTATTACTGATGATTAGTACTGATGAGTAAAGAATAACTAAGCTTGCAGGGAGAAAAATACACAAATGCTTGAGTCTGTGTGTTTGTGTGTGTTTGTGTGTGTGTGTCCAAAGATCTCACCTCTGTCCTCCCCCCTTCTCACCAGATTCAGGCCTCAGGGGTCAGGTCTCAGCTCCTCTTGACCTCTGCATGCGTTCCACAGCCGGGCACCACAGCAAGGCCACACACACACACACACACACACACACACACACACATATATAAACATGCACCCAAACACTTAAGATGCAAACACTCACATACATGTGTACACGAATGCATGCGGCAGGCAGAGCCATGAGTGAATTCAGACGAGTGCGCACAAACTCATAAACACCCGACTGCTCAGATACTAACAAGCTCGTAATGGGCAGACACACACAGACAGAGAAGTGATGTGGAAAGGGAGGGGGGGGATAAAAATTATATACTTCTCTTCAGTGAAAGAGAAGAGGAAAGAGCTGTGTTTTTTTTGGGACAGCAGCATGCAAAGAAACATTTCTTAAAGAGAAAGAGCAGTAAAGGGTACAGGGGGGAGGAACATGCATCCGACATGCAGTCATCCAGACGGAGGCCAATGTTTTCACCTTTCACTGTGTCCCAAAGCCTCCTCATCGAAGGACACACAGATAGAGCTTTGTTGAGCTGGAATTTGGTTGTGAGCTCCACGAGCATTCCCCAGACCCTCACTCTCTGACCTGTGACCCCGACGTGCACACACACAATCACATGCACACACACACTAATATGCGGGGATTTCTAGGATATACAGTATACAACATTATGCACAGTCAGACAGTACACTGTGCTGTGGAACTCGGCCCGACGCCAGTCCCCCCTCTCTACCACTTCTGTGTATGTGCATGCGTACAGTATATGTGTGTTTTCATGTCTCGTCATATAGATGTGTGTGTATATATGTGTGTGTTAGTATGTGAGGAAATTAGAGTGATGGTTGTCATGGTCAGCGGCAATAATTTATAGGTAATTGCAGCTGGAGGCCTACAACAGAGTAAAGTCATGTTTTTTTGTGGGTTTTTTATGTCAATCTATATGGCTCTATGACCTGTGATCCTGTGTCTTGCCTGTGACCTCATCAAAGAGAGACGAGAAAACAAGCATTCCTCTTGTGGACAGCAGCCATTCATCACTCCATCTTTGTCCCCTTTTAGAGCCTTCTGTCCGTCGTCAGGAGAAATCAATGTCTTAAAAGGATTGTGAGAGACACAAAGATACAGACACAAAGAGCACAGTCTCTCACATACACGCACACACACTCTGCCGTAATGAAGTACAAAGAGAGGGAATCTGTGCACAGCGCTACTTTCTGAGTTTGCTGTGAGGCTGAATCCATTGTTTGTACTCAAAGTACTTGACCTTGTGATGAAAGGAATGGAACAATTTTACAGTGCTGCATTTAGAAGATGAAAAATGGGATGGTCACATTGTCCCCACTGAAAGTTGTTTATGACTTGAGGACTTTCTTTCTTTCCTTCAAATGATCAAACTTACAAGTGTGTACATACTTTAAAATTACTTCAGTATTATTTTGTTGTTGCATTAGCCAGCTTTATCTCTGTGCTCTGCTTTGAGCCCAAGGAACAGCACCAGCTCCTCAAAGGATGATTGAGCCAGATTGTGGGCGATTGTAAGCTAGAGGCAGGTCAAAAATGTATGACATTATAATAGTGATGGTAAAAGATGGTGGTATTAGTATAACAGTACAATTCTTACAAGTGTGCGTATTTTTAGGAGGGGTATGTTGTGGAAATTTGATGTGTGCTGTGTTTGACTTACAGCGAGTTAATGTACAGTGTAAAGGATATGTTGTTTTGTTGGTGAGGGGTTAATTACAGTTAACACTTGACTGCATTATGCATGTATAGTTATGTATTGTATATTGATTATACAGCTGACAGCGTTTCATTGACATGTATAAACTAGGGAACTGCATCCCTCTAAATAACTGTAATCGACCAGCTGCGTAATATCCGTGGGCTTTGAGGAGGGATCTCTGCCAAACCTGAAAGAAAGCTAATTATTTTCCTCCTCAATATTCAGTGTGAAGACCTGTGAATGCAACAGCTGCTGCACACAAGTGCTCGGCAAAGTTAAGCGTCTGTTTTGTCTCCTCTGGCACCGTGTCCAAATTTCTAAAACAGAGAAAACACAGTCTGTTTGATTGTTACCAATGCATACTAGTATATTACCACTGCTCATGAATGAACATGATGACTGTTTTTTAGGCTAGCCATTATAAAATGGAGAGTCAAAATTCAGACACACTCTTGGGCAACAGTTTATGCTTATATATTTATAGATATTTTGAATGCCTATGTCTCAGTCTCTATTGAGTTGATACTGAGGCTACATATTCATGCACTTTTATATGACCATGAAAAGCAGAAATGTACATCTGGAAGATGGTTTCCTCAGAATCGCCAGTCCTATAGCGCTCACTGCTCAGGCAAATGACACAGCCAAGCACCATAGAAAATCAACGATATAGACACCATCCCTCTGTCTCCATTAAGAATACCTGCAAACAGTAGCTGACATTGAGGAATCCTATAACCTCAAACAGAGATAGTTTTGAAAGACCCTCCCTGCTAGCTTTAAATCTGACAGGATGCATTAAGTACTTAAGGATAAATCCTTATTATATACTGTCTCTCTTAAAATATTCAGCTTTTAATAGTGCTACAGACTATAATGGATGGATGTTATCTTGGTGTGGACCACCTCTGGAACAACAGGTTGATCTTCCAACTGAGCAGAGTACATCATATTGCAGTTAGGCTATGTGGGGGTGGGGTTGCTTCAGGGACCAGTGAGACTAGAGGTTTATGATACTATGAGACAGGATTTAAAAACTCTGAACTCTGAAAGTGATCAAGTAAATGTTTTATCTTTTTCCACACTGCTGTTCGTGTGACAAAGTAATTTATCAAGAATGAGTGCCTGCACGTATTTGATACCAGCGCAGCACCTTGCAAGATCGTATTGCATTGGGGTCCAACCAAAAGTTTAACCAGGTTCAACTGTTGGGGAACCTGTGTTTCTTTTTTGTCTGATTCTTCTGAGTTGGCACCCACTGGTCGATGGTGGGGCCCCTGTTCAAATGAACGAGGCAGCTGTGTTTTCTCCAAACACCTGTCTGCAAAGAGCTTCACTGGCAGAAACTCTTTACAGACAGGTGAAATAAAAGGCTGCTGGACACAGTAGATAACAGTGGGAGGTTGCAGTGCATGAGAAACGAGCAATTTCAAAGTGTTTGCTTGTTTCTTTTTATCCCACAACCTCCGCACAGCATCTCTCTCTAAACGGTGGTAGGCAGTGTGTCAGAGCTAATGCTAAGTCCTGCTGATTTTTATACTTACTAATCTTACATACAGTCTAATGACTACTCATATTATGATTAGTAGCCTGCATTTATCAGTATATCTAGCTGCGTAAGGAGCCAGTGAAGTGGACCTGTGTCTCAACACTGACTCTGACTACATTGGATAAGTCTGCTGCATCCATTAATGCTGCTGTTTGATTGGATTCAGTTGGCCTTGGAGTAACTGAAGCTATGAAACAGCATTCATGACATGATAGCTATAATTCACTCAGTGGGAAACTGTCTGTTGAATTTCTTTCTGGATTGACTACAAACCAGTTGATTCT
This sequence comes from Scortum barcoo, assembly GCA_023238725.1. Taxonomy (NCBI): domain Eukaryota; kingdom Metazoa; phylum Chordata; class Actinopteri; order Centrarchiformes; family Terapontidae; genus Scortum; species Scortum barcoo. The sequence continues at coordinate 19,569,431 of CM041537.1, forward strand.
AACTTAATGTGTTCCACTTTGTTATTTCAAGACATTTTTTGTCGAAACGAAACTCCCATGTGGCTGTGACAGCTGTATGGTAGGAGAGAAGCATAAAGAGCTCTAGACCTATGGCAAAATGTTAAAAAAGGTGCTACCTTTTGTCTTTAACATGTTAAATCTAGCTCCTTTATTAATCCATGTTTCCCTCTGCCTGAACAGTGTCTTTCACTGACAGAGAGGAAACTGCTGACAATTAGACATTAGGATGGCTCCTATTGGCCACCAGGGGCAGAGTGGCTCACGGTGAGCGAGTGAATGTATGATAAAAAAAACAAAACAAAAGGGATTTCACGCATTTTGCTCTCTGATCACACCCTGAGCGACTAAAAGTCACACATTTCTGGAAATATTTTTGTATTAGTAGTTGTTTAAGTCGAATTGGTTTCAAAATGCGTAAAAAAAATACAGCATGGTGGGTTTGACAGCATGCGGCACTGTTTACCTCACATTAAGTTTTCGCATTGGTTTTGCTGCAAGGACATCATTCACAGGTGGGTTTAATATTGTGTGCGTGTGTGTGTGTGGTACTCTGTAATGGATCAGTATGAATGCCTCGTTAGCAAGCGCCACTGAAACCCTGTAGGCCCTTCAGAATATGAGTGCCATTTTAGAGAGCAGCTTTTTCTGTCGCATTCTAACTACCACTTACACAATACGTTCTGCTCACACACACACACACACACTTCACACACATTAGCCCACGCACATACACTCAATAAGCACTTGTGTGTGTGGGCAGCTGGCTGAATTGATGAAACGGGATTCTGCATCCTCTGGGGAGCAGAAACACACCACTCTATTTAGCATCAGAAAGGCTACATTCACTCTTTTCATCTGAGAGGTGAACTGAGGAATGCCCTCAAGGTGTGGACCGAGGGATAAAGACGGTTACAAGGGTGCGGTGTAGGGTTTAGGTGGCCGGCAGTCCCTATCTTTGGTGTTGTGTTCCTCGCTCTCCCAATTTCTCTCTCTCCTCTCCTCCACAGTAAATCTTTCCGTCCTCTGTCAAAGGCTCGCGCGAGGCGGAGAACAGAGGTTACACCTGTAAACAGTGGGGGATCTTTTAAAAAATTCTCTGTTTCCCCTCTCCTCTTGTCTATCATGTCCCTGGTTTGTTTGGTCTCTCTTGTTTCTCTCCTCTACCCTCCGCGCCCCTCCCTCCCACCTCTCCATTTTCTTATCAAACAAAATGGCACTGAAGGCAGCATGCACACACACACACAAAGGCACAGGTAGCAAAGTTTCTCCTGGAGTTTTCACAGCGAAAAACCAAACAAAACATAAAACGGCGCTAACGCAAAAGAGTGAGGGTGGAAAGGAGGAGGAGGAGGAGGAGGAGAAGAGAGGGAAGTTATTTTCTCTGGTTTTTGAGGCTGTGCCGCGTGTACTTCTGACAGGTGGGAGGGGAGATGAAGCGTGCATTGTGTTCGCTTGCTAATTAGCATCGTTAGCGGGGCCCATCCGCTGTGAATGGCGGAGATAGTATTAGTGAGGTTTATGCACAGTGAGAGGTAGAGATAGGGAGAATAGAGCGTGGTGCAGGCAAAAGCTGTATATGCTAACGCTACATTAGGTCTGATAAACTTGCAGGTCTTTAATGGACTCAGCAGGGGAAGGAGGAAAGGAGGGGAGGGGAGGGGAGAGCCAAGAAGTGTAAAGAGAGAACTGTACACCAGTCTGCTTCAGGCTTTCCTTTCAGTACTCTGAACACGACCTCTGTGGAGCTCATAAAACCACGGTGACACACGCATAAGATAATGAGCGATTGTGCGTGTGTCTTTCACAGAGGTTTGGGTGTAGTGATTTTGAGATCAGGCTTCTCTCCTTTCACCTCACCCCTTGAGGGTCCGGTTACACACAAGGTGTGGGTTACAAGCCACTGGCTATATGAATAGACCTGTTAGCCCAGGATTCATATTGCAAACACACACACACTTCTGATTCTTTTGAGCAAAAAGGCATTTCCTAGCAGTAAGTATTACTGTGGTTTATATTCAATGCTTTCATGCCTATCACAGTAATAATATGTATGCATGCATGAGTATGTGTTCATGTATATGTGTGCGCCACACAGACCCGGGAGGTCACATAAAACTGTCAGCATCATCCAATCACCCACTTTTTTTTTCATACTGCCCTTTACCCCCTCCCTTCCACTCTCTTTCTTTTGCTCTCTTCATTTCATCCCCTCCAGTGTCAAGAAAAAGGCCCTTGAGGCTGTATTGCTCTCTCTTTTTAGGTAATACACACACACACACACACACACACACACATCCTCTCTAAAGGACCCCTGAGGGAGAAGACCATCAGAGCAGTTTGGAGGGATGGGAGGCATATTGTGAGTTTTCAAACAGAAACATCTCAATGGAGCCTCGCTCCGTCCTCTGAATGGGCGGATGTGTGTGAGTGAAGGGGGTGATGAATATTAAGTAAGGTGTAATGGCCAATACCCACCTCTCCACCTCCCCAGGACACTCAGGGATCACTATGAGTTACAGGACAAGGGTCACATGACGGGAGAAGGCAGCTGAAGGCATATGGCCCATTGCTAGCCACACCACTTGTACTGTGAAAATCAGTGGAGAGCTCAACTCTTTCTGAAAGGTAAAAATGACTGAAAATCAAATTTTCACTGCAAAGGGCTGGCTTTGTGTTATTTTTTCCAGTATGAAGGCTGTAAATGAATAATGAAATGCATAAAGCTCCAGTTTTATGACAGAAAACATTCCCACTTATTACATGTGAGTCACCGTAACAAATAACACATATATCTTCCTCAGACTTTAACATTAACTTAGTTTTAACAAAATAATACTTTCTGTGATTCAAATACAATAATTATATTTCAGACAGAAACAATATGTAATAGGCTAAATATATATGTATGTATGTATGTATGTATGTATGTATGTATGTATGTATGTATGTATGTATGTATATATATATATATATATATATATATATATATATATATATATATATATATATATATATATATATTTATATTTATATATATGCACTTGAATTTTTGTAACTAATGTGTGTGTTGTATATGTATGTATATATGCATAACAAGTATTTGTAAGGCAAAAACATATTACCTGAAGTAAAATAACCTCAAACATCATTTTCAATCATCATTCCGTGTCAAATGTAACTACTAAAACCAATGAAATAACGGAGTCAAAACCACAGCCATCAGTGCTCTGTAAGCTGACAGTGTAAACAATAGCTGGCTAGAACTTGGCCATCTTCATTTACCTGTTAAACGTCTTTTTGCGCCTTATAGTTGTCCCTTGAGAGTTTTCCCTTCTTCCCAATAGAGCAGCTCATACTCCCAGTAAAGCGACAATGACATTTATGTGAGTTTGCTTTGTGTGTGAGTAGGTGCAACCGTATAGTTTTTTTAAAAAAAAAAGTCAAAAAGAGAAGTTGGAGTGGTATTGTAATGATGTTTTCATGGCGGGCTTTGGGGTTGTGATGCTGACATCAGTAGACTTCAGTTACCTTCAGGACACAGCAGATGAATAAGAGAAGGATTTTTAAACTGATTGTAGTGTTTTTTTTTTTATATAACACACTTTTTTCTCAAATCTGGTCGATGCTGTTGTGAAGGATGTAGATCAGCTGTCTCGTCTGGCTTTCTGATCACTTATTTTGTGTTTTGATATAGCATATCACCCAGCGCAGGTGTTGCCAATGACATGTCCTTGTGTTTTGTCAGGCATTTGCGCAACTATAGAAAGGTTATTTTCTCGAAGATCACTCAATGCTAAGGCTGTGTTTGGACAAACAACAGCACCATCATCACTGCACAATGTAACATACACTGTCAGTAGGTTTTCTAATTAAAGTCATTTAACTTTACTTCAGTGGATGAGGCTGATCTATGACTAGAGACTCTCCAATCCTTTGCTAATCCTTTTATAGAAATAATACAACAAATGCAGTGTTTTACACATTTTAAGACCTTACTAACTCCTTCACCTCTGTAGTGAAATATAAATTAACTCCAAAGGTGAATGCTCAATAGTAAACATAAAATACATTGGAAACAAGTGAAAAAGAGCCACTCTGAAAATAAAACAGACACACACACACACACACACACACACACATTTATTTTCTTGTTAAAAAAAATGGAGCGGATTTTTTTTTAACCACTGTTGGCTTACTTTTCCTCTGCAGGTCTACAAACTGAATTTCATTCAACTAATTAACCTTCTAAGAGTATTTAATGGTTCATTTATGTTTTTATAGAATATAAATCTATATATATGTGTCATTTATATTTGTATATATGTGTCTCCTTTGAGAAGCTGACGAGGCTATACTGGGCTTTATGTCTGGCCTACTAGCTGAGTGAGTAGCACAGTTTGATTGAGAAATCAAGAGGGACTGCATGAAAGAAATTACTTTATTGGAATGGTGCATGTATGAGATTACAGTTTACAGTGGCTTTTTGGCTCTGATGAGCACGTCCCTCATTATCCCTAACTTCAGTGCATTACAAATCCCCTCAGATAACAACATGTTGCAGGCCTCTATCATCCTCATACAGTACAGCAGAAGAGCATTTCATTACACTGTCACCCGTCATAATCCTCCGACCAGCGTGGCCCTCACGGAGCATCAAACAGATGACTCTGAAACAGAGGAAGAGAGCCGGGGACAAGGAGGCGGTGGTGGTGATCGCGGTGGTGGCACGGGTGGGGGGGCGGCGTAATGGAACGTGTTTGTAAATAATCTCTCTGTCACGGTGGTAAATAGCAGTTTATTTAACAAGCATCACATCACAGGAGCGCTCCCACCCTCCGCCGCCCCGTCTCTTCTTCCTCCCCTTCATCCCTCTCTCCTTCCCTCCTCTTCTCTGCTCTCGTCTCGAGCTCTGCGGTTACAGCAGAGCATTAATAATAATAACAATGATAAACAGAGAGAAGAGATAACCACAGTAGTGTGTGTATAAGAGGCCCTTGCGCTCAGCCAGCTTACAGCGCTTAGCCCCCATTAAAGATGGGATGCGGAGGGGTGGGTGGCGGGGGGGCAGCAGGAAAATAAGAAGCTGTTATTTTGCATGATATTAACCACATGAAAGCGTGCGGCTGCTGAGGACAGTAAAAGTCGCTGAAGAAGACAGAGGGAGGGTGCGAGAGAGGGAGGCTCGGTGGAGGAAAAATGTAAATAGCGGCTGGCTGAGTTATCGGGCATAGCACTGTCAGACGTGTGTGCATGCGTGTATGTGTGCGTGTGTGTGTGCGTGCGTTAATCGTTATCGCAATGCATAATGCTGTCAGACGGCCCATTGTTTGGGAAGCGATAAAAGGCAATTTCCCAGAGTCCCTTGTAGAACCACACGCTCGGCTTAATTTGAGGGCCATTTTCCGTGACAGTGTTGACAGTTTATACATCTCTCTCCTTCTTTCTCTACCCTTTTCTACGTCTCTCTCTCTCTCTCTCTCTCTCTCTCTCTCACCCCTCTCCTGTGTTCCCTCGCCTTCCTCTGCTCATCCTTCCTGTGTGTGTGTGTGCACACTTTGTAGTAAAGAGGTTTGTATTCATGTCTGTGTTTATTAGTATCTCACCCCCATGTTTGGCATGTTTCCTTTGAGGAAGCAACAATACCTGATAGTCTAATACCTGTCAGTACACACACACACACACACACACACACAGCCCTCCACGTCTGATGGGAATGTTTTTCCCTCTGCCCTGTCTTAATCTTGCCCTGACACAGAGCATTGTGAGCTGTGCTGCGCTGCCATCAGAGGAGAGCATGTCCTCTCATCATCCTGAGAGAGGGCCTATTAGAGGAGCTGAGGATGATGGGAGGCAGGGAGGAGAGAGGGAGAGAAGCGAGGAGATCGCAGGTTCAGGGCAGGATAATTGACATGGAGGCTCCCAGTGCCTGCGGAGGAGGTTTTCTACGCAGTGCCTTTAGTGAGAGAGCAAACAAGATATTGTGCACAAACATACACACATGCGTGCACACTCGCAAACACGTACAGTAAATTCACACGCGCTCACAGTATGCGAGCAAACAGCTCACGGTTCTGTTTGCTTGCTGTAGTGTGATTAGCCCAGTCACACTGTTTGCTAAACTTTAAGGCACGAGGCTTCGAAAATGAAACCGATGCCTAACATCCACTTTAGTGACCTTGGTGACGCCAGATTTTGTTTGTTTGCTTGATTATTTAGATAGATGATAGATTATAGATAGAGTGTGTTAGTCATCCTGGGAAAAAAATAGGCAATTGCGGCACTGCAGAAGCCGAAGGAGCAAGGTAACAAACTAGATGCAGTAAAAGCTGAGAATAGAGCCTTAAAGTAAAATGAACTGAAGACAACACTCTACAATGACAATTAAATCAGATGAGTGAGCCTGAAATAGTACCTTCATCATTAACATTTCAATCAAAAATCTTTTACCTGCCACTAAGCATAACACCATTTCACAAACAGCACATCATCATGCAACCATATAACCCGTGGGCACTGCATTTTGCCGGCACAGATCTAATATTGCTCAGGCTGCATCTGCACATGATAACTCTATCTGTCTCTGTTTTCTCTGCACCCAGGCCCGGAAAAAGGCAGGACAAGACCATACAGAGGCTGTTGCGTTTCTTCTCTTAAGCCTCCAACTCGAGTAGCAACAGAGTAGCTCAGGCGAAGATAAAGCTGCCCGGCTATCTGCTTACCATAATCTATAACCTATAAAAAGAGAAGAAAAGACTCCTGGCCATTCTATTCCTTAACTCTGTTATCATTCTTCAAAGCTGAGCCTGCTTTCTCTCCTGCTCCAAGGCTGTTTTATTGTATTGTCGAGAGGAAGTATTCTTATTGTATGTATTTTTTTATTATTATATTTCATTGTCTGCGGACAATTCCCCACACCGGTGGTCTGGTGAACAAAGCCAACCAGGTGGGTTTGATAAAGACACACATTTAGAATTTGATGGGGCACTATCTGCCCTTTCGGTGCGATAAGTCAGCTTTCAGTGAAAAGTGGATTAAAATAAAAGCAGTATATGCCACAATCCATTCAGTCTCAAGAAGTTGCAGACAGCAGAATAAAAGCATAAAGTCTTTAAAAAGTAAAAATGGAAGATTTCCTTATTATCTAAAGGCGACAAGTTTAAATGTAAATGTCGTGAATCAAAACGTTCTCAGTGTTGTTTGGAGGGCCAGGCCTGTCCACAAACTCCTCTCCCCTCCTGTCTGCTCACCTCTCGTCGCTTTCCTCCCTCCTCTGTTACAAATGGCCCCACGTAGGAAATGAGAGGATTGTTATTTCAAACTTAATAATGTTACACGACTCCATCAAGACAACGCTGCTCTATCAAACTCCCACAATCTCCAGAGATAATTTAATCACCAAATGCCAAACTGCCACGCCACATTTAGGTGTAATTTTCATCCATGCAAAGGTAATTTGTTTCAGTATTATGAATTAATTAAAGCCTAACGAAGATGGAGAAGGCTGCAGAATGTCTAATCAACAGGCCCTTGAAGACTGATTGATTCTCTCTCCTCCACACTCTGGCCTATCATGCTCCGTCCCCCTTTTTGTCACATCCGCTGGCACTTTTTCCCACCGTTGCTCCAATTTTTTTATTCTCTCGCTGACTTGTCTCTATTTCTCTCTCCATCAGATCGTCCTAGATTTTTACCAGTGCATTGATTTAAGCGCCCCCCAAAGCAGAGGTGAGGTTCCATTCACTAAGTAATCTCCTCTGTGTTTTTTTTTTCAACTTTCCTCCTGTTTGTCAGTCGCTGCCTCTGCATGCATCTGCGCCGTCTGTCTACATGCTGCACAAAAGACAAACTCTGCGCCGCGTCGCACTTTATTATTTTAATCTCTCAGCTTTTCTCGTTCGGATGCTTTACAGTATTTGTTGACATTTAAACAGTCCTCGATACATTCCTTATTCCTGTATGTGCCCATATGCATCAGGGTGGAGCCGTGTGTCACTCAATCATTCCTGCAGCTGCTTGTCCCAGGGGCCATGACCTTGTTTTCACATATATGCGTGAGCCGCGGGGCACATGAAAGCATCCTTTTCACCCCTAAACACTCACTCACAGGCGTACAGTGCAGCAGAAAACACACTACACCATAAATCAAGGTTAGAACACGCCAAAGTCATACACAGACAAGCCCTTCTCACGCACACGCCGCACATATCAGGTGTTATCTGTGTTTCAGATCTGCAGGCCTGTACACTGTGTGTAGTTTCTCCGAACTACACACACAAACACACATGCAGGCATTCAGATGTAAATGCTCACACCCAGGCACATACAGTAAATACAACAAATGCCTTCTAATCCACCAATAACAACATACCTCAGATCCAGTTCTCGCTAATGTAAATATTTACCCTGCATGCTTGAGATATTCAGCTACGTGGCCGAGACAAAAGCTTGCAGGTTTGGCGTTGCATAGACAATCTCGGTTAACCGTGAATGAATGAGCCCCGCAACTCGCAAACACCAAAAAAAACACAATCTGGGGATTACGAAAAATGCTAAAAAGACAGACTGTCTTAACTTTCAGCTTTTGTAAGTCATGTATCTAACACGGAAAGGACAGAGATAGCTGTAGGTGCATTCCTTTACTGTAGAAAGAGAGAGAGGGAGGGAGGGAACAAGGTGAGCAGAGCCCGCGGTCAGCATGAAACTGGTAGAGCTCAGATAAATCAACTCTGTAAAACAAACACTGTTTAGTGACAGGCACCAGGGTTTGTGTGGGCTTGTTTGTGTGGGTGTTTATTTAGGCTCTATGAGGCACCATGGGAAATGCTGCAGGGAGTGTCACCAGACAAACACAACATCACAAGCTAGTGCTCACACCGGCCTCTATTTAAAGGGTCAGCTCACACCAATTATAAAAGAACAACGTGTGTGCCTAATAGTATTAAACCATGCAGAGAGTTTTGTTACTTTTTGCCAAGGTGGAGATAACTTCCACCACCACCACCCCCGATACAAAGGACTCAAATAGACCTAAAACAATGTTGTGTTGGTGTTTTTAATAGTTTCTGAGAAAAATGTATGTGAGGTCTGTGGGTCACGTTGTTGTGAATGTATTATTTAGATGTTATATGAAATGATATTGATGATGCTAGATGTCTTTCAGCACCCTAAACTTATCCTGGGCTAATGGCATCAGTTTCAGGGGTGGAGGTTTCAACATTTTAAGATATGATCCACTAGAAAATGATTATCTGTATGTTTCAGTATTTCCACACTGGAGCTAAAAGGAGATACAAAGGTTCATAGTTAAAATTCTTACGATTCCAGTCACGGGTTGAGTTGCCGACACTCGTTGCGGTAACAGCAAGTGCAGCTTGATACTGCAAACAGCAAACACCCTTTGAGCAACTCATAAATACTGCAGAACCGGAACTGCTTTGTCTGTTACAGTGCAGCCACACAAAGCAATGATGGTTAACTTGTTGAGGTGTCACATGCAACCTGCTGCTGCTTGCTCTGTAACTCTCTCCAATATTTTAAGATCAGCTGCCTGAAAAATTATACCAATGATGATATATATATATATATATATATATATATACACACACACACACACACACACACACACACACACACACACACACACACATATAAAGTGTAGGGATTTTAACTTTCGTGTTTCGTGTTTGTTTCTCTATTATTTCTGAAGGTTTCCATCATGTTTGGCCCTGTTAGAGGTGCGGACATGAAGTGTGAGTTTGTGTCATTGTGCACCCAGGGTTAAAATGACCCCGAGCTCTCCTGCTGTTAATCATACTGTGGTGACACGAAGCAGATGACCAATTAAAAATCCTTGGGCAAATACCCAATCAGAGCTGAGTTCTGAGGGTCCTCCACGCCAGCGCCTGCCACTGCGTTTTCACAGCCCTTTTCCCTTTCCGTTCTCTCCATCACGCTGAGCGACAGGGGTCTTTTCGCCACGTGTGGACACGCAACACACACACCAACACGTGAAAAAACACACGCACGCATGCACGCACACACAAACGCAGCACACCTTATGACTCTTTATTAATCTGCAGGGCGTTAATTGAAACCCCCCTGAGTCCGAGCCGTACCTGCATTCCCTCTCTCATTATCAGTCAAGGTGCCTTTGGGGGAAGATGGGAGGGGGATGGTGGCAGAAGGAGAGGACTCCTGAGTTTCCTGTGACAGGCCAGTTGAACGTCCACAGATCTGACTGAATTAAACTTAAACAGCCAGTTGGCGTCTGCTTCATCTTCCATCAGTGGAAAAAAAAGATGCCTGGAGCAAAACATGTGAATCTCTGAATCTGTACGTGTTCAGCACGTGCAGGCGTTGATAGCACACTATCAGTCTCACATCTCGAATATGACCATGATTGTGTGCATAGAAAAAAAAACACAAATATTCCAAACTGCAAATAGGCCCAGTTTGTAGAATCTGACCTTTTTTTCCCTCACTTTTATGAAACTGTCAAAACACCAGTTATGAACCAAGGTCTCCTGACAAGCAACACAATCACTGTTTCTCAAATTTCCCATTGAAATTTTTTTTTTTTTGTCAAAAATGAGCAGCGTTTTGATCCAGTGTTTTTGTTCTGCACGATTACATTACCAGATTTCAGCTCGTTCCACATGTTGAAGTTAATAACAATTTAAACAAAGATCTGCAGCAAAACGCACAACACAGCAATGTTACAAGACTTCTGTGACAATGTTTGATGGCTGAAAAGAAATAAAGTCAGAAAGCAGAGCTGTTAAAGCGTGCGAGTCAAATAATATTATATTAGTGGAATGGTTTAGTTGGGACAGGTTTAATTTGACATACAGTATGAAGGAGCTAATATGTGTTTAATAATTCATTGTAATTTAGAAAGAATGCAGCCCATTAGCAGACCTTCAGGCTGACATTTTTGCTTGGTTTTCATCCACAATGGAGCATTTTATGATTGACGTGTTTTTGCTCATCACAGGCGTGGAGACAACCATCTTCTAAGACTTTTGTCATTAGTTCTGGTCCAGTTTTAGACTTAAAAATCAGGTCAGGGTTCCGTTTACACAGGCATCGCTGGCTATTGAAGTGTATAAGCAATGCCAAAGTGTGTATGAGTAAATTGTGTTCTTGCTTGTGTGTGTGTGTTTGCGCGCATGAGCGTGCGTGTGCGCCAGGAGAGGAGAGGATCCGATTAGTACTACTCTGAAAGTAATTACCTTAATTAAAGCAGTAATGTGTGGAGACAGAGGGGAGGAGGGGTGGAGGGTGGGGGGGGAGGCAGGAGAGAACCTGCCATCTTTTATGGGGCAGTTTAGGGACTGTGTGATTTAAGGGGCACACTCAGCAGTGGGCAGAAACGGAGAGAGAGAGAGGGAGGGAGGGACAGTTGGGGATGAAAGAAAAGTAGGGGTGAGTGAGGATAAAAGCGGGGTTTTGTTATGGGAGGATAGGCAGAGGTGAGGGGAGATGGTGGGTGAGGGAGGGGGAGAAATTGTGGGGGAAAAAAACAGTTCTTACAGAGATCTGGCCAACAAGATGGCTTCATTCTTCTTCGTATATCAATTTTCCTCTCCTGTTGGCAGACTTTTGTTTTCACCTTATCTCCAGATATACTTTCCTCACATAGACCTAAACACCCACCCACACACACACACACACACACACAAAACAATCCACAATAGCCTCCATTACACATACTGTTTTACCTTATGTTAGAAAGCGTCTATGCTGGCCCTTATCTGGCCTGGCATATGACAGATTACTCAACCCTGCTATGGCGGACACACTTCCTGTGTAACTTATTTGTAACCCCCTCCCCCTCCACACACACACACACACACACACAAACACACTGTCTGAACCCGCGCCAATGTGGTGGTCTGTTCAGATATTGTACAATTAGTTTCACAACCACGTGTTTGTTGTTTTGTGCGAGAGCTTGATAAAACCCCGCAGGCCTTTATTCAGGTACAGACATTGCGCGTCTCTGCAAGTAGAGGTGAAGGCTAAACATGCGTTAATATCATTTGGCCACATCTCAAAATAAGAAGTATAATTTACCAATTGTTTCCTGTTGTTCTTCATTTCATCCCCGCTCTCCCCACTTCACTGTACTGTACATGCATTCTTCCTACTTCTTTTTGTTAGTGTCCTCAAATATTTGATGTTCTTTGGTTCTGCCACTAGCTATGTCGCCTTATCACTCATGAAGTATTTTTCCATATTTTGCAAGGCGGAACACTTACTTGTTGTGCATGTTTTTTCTCTGTACTTTCCAAAGCCCCACTCTGTCTGTAGTCTGTAGTCTGCGGTCTGCGCTGGCCTTGCACATGTGTGCATACATTTATGAGTATGTGTTTGTGCGTGAACTTGTGTGTGTCTGTGCTTTAATGTGTATACTGTTGGTACCGCAGACCAGACAAAGAGATGGGGAGCAGCTCGCACATTTGCATGAGTTGGAGGTCTCATCATAATGGTTAGATAATGGAAATCAAATAACAACCTACAGAATACAGTCAGTGCTGTGTCCTCACGCCACATACAGCTTACAGGTGTGTGAGCACTTGTGTGTGTGTGTGTGTGTGTGTGTGTGTGACTGTGTGCATGTCAGCATTTGAATCGCAAGTGAAATAACATCTTTTTGATAGAGTGATAATGAAAATAATAACATCCCTGACAAAATATTCATAAAGGTAATGATAAATGCCATATTTCTCAGAGAGATACATCAGAGGCGTCTTGGTTAAAAGAAAACAGTGGCCAGCGTCTCCCACACCCTCAAATTATCTGCCGCTTTCACATTTCACTGATAGCATAGATGAGAGCTGAGGAAAATGGACACACAATTATGCTCACTTGTCGTATATTAATACTGCTTCTTGACATCTTCCATGGACCCTGAGCTGTCATCTCTTTGTCTGCTTTAATTGAAAATTAATGGTTAGTGCGTTGCCAAGGCAACCGCAGCAGTGGTGGTGGGTAGCGAGCCACATTCAGACAGACACCAGTGGCATTGTTTGTCCTGTCTGACCTTGGAAGTCAGAAAAAAAGAAAGAAGAAAGGCAGAGGAGGACAAAAAAGACATTAAAAGAAGAATGGAGAGGTAAGGGTTGAATGTTGTGCATTGGAGCGAGGGAGAAAAATAAAATAAAGTTATTATGGTCGTGTTTTGGCCAGGTAGAGAGAAAGAAAACTGTGGTAGGGGTGACTGAGGAGGAGAGTGAAGATATGATGTCAAAATGCCAAATGGGGAGAATTATGTTTGAGTAAGAAAGCAGAAAAAAGGCCTGGTGATTCTTCTCCCGAGTGACAGGAATTACCTTTGTGCTGATGGAGTCAGAGGGCACCTTATGGCCCCATAATCATCTGGACACAGGTGTGGGTGTGTGCGAGTGTGAAAGAGAGAAACCGCATAGGTTTTTGTGTGTGTGTGTGTGTGTGTGTGTGTGTGTGTGTGCAGAGGAGTATGGGACATGTTGGTCCTAATGTTTACAAATCCATCAGTGAGGACACAGTGCCAAATGGACACTGACTTCGGGGCCAGGCATCTGCAGATTGACACAGAAGCTGATGAACATCGCACAGTCTCCTCTCCAGGCCAAGATGAAGCGAGGCACGCGGGGTTACAGTGGACATGATGAGAAGTCATTTCTGAAAATATAAAAATCATTTACAACTCTGATTTACTCTCAGAAGATGTCAACAGTTGTGGTGCTTTTCATCATTAGCGGACTTAGATGGGAAAATGGATGGTACAATTGAATACCTGTTTTAAAGGCACTTTTTCGATTTAATGAATTTGTTAGACACTTCGATACTGTTGTGTGCAAGGAGGAAACAACATTTGGTTAAAATAGCTTTTTCTACAATATCCAGTATTGTGAAGATTTTATGTAAATAACACAAATAGCCCCTTTAAGAGCACTAGAATACTTGATAAAACTCTGTGACCTTTCATGTGCTGGTGCCAGATTCTGATCCTGATTATTGGCCGAGCTCCCATCTTAACTTGCAACCACATACAAAAATGACACTGATGGTTTGATGTAGCTTTGTGTATCACTGCAGAATGTGTGTGTCCTGTAAGGCTGGAGCTGACAGTTATTATCATTATCAATTCATTTTCCAATTATTTTCTTGATTTCTTGATTAATTGGTTGGTCTATAAAATGCTAGAAAACAGTGAAAACTATCACAGGACAGTTTTGTCTGACCAGTACTCCAAAACCCACAGATATTCCGTTTACAAAGTCATGAAACAAAGAAAAGCAGCAAATCTTCACATTTGGAAAAATTAAATTTTCAAACATTTGACTAATTAATCAACCAATCGTTTCAGCTCTCGTGTCCTCTAAGCTAATTAAAAGAGGCTTATTAAAAGATCATGTTCACAAATGTTCGAAATCAGCTTCATATCAGTTTTATCTGATCTGGGGTTGCCATGTGGGTTAGCATACATTTTGAATGCTGTACCTCCCGAAGTTTATATTTTTCTCTATTTATCAGTGTAATTTAACATAATCCCCATGAAGAGTAACTTTCAAATTTCTTTGATTAGCAAATGAACCAATCTAATAACCAAATGTATCTTTCATATATTAATATCAAAAGGTTTTACTCGGGCCACAGCATTAAAAAAAAATCTGCTTAACACAGTCACACACTGATTACACACACTGAGACACATGTCCTTTGTCTGATTTCAGTCCTGCTTGGTGGATGCTGTGTTGTGCTTTTGAAACTGTCGCTCTAAGTCTGAACATTGTCACAACTGCGTCTTCACAGCGATGCTTCATTATGAGGTGTCTTGAGTGGATACTTGGTGATTGGTTTAGTTGAGTCAGCCGTACATAAGATATTCACAATTTAAGTCCTCCACAGTTTTGCAGCACTTGCTGCTCTACCTGTATGTGTATAAAGCTTGTGTGTATTTGTGAGTGTTTGCGTGATCACAGCTCAAGTGCACCCACCAGCCTAACTGCACTTGTGAAGAGATAGGTTTGAATGAATCATGCTGCATATAAAATGCATTTTCAAAAACACTGAGCTGACAAGCGCGCTCTCTATGCAGAATACACAATACTGCCTTTCTCATGGTCTGGAGGCTCCGTAAAAAGTGGACAAATTAAAAAAAAAAAAAAAAAAATCTAACACATGCTAACTTAGACTTCTGGGTTGGAAGCCAGTTGTTTGTGTGTTTGTGTGTGTGTGAGAAAAAGAAAGAGTGAGGGTGTGTGTTCGTGTACGTACATCGATGTACAAGCGGTTCTGTGTGCATATTTGTGTGTTGCCCATCATTGTGGCCAAGATTGAAAAGCTCACCAAGGGCTGGAAGGTCATGGCACATTTATTGATTGGAACTTTCTTATGCAGACATTTTGCGAAGGTTGAACGCCTTTCCATTCCCAATGTGTATTCTGTTACAAATGTGACAATACGCTGCTTTTGACAGGTCATGTAACAGGTTTTTTTTTTCTTTAGCAAAATTCTCCAGTAATGTTTTTTCGCAGCTCTCACACCACATTCACCCGGAGCAGACCAGTCCACAGCAACACATTGAAATCATATACAGTTTGTGGCAACTGGCATCCAAATGCTGAAAATATGCTGAAGCAGCCTAATGGTGGTCTGCCTAATCACACGGACCCATCGGCATCAGCAGACACTTGACATATTCCCCAGCGATGCTCTGTCGGGCCTTTTCTGCATCTTTACTTCTTACATTGTTTGGGAACAATTTGCCCACTGCCTGGTTGTATTTGTTTGTGGCATTATTTCCCAACAATAAGGGCCACACTGTTCACAAAGCCTGTAAGGACTCGTCCAAAATGGACACAACTGTCAAAAAAAAAACAAACAGGCTATTTTTACAATTAACTGTCTACCTCCAGTGCTACAGTAGCAACACTTCCCAATCACATGCGTACTTTTCGAGCCAGCCACTTCATGAGAAAGAAACCCCACACTAAGCCACACGACAGACTCTACTCTGCTGTGCACTGCTTTAAATCTTCACATTGCATTTCTCATTTGTCTCCAAAAGACCTGATATCAAACCTGAGGAGAGTAACAAATCAAAAGCACACTGGCCCTGAACTTCTGCCCATTGAAGGCAATTACTGAAGCATAGGCTGTTTTATTTACAAGCATTTATCTTATTCTTGCTTTTATTTAATTCAGATGGATGACACTGACCCAGGAACTGTGCGAAACAATACAGTTGGCAGCATTTCAGTGAAATATAAATACTTCTTGGAGACACTCCAACATATTTCCCAATGTATCACTGCCAATACTGTACTATTGTCAGTGTGTGTAGGGCTGTGGTGTAGGGTGTAGTAGAAGACATCATTTTCTTCTGATTCAGTGCTCATAAGATAAAAATTAGGAAACTACTGAAAGTTACTCAAAACAATTAAATAAATTACATTTTATTGAATTTTAGAGTCAGCCAGCTTAATTGAATTGTGCCCCATATCACGATAGCGCATATGGGGATGTCAGAAAGTCTCGTGCGGTGAGATGGATTACAGGTTGACGTTTGAGGCTGAGAATTTCTGGCATCGCAGGAAAGCAAAACACAGACAGAGGGGCATGGACTGAAGAGAGAGATGTGGATTTACACATAGTCGGTGTAAATAAGACAGCTGAGATTTTAGAGAATCACAAAGACCCACCAGTAGTTTGGATAAACTCGAAGGTGCTCGTGATGTCTGCTGTAGCTACTAACCAATCGCCTTGGCCCGGAAGGTGGATGGAGTTAATGGAATGATTGATTATCATGTAATGCATGGAAAAGCTTGCGCTGGGAATGAGTCTGTTGATGCTGTGGAGCCGCTGGGAAATGGTAGTTAGTTGGCAATTAGTCTTTTTCTGGGCTTAACGCCGGTCAGATACAGAGGCCTGGCAAGCGATCTCATCCTGGACCCGTCTTTGACTTCCAGAGGAAACGAGGAGCACAGTTGGGTCAAATTTAAGCTGTAGATATTTATTCCTCTGAGGCAGATGATGCAGTACAAGCATTTCAGTTTATGTGACAGAACTGAGAGGTTCAGGCTGCTCAAAAGTCTGTGCACACACAAATTAAATGTTCACCAACACATGTGTAATCATGTGTACTTCCTTCCCCCATGACATGCATTTGAGATTCCTTTGATTACAGATAAGAAAAACTGTTATGAAATGGATTTATCTGCATAGCAATTACCACCACACAGGCTAGTGTCAACATGTTTATAAAGTTCAATTACAAAGCAATGGACATGCAGAAAATGCTTATGAGGAGTATGAGGAGGAGTGTGTGCCGCCCACTGGAGAGATCCTATCTGCTGGCTCAGTTTCCAGTGCTGCACCAGGTAGAAACAGTGGTGGAAATTAACTGCACACATTTACTCATCTTTACTTTCCTTACTTTACTCACCCATCCTTTACTTGAGTCTTGAGCATTTTAATTTCCTGCTATTTTATCATTCCACTCCACTATAGTTGTTTGATACCTTTAGCTACTAGATGTGCAGCAGATTAATGATACAAAATATAATGAATTAACAAATAAATTGGGATGTATTATCATAGGTTAAAATAAGATAAGATTTTATTGATCATGGATGTGTATTCACAAGTTACACAGCAGTATATTAATTAATAAATCATTAAAATGAGCTCCTTTACCACCTGCAATGTTAAAGTGACGTACATAGTGCTGCATCAATAATTATAATCCAACAATATAACATACATTATTATTATTATTATATTATTATTAAATGAACTTGCATAATGAGTATTTTTACTTTTGGTGCTCCACCTATATTTTGAGGTTAATACTTTTGTGCTTTTACATAAGTTGAATTTTGAATGCAGGGATTGTAATTGGAATAAAGTATTTCTACACTGTTGAATTGCTCATTTTAAAAGATGTGCTACCTCTGTCACTACAAAAAAAAAAGAAAAAAAAGCACCTCTTCAACACACACAAATCACTTGAAACAGTCAGCTTATCACACAGAAGCACCGGCACTCACCTGGTACATCATAGCCTATAAAATAGACCCAGTGGACAACAATAACAAACAGCTACCTCACAAATATTACATCTATTAACCAATACTTCAGAAGCTGATCAACAATATTATAGCAACACAAATAAATAGGACTGTAAATAAATAGGCAATTTTTGAGTAGTTGCACAGCAATAAATATCAGCAATGACAATGAAAATGCCAGATCATGAAATCAAATTAAATCACATTAATTGTATTAACTGTAGTCTCTTACTTGTGCTGAAGAACAGCATGTTCAGGTGCTGTAAACACTGACAGATGACAGAAGGATTATCACTTCAACTAGTGGACACACTCAGTGAATCTTGGGAAGAAGCACAAATGTAAAAAGCACAGCAAATTCGACCATAATCTTGCTATAAATGTATGCTCTAAAACTAACAGAAGATAAAAAATATTACTTTCTTAAATGTTCCTACTAACACAAATGCACAGCTGTAGGGGCTGCTGGACCCTCAAAGATTTACTTTGCCCAAGTAAATGTCAATTCTTGTGAAATGTCAATCAGCAAAGGATGAAAATGCATTGCGCGTGTCAAGTGCGCCGGACCGGGCTGCAGTTTTTCTTGCATGCAACAGAGGAGAGTGTCTGGCCGAGGGTTTGTGCCGCAGCTCAGTTCACTTGAACCAGCAGAAGGAGTCCAGGAAGCAGGAAGGAGGAAGTGATGGAAGCGAGAGGAGCGGGGGGTGGGGGTGAGAAGAAAAAAAGAAAAAGTAGTTGCATGTTGATGATATGGAGGGCTGAGGTAAGAAATGGGGGGGGCACGGGGAGGGAAAAGATAGAAAAAGAAAAGAAAAAGAAGGATGGATCACTTTCCCATATTGCATGTGTAGCAGAATCCGTCATCTTGGGGAGCCAGATGTGCGTCATTCACATCAAACTTTCCAAATTAAAGGGCCACCTCACCCCTCCACTACCCTCTCTAATCCTCTCTCCATCTCCTTCTCTCTTACCATTAAGTCTCTCTGTGCTTTTACACACACACACACGCACACACACACGCTCACATACTGTACATGCATACGCACTCACCAACTTCTGCTTCTTCTTTTTTTTTTTTCCAAGGAACTTGCTGAGAGGGCTCATTTATGATGTTTTGTAGCAGCAGCGTAGCCTTAGGATGCAAAACACATCTCAGCGCTGCCAGACGCGGCATTGTGGGTTATCTTATCTGATGTGAAAAGGGGTGGTGAATGTTATTTGCATGCTGCATTGATGTTCAAATAGCAGTTTTAACGCTTCCTCAGCAGGGAAGGACTGTGATTGTATGGTTGGCGAGCAAACAAGTGTATCAGATGATATCAGCCTTGGCCCACTTTACTATCCTGGGTGAGATACGTGAGTCTGTATCATAAAAACTTCACTCAGCTTATACATACATCTGTCCTCTGACTCCTCCATCAGTGCTCCTCAGTAACATACGTATGCGTGCGTGTCTGTGTGTGCAAGTTCCTTGACCCCGCGTCTGTCGCGCTTTATGGCAGTGATATGTTAAGTACCTCGTATTACAGTCATAAAAAAAAAAGGTCTGCAACTTGCTTGATGCAGTTTAAAGCTGTAGAGGTAATGCCGCAAATCACCCTCTGCTCTTTAGCCCGACACGCACCAACACAGACACACACACACACTCGATCCCCCATTTGAGTGGCTGCCAAAGGCACCGTCTGCCTTTCATATGTACACAAAATGACAAGAGGGAAGAGGAGAGAGGGGACAGGAGACAAGCGCACAAGAGAGGAACAGAAACGAGGAGAGAGATGAAAGAATAGGTGGAAGAAGAGGCGGCAGTGAGGAGTAGAGAGTGTCTGAATTGTAAATGAGTAAATGTCACTCTTACAATGGAGCGACCGGACAGACACATGATGGAGCTTTCATCCCTCGCCGTACTGTGTCGCTGCCCCCGTAAAACAGAGAGTGCGAGATATATTTTGTCATCTTACGTCCAATTTCCTTGGGATAGGAGGGCACGAGATAAGTGAAAAAGCAGGAGGGAAACACCCCAACTTCTGAATCTTTCTCTCTCTCTCTTAAACGCACACACACACACACACACACACACACAGTGAAGAAACCAACTTTTTCCCCGTCTTTGAGGGAGTTCTCCTCAGCCGTGCCAGATGAGGTTTGATACCTGCGATTCCACAGTTAATCCTGGTTAGAATTTAAATAGAAGGAGAAATTATTGCCTTTCTCTCACTTCCCTTCCCTCACTCCCATTTTCTCTCCGGCGCCGTCTCCCTCCCAATCTCGCCCCCTCTCTTTTCTCCGGCACCGGGTGCGGGAAAAAAAAAAAAAGCCTGACCTCTGCGTTTTCTCCCGTCCTTAAGATTGGTTTTAAATACTCAGCAGATTAAAGCACAGGCATGAAAGCTCACATTAGCCATATATTTAAAAATCCCCCTGGCCGATAATCCATGTATTTGTCAGAATCAAACACAGGGGAATAGAAAAGGGACCAATGACATGATGAGTAGCCTGAGCCAGACGTATTGTGAAGGGGAATTAGAAGGAGAGAGATACATTTAGCAGAATGTGGCCCAAGAAGAAAAGTCCTTCAGGATGATTATTGAAATTCACTCAAGTCTGGCTCACGTGAGCATTTGACAGGACAAAAAGCACTGTGGCAATTTGACGACCTCTGATGCCCTTCACTCTCTCTCACTCAGTCTTCTTTTTCTTTTTCCCTGCACTGCGCACTTTGCACACACGCACACACACACACACACACACACACACACACACACACAGCACACACACACACACACACACAGACACACACACACACACACACACACCAGAGTGACCTGGAATAATAAAAGACTGATAGAATCTAATGTGGAATTTTTCACATATGTGAGATGGTTAACAGTAATTATTACTATGCTGCCACACTGGAAATTTTAACCTTCAGAGACGCAAGTGTTATTGTAAAAAAACAAAAACAAAAAAAAAAGCTGTTTGTGAACATACGTTTTAGTATTCACTGTTTGTCAAAAATGTGTTTTCGTGTCTCAACCTTAAATTCTTTAAAACCTTATAACACAACTGCATCAAGCAACTGCATAAATCTTTTTTACAGTCAAGCTTTTGTCCCTTGTTTGTGTTTTTTGTTTTTATCATTTAAATACAAGCAAAAAGCTGAATAAATGTGTATTTGAAAGGCTGGATAAACATGTTTTTCTGGCCTTCATTGGCACATTTTGTGTCCTGTGTCTAAATTTTACCGCAAATAACAAGGACATTCTCACAGAAAAAGAAAAAACGAGTTATATTCATAAACAGTCCACCGCTGTATCCTTGTTAGTGAAATCGCTGACATTACTTCTTGTGTTTTCTTTAAGCCTGCGAGAGGAGCTAGAAAAGGAGATGAATAGTGTGGGGATTTGAGACGTGTAGGTCAAAAGAAATCATTGAGCCTTTCACAACCACAGTTCACACACACAAACAGATCCTGTAAATGTCAGTAACCAGTTACAGTGAATTTCCAGATCAGAACTTATATGAATATGAATTTTAAAAAAAAACATATTACATTCAATGATGAAACCTCCAAGGTTGTGAAAACTACAGGACATTAAATGATTTTATTATTCAGCTCAAATGAATGAACTTGTAACTTGAAGAGACTGAAGAGAGCTTTCGATAACACAAGAGGACAGGAAAAAAAAATTCTTGAATGATTGTTGGGGGGGTGGGGTGGCTTGTTTGAAAAAAAAAATGAAATAAAATCTATGTATTTTCAATGTCAAAAACTTTATAGTGCTTTGATTTGATGTTTTTTCTGTGTCAATTGTGGATGCTTTGAAGTATGGTGTGTCAAAGGGTAAGGAGTTCTTCAGCCAGAGTGGAAATTTATTTTGCACTTTGACATGTTTTTTTTTTTTTTTTTTTTTAATTTATGTCTTGTACCTTTTGGTATTTCAACTGCCTTCCAGTATATATATTTATAAAATCAAGTCTGTTTTGCATTAATAAAAGCCACACACTGTTTGCTGTCCTTCTTTTCATTTTCTAAATTAACCTTACTTTCTTTCCCGACGACGTTATTCTATTTTGCTCCTTTGAAACAAACACTTTTTCCTGCCACCTATCAGCCTATCGCCGCACGCCCAATAGAGTCTTGAGCTGGTTATTGTATCAGGGCTGTTTTATATGTCAGCTTAGCACTGATGGCCACACTAATGTGACAGAGCTCTCTGGGTTACGTCTCTCTCTGCTGCATTAAAAAAAAAAAAAAATCTTCAGCAGAGAAATGCCACACATTGCATCTTTGGGACACACACACACACACACACACACACACACAGACACAGACACTCCAAAAAGGTTGCTAAAGAAATCCAATCTTATCCTCTCCTTCCTCTCCATCCCAGCCTCCCTCTCTCTCTCCCTCTGTCTCTCTCTCTTTTTCCCGTTCTTTGGACCAGACCCTGGCAGCACACAATGCGGAGGTAAAAATCACAGAGGCTTTTCCACATCTTTCAATGCGTGTGTGCGTCCTCTGTGTCTGTGTGCGCGTGATGCTTTCGGAGACAAAGACCCCTGCTGTAGGGAGTCCTGTGGGAAAGGCGTGCGGCCGGAAGATGTGAGCGCGCCGGCGAGTGATAATGTCAGCTTGAGAGATACGGCGTGTCATTTTACACAACCACACATCAAAAAAGACAGTGGGGGGAGAGAGGAAAAGACAGCATGTCATTTGTTTGCTTTGATACAAGATCGCACCGAGGGAGGGACTGCAAGGCTCTGAGAGAGAGAGTGTGTGTGTGTGTGTGTGTGTCTGTTTGACGTATGTTTGTATGTCCTGCAGATGAGCAGATGAAGGGATGGGGTTTCAGGGATATTTCCTAAATGTCTTGTATTGAGTTCCACCTGAACACACAGACAGTGGCGCAGCTCTGTCACGGCCCAGCTTTGGAGCTCTTCAACATGCATGTGGCATCTCGAAGGCCGTGTCACAGACCACCGCACACAAAAAAAAGCAAAAATTGACCCAATTTGGATAAATAAAGCAATAACAGGATAACTTTACCCTGTTTTAGTGTTGTTTTGAGTTTTACCTTAAACCTGTTTTGTCATTCATGCACAGCACATTCAAGACTGCATAGGAAACACATTAAATACTTGTAACAAGTAGTGATGTATGTTTAAAAATAGCTGGGGGAGATTATATAAGTTTGAAATCATAAAAACTGCTGGGTTAAAAAGCGAGTTTCAGTATAGCGCAGATGCAGTAATGTGTTAGCACCAGTGCCCACATGTAGAAAACCAGCCAAGACAAGAGGTTTGGTTTGATCAGTTAACCCAACAAAGATGATATCAGCACTGAGTCAAACACCTGGTGCCCATTGATACTGTGTCTGGGTCATATCGGGTCAATTTTTAACCCGGCGACTTTATAGTGTGCCATATTTTCCTTTGGGTTAGTGATCTGAAAAATACCACTAACTCAGGGTCAGGACAGCCCATTGTCTGGAGAGTAAAGTTAACCCAGTATGTCATTGGTGCTATATTGATATGTAATGTTCACACACCTGTTCCTTTCGCCATACACATCCTGCGCCTCCCTCATTTGTCCTCTCTCTGCCTGGCCTCGAATCCCACATTTGCTCTCACTCTTACTCCTCCTTCCCCTTCCTCCTCCTCGTGTTGATGTGCTGCATGATGATGGACGTGTGGGAACGAATGCATCTGCGTACGTTTGTTTGTTTCCTTGTCTCAGATGTGGCATAATTGCTTTACAGTCAAAACATCAGATAAACACACGTCAGTACATGTTGCTCTTTCATGCCACCTTGCATATGAACGGGCTGCGTGAATACATTGTTATCGCCCAAACCTGAACGCCAAGTGTATTTCACCAACATTTAAAAAGTGTTTCATTACACTGGTATAAATCAAAATCAAACCTCCCCTAAGCATTTTAATCAGTTGATATGTGTTGCATCAAAACTCCCTCTTCTTTTTTTTTTTTTATGGTGAAAATGGTTTTTCAAAGTAAAAGACTGTTCTTCAGCGTGCAGGAAGAGAAGTTTACGTCACTTATTGCTTTATTCCTTTAACTCTTCGCCCGCAGCCTTGACATTTTTGTTTTGGAGCCTCGTTGATGTGAGTGTGTACCTGTCGGACGTGCACACCAGCCCGGCTAGAGACTCGTAGCTGGATTCGACTGCTGGGTCATATGTGTGTCTAAATGAAGTAAGTCCTTGAGGCATAGAACAAGATCCTGTCTCTTTCTCTTTCCCTCCTTCTCTCTCTCTCTCACTCTGGCTGTCCCTGCATGTGGGAAGAAGTGTGTGACTGTGTGTTAAAACAGCTTGTTAACACGTACACCGCTGCCTTGGCCGGGACTCCCTAATTATTCCCTTCCAACTAAAGGCCAAGACAAGGAGAGAGTAGTGATAAACACATTTTCTTAGCGTGTCTCTCTCTCTCTGTTCACTTTAGTGTGTGAGATGTGGAACAGCTGTAATAGTAAACATGTTTATGAAACATCTGCTAATAGAAAGCAGGTGTTGATTGGCTGTGATCCTCCCAGCAATCAGATTATAATCAGAGACTAATGCAGATGCCACTGTCTGTGCTGCACACACACACACACACAAACACACATGTTGTTCGCAGGTACAGCTCTACAAGAGATTATTATCATAATACACCCGGCCCTGAGATAGCAGTTCTGTTTTTTTTTTTAGCCACAGTCTTCTGTTGTCTTTGCATAACCGCAGAGGCGGCAGTGGTGTGTTTGTGTGTGTGTGTGTGTGTTTGTTTATGTGAGTGTGTACATGCAGCCTTCCCACTTTGTCTGTATTTGTAAACACGCACACTCATATGTGTACCAAAGTGGGTGTGGGCACATATGAGCGTGTTTGTGAATGTTTGGATAATTTGGTCTGTGCACTAGCTGCTTTCCCACTCTGGGTCTGTTTATTTGTGTACTTTGCGTGCGTGTGTGTGTGTGTGTGTGTGTGTGTGTGTGTGTGTGTGTGTGTGTGTGTGTGTGTGCGTGTGCATGCATGCATGCGCCTGTGTCTGAGGCCTCTCTTTGGGTTTGACTCTCTCAAGGCATTGTGGGGATTTTGTGGGGGTTGTTTGTAAACATCAACAGCAGTAAGTTTTATTTTATTATTGTAGCTTTATTTTACGACATTATTCCCAGATGGCTGCTGAAGGCAGGGTGCGTTTTTTTAACGCGCCTACCGCATACCGCATTCTGCACTCCCTTCGCCTCACGCTCCTACGCCACACATATGCTTTTGCTCTCGTGACGCAAACAAACAACAGCGGCAAATAATCCCTCCCCTCCTTCACACATTTGCACACGGGCCTGAGTTGTCTCTCTTTATTTTTTTAATCAATCCAAAGTCCTTTTTTTTTTTTTTTTAAAGGATCGGATTGAGCTATTCAAGTTAGTGGCAGGAGCTTTTTTCTCATTTTTTACCAGCTCTGTGACACTGTGGGTGAGCTCTCCCATATTTCTCTTTAATTAAGCCAGGGAAAACCTTGTAGTACAGCCAACCCAGCTCATGTAGCCACTTATGTTTTAATTTAATTACCTGTCCACTTTGATAATTATTCCCCCTGATTAACAGGGAGAGAAGGGTTCCTAAATGGGAATAGGAGACGGGTGAGAGGGGCCAAGCAGCGTTTTTCTCCTTCCACCAAGAACAAGAGCGAGGGTGTTGACTTAAGACGTCCAGGCCAGCTCTGTTTCGATCCAGTTTCATACTTGGCCTTCTCCGGGCCTGGCTGTGGCTCGGCCGTGCAGAACACCGAGTCCTGCCGAGCTTCCTGTGCGCTGTTTGATCTTGTGATTTCATGCAGCAGACAAACAACGACCAACAAATCATGATTCCCCCAACAGGCGGGGGTGATTGATATCTTTAGTAAAAATGTCAACAGTTACACAACAACAAGCACAGAGATGATTCAGTCTCTCCACTCTCTAGTTTTCTTCTCATGTATATTCAGGTTGTTTGTTGCTGCCACGACTTTTAAATAAACCGTTCGCACACCTGCTGAACGTGTTCACTTGTAAACTTCCCCTCTCAACGATGCCATCTGATTTTTCATCTGATCAAGCCTGAAAGTGCACCTTCATGGCAACAGCCACTTAAAAAAGCATCACTCATCACCATCCAGTCGCTCACATTAGCAGCCGTCACTTCTCAGAAGATTTATTGGAGATGTATAACAAAATGTTCCCGGCAAAATTTGTCAGGCTCAGAGGAGAGTCGAGTAAGTAAAAGGGAAAAAAAAAAAAAAAATCCACGAGTGCTCTCACGCGCTTTAAACACAAACACACACCCAAACATTTACCACACACACACATATTTTTAGTGGTATTGATTGGGCTAATGAATGTGTTGTGATTTACTGCAGTCGCGGCCCATTGTTGGGCAGCGCTGTGATGGACTGCCATCATTTTCCAATGGTAAAAGCTTAGATAGAGAAAAGGCAGGGGGGCAAAATCCCATTTAATGGCCAAAGCAAAATTATTCCAACATCTTCTTATGAGTTATGGCACTCTTTTTTTCCCCACTTCTTTTTTTTTTTTTAGCAGCGACAGGTATGATGTAATTTCCAAATTTCATCAGAGACTGTAATCTCCACACTGATTATGCTGTCAATTAGTAAATGAATGTGGTGGTGAGGAAGGAGGTAAAAAAAAAAGAGAAAAGCTGGTAATAACTCTGCAAAAGGAGTTGTCAAGCTTCCAAAATACATAAAGGACATAGTGAGGTAGGCAGACAGTAAAAACTGTCCAATCACAATATAACTGTCTGTTTGCAAGGTAAGTGTGGAACAAGAGCGAAGCCACTTAAACTGATTTTACATTTATTTTTTATTTGTGGGATACAGCATTTCTTGGGCTGACATAAATCTTCCGGACGTGAATCGATAAAGGATGCAGTGTGCAAAAAAAAAAAAAAAAGATAAAAGAGTAAAAACAAGGTGTAAAAAAAAAAAGAAGTTGTTCATACATTTGAAGTGTTTGTCAGGTTATCACTGGTCTTGTTTACCTGTGTACCTTGTGTAAAAACCATTTGCGAAATGCAATGCAGAAGCATAAAAAAAAAAAAAAAAAACTCCAAACATTTCCACAGTGGACTTGTCCTGTTTGGGTGATGGGCGCTTTTTGACGGTTTCTGACGGTTTTCTGAGCTCAAACTCTGTGCAGTCTAACATCTGTTCCTCTCTGCCTCCACAATGGCACAACTCAGCTGGATGCAAAGCCGAGGATGCAAAGGGAGGTCAAACACACACACACAGTGCCTTCCCTCTCTCTCACACACACACACACACACACACTGAAAGAGAGAGAGAGAGAGGCTGCTGTTTTCCCATTGTGCGCGAAGGCTTTGCGAGGATAGGGCAGCGAACGCGATGCAAACGCGCACCTGCTTTAGAGGCATTACGGTAGCGCAGCAAACTGCCCCCCTCCCCTCTCCTCCCCTCCCCTCTCCCCCCCCCTCCAGCACTTTCACTCACCACACACTCCACACTGCACACACACATCACACACACACACACAGCCCCAGCACACAGCCCCAGTGACTCACTCACACACTCCACACTCGTGTAGTATACGCACACACACATACACGCACACGGCACAACAGACGGCCCCAGTGATTCAACCCTGATTTGCCAAAAAGCTGAGGACGAGCGAGCGAGCAACAGACGGGATGCCAAAAAGTGAGGACCGGTGGAGAGGTGATCGCGCTGACTAAAGGTGAGCCTCTTGCCTCTTGAAGAGACAGCGGAGGAAGCGGACTCAACCAAAAAAAAAAAAAATAAAGAAGAAGAACCCAACAACAACCCCAACAAACAAACAAACAATCAAAGAAGAAGAAGGAGAAGAGGAGGAGGAGAAGCTGCGCTCGCTCTCCGCGGCAACTTGCGCACAGTGGCAGAGTTTTAGCGGCAGTATTGTTCCGACTTCACTCCAGAGGGGCCACTCCGAGGAGAGAGGACGCACACAGAAGGGAAAAAGGAAAAGGACTAACGAGCACGCTTTGTCGTTTAAAGTAATGGTGCTGCGGTCTTAGATCCTACATTTCTCTGTCTCTCTCCCTCTCTCCCTTTCTCTCCTCTGTTTCTATTTTTTTTTTAAAACATTTTTTTTTTCGTCCCGTCGGTTTGTGTCCCCTCTGTTTTTTTTTTTTTTTTCTTCTTCTTTTTTTTTTTTTTTGTCGCCGCGAGAGAGAGAGTGGACGCGCCGGGGGCTCGAGGAGCAGAAGCGGGCTGTCCACATGGTCCAACCACTGGCGTGAAAGTTGACTTCTTCAGAAAACAAGAGAACAGGTTGATGCATTATCTACACTTTCCTCCTCTCACCCTCGCCACCACCAACACCTACTTCTACTTCTTCTTCTTCTTCTTCTTCTTCTTTACACCCCCGCTCTGTCTGTGTTTCTGTTTTCTGTCTCTCCCTCAGCGTGTTCTCGCTTTGCGCTTCCATTGAAACACACACACACGTTAGTTCACCACCACCACAAAAAAAAACTTGCAACTTTTTTTTTTTTTTTTCCCCCATCGCACATTGTCAGCGAAACTCCTCCAAATAAGTCAGTCTAATATTATAATGGAGGTTTTGAGGTATAGAGTCACACACACACACTTTCTGTGGGCTTCACTCCGTCCAGGTTTTAAACTTTACCTCCGCGGTGTTGTTGAACGCTAAACTTCCCCAGCAGCGTGTTGAAATCCTCTCTGAAGTCTAGTGCGCAGTGTGTGTGTGTGTGTGTGTGTTTCATCCTCTCGATCCCCCTCCGCAGAAAAAGGTGGAAAAAAACTCGCCGACGGACCCCCAACTTTTCTCACACGTGTTAAAACGCGCTCCGTTATTTGTATTTGTATTTATTTCTGACGGGATGTTGCGCTCTATCTGATGTGAAGTGAATCAGAAAGGGGGGGCTCCAAGAGGAACCGGTGCTCATAGAAAGTGTCATTGTGCGAAGTCCTGAGGCGACAATTTTTTTTTCCACCTTTGTCTCCCTCTCTCTCAAACTTTACCTTAATAACTCACCTCTTCAGGGGATTTGATAATAAACAGCGACGATGGTTGTGTGCTGATAATTTTACGCACGCGTCTGAGGATCGTCTCAAAGCTTTGCCATCGCTTTGTGCAACCTGTTTTAACTCCCAGCCCCTCAACACCGCCTTTTAAATCCACTCATTTAGTTTTATTTGAATATACATAATTAAAGAAAAGCGTGTAAAATATCTAAAACAATAGTCAGTGCACTCCTCAGGGGAGATAATAGAGCCCTTGTCTTAAGAAAGGAGTGAGGGGGGAGAAAGAGGGGAGGAAAAAAAAAGCTTTCTTGTGGATGTAGTCGGTC
Organism: Scortum barcoo; assembly: GCA_023238725.1. Lineage (NCBI taxonomy): Eukaryota > Metazoa > Chordata > Actinopteri > Centrarchiformes > Terapontidae > Scortum > Scortum barcoo. Next base: position 19,598,874 of record CM041537.1, read on the forward strand.
AGGGGACAATACTTTCTTTTCAAACGATTTTGACTTTTGAAATAGGAACCTCGCCGATTTTTTTTTCTTTTTTTTCCCGTTTGCTGTTTTCCACATAATCTCCTCCGGTTCAGTAAATAAACAGCTGAGTGTCTGCAGAGCAGGGCGTGGAGGAAAAGTTGTCGGTGCGTCGTTCAAAAAAAAAAAAGAAAAAAAAGTTTTAATCCAGCTTTTAACGGAGAATATCCCAAAACGCGTCTGATCAGCAGGGTTGGAGGTAATCCTAAAACACCAGCGCGTCTTTGTGTAAATCTGTAATTCACAATCTAGACAGAGAAAGAAAATTGTTGCACTTTTGATGATAAAATTAAAAAAAAAAATGTTCCCGCATATTTCCAGCTGATTTAGTCAATATTATAAATTTAGAAATTGAGGGGGTTGGAAAACCTCTGCATGACCCGTGTTTTTTTTCCCTTCTTTCTGCAGTCACCGCCTGAAAGTAGGCCCACACCACAAAGGAAAAATTATCTTTTCTTCCTGCAGAAAAAGGAAAAATTACGGGAACTATAATTTTTTAAGAAGCACATATTGTAATGAGAGACTTTTAAACTGCCTTTTAATTTAGATAACTGTACAAAACAATCTTAGGTGTAATTTAAGTTGCTGCTGTTCTTTCCTTATTTAAAAAAAAAATAAAAGTCCTCTCATCAAATATCAAACAGCAGTCAGGACATTCCCGCGTGTCAGACGGACTCAGGTCCCGCGTGATGGAAAAGCTGCAGACAAAAAAAAAAGAGAGAGAGAGATGAAATGACAATTAATTGCTGTTAGTTGTCTGTCATTGAGAGAAAAAAAGCATACAGGCCGTGTGGGTGCACACTCTGACACGGGCATTATTGCCCTGTGATTGATGGGCGCCGGGGCATTTGGCATAATTAATTTTATTTACTGTGTCCCCTCTCTCCTGTTGTGCCCCCCCCCCTTCTCCTTCCTCCTCCATCCATCCCCACCAAACCCCTCACCGCCATCCGCCCCCCCACCACACCACCTCCACCCCGTCCTCTGTGGTGGCATTTCCGCGACGCGATGACACACTTTTAATTGCACTTTAATAGAAGATCCAGCGGGAATGAAAAAGCTCTTCATCACGTTTTATGACCTTGTCACGTTTCTGGTGTCAGACAGGAAAGCAGGTATTTTGTGGAGCCTCCCATCCACCCTCCTCCCTGGTGTAAAGTGTATTCAGAATTAAAATGGAACCAAAAAAAAAAGTTAAGTTCACCTGGATCAATCAGGCATTAAGCTGTAAAAAAAAAACAAAAACAAGCCTTCATTAAAAAAGCTGCTCATGAATGTTTTTAATGCATGATGGTCCTCTCACTACCTCTGTTTATTTAAATGTGCAAAATTAGATCCAAACTTTAAGAATTAATTTGTTCATTTTAACTAAGTCATAAGAAGCTGTTTTATTTGCACACCTGAGTCATTTTAATAGAGTGAAAATAATTTAGACAACTGTGTGCTGGCAGTTACCCTCAATGCATCTGCCATAATTTAATTTCTATAGACTTAAGAAAGACTTTAATTTGCTAAATTTGCTGAAATGGTGTCTCCAGAAATGTGGAAGAAAATAATCAGCCCAGTTTTGACTTTCTGTATTTTTTTTTTTTTTTTACAAAGGATCATTCTTGTTGCTACATGATCTTTCAGCTGCTTAATTTCTCTTTGGAGCAGCGAAGGCTGAGCAGCTGAGGTGTCTCAGTTAAGATGAGGATCTCTGGAGTCTTGGGTATATGATTTCTAGCAAAACACAGATAAAACTGCACAGTTTGAGCTATTTGTACATTTTTATTTACATTTGCCTCTCTGATAATCGTGTACAAACCCTCAAAAAGAAACCTGCAACAGAGCTCCGGGAGAACAGCGAGATTAAGGACAGAGGAAAAGGATCTTTTCTATTTCTGCATCCATTTAAACACCGCAGCAATTACCAACAGTGTAAACTCACTGCAAAGTTATCATTTCTCTGTAGTGCTTCACTCGCCGATGGGCTATCACATCAGTGACAGGCTTTTCATGGAAATATAATAGGAGACAATGAGTAAAAGAGTATTTGAGAGGCAGAAGTAGTTATTTGGGTTTAAAAAAAAAGGAAAGAAAGGAAAAAAGAGTGTACGTGTACAGGAAGCCAGAGGTGTCAGATGGATTGACTCTCCGCTCTCTGTCGGCTATTGTGCGTCCGTGTCTGTGTGTTTGCCTCAGCGTTGCCACCTTTTTTCATCTGACTTGCTTCAACACTTTTCCCTCTTTGCTGGGTTTTTTTTCTCCCTCCCCTCTCGACAGCTGTGTCTTTTCCATGTCCTGTTTTGTTTCATTGTTTGCAAGAGTCGCTCATGTGCTGCTGATTTTTATCAGTTTCAGACTCTGTTCCCCACCAGACAATTGTTTCTGCTTTGCTTACTGACACATTGCTTAAAAGATGATTTTCAGCTCGGCCCTGTGTGTGTGCATGTGAGAGAGACTGCGTGCCGGTGTGTGTGACTCGAGCCATGTGTGAGACCGTCTAGAGACGGGCAATAATGGCTATGAATCTCTTGCGCTTTAAAACCCCTTCAGCACGATTAAAAGCCACCAACATGATTGTGTTAGTCCATAAACTCACTCAGAGAGTCCTTACCTCCAGCACGAGCACGTGTGAATGTATGTGTGGAAGAGTGTATATATCTGAGTGCGGCAGTGTGTGTATACAGGAGTGCTTTTTTCTCAATTCACCTGTCCTGCTTGAGTGAAAATGGACAGTATTTGAAGTTTTAAATGTCCTGTGCGTCGGTAGCGTTGATGGCTTGCCTGTCCGTCTCTCCATCTCTCGCGCTCTCTTCATTAAAGCCCTCCTGCTATCCCAAACCCACAAGTCTGAGTGGGCTTTTGGCTCCAAAGTGATGTTGAAGAGCACCCGTATACGACTCTGCTATACATGTAGGGTTTGACCCGTTGATAGATACTCACAGGTTTACTTCTATTGCAGCACTTAGTGCAATACCTGCTTAAAAGCTGAAATGGTTAAATTTTCAGTATCCTCTAGATGGGGGGGTTTGAGAAAGCGCAAAATATCGCCGTGCAGGGAGCGAAAGACTGTTTTTTAAATGGAATTATTTGAAGTGTTGGTCCTGAAGCTGCCGTTATTACGGGAAAGTGTGCGCGTTCGAGCCGAATATCTGTGAGGCTTTTAAATGCAGAAACACTGTAGGATAAGATATTCTACAGGTTGTGACACCTGTGTGATTATTCTTTAAATGAAAAATATATTTTGATTTAGTGCGTCATTGATATATATATATATATATATTTTTTTTAAGGAATAAAATTGTTTCTTCTTTTGGTGATATAAAAAGATGGAAAATGAAAATAAAAATACACGTCTCCATATGTAACCACTCAATAACATTCAAATATCAATTATGGCTTGTTACCTCCTTTAAAAAATATGTTAATGAAATATAATTGACAAATTAATTGATTAAATCAAGGTCTTATTCTTTATGGGCAGCCTGCAAGTGGGGGAATGTTCTGGTTGTGTATTGAAGTGATTGACTGTTCAGTGAAACTGCCGCCACATTGCTTTAGACCGAGTCCTGATTATACATGTGGTTCTAATTGAACCTGTTATTTAGGAGAGGTTGAGGGCTGAATACTTTTGAGTGTGTGCGTCTGTCTGCCTGTGTGTGCATATAATAAATCCCGCACATTTTTCAAAGATGAGATGTGTTTTTATGATGGGTCAGAAGGCGGTGTCGCACAGGAAAGTTGCAGGACAGCAGAGGAGAGAAAGCGGAAAGATGCCTTTAGTGGCCCTCAGGACATTGACCACCTGTGAGAGGGAGCAGTTGTTGTCTTTTGTTGCCTTATTCTTTTCCCTTTTGTGTCTTTTTTAAAAGAGCTGTCATCGCGTGCGCGGTGACAGCAGCCCCGTCCCATCTCAATTCTTTAAAATTTACGCACCTCTCTCCCTCTGATTGATAAGGTAATCATTTCGCCTGACACAGTGGTTTAGCCCGTGGTCATTAACATGTCCATGCGTTTCAGATGAGCTTTTCTATGTGTGTGCGATTGTGTGTGTGTTGAGTGGTAGGAGGTGGCTGGCTGAAAGGCAGGCCGACTCAGAGATGTTTCTCCAGCTCCACAGAGCACCGGCCCATTAACAGCTGATGGATGTGGGAAGGAGTGACCCAACAGCTCAGAGCGGAAGAGACTGTTTCCTATGGGCATGGGGAGGAGGTGGTGGTGGGGGGGGTGTCAGAGAGGGGACACAGAGAGAGAGAGATAGAACATGTGAGTGAAAGGCTAGTGGTTTTTTAGGCGTGGGTCATTTTAGCTGAGGAAGCATTAGATCAGCCTCTCCAGAGTGCGCTCGGCACCTGAGGCCGCGGCTGGAGCTGGAAGGAGAGGGCTGTGGCTGCCGAGTGCGCAAGAGCAGACCGCGAAGTCAGGCAGTCAGAGCTATCAAGTTTGATTTCGCAGATAGAAAGGGAGAGTCACGCGGGATCATTAGGTCAGTGGCACAGCCAGGTGGAGCACGCGAGATGGTCAGTGGGGTGGGAGCAGAAAAATCCCCGCGTTGTGTGTAGAAACTGAGAGAGAGAAAGGGAGCGCCTGTTGTGCTCAAGTGGTGCATCTTCGTGAAAAAAAAAAAAGCCCCCATCGGTCGCCGTGTCCCCTGCTAACTCTGCATTGCTTCTGACAGCTGTATTTGTGTTATGGATTTTCCTTCACTCTGTCCCGTCTCTCTTTCCTTTTTCCCCCCCGGCTCCTTCTCGCAGTAGTCGGCTCCCCTCCTCTCCTTCGCCTCCACCCTATGACCTTTTGTAAGCACTTCATCAGAGAGCCGTTGGTGTTTTCTAAAGCGCCGCGACAAACTGACAGGGCAGCCGTCAATCGAGCGGGGGAACCGAGGGAGCAGATCAGTGCAAAGCTTCGCTCAACAACAATGTGACTAAACTTTCTGTGGTGCTGCTTTAATGTATATTGAAAGGATGGCTGTGAAGGGTCGGTGACAGCTGTGAAGCGCAAGCCTCAGAGTGTTATAGATACACACACTTGCACTGCACAGACGCACACACACATTTGCACATTTCATAAACTGCCTGACTGTGGCGAAGTGCTCGTTTGTCCGTAGCGTTGTGGCGGTAAAAATCTGCCGAGCGGACGAATGAACGCGCCGATAAAATGCTGAGATTCACAGAAGAGGAGGAGCGCGCAGGAATTCACATCCAGGTCCATAAACTCAACCTGCCCGAACTCAGATGCTGTCCTCTCATAAGTTTCCTTACCTCAGCAAATAATAACAATAATAATAATACATCACATTTAGACATTCATCAGTTCTCTCATTTCATTTTGGGTTGGTTCCTGGTGTGTCGTCTTGACTGCAGTTATCAGATTCACCATTAATCTGATTTATTTGAGCATTTTTAAGTTTTTGATTTGCATGCGAATGCTCGAATTGCTTCAGCCAGGATGACTTTTACATTAACATATGATGATAGGAAATTAGCAATGCAGTATTTCCCCCTCGTCCCTGTTCCTTGCCATCCTGGACCGGGGAGGTAATAACCATTTAAATGCATCTCATTATGTTTTCTAATCCGCAAAGTATCGGGATGTTGGCTAAAGCGGGCGAAAGTGAGGCTCGAGCGTTGGCTCGCACTGCTCTTTTATGGTATTAGTATTTATGGTATTAGTTCCGGGGGACATGGGATGCGTACTTAAGCTATTAGCATGTGAGGCGCCGTGGGATGATCCATCCCCTGACAGGACGAGCTGTTAACCAGTGTTAAACGAAATCACAATGGGCTGCCTGGGCTGACGGATTGACAGAGCTCGCTTGCGCCCTTCCTTCCTCCTCCACCGCGCGTAACCTCGCATGAAGATGTTGGAATGGAAAAGAGCTCGGGACTTCAGTTTCCCCAAAAACTTCTGGAAGAAATATTTTGAGATCATTTTTAGAGTAAATATGTAAAGTATGATTGTGTGACCGCGCTCTCTGTGTCTCTGTCGACTTCGGTCATCCTCCTTTTCTCCTTCTTCTTCTTCTTCTTCTTCTTCCACTCTCTGTTGTGAGACCCTCAAGGTGATGAGGCTGTGTACAGGCTTTGCCCAGTGGGGTGTAGACACTATGGCTTCTATAGTGCCCCTTTAAAGACGGGAGAGCAGGGGGAAGCAGGAGGAGGAGGAGGCAGGAGGAGGAGGATGGTGACTGCTAGAGCCACTATCGGGAGTCTTGGAGATTGCTCGCAGACGAGAGGGATGCTGTTCTGCATGTGTGTGCACTTACTGTGTCTGTGTGTGTACGCAGCTACAATTAACTGCCAATCAAAGGGTGACCCTCCACCTCTTGCCTCTTCAGACAGAATTCCTCCGGTTTTAGGTTTTGTTTTTCAGACGGCTGTCGGAGCAAAAGAAAAGCAAACAGGTCGTCGCTTTCCCAACTTTTGTGTGTTTTCTTTCTTTTTTTTTTTTTGGACATTTCACTGTTTAGGAGAAAGCAGAGTCTTTGTCATTATTTTTATAGATTGCTTCATCTGCATCAGAGGCTGATTTAAAAAAAAGAAAAAAAAAAAAAAAAAAAAAACAGAGAGAGAAACTTTCCCAGACAGAGCGATTGAGAGCTGTGTTGTTAAGCACTCGCTGCTAGTTCGTTCGCATGGCCGTTTTTTTTCTCCCCCCTCTGTGGCTGTTCGCTGGGCATTGAGACTCTGTTAGTGCGTTTGCGCACACACATGCAGGCCTGTGTGTGGTGGGCATTGTTGACCGAGAGACATCTGCCACTAGATTATACCCAGCTGTTATCTGAATAATTGTGTAATCCCCCCTCCTCCTCCTCGCTCCCTCCCTCTTTTACTCCCTCCTTCCTTTCCTTGCTCCCTCCTCCTCTCTCTCCTCTTTTGCTCCCTTCTTGCCCCCGCATCCCTTTTTCCTCTGCCTGATGAGACGGAGAATGATGTGTCTCCTGTTTTTTTTTTTTTTTTTTCCTGGGTAGCACTTTGGTTTTTTTCAGGAGTGTTTATGAGTGTGTGAGCTTGGGTGTGTGTATCCCTGTGGCCCCTGGTCACCGGTCATTGTCTGACATTTGTAGAAGGATTTTTGGCCCCCGCTCACCTCCCTCCACTTCTCCCTCCCCCTCCTCCCTGTGGCTCTCCTCCACTTCTCCCTCCTCCTCCCTGGGCTCTCGGGGAAATAAAAGTAGCCTAATCCTGCCAGATCAAGATTGCTGTCCACCACAGCCTTACCAGCCTGTGAATTAGAGCCAGCTCTCATGTTCCTGAGGAGAGAGAAGGCAGAGTGTGCGTGTGTGTGTTTGCGTTGTGAGCCGCTGGCCTTTGAAGCAGCGTTAGTTGTTTGCCGGCAGAACGCTGGTCAGGGGGTGAGAGGATAGGAGAGGAAAGCAAAGCAAAGCAGAGTGCTGGAAAAACAAGAAGAAAAGGCCGGTTAAAAAGTAGTGTTTTTCTGGAAGAGACAAGTATGGTCTTTGATTTTTGCAGTATTTAGATTCCTGGCTCTCTGCTCAAGCCAAGGTAATTTTCAAATTATTGGAACAGGCTGTGTATGATACCGTTCAAATATATTTACTGTTATCAGATTTCACGTTAATTAAAGAAAAGTTTTCTAATTGTTTTTTTTTTTTGTTTTTTTAAACCATAGTTTTTCTTAATTTTTCGACTTCAATAAATCAATTCAAGTTTTAAAATTAAAAAATCTTTGTCTATTAAGCATTAATTAAAACAATTTCTTCCTGGATTAAAAGAATAAAAACATCATTCAAATATAGTACTGTCACATGCTCACTGTTCCACTGTATCTACAAAGGCCCAACACAATGTTTAAACCCAGACATTTTTCCTCCTTCCACACACATTTTTAGTCAACTTACAAGACAAACGTAAACTAAAAAAGACATTTTTATCAGTCGTGTTTTTTTTCTTTTTTTTCTTTACTTTAATTTTTAAAAATGTATCCAGGAAAGATGTTTGTGTGTCACTCATGAAGCCACACACACACACACACAGGCGTGTGCTTCACGCCTGCAGTTGCCAGGGCTGTCTTCATTTCTGGTCCGCGGTTGGTCAGAAAGTGTTCTTTTCCCTGTCGGAGCTCCGATAGTCACTCACTGTGAAGGACTCAACACTCGCTGTCTCTCCTCCTCGCCTCCTTCTTCTTCTTCTGATGCACTTTCTCCTGTCCATCTACCCCCTCCTGTCTGTGCTCTCCCTCTCTCCTCCTCTCCCTGTCATGCCTGTTGTCTCTAATTATCACAGCTCTGTGTTCCCTCAGCCTCTTCATTACATCCAAGTTGTCATCACAGTTTACCTTCAACATTTGCTACCTCTCCTCAGGCCCTGTTTCAATAGGAATCATTTATTGTGTATGACTGAAACGACAAGACCCAATGCAAGGTTAATCAATAACCCTCTCAACAGGAAGCTATTAAAAAAAGGCTTCTTTTTTTTAACAACAAATTGAAAACTCAAAAACTGAATATTTCTTCTTTAAATCTAGCTAACTAAAATATTTTTGCTTCCTTTGAATGTAAGAGGCAGGGAACTATTACTGTATGGCATTCACAAATATTCTCAGTAATTCTGACTTGTTCTTCATGTGTGCTTTTACTCTGTCAATGAATTACATTGAATATGAGAAAAATGTGTTGGATTTTGTTAATACACTTTTTGTATCACCAGTTTTGTGACTCTGCTGAGATGTGAATGTTATGTTTTGTCAGGTACTTGTCCCTAGACACAAAGACTGTCTCTCAGTGCAAAAACAACAAGAAAAAAAAATATTCTCACAAAAACAAATGACAAGTAACAAAACGTACAAAACTGTTTAACAGAGTTCTTCTAATGCATTTTTTCTCTCGTTATTATTTCCAGTTCAGAGTTTTCTTTTAAAGTATTTACAATTACCAAATAAAACACAGGAATATTTTGGACTAACCACTAAGGGCATTTATTATCAGAATGAAAGGCAGCCAGTGGGTTGTTGGATTAGCAGACACCACAATGCCCATTTGCCCAGTGAAGGTCAGCGCAACCTGTAGCCCTAATCGGCAACTTCTGCTACTGCAGGTTTCCATTGTCTAAAGGTCAGTCAGGAACAGTGCATTAGCCTCGGAAAGTAGTCAGCATAAACGAGGGAGGGGACTGAGGGAGGAACGAAGGACTAAAGTACAAAAAAAGAGGACAGGAGGGAGGGTGAGTGGCAATGAAACCCGGGCATGCTTTGTGGTGTCAGGCAGGCGCGCGGCTTCTAGGGGCTTTGTGAAAAGTTTGCCTGCGAAACTTCGCTGAAGGCTGGGCTCGGTTTGAGTGCCCCCCCCCGGGGGTTTGCTCAGGGAGTGGGTGGAGGGAGGTGGAGGAGGAGGAGGAGGTGGGAAGGGAAGTGAGAAAGCAAAGAAGAGGAGGAGAGGGGAGCAGAGCACAGAGAGGAGGCATGCCGTCACAGTCGACCGTTGTTATGGCGAGCAGGCCCTTAGTCGCTGATCTAAGAAACACAACTCCTGGCTCACGCCCCCTCCTTATCCCTCCCTCCCCTCTCTTCTCCGCCCTTTCTCTCTCTCTTTTTCTCTCTCTCTCTCTCTCTTTCCCTCCATCCTCCCCCTTGCCTCTCTTCCACTCCGTCTATCTCCCTCTTAGCTTTCGTCAGCCCTGCGCTGTGGTTTGTGTGCTGGTTATTAACATACAGTCTGCATTAGTGGAACAGTGGCCGGGCCTATTTGCTGGTAATGAGGATAGGGGGCCTGCGTTGTATAGTAACTTGTTTGACCTCCGTCGCTGGGGTCAAGTTCATCCCGAGGAGGTGTAATTCTCTCCCTCCTCAGCCTAAACACATGACTGCACCCTGGGGGGAGGATGTGGGAGGGAGGAGAAGGAGAAGGGGGAGGAGGAGGTACAGGGCCGAGGTGGCCCTCTTCATCCCAAATTTGAATCTTTCATCCCCTCCTCTGCTCTCTCCTTCCTCTCCCTCGTCCCCTCTCTTCCCACAGGGTTAATAGAAGGGGAAATTGATAGTTCTGTGCGGTAATTGTGGCTTTGAGAATTCTGTCTCCCACCGAGAAAGATGAGGGCAGCTGTACCAAAGACAGAATGACGTGTGGTAAGAGAAAAAGAGAGAGAGAAATATGGAGAGAGGCAGATGGAAGAGTACCCCCCCCCACCACACACACACACACACACACACACTCCTTCCACCAACGCACCTTTTAGGGTGGTAGTCTGATTGGTTGATGAGCGAGCGTGTTGATTGGCTGATGACTGGCTGCTGAGATTTCTGCGTAACTTCACGAGCAGGGCTCTAATAATCATTCAATTCATTATCCAATCAGAGAGACTCACCACACCTCTCCGTATCCTCACTGATTCTTCTGTTTAATTCTCCTTTTGAACCCCCTCCCTCCCTCTCCAATCCTCCCATACCTCCCTGAGGAGTCGGGGATGGACAGATGAGCGGAGCACACTGTATCTGTTCGGTTCTGCTCCGCTGCTCGCTGAAGTAGAGAGAGACAAACTTATATTCCACCGATGCCAGAGCTGAATGGACTCTCTGCCTCCCTCTCTCCTTCAAGAGGGGCTTTTCTCTCCCAGGGGCAGAGCTTTATAATTAGTCTTCTTCCAGAAATAGAAAACTAGTTTTCTGAGGTGAAGTCACCCTCTGATGTGTGGTCTTAAAAGCTGCAAATTTGAATTGATACAGAATGAAGTAAAATCTATTACGTGTATATACGCCATGTATTTCTGTTTATCTTTACAGAATAAAAGATAGATAGATAGGAGAAAAATATTAGGAGGTTGAAATGACTGTGAGAGAAGGGTTTTTTGGTTGGATAGACATTTTGTTTCTGTAGTAACAGCAGGTCTTGTTTTAGCTCCTGGCTTAGTTGTTTAGTCTCAGCTCAGGCCACCCCAAGGCTGTCACCCAGGCAACGTTGTATGTGTGTGCCTGCGTTGTCTTTATATTATTTAATTTTCCTCATTGTGTAGTAAAATTCGTCAGTGTATCCATTTCTCCCTCTGACTTTATCTTTGCCATTGGTTCTGTTTTTCTGCCCTGTTTTTCCCACCTCTTGTTTTCGCCCCCCCACTTCACTCCACCCACCCTTCCTGCCCCCCCACTCACTCCGCTCTGCCTCCCCTTCGCCGCTCTCCTTTTCTCTTCCCCTCTTCCCCTCCCCTCTCCTTTCGCTTTCTCTGTCCGTTAATGAGAATGTGTTAACGAGAAAGAAAGATCTATTGGGTATAGCACAATTTATCAGAAAGGCAGAGGTTTGGAAGGAAAAAAAAAGGCGGCGGGCCCTTCAAAGAAGTCCTATTCTTGTGGTTGTGAATGTTTGATGAGACAGTGAAAAGTTCCCCCTCTAACGTCATGGTGTCTGAACAGAAGAGAACAGAACCGTTCTAATCATGCCGCACAGAAAAAATGACTTCCAACCCGATTTAATTAACTGATAAGAAACGGCTTCAAATTAATTTTTCAAGGATGTAAGATTTTGATTAAGAAACTCCTAAAAGAAATAGACGAATAATCAATTTTTTAATCAACTTACTCAAATGGTAACTGGTTAATATGATAATTCTAGCAATTAGGGCAAATATTGTCGAGCAGCAGTTTCTATGCATCCTGTTAAAGGAATTATAATATCTTTACATCTAATTATCATGGTTATTTAATTTTTTTGTATGGCTACCTCTCAATTTTACCATTCGTTTTTTTCATCTGCCATTATAGGGATAATGAAATGAGAAGTTGGAAAGTGTAATAAGATGAAACTTTTATAAGGGCCAACCTGAATGGGGCTTTTCACGCACCCTGATTGGATAGATATTTAGGAAAAGGGAAAGGGGGAGTTCAGAATGACATTATTTCTGCTGGTTTTACATGCAAAGCTGAGATGGATCTTTAGATGTGTGATTCTTTTATTTCGTCAGCAGATTAAAGTAGCTAATAGCTCCTGGCTTCTCAGTGTGTCTCCTCTCTTATTCATAAGCAGGTAGGCCCAGCCATGAATATGCTCACCATTTCTAATCCGTAAAGTTTCGAATCATCTATTCAGTTAGAAGAGAGTGGGGAAAAAAACAGAATCAGGTTTGATTGAAGGAAAGATTGGGCTGTTCACCTGCTTCTGGCCATAAAATGTGTATGTATGTGCATGTGTGTGTATTTCCCTAATTGGACAGGTATTGTAGCGGAGGTGAAGAGGGGCCAGTTGAAGAGGTGGGGAAGTGGCAGAGAAAGAGCTGGCAGGGGGTCCAGGGCTTTAGGAGAGCAGAGAGACAGAGTTTCTTACTTCAAAGAAGGCTTACAGCCTCGACAAATGCTAACCCTGCTCTCACACCACCGCAACACACACCCTGCACGCTCACATACAGTGGCTCTTTTGCCTCTCATGAGATGAATATCCATCCCGTCACACACTCTCTCTGTCTTTCTGTGTGTGTATCTCTCTGCTGTATCCCTCGCTCCCTGCACGCCGACCATCAGTGGACTCGTGCGTTCAGAGGGAAATATTGACAAAGCATTTGGAGAGATGGAATGGTTCCTTTAATTATATGCTGCTCTCATGATGCATGGTGTTCCTGTCTGGCTGCCTCCATGCACTTTTGCACACACGCACATACACACACGCACTTTTACACATGCAAATGCACGCTGATCAGCTGAATAGGTATTCCTGGCACAAACCCCTGTATTGAGCGCACATATTCAATTAGCAAAACGCATTAGCAAAACTTGGCATTTGTTGTTGTTTTTTTTCCCCCCTCCTTGCTCAGAATTAATGGTTTTGATATGCTAATTAGCGGGTAATTTAATTTCAAAAGGCCTCAATTAACAGCAGCGTTGTGGACACGAGGAAGTTAAGCAGCGTAATCTAATTTGCATTAGTAACGAGCAGGGAGTAATTAGTCTCTAATTAGCCACTTCAGACAGCACTTGTGTTTACTTTCCTAATGAAGTGGAGGGGCTTTTTTCTCTCTCTTTTTTTTTTAAACAGGGAAGCTTGTGTGTGTGTGTACATGCAAGTGTGTTTATGGGTGCATGTGTGTTTGTGAGTCTGGTTTAGGGGGGTGTTGGGGTAGTGGTGGTGGGTGGGGGGGAGGGATTGCTGGCACCAGAGGGGGAGTGGCATATGGCTTACACTTTGGCTCCAGTTACACACACGGGCACCCCCCACACACACACACACACACACAAACACATGCTCACACAAACAAACACTGCCGCGCACATGAACACACATGGACATCACAGCCTTGCTGTCTGGTGTGATTGGGCATGCGCTCGCGGTAGTTTTCAGTCCATTGAAACATCTCTATGAGCTCACTTACACGCGGCACCAGGGATTGATTGTGTGTTTGAGGGGTTTTATCTCAGTAGTGTTTCCCCTGGTGTTATTTTTTTTTGTGTGTGTGTGTTGCAACAGCTTGCAATATTTTCATATTTCCTTTTTTGTGTATCCAGGCACTTGCTGTCGTCTTTCCAAATTATATTTTTTTGCATTGTGACAAGCGTAAACTGTTGTGTGTAAGTGATGACGTTACAAACCGTGGTCGCTGGCCGGCCTAATGCAGGGTTTATTTCTGGGATACGGTTGCCTGTGTTGACAACATAGTAAAACAGAGGAGGAAAAATGGACAGTTAGATAGATAGAGAGATGAATAAACAAACAGCCTCATGGTACAATGTGTTTCATTCCTTTCATTGCTATCTTTGAAGTGATCTGGGAATATATCCGTAGCAACACTCCAGGAAAATAGTGGACAAATTAAATGTAACTTTTTTTCCTTCTGGGATGAACGTTCCAACAGTTGGAACTTTTCCATTCACATCCGTGTCAGAAACAAGTTGAAAACAACAGGCTTCCTCCTGGGTTTTTTTTTTTTTTTTTGGGAAGGGAGACTGGGTGGAAGGGTTGCAGGGGGAGCAGCATAGCTGGGTTTACAGGGAGGAGGGGGGACAAGCAGCTGCCCTATTAGCCCAAATCTGTTGTTCAGAGGAGGTGGGAGGAGGGTGGAGCAACACCGCTGAATTTCCACAAAGGAAAGCACACACTGTTTTCTTCACTTTGTGTGCAAAGAAGGCTATCTTCTCCGATTATACCACAAATTAACGTACGTTTAACCCCTACCACCTCCTTGGGTGTAGATCCTGTCTACGTTTTACCCATAATCCAGTGCAAAGGACAGACGAGACCATGGGGACCCCATTAACTGACAGCCACTCTGATGGGAAGGCGTTTTTCTAAAGGTTTTTCCCCAGCCTTCCCTGGGAATAATAAGAGGGGTCAGAAAGTTGGGCGACTTCCTGCTGCAAAGAGCGGGGTCAGAGCGCCGGTTGGCAGAAGCAGTCAGCACTCAGCGGACATGACTTGGAACACACACATAAACACATGCGTGCGCACTGAACGGCAACCCATAGTGTAGGACTTGCGTGATTTACACACACCAAGAGCAGAAGCTGTAAAGAATTCCATAAATATAATGAATGAAGGCGCTCCAGTGCTTATAAGCCTGTTTCCAACACTGACCTCTACCCATACGTGCATACACACAGATTTATAGGCACAAACATCCAGATATATGCACACAAACACTCACACATACACATCCATAAATAGGCAACTGATTTACAAATGAGCTGACCTGTGTGTTGGCCTTGCTCTCAGATAGGCTCACACCCCCGCCAGGATGCATAAATCACAATGGACATGCATATGCATGAGCATCTGAGGAGGTGGGATAAGTGTGTGTCTGTGTGTGTGTGTGTGTGAGCACCAGCCAGCAGCAGTGTTTGTATCGATCATTGAGGCTTAGTTAAGTGCCTTTTATTTCCCTGAGTTAAAGTTAAGGACCGTGGACAGGCCTCTCTCCGCTGTGTGTTTTGAATGGAGAGACAGCAAGAAAGAAAGAAAAAGGAGGAGAAAGAACTCTTAACTGTTCTTTTTTTTCCCTTTTTAGTGGCATCCAGGGATAGCACATCACATTAATGGAACCTAGATGACGTTTCACGTCTCTTCTCTCTCTGGAAGAAGTGGTTTTGGTGTTGGACCTTTGCCTGATGTGTGTATGTATGATGTGAGCTGCTTTAACCTCCTCTTGTTTTATGGACTTATACATGGCTCTGGATCTCACTGCTGCTAGATTAATTTACACACCACTCACACGTGCTAACTGCCAAATCTCTCTCTCTCTCTCTCTCTCTCTCTCTCTCTCTCTCTCTCTCCGCTCCTTTTCTCTCGCTCCTTTTCTCTGAAGAAATTGCCTGGTGAGGTAAATAAATTACTTCCATCGATTGCTGTAGTTGTAGAGTGACTTTATCACAGTTTGACTTGTCCAGATACAGATCAGCGTGTGACAGCATGTGTTTTTTTATAATGTACCACTGTGTCTGTGTGTGTGTGACTTAGTTTACATGTGTTTGTGTGTGTCTGTGCGCGTGCATGTGCACAGGCTGGAAAAATCAGCATAAAATCTACCTGATGGGTATCTCAGTATATTAAAAACTATGGCTAGACTAGTGTACTATCCATACGCTGTGTGTGTGTTAGAGGTCTAATTGAAACAGGCTGTCTGGTGCATATTGAAAAGCAGATGAATTAGGCTGGTATTATTAGAGCAGGATCTTACAGCCCACCTTGTGGCCAGGTGGGTTTTGGCTGATTGAGTTTATCTCTGTCTTGTTATCCATCAGCACTGGTCACTGATAGGAGCTGCAGATAGAGGACACCTTAATAGAGCGTACACTGATATCTATCTCTGATTGTACATGTTTAATTTTTCACACCACACGTGACAAAACATTAGGCTCACCTCAGCCCTCATGCCCCACATGTCACTTTATGGAAAGAGGTGAAAAGTTCACAATAAAACATCCAAATGCAGAGGGTATGTGTGTTTCTGTGTGTGTGTTTCTGTGTGTGTGTGTGTAGCAGTCTGGGACACATGCTGTTTTAATAGACGCTGTGCTGACGTTACTGCAGAGGCCAAGAAGCCACCGTTAAAAAGAAAGGATTTGGAAAAAGAGCGAGAAAGGGCCTCATCTGTTTGCATTAAACAGTGGAAGAACTGACCAGTGAAGGAGCAAATGAGCGGCAGGCGGCTAAAAGATATCTGCTTTTCTGGCCCTGTCCCTCGTTTCAGCCTTCTGTCCCTCATTCCCTGCATTTTGTTCAGCCCACATCGCCCAGTGTGCTCCTTCTTTTATTTCATATCTGTCATTTTACCTCTCTTATTTTACATTTTGTTCCCCACTGAGGCATTTGCTTTTGTCTTTGACTAAGTGAATCTGTTAATTAGCCCTACTCCAGTTCTGGTACACTAAGTCTGCTATTTTTTCTCTTTTTCAAAATATAGAGACACTGTCACAAGTCACACAAAAGTAAAATAGCACAAGAACGTAGCGGAAATGATGAGGAACAAAAACGGAGAGCTCACCAGCAGGCAGACAGTTTTTCTTTCTTTTTTTTTTAATTTACACTTTAATACAAGGCTTTTTGCTTTATTCTGACCGGTCTGTCTGTCATCTACACTATCAGGTTCTTTTCTGCATCAGATGCTCCCGATTTGAGAATTAATTAGGCAGCGCGGTGGCGTCAGGGTTGGGATTTTAGGTTTGTTCGCTAGCTATTTTAGTAGCTAATTACTGAGGGGGAGAGTGTTAATTGGAATTCTCTTAGATAATGTGAACTCCTCTTCCCCTTTTCTCCACCGCCTCCACTAGAGTTTAATAGAAAACCACAGCACTTAATAGACCTCTCCCTCTTAATCTCCCTGTGTTTTTATAATTCTTTTTTTTTTTTCTTTTATTATGTATCTGACAGTAGCTCAGCTGATGCCTTTGGGGACAGGAGATGTTTGTGGTCATGTTGGCGCTCTGCGTGTGTGGAGTGTACTCTGTGGTGTGAGCTGTGCTCAGAGAAAGTGACATACAATAATCCTCTCAGACTTCATCGGGATATTGATTCCTTTTCTCACTCTGACTAGCTCTCTGTTACTTTTCACAGGCCAAGAAATTACAGAGACACAGAGCTCAGTGACATATTACACAGGGAGAAATAAGCAGCAAGGACAGAAGGGTATATAATAATGATAATAAAAAAGTGTAGTTCACAGAAGGATCCTTACGAATGCATGATTAATCTCCATTGCATTTCAGTTCTTTGGAAAAAAAAAGTAATGAAAAACACAATTTTGATAAAACCCATCTTAAGGGCTTGCTTGATCCTTTTATTCATTTATTTTATGCTTAACTTCTGTTGCACTGATAATGAACAAAACTGGCCTAACCTGCATTTTGACTTGGCACTTTCTCCATAGCCTGGAGCACCAAAATGCAAATTCAGTGGTGCCTAAGCGCAGGGAGAAAAACACAAAAAAGTTATTTTAATTTGAAAGAATGTTTGAAATGAGACAATAGTTGCATTTGGATGTTGTTATAATTGGAGCGAATGGCTGACTAGATAAACAGACTTGGGTTGCTGGCGTAGGAGCACACACTTGGGGGTCTTTTCATATCTGTGCTCTGTTTAAAAATTAAACTCCTAAGCAGCGTAAAGCAGAGAGGGAACAAAATTAATATACAGTTAGGGAAGACTAATCAGAGATCTGTGGTTTCATTGTAATTCCACCGTCGTCCTAAACTGTGACAAAAACATTATTTAACATCTTTACCTCCGCTTCAGCCACTCAAAGGCTCAATACGCGCACAGAAGACCTTACAGTATTTTAATATCACTGCTTGTATATTCTAATCCTGACACCACTTGAAATATAATTCCTTCCCCAATTTTAAATTACGGATGTGAAATTGCATTAAGGCAAGAGTGTGTGGGCATGAAAGCAGTGATGTTAAATGGACATATGAATGCAGGGGTGAATCCTAACCTATTAAGTACTTTCCTTATTATTTCTGAAAGTGGAGCGTGATAATTAGTTTGGTAGAAATCCTATAGTGGGGTGGAGGTATGGGTCTCAATAGTTGAGCCAAATTAATTTCTTCTGTCACCTTGAGCATATGTTCCTCTTAATAGGTTTAATTTATTTCACAGTGATTATCTTTTTTTTTTTTTTTTTTAACCACTTGACTGATGCACATATTCACGTGAAAAAGCACTTCAACCTCCTGCACATGTGAATGGTATATTCATACATAAATATGATAGAGCTGCATGACGTTGTTACCGCATAGCGGAGTGGAGGTACGGGTCTCAATAGTTGAGCCAAATATATTTCTTCTGTCACCTTGAGCATATGTTCCTCTAAATAGGTTTAATTTATTTCACAGTGATTACCTTTTTTTTTTTTTTTTTGAACCACTTGACTGATATTTCACGACATATTCACGTGAAAAAGCAAAAAGCACTTCAACCTCCCGCACATGTGAATGCTATATTCATACATAAATATGATAGAGCTGCATGACGTTGTTACCGCTCGGCTCATGAGTCTGTGCGATCTGAGAGATGACACTGTGCCGTTTTCCCAGGGGTCCCTGCTGCTGCGGCCCGGTTGTCATGTGATCCGCGCGTCTGGCTAAGAGCTCCATTTTTTCTCAGGAGTCACTCCAAGTCTTTTTAGTCCTAAAAGTTAACAATCATTCCTGATGTTAAATCCATCAGGAACCTCCATGTGCCACGAGGTCGCTTTAATAATCTCCTCTGTCTGTGTGTGTGTGTGTGTGTGTGTATATATGTGTGCATATGTGTGTGTGTATCTGTGTGCGCGCTGAGGTTAGGTTGGATCATGGGAAAGTGGCATACCTGAGAGGATTAGAGTGATCCCAAGGACACTTTGCGTGGGACAAAATTCAGATACTCATTTCTTGTGGATTCAAGCATATTTCCATTTTGTAACACCTCGCACAATCTGGGCCTTTTTCTATCCAAAACAACACAGTTGACTTTGAGAGTTAGTTTTCAGAATACCGTGAGTGTATGTCTTTATTATTCCCCCCACTCCCCACCCACGCTTCCCCCACCCCACCCCCACCCCAATGTGTATGGTTTGTTTTTGATCTAGCAAGGATCACTCTAGTTGCCCTGTCTGGTTTCAACTTTCACCAGTAAATTACACCCAATCACTGAAATTACATCTTATAGTGTGTGTGTGTGTGTGTGTGTGTGTGTGTGTGTGTGTGTGTGTGTGTGTGTGTGTGCGCACACACATATGCTGTGTGTGTGTGCGCGTCTCTTCATTGTTGACGTCATTTTACAGAGATGTACTCGATGTCAGCTTTGATTAGACTGAATGAAGTCCAACTGTTTTTGTGTTTTCGTCATTTAGGGGAAGTAAAATGGAAATGCAGCTGTTTTTGTGTGTGTGTGTCTGCAGCAGTGCATGTGTATGTGTGTATGTGTGCGCATGTGTTGGCGGAAACCGTTGTATTGTGTGTGGCAGCGAGTGCGTAAGAGTGGTTGTCAGCTGGTGAGCAGTAAAGACACGCTGCGTACTGAAGCTGATGCGCAAAGTCTCTGTTTTCCTTCGAGCAGCTACAGTAAGGGAAGCTTGATGGGACAAAACTCAGATGCAGAAGCTGTAGTCTGCCAATTAGTGCACCAGATGTCAGTTATTGTTGGACTGGAATTATGGCAATAACTGCAATTGGCCAACGGTTATGAGCATGTGTGTGTGTTTGTAAGTGAACCAACTCCACTGTGATAGATTTTAAACAATCTTCTTTTGGGACTTGCTCCTTTCTTTATTACACTTCTGGCACCTGCAGTGTTTTTCAGAATTCTGTCTCTGTCTTTCTCTCTTTCTGTGTAGTTTTTCAGCATTTTGGAAATGTAAACACTGCTAAAATACATCCAGATGTTACCAGCTGTGCTCCACCACCACAAATACTGGGCAGGGAGTGTGTGCGCGCGTGTGTACGTGTGTGTACGTGTGTGTACGTGCGCCTCAAAGACTCCTTTCCCAACTATTCACTCTCAGACAGAAAAAAAAATTTGACAGTGATTTTGTCGTATATCTCTGCTTCTTTGTCTGAGTGTGAGCAGGTTTTCAAATATGGTGTGAGTGTGTGTGTGCTGAATAAGACTATTGTAGTTGTTAAAAGGTGCTGCAGGCTGACATTGGCTGAATTAAAGGCGCTATTAAATGCAGAAAAGTCAGAACTGACGCAGTGTGACAAAGACAGCGATTTTCATAAAAACATTGACCTTATGTATGCCCCATTATCTCTCGCAGTCTCCTCCTCTCTCACTCTGAGAGACACACACACACACACACACACAGCAAGCAAGCAAGACTAGTGTTTCTATGGCATATCTCCATTTCAATTTGTCATTACAAGAGATTGGACTGTGTTTGACCATTCTGTGCAGGCGAAGATGAGGAGGATCTAATTGTGAGGTGAATGGTGTTAATGTTTGTTTATGAAATGCCCTTTACTACACGTGTGCACACACACACACACACACACACACACACACAATATGCACACAATTACTTGTTTGGCAGAGTCCTAATTAGCAGATGCCCTTACCTTCCATAATGATATTATTACCCACTGTTATTTTCTCTTTGACTTTCACGCATGCTCCCATACACACACTTTTCAACAGGTGAACACATTCAAATGTCAGCCTCATGCTGTTTCAGATGTATCAGCGCAGTGTGTATGTGTGTGTGACTGTGCATTTGTTTATGCACCGTGGCCATGCTGAAACCTCGCTCCTTGGGGAGTAATTACAGAAGAGGTTTTCTGGCCGTTTTCTCTCATTAGTGCGAATATGGAGAGAAATCGCCATGGAACCTCAGTAGCATGACTGCTTGCATTACACAAAACACACACACACAGAATGCGCTGTGTGCAAGGCAGAAGTCCAGACATGTGCACGGTGCTGAGGCTGATGCCACGGCTTTAGTTTGGAGGTACGTGGTGCACTTCTTTTGCCACAAGTCTATTTCAGCCCCGGCTTCTCTGTATACATACACGCTGCGTGTTTGTGTGTGTTTCTCCCGTTCGACAGCATCTGGCCGTGGCCGCGCTCTCTCCCTTCAATTCAAACTGCAGGTTGTTTGTTTGGGTTCGCCCTTACAAACACACCATTAGGTCTGCCCTCTGCACTGAAGACTATTCCTGGCTCCGGCCTCAGTTTAGCTCAGGCCTGCTGCCTGGCTCACTGGAGGTCCTTGCAGGCAAACCTCAGGCCTACCAGAACCCAGGAAGATCTGAACCACAGCGCACCGCCCAGCCACCACAGTGAAACTCTAGCCTGTTTCAACCGTGCTCGCCCCACAGCAAGCCTTAAATGTCAGCTGGAGGGGGCGTGTGTCCTATAGCGCGTCCTTTCTGTTTGATTGTCAACCCATCGTGATGCAACAAGTTCACCTTTTCTACAAACAAACAGGTATGGACAAGAAAAAATAGGGCCAGAGTCATAGCGTCTCTCACTCGCAGCCAGTAAAAAAAGGATTTGGGAGTGAGAGAAGAAAAGAAAAGAAAAGAAAAGAGAGTGAGAGGCGGTAGGGAGAGAAAGAAAACAACAAAGGTGGTTAGGACAAAAGCAGTATTGTATCATTGAAATGACTTGTGAGTTGAAAGCCTTAAAAGTCCTCCCCAGAGCCAGGTCATAAAGCCCAGAGACGGGCTTGGCAGCCGAGGCCAGAGCCAGACAGGCCTGGCAGTCAAGCCCAGAGAGCTTCCAGTAACAGGAGATGTAAAAATCAATTTGCCGTGAAAAAGGTAAACAATCGGAAATGACAAATATGCAGGTTCTTTCCATAGCTCTTTTTTCATCTCTTGCTATTTTCACTGTTATTAAAGCAGACAAATGCAGGGGCGAGGAGAATGACTAGTCAGGAGTCATGTGGTGAGGGATCCCAGCAACATTCAGGGGGAGGGTGAGAGGGAGGGAATTTTTTTTTCTCCCCTTTTCACTATCTGAAACAGTCAAGCTGGACTTTTTTTCTAAAGTTGTCCGTCGAAAAACATACACATTGTATTAGTATGAGTGTTGTGAATGCATGCAAACGCACACATGAGGGCCGGTCAGCACTGCCGATTAAAGAGGCAGAGGTCGATATGGACATGTGGATGGAGAAACGATTGAAGGATAGTGGGATGACAGGGAGAGAGAGAGATTGAGGAGAGACGGAGGTTGAATCCTTGGGGGCCTGTTTGGCGGTTAGGGGCCCTCGGGGGCCCCGGCGGAGACCTCCATTAGGCGAACGATCTGAGCCTGGGGGAGCCGGTGTGGTGACGGGCCTTCGAGGCAGGGGCCAGTCTGTTTAGCAGCAGTTTGTCTGCATTGCTCATAACATTGATCCAGTGTCGAGCTGCAGCCATAGGAAAGCTCTTTGCTGCTGAATAGGCCGAACAGCAGTGTATTGATAAGGCAGAGTGGACCAATGGAGGGCCCTGCACCCTGTTGGTCATTTGGTTAAGACAGACAGATCTTGCTCAATACACACACCCCACGGCTGCCTTATGGCATGTTTAGTCTCTCTGTCTATGTGTGTGTGTGTCTATAGGTGCATGTGCGTGCAACGATTTGTGTCTTACAGAACCTAATCCTCTTTGCTTTCTCCACTCGTCTTTCTCTCAGATGAACAGATCTGCTGTGACTGGCTGGGAAAAAAAAGAAAAGGAGGGGGTGAAAAAAGAACGAGCGAGAAAACAAACATGTTTCCCAGGCCCCAATTAGCCCACTTTTATTGCCCCGAGATATGCTCACCCCCCTCCCTCACTCTCTGAAGTCTGCTTGCACAAAATGCTTCACATCGAGAGTGCTTAAAAATCGGTAACAAAAAAAGGTGGCCGGGGGGGGGACAGTGACAGGAGAGGGAGACAGGGATGAAGAGGGAGAAGTGCCACTCTCATCCATCAGTGTATTTTCTCAAATCTCTGTTTTCACATTACCACACATCGACAGGGATTCTGTTAAACAGCGTGTGTTAAGCGACGAGGGTTTCGCTACCATCTCCCCTGCATCCGTGTGTGTGTGTGTGTCAACCGCACCGTGGGATATGTGTGTTTTGCGGTTGTTGTGTTTGTACAACGTCAGTCGTCGAACACTCACAAACAAAACAGTTTGAACACTGTGCAGAAGCCATCAATTCTTAATGAGATAATGACATGCTAACATACTCCCAGCAGCAGCTCTGTTTACAGATGAAGACAAACCACAAACAAGACACAGACATGCCGAGCGCTTTAGTTTTCCCCTTTGATACGCTTTCTTCTCGCTATTCCGCCTCCCCTTCCTCTCTAGCTATGACTTTGTGCATGGGCCAAAACTTAGCGAGAATAACAGGTGGGGAACATCTTGATGCTCGCTCTCTCTCTCTGTGTGTGTGTGTGTGCGTGTGTGTGTGATATGTGTCCGTATAATAGACACACATACGCAGTAATGAGTCAGGCGCTATAATGTGGCTGCAGACCAGATTCCCTAATAAGAGAAGAATGTTGTCCATGGCATCCAGAGTTTTCCACTGGAATCACACATTCATCCTGCCTGTTTCCTGCCCCGGGGTCTTCCTCTCGGCACGAACAGACCAAGGAGAGGGAACCCTCTGTCTCTCTCGCTTTCTGACCACTCTTCCCATCGTCCCCTCCCTCGAGACATGCTTTTTCTCATCCTTTTCATCACTTTTTTTTTTTCGATTCTTTCCCTTCCATCAGTTAGAGTTAGTTAATTCGCTAGTCTGGTTCTGGAGTGACACAAGCACATGACTGACACAGTGAGTGAGTCAGACCAATTCAGGCTTATTGCTGAGGAAATGGTGGTGGATTAGGAGGAGAGGTGTCTTTCTCGGGCTGGTACAGGCTAACACACACACACACACACACACACATATGCACATGCAGCAGCTGAGTTAAAAAAAAAAAAAAAAAAAAAAAACATCTGTGGTCCACTGAATCTCCAAATTAATGGAACTCTTAGTCTAGCCGTGGAGCAACTTTAAACAAACCAAGACAGAAGTTTAAAAATTCACATTCAAATACTTTAACCTTGAAATCTCCCCTTGCCAAGGCACCAGCTCCCTCTTTTTTTCATCTGTTAAATGTTTGAGTGTTTGATAGTTTGAGGTCTATAGCAGAACCCGCCCGGGAATTAATGTCATTCATATGCCCTGCGGAAATTACTTTTGAAATGCATATAATCTAAAACATGCAAATGAGGCTGACTTTGTGCACCCTGTTTAATATGAATTATCATTTTCTGAATACCTATTATTACTGCGTACATTTCTCCAATTATATTGTTCTTTTTTTTTTTTGTCACTTTTTGCATAAGGACGCACATGTGCACATCAGGAACACCAGAAACACGCGCATGCACTTGCTCGGTCACATGCGTATGCGTGCAGGCACTCGCATGAGTCACACACACGCAGCTGAATGTCTTTGTGATGGGTATATTTTAATGAGGAGTAATAAGGATGGTAATGACCCAGTCCTCTCTCTCTCTCTTTCTCTCTCTCTCTACATCTCTCTCTCTCTCTCTCTCACCCACTGCTTGGCACACAGCTGTTAGTTTATACGAAGCCAATGGGCATCTCATTTAAAAAGAGAGAGAGAGAAAAAACCCTAAATGTTTTGCCTTTTGCAGATTCTGCACAAATTTACCAGTCAAAAAGTCCTTAAACAGCAAATGAAAATAACAAGGCAGGAAATACAAGTGTTGCTCATCCAATTTTCATTAGCTGATTGAAATATTGATGCGTTTTAAAAGTGAACAGTGCATGTTTAGTTTGTCTCTTCCTTTTCTCTTCTGGTGATAGAGCACTGTTATTAATGTTCTTGTCCAAGAGGCAGGCATTAAATTGAATTGAAGGCATCCCTTTTTCAAACGAAATACTCTATTAATTTATTTATACTGCGCCATAAATTATTCTATTAATATTAGCATGTTCCAAATTAGTATGACTTCTCTCAATGTTCCCTCTACTTCTATTAATTAGCATGCTTGTCACTATAACAAAGATTTTTCTTTCTCTGATAAATTATAAAGGAGACATTTTTTAATACAATGAGAACCGCCTTAGAAATTATTAATATTTTAGTTGTGGCCTGTAAGACAAAAGTAAGGAGAAAAGAGCAAGAAGAACAGAAAACTAACAATTACATGGAATACATTATAGACTGTCATTGGTGTGCAACAGTGTTGACTTTTATTTTGCTTTTTGAAAGAAAAAAATGTGTGTATGTTCGTGGGTGTGTGCCCCTGCGTACCCATACTGAATGCTCAGGGATATCATCTGGTTTTAGCACTTTTGGATAGGATGTGAATTAATTACCTCTGTAACAGCTTGGACCAAGTTCAAAAGTACTAAAATTCAATTAATTTGAAAAGTGGACATGCTATCATTTTCTCCGCATGTCTCCTTTAAAGTCTGGACTGTTTTTACTGTGGACTTATTCAATTATATTTGATTAAACTCGCTCTGATCCAATCTATTAATTAACTCGGAAATGCAAAGTGCCCGACTTGAAAGCCGATGTATAAAATTATATCATGTCCACTTTGATATTTATTTATTTATATTTTTTACACCACGATTTTTAAATCCATTGTAACCCTTTATTATTGTGAGTCACTGTTGCTCAGTTTCAGGTAATATTCAATCTATTCACTTTATCTTCCTTCTAATGCAAATTTTGATTAAATAAAAGAACATAAATTAAATTGTCTCACCTAAAGGCATCTACAACAAATTTACCTCTTCAGAAAATGTACTCCCTATTTCTATTTCTGCCACAATGTTTGTCTTTTCATGCAATAAAGTATGAATTGTCCCATGTAATTAAAGTTAAGCAGGAAGGAAGGAAGGAAGTTAGTCATTTATTTGCTGAAGGTGGACAATATCAGTGTCAGGGATGGAGCAATTTCTTGCCAGAATGGTAGGTTCTCTTAGCATTCATATATTCTTCAGTGGACACACACACACACATTCACACTCTCAGGCATGAGGAGGCTCAAAGACTAAATACTGAAATTGTGTTGCATGTCACCCATGTCATGTGCATTCATGAATCCTTGTCACCCATCTCAACTGGGCTTTTGGTGCATGGTGGTCTGAGGGTCAAACAGATCAAATTCGCAACACACCGTCTGCACGACACCTCTGCGCAAATAGAAAAATTAAATCTCAAGGTACTTAAGTCTCAGTTTACTCATCTATTTCACCTTCATGTCATTTGTCCATATCCCTACTGACACCTTTTCATCTGTCTGAAAAAAAAAAATCTTCTACTCCCCCCACCCCCCCACAGTGAAGGTCATTCTAATAAAGAGCTCTCGTAGGACAGAGCTGCTAATTGCTCCGCGGCGCTCTAGCTGGTTTCAGATCCAAATAAAGGCACGTCGCCTTTTTCCGAGCTCCGCTCCCTCTTGCCCTCCATTCCTCCACCTCCCCTCTTCACCTCTGTTCCGCCATGTTAAATACAATCTGAGTATTAGCCGTGTGGACTGTCATAACCTGACCTCAGCCTCCATTACCTCTCAGGACAGAGGGGCGAGATGAAGGGGAACGCGGGGATTTTTCATCCTCATGATCACAGGATGATTTCCAACTGGCACACGGGAACGCGCACACGCATTTACCTCTTTAGGAATGTGCAACCCGTGATTTTAGGCTCAGATAAATGAGGTGTGCATGAAGTCCGCTCCTTCTACAAATATTTGTGTGTGTGTATGTGTGCGTATCTTTGTGTCTGTCTCCAGTATTTTGAACAGACAGCAGTCTGCAAGCTGGTAAATCACTTACTGCACTCTAAAGGAAGGGTCGAGGTGAAGGCAGGAGTGTATGTTTGCCCCGGTCATACACACATACGGAGCGATCTCATCGGTGGGGAATGTGCTGGGTGTTTACCTATGGCTCCAGAACCCACCTGACCAAGGGAGGCTAATCTTTATGGGCTCTGTAAACAGGGACTTTGTCTTCAGAGAACGGCAGGCCAGCGAGCAGACGCACAATTCACACATGGACGCGCCTGTGGACATGCATGCCTAAGAGGAGGTGGTGGTATAGGGGGAGTAAAGAACATATATGGCAGGTTAGAGACTGTACAGCCACTACAGAAAGAGGCACCCATGCACGTGTGGAGGCTACATGCACACACAAACACTCACTTAGATACTTGGACAAACTGAATGCCATATGGCAGACAGTCCCACAGACGTATAGGAGAACTCCCCATGTTTATATAGCAGGGGATTTTCTTATCATCTGCACTCTGAGCCCCTCTCTTCTCTCCACTCCACAACAACAGCACCGGCTTCTTCATTAGCCAGCTGCTCAGCACACTGGAGGTCAGCGCGTAGCCCTGTGCTGCTAGCTTCTCTCTCTGGGTTGCTCTTTGAAGCCAGCCAGCCAGCCAGCCACCCAGCCAGCCAGTAGTAGATATTGGCCCACATCTGACTTACTATCTGTCTGTGGGATAATGGAGTTCACCTGTTAGCACTGGAGCAGGGCCAGGGCAGCCGCAGACATCTAGCATTAGCCCTTTGCTGTTAGCCAACCTGTTAGCGCTGGCTGGCAGCCAGGGCAGCCTGGAGCGCTGCTGCTAGCTGTTAGCTGTAGCTCTGAGTGGAGGACTACCTGGCTGCTGCGGGTCTGGTGTCCTGCTGAAAGTCTGGCTAGTGTGCAGCGTCGGCCAGCTGCTGAGGAAACAACCAAACTTGGAGTGGGAAGTGATGGAAAAAGAATTTGTGCAGTATGTTTTTTATGTGTACGCTCACTTGTGTGTGCGTGTGTGTGTGTGTGTGTTTTATTTCTTCAGCTTTCCTCTGACCTCATTCTACTTTTATTGAAGCTAATACACGTCAGCTCAGAAATGCCACGCAGATATCCCTCCTATCCCTCCTATCCCTCCTCCTCTCCTTCTCCCCTCTGTCATTCTTCAAGAGTCAGGAGAGCAGAGACGTATGAAACATACAGATGCACCGAGTGGAGCTGGAGTTGATAGTTATACTTTGTGTACACTTGTGTATTTTAAATCTAGAGCACCCATTTTTCTTTATACATTAATGTTGAGCACACCGATCCAAAACTTCAAACTTTTTGAGAGAAGTTAAACTTCTTTTAGCAATTCACAGACTCTGACTGAAATGTTGCCATCTCAAGTCTTCGAAGGAACTTGTAAAAGTTTGTCTCAGTTAGGAAACGGAAAAATAAAGTAGTGCTTTAAAACAATTGATGAACTGTCAGTTATTCATTTAATTGCATTTAGGGTGATGACGATCTTTGAATCAACATGTCTTAACACGCACTAAGAAGCTTCATTTGTTCAATAATTAAATATCTGCTTCCACGGAAAGACAAAGAGGAAGGTGCTTTACTAACAGGATATATAAAGGCGCAGGGCTGCGGTGGAAACTGCCCTGAAACTAAGGGTATACAACAACACCTTGTCTCGGCAATAGTCACAGCTGCAGTATCACTACTGGAACATTTATGGCACAGCCCATGTTTACTTAATTCATTTTTCTTTTTGTACGCACAATGCCGTGAAGTGCCTCACTGTACCAGACATTTCATTTATTTTTTCCTCTTTGCATTCTGCTCAGTGTTTCTGGTTGCATCTCTGACACATCTCTGAGACGTGAGCCTTAAGGAGTGAGTAATGGAGATGTAAGAGCCCAGACCTGATCGTTGGGTTTGTTCTGGGGTTTGGGGTTAAAGAAGATTCCCTCGGGGCCAGTGTCACGGTTTACTTAGTGGCGGAGTCTTTGCCAGCTTTCAGGGTGAGAGTGTGAGAATATGGGTGTGTAAGTGTTTACTAAGTTATGATCTGCCTGCATATGTCAGTGTTCGTGTCCCTGTCAAAGCGCATAAATAAAACGGCTTTGACTCTTTGTGATGTTTTTAAGAGACAAATCCTGGAGCTGCTCCACTGACAGTAAATAGGACATTTTGTGGACACAATGACAGTAACCCGGCTATTTTTTTTCATGTGTGTCTCTGAGTTTGTGACTCTCAGTTGTAATGAAATAAAGCCTGTTTGGGTGTAACAGCTCAACTAGATATTTTATGAATCCACACAACCACTCATTGTGAACAGAGGCTCCTGATTACAAAACAGGTTGGAGCTCCAATTCCTCAGATTTCTGTCTCCGGGAATAGTGTTTCTCTTGCTCACAAATATCGATTGAACTATCAAAGATCATAGAAATAACCTATGTGGATTCTATTTCAGGGTGAAAACTTTAATGTTTTCCAGGGTTGAACCTGCCACTAGTTACCAGGCATAACCAGAGGGAGAAAGACAGCATGCAGAGAGTAGGAGAAAGACGGATAATTCAAGAGTCAGATGAAAGTAGATAGATGATGGAGTGTAGATACTGGTACAGACAATTTTTTTTCTTTACCCCCTCCCTCCTTCTCCCTCCTCGCCCTACTCTCCCTCCCACCCTTATTCCCTCAGTTCTTTGCCTAATAAGCAGCGTTCCTGCGAGCTGATGCAAGGCGGAGGAAACAGAACAGGCGTTCTGGGACTGCTGGAAATATTCCCACATGAGGCATAACATGATAAAGACTTATTATCTCACTAAGCTGCTGTAAACACAGATGCACACATAAATACACACTGTACACAACTCTCTCTCTCATTCACACACACGCACACACACACACACACATTCACAGAAAGTGAAAATGGTCCGGCTTTACGGTTCTGACGAGCCGTAACCAGGAGGAATCTGACAGAGCCAATCCCTCCAACAAAGCCTGAGAGTCAGCGGTTGGCAAGCCAGCTCGCTGGGCATTCGGCTCGGTGTGTTTGAACTCCACACACCCAGAGCAGTGGGAAGGAGCAGAGGGAGAGTTGAGTTCTAAATTATTATTAGGGCTCAATTTTTGGGAACATCTGAACAAGCTGCGTGTCAGAACAGGACTCATCCCGACTCCTCTCCACTCATCAATCACACCAGACACACACATAAACACATGCACCTCACGCTTGCTGTGAGCTAATCCATTACAGTACAAAGGTAGGTGTCAGCCTCTTAGACAAACACACACACACACACACACACACACACACACACACACACACACACACACACCGAGTCATCAGTCATCAGAAACATGTTGAGTCCCATTTCCCGTCTTCTCTTCTCCATCCCAATTAAAAGGCAAAGGAGGCCCTTTTATTTCCCTCTCCTCCAAACGCATTCTTTATCTCTCTGATCTGCGCTCCTCCCTCCCTCGCTCCTTCCCCTCGGGGTAGTGGGAATGTCTCTCCCAACACACTCTCAGGTCAGGGGTTCAGGTGGAGGGGGTCTGAGCAAGTAAAGAAAGCGAGTGAGACACAAATACGCAGAAAGAGTGAGTAGCGGGTTGAGGCAGGCCTCTGCACGGGCAGCTCCTCTTCGCTGCCAGAAACACTTAAACTTAAAGCAGTATGTGTGTGTGTATGTGTGTGTATCATAGCCCTAATCAGAGACTTCAGGGTAGATTTATGCCCCTGCCTTTTTCCCGACCTCCATTACACCAGCTTATATACACCCATTACAGGATATGACAGAGTACACACCCTTTAGATGAGCATACCACACTGCCTGTGTGTGTGAGAGAGGGCATGCGCTCTCATCTTTACACACTCCCCACTTTCCCATTAGGTCCTTGTCCACCTGCGAGCTCTATCTCTCGGTCTGTCTTTATCTCTCTTCCCCTCACTGCTAATAAGGTCAATGAGGAAGACTAAGAAGCAGATGGGTGTACAGTACATTACGGCACAGCACAGCGCAGTATAGTGTGGGCTAGATAGCAGGCCGGTGATTCATGCTTAGTGAGACGTGTGATGATGTGAGGAGTTTCTACTGCACTGCAAAGTCAGTGGACTGTGCGGCGGGATCTGTTGATCACCCTGCATTATGCCTTGCTTCATAATATTACCTCAGGGAGCCGTTTGACCTAGCAGGGGTCTGGGCGAAGGCGGGAGTAGATGGAAGAAGGGAGAATGGAGAAGACGGGAGAAAGTGTTGGGAAGAGGAATGAGGTTGGGAGATTAAGCGACTAGCTTTAAATGTCACAATAGCGCTCCACTTCTCAGTCTTGGCTTCACAGGCGGATGGGTGCCAGGAGGGAGACAGAGGAGAGTCGATGGGGAGGAAAAATACCGCAATGTGATTTGTGGTTTCCAAATGGTGCCGCTTGTTAGGGAGAAGTCTTGAACTCGTGAAATCTGTCTGTAAGCACCCTGTGCTTTTAAAGTTTTTGTTCACCCAAATAGAAAAAAAAAAGATTACATTTGACAAAACCGGTCCCAACACAAGATCCATCCAGTACAAGTATTTTGGCCTTGACAAATCTGCCACTGAAACTTCTGACACCATACCAATGCTACAATAGCGAATGGGATTTTGTTTATGTAGCTCAAAGCATTGTAAAATTACATTTGAGTGTCTTTCAATGCAATGATCAGCACCAGCAAAATACTGTTCATTTCCATCATATTGAGGAAAAAACTCAGTGGCCAGTGTCCTGAAACGTAAAATAAAGCCGAAATATCTGCATGGCTAGACGCTACTTATGGGAGAATGTGTTTTTTATGACCCTTTAACTAGCACACCCACCAGCCACCTGCACACACTTGTATCACACACACGCACAAGCATTTTCTGGTCCCTGTCCCTCAGCAAGCATCTGGCAGCATTCCATTAACAGAACCAGCAGCGCTCTCTCACACCCTCACCTGCTGTCAGTCTCTGAGAAAAAAATATGGGCGCACACACACAGAGGTTCACCTGCTCTTGCCGCAGAGGAAAAGAAAAGTTAGATTCACTCATGAAATGCCTTTTATTGTTTCCCCAGAAGGCATGGGTTGTACGCCTCGCCTCTGAAAAAACACACACACGCACACACACACTCTCACAGGCATACACAGGCGGCGGGGTACAATGCCTCGATGGCGTTTTGTGTACCCACTCTGGGTTGCTGAAATAAAAGCATTACAACTTTCCCCTTAAAAACTATGCGCTTGTGTGTGTTAATTTCTAAAACTGGATGAGGCAGAAAGACGAGATTGAGCTTGTCATTAGGAGTTCACAGCCTGCGTGCTTGCATGAAGGTTTGTTTTGTTTTGTGTTCGCCACCTTGTGTGTGTTCTCGCACGCGGATGTGTGTGCCTCTGTGTCTCCTCTCTCCCACGCTTCGGCTCCTAACGATGGCAAATGCGCCCGTGTGTTTGCGAGGCGTTGTTTCTCAAAAAAACAACAACACATCCAGGAACGGCTCGTTTTGTCGGGTTTTGTGGAAGGAACACGCTCTAATTAGAGAGGCCCTATGAAGGTGCATCAAACGGATCCGTCTCAAAGACCAACCTGCTCATGGCTCTCACACAGCGCGCACATGCCACCTCTGATTATTGGAGAAATGTCTGTGTTATTTAACTATATAGCCGAGTATTAACAGCTTTGTCAGTTTAGATTTTGCTGCACGTCTGATCCTAATCCACGCGTATGCTCCTAGACACACATTTACATGCAGACAGAAAGTGTCTGCTTCAGGTGTTGCTTTGTGGCCACTTGGGCACGTTTGTGTGTGGGTGGTTCATGACCAAAAAACCTTTTCACAAAGTACACATGCATGTACACAATTCACCTCTCTATCTCTGTGTGTGTTTACTTTAGTTTCCTGCCTTGTTTGTTCGCCCAGATGGATACAGGCTTTCTGCTCAAACTGCCCAGGTCACTTTTGTTCAATCTGTGTGTTGTCTCGCCCCTCCTGCCTCTCCTGCTCCCAGGTGCCAGTGATGATGGTGGAATCAGCCTCTGAGACCATTCGAACGACGCCGTCCAACCAGAACGGAGTCAGCAGCCTCAGCAGCCAGTCAGATGGAGGGGGAGGTAGAGAGGGAGGGTCCAACGGAGACGCCAACGGAGAGATCAGCCCGGTCGACTTACTGCACCTGCAGCAGCAACAGGTGTGTGTTTGACACTGTGTTTACAGGTCTACCTGTGCTTATGCGCTCGTGGGACTTGTTTTGCAATACCTCTCACTTGTGCAACTCGTCCATATGTACCGTACATTGTCAAGAACAGCATGTACACACCAGACGGTTACATAATGTACAGATGTGACAACTCATAGTCGGCCAGACTCTGGTAATTGTCAGCCCTGCATGTGCAAACGGGGAACAGCTCTGACAGGTTGGCTCGTTGGTGCTTTAATTATCCACTGTTCATGAAGTGCCAACTAATTCCACTGGGACAAAGTTCAGCATGATAATTCATGCACACGAGGTTCCCACTGGCGTATTATTACACATTACTGGCTGAGAAAAAATTGGACGTACCCACTGTTTAGGCCCTGCCCAGGTGAGAGAAGCCATTTTGGCCCATTGTGGGGGTCAGACATACACTGACACAGTCTCACAATGGCGTTCAAACACACAGTCCATACAGGACTCAGACGCTCAAAGAGGTGTGTGTGGGAGAGAGTCTGTTTTAGTTTTTCACTGATCCATGAAGCGGGAGTTTGTGTGTGTGTTTGACACGTCAGCGTGTACTGTCTCCTGTTATGCTATTTATCTTGCCTCCTGTGCGTCAGTCCCCCCTTCCATACACACACACACACACACACACACACACACACACACACACACACTCACTCACACTGGCCACTGTGTGTCAGATGGAATTTCCAAACTTCCCGGAACTTCTTGGATGAAATTCTACATTTTTATTTCTCATTCCCCCAAAAATCCACATAGCTCTTTTCTGATTGCTCTCAGAACGACCCGAGCCTTCACACATTGTACATACACACACATAGACAGAGAGAGAGAGAGAGCATTTTAAAATGTTTTTCATCCAGAGGCCTCTACATTAGTCATTTGTCTTTAACCACAGAAGAATGTCCGCTGTGTGTTGTCATCTAATGATGGAAACTCACTGATTCATGTTTTTCACTCATTGATGTGGCATTTGCTGCAATTGATGAAGAGATTAGAAAAGAAGAAAATCTCCTATTTATGTACTGGCTGTATGAGCGTGTAGTCAATATTTATAAGTCTCTCACACTGTGTGTGTATATTTACGTGTGTGAGTGTGCGTTGTGTCCGCCCATCACAGAGGGTCAGTGTGGGTTCTGGGCTCTCCAACACCAGCTGAGTTTCGAGTTGAGGAAACCTAGGGGGAGAAAAAAAAAAAATCAGGGTTTCCTCCCTGCTGCTAAAGTTATTCCCCCTAATTATAATGATGGAGCCTTAGGTGAATGAAGAACACTCAAGGCCCTTCACTCCTGTCCTGCTCTCCCTCCTCCTTCCTCTGACTGCATCCTCACCCTGCTTCCTCAGCAACCTTCATCCGAGGACACACACACACACAGCCATGCACAAATGCACACACATAAACACCAAACCTGTAGCTCATACAAAGCAAGTCTTTATTCTCTTGGACGTGTGTCTCTGCTCTCTATGTTTTTGCACCTGTGTGTGTGTGTGTGTGTGTGTGTGTGTGTGTGTGTGTGTGTAAAAAGTGTGTGTGTGCTGTGCACATGGTATTTCCTCTCTTGAGCGGGTTACCAAACCACAAACATACCTCCCTCTCTCTTTCCATCTTTTTCTCTTCCTCTTTCTCACTGTACTTCTTTTTCTTTCTATCCGCTGTGGACCATGAAAGACAAGCACAACCTTTCCTCCAGATCCCAGCGCTCACCTCACCCAAAATGTTACATCCACACATGCAGCAGTAAATAAACATTTATTCTTTCATTATAGCAATTCTCTATTTAAAGCGTCCCGTTAAGCTTAATTTCCACCGATAGAAAAGATTTGCGTTGTCATGAGGCAGAGGTGTGTCCTTCCTGCGCTACGGATATTTTTCTGGAAGTCCAGTGCTTTCAGTCAGTACGGCCCCGTGTTTGTTCAAGGCTGTTTTACTGTACAGTTAGTAAGTATATAATAAAGTTTATGATAGATTTTCGTGTTTAGGTCATTTTCTGGACACATTTCCTCAGGAGCTGCAAATATATTACAATATATTGCAGATGACACAGTAGAATCGTCAGTAACATTATGTCATCTAATTTTAACAATGAGCATAAACAGACGGGAAGGAATTTATTATTTTAATACTGTAGTCTTCAGAAACTTTTATTTTCTCATTTTTTTACATTTCCATATAGAAGTTGTGAATTTGCTGTGTGTGTGTGTCCTTGTCATCTCAACTCAGTTTTACAAGCCTTTGGTTGCCATCAAACATCTCTCTAGCCCCCCATCCCTTCTTCCTCACCCTCTGGATAAGATGGGAGTTCTGTGGCAGTGAGCACTGTGGAGTAACTCTCTGATATCACAACTAGCAGATTTCTGTTCATTCATCTCCTTTTTTCAGGCTCAGTCTTTTTTTTTTCTTCTCCATTCACACCATTTGAATAAAAAAAAAACAATCTGTAATTATTTATTTTAGATTCACGGCTTAGATTAGACCGTGAAGTATGTTGCATTTAGTGCAGTATTGGTGATTTTGCTGCATGTCCACTTTGATTATAACAGAATATGCAAAACCTGTTATTTTCATCGCATCCACTTCATAAACACAATTTATTTGTTTCTCATACTGACCATTACTAGTGTCAGAACAATAATTAGCTAAGTTGACGGCCAGTTTTAGCAGCTTTAAAATTAATCTAAACTGGGAGGTAAAAATGAAAATGCCCTGAAAGTCCTGTTTGCAAACAATTTCATTT
This sequence comes from Scortum barcoo, assembly GCA_023238725.1. NCBI lineage: Eukaryota > Metazoa > Chordata > Actinopteri > Centrarchiformes > Terapontidae > Scortum > Scortum barcoo. The sequence goes on from CM041537.1 coordinate 19,634,540, forward strand.
AGTTTTCTTTTTCTCCCATGTTCCATCACACTGCTTGATTTAATTGAGTTTTGCTGTAGTAGTTCCGGGTGGTTATGGAGGCTGTGTTTTTTGCTTGTGCCCTCCACTCAATATAAAGTCAATATTGTCTGATCAGACAGCCATCATACTGACAACACTGTATAAGAACCTTCTTACATGCTTCAACCTGAAAATCTTGGCTATACCACCACGGCTTTCTTCTCCTCCTCCTCCTCCTCTTGTTCCTTTCTCCTCCACGCTTGAGTCTCTCACCTGAAGGTGTAGTGCAGACTAGTGTTGGTGCTTAAACACCAGTGCCAGTGCGCACTGGAGCAGAAAAGACACACCGACACACACACACAGAGAGAACTCCTGACAGCGCGGTGTTGTCAGAACACAAAGTCTTTTCCTTGGCGCCCCTTGGGAACCTGAGAGAAATCACAGCCATCCTCAGCCGTCAAGCCCCTCCACTAGCCTCCCTCCGTCTTCTGTCTTTCTCAGTGTCCCCATCTTTCTCTCACTTCTTCCTTCTCTCTCTTTATTTTTCAGATAGATAGATGGATAGAATGAGGGTCACACGTTGCTGTAGATGCAGATTTCTCTATAAGGGCAAATGAGGAAGTGCATGACTGAAACAAAGGGATTGGGGAGATGGGACATACAGCCAGAGGTAAATAGAGGGGCAAAGAACATTGGGGGGGTGGGGGGCATCGGTGGGCTGGAGAGGAGGAATAGAGGGATGAGGGAGGGGTGTAATGCTGAGACGTGTCAGAAAAGGGCGCCTGGGCCTCCCTGTGGAATGTGGCCTGTCTGCCTCCCCAGAAAGAACAGAGCAGGAGAGAGGGAAGAAAGGGAAGAGGGGGCGAAGACCAGTTCTGCCCCATCATCGAGGGAAGTGCGGTGTGGGGGTGGGACAAAGAGTAGAGTTATAGGGCAAGAGGAAAGAGAGGTGAAAAAGTGAGAGTGCAGTGGAGAGTGTATGGCACTTTGTTGAGGTGCCGGGCACGGGTGTAGACATGAAATGATGCATAGCAGAGGAGAAATGTAAGCAGGATAAATCCTAACAAACCTCAAAGTGTGTGTGTGTGTGTGTGTGTGTGTGTGTTGCTGAGTGGAGGTTTCACTGACGAGAACCAGGTGTCTTCAATTCTTTCCTTTTTCTTTACGTCTCTCATCCCCCACCGTTTTTTTTTTTTTTTTTGCAGATGTGAGTCCACACTTTGAGCCTTGTCACTTCCCCTCTCACCATTTTCTCTCTCTTCCTTTTCCCTTGCCATCAATTAATCGCTTCTGGTGTGTTCCAGCAGCTACAGTAGTCGTGGCTGGTGATGACGAGAAGAGAAGAGGGGAAAGTAGAGAGGAAGGCAAGAGAGAGATGGTGACAAAAAGGTGCCGTTTCCTCTTAGGACTGCCGGTCGGTTTAACTTGCCAGGGGAGGGTTTTTCCTCTCTTTTTCTCTCACTTGTCCTCAACTCGCTCTTATGCGCAAATAGAAAGTGATAGGCAGATTGTAGCGGTCTCCCTTCCCCAAGGGTTTAAAAGGAACATTGGTCGGGAAAACGGCAGCAGTTTTAGAAATTGGTTGAGAGCTTCGATCCCCACTCCCATTTGTCATGATCTGTTTTTCTCCAGTCCTTCCCTCTTTTTGCTCCATCAAATGCGCATTTTACACACACACACACACAGAATCTTTGTTTCTTGTCCGCGCTCATATGCACATGCACACAGAGGCAGCTCCACACATGCACAGAGCTGATGTGAGTTAATGAAGGGTGTAATTAAGGAGCCACAGTGATGACTGGAGATCAGGGGGAACCGATACAGATCTCAGATATACACAAACACTGATGAAAGATAGCTGGTTTGTGTGCATGCATGTGCAGGAGCGCATACATTTGGGTTTGATGCCGCAAGTGTTTTGCGGACAGATGTGAGACTTCGTGTGTGTGTGTGTGTGTGTGTGTGTGTTAACAGATGAAGAGAGGTGCTGGATAATTCAGATAACGGATGGTTTCCTGTTAGATTGGCTAGACTCAGTAATTACGGCCCGTAAGGATGGAGGTGGGGAGGCTTTGAGACACATGCGATTCCACAGCTTTGGCTGCTTGGCCTTTGCTAAATTATGGGAGGCAAATGTTGGTCACTGGGACAGTTATGTCCTGTTTGACCTCCAGCTATCCAACAGAGTTCACTTTCAGGTCAGGAGTGCAGATGAGACAGAGGTAAAGGGGTGGCTACAGAAGAGGAGGAGGTGGTGAGGAAAAATGACATTTTCAGATGCATTTTCCAGTTTGTTAGCGCAGTGGGATTTAATTTAATTACATAATGCTTGCATTAAGTACATCTGCATAACAGGTTGCGTGCCATGTGTGTCTGCGTGTGTATCATTCTGTATTTGTGTATGTGTGTGCGCGCGCGTGTGTCCGTTCATCATGTGTGCGGGCCAGTAAATCAGTCCCAGGCCTCTCTCTGAGTGCTGTCACCTCCTAAAAGCTTTCCCTTGGTCTGGGCCGGGCCTTCCTCTTTATGTTTGAGGTCAGTATAGTTCACAGGTCACCAGGGGTCACACCAAGACAGAGGAGGGGCAAGCTGGGTTGCCTAGCATCACAGAACACCCACTGCTGTTACCGCAGCGATACAAAGAGACTTATAGAACGCCAACTTCCTCTAGGAGAACCAGTAGCTCGCTTTATCTGTTTTTTTTACTTTTAATTGTTTTTTTCTTACATTGTTGATATATATAACTTTATCAGATACACTTGTTTCTTGCTCTCCAGACATGTAAACAAACACACCCAGACACACCCAGGTGATGCAACAAACACACCTGCAGCTCTCATGTTCAGTAATGTATTTCCCATGACACCCCCCTTCCTCATATTTCTCATTCAGTGAGTTTTTTTCACACATTGAGACCTAATTCTGAGATGCTGAGATGTTGTATTTATGAGCACCCATAAAAAGTCTTTTACTGCTTTTTCCAGCCAGGCCATTGACTGTTGGAGAATCCAAGTGAGAGTTGGAGAGCAGATTTCTGTTCTCACTACTGATGTCTTTTCAGTTCTTTTCCTTTTGTATTCCTCTGCTTTATGACCTTCACATACACTTTTATTCTCTAATTACAGTGTAATGTTCTTGAGGCACATCCATAGTTCCTGAAGTCAAAGCTGATAGACACGTCATCATTTTCACATTGATATGACTGAAACTGTAAAATCTAGTTGGTGACAAAGTTTATAGTCTGCGGCGCTCCAAAGAAGCATGCTACAAGGCTGCAAGTCTTGTGGATAAAGAGTAGACAGACAGTAGACATGGTCCACCAGGCTAGGTCAGCCAGCATGGATGCTGTAACGGTTGGTTGACCCAACTAGCCAAGAGGCCCAGAAACAAGAATAGAAAAGACAGATACCAATAGAAAAAGGATGTGTGTGTGTGTGTGCGCGCACACAAGTGAGTGTTTGTCCTGTCTCTGTTGTGGAGACTGAGTTATACACACATCCCTGGGCACCTGAAGGGGTTAGGTTGGGTTTGGTTGCCATGGCAGTGTTTGGAAGCACTTAGGCTGGGTAGGCCTAGCTGCACTGTCAGGTAAATAACACACACATGCACACAAAATGCACACTCACACATGAGCGGGGACGGACACTCTTCATGGAGAAGTTTCTGTTTTCTGAGGGGTGAAAAAGTCGATTGTTGACTCTCGCTCTTCAGAAAATATCGCCATGGTGACTGAGGCCTTTTTAAGAGGTCGTAGGTCAGCAAGCAAAGCTGCATGACCTCATTACTACTGCTGGTCAGTGACACTACGGTGTGACCATGTGTGTGTGGGGGTGTGCCTGTTCACATTGGTCATCTACTGCTTTCACTATTGAAAAAAACTGCAGCAGTAATTGGTTTTAATTGCCATGTGCTCAGATGCAATGTCTCAGAGTTCATTAGGGACAAATCACTCAAAAAAAAAGAAGGGCATTAGTTTACACCCCCCATCCACACACGTAGAAAAATCCTCATATCATGGTCCTAGTTGCCTCTCTCTTTCCTTTAGAAAACTCTTACTCCTTCAACCCCGTCCCCCGTCCCCACACACACACACACACACACACACACACACTCTCCGGACTCACAGAAAGAGATGGACACTGAGAAGGGAACGAGAGAAAGTGAAGAGTAAAGACAAAATGTGCAAATATGCAACGCTTACAAGGCTGCTAGGCAAGTAGTTACCCTGGAAACAGTCGAGTCGAGCCCGGGGTGCACACAATGGACACGCACATATACACACCACGCACACAATAGTTGCGGAGGCCTAAAGTGTTGCTAATTAGCTAGTCTGCGCTGGTTCTTTGTGTGAGCCATTTTAAAGGAGAGATTAGAGTCAACAGGGAGGAGGAGAGGAATGTAGCTCTTCTCTCGCTCTCATTTGCTTTCTTCTTGTGCTGTGGGACAGTGTGTGACAGCCTCTTTTTTCACCTGACAGACAGACAGTGCATTTGTTGTCTCGTCAGTTAAGTTTTCCAGAACAAAAAACAGATGAAAAAAATGTATAGTATAATGAAACTTCTTTTGAGACTGAAGTACGGTAGCACTTTGAAGACTGAAGAGTAAATGCTAAACTTCCTCTTCACTCGTATACTGTAATATTATAATTTGATTATTTATAAAAGCTTTTCTAATTTCTAATTTTATAAAATTAATATATATATATATATATATATATATATATATATATATATATATATATATATATATATATATATTCAAGGATAGATTTCAAAAGAAAATATTTGTTTTCTACTAAAACACTTTACTCAACATTTTCTTTGCTCTCTAATTGATATCAGACATTTTACCCTGATTTAATTTTCATTATCTGCACTAAATATAGGAAGTGACAAACTTTAGGTATAGGGGGTCAGAGTTGTACCAGGCCTTACAAAATGGTCCAAAATATCCTTACCATTAGAAAAAAGTTTGGGTAATAATATTGTGATTACTTCTGTCCATACCTCCAAATAAGTGGTTAAGTTGATATGAATAAATTAGTGATGGGTGCATTTCTTGTAGTCCAGCAGTCACAACTTTCCAGAGTCTCTGAACAAAAAAGCGTACGAGAAAGATGTAATCATAGTGATAAAAAATACCCCCAAATAAAAAAAAAGTTTTAAAAGAATAGAACCTTGTTCTGGAATTTGAGTTACTTTTAAATTGAAAAATGTGCCCGCTCACATCTGGCTGCACTGACCTTACTAAATCACATAGTCCAGTGCACGCACACACTTCCCCATTTCCCCTTTTTGGAACACACCCCACCCCTGCTTCTCATTTGGGGAAGTTAAAGATTTTGTGCTTGTTTAGAAGTTTAACTTCTTGTACAGCAGCCAGCCTTTGTTGTGCCTGCCCACTTCCGGTGTTTGTATGTGTGTGTGTATGTGTGGTAAGGGTGGGTGTGAGGGTGTGGCCATCTCCATCTCCACAGCCACAACCAGGTGTAAAAACCCTCTGAACCAAAGACATGAAAGGGTTTTATTTCCATCCAAGCAGGCAGGCGGGCTAATACTTTTACAGGCCACTGAGTAGGGACGTGTTTTTCTGTTTAACCAATAGGCGTCTGTGTGTGTACATTTGCCTTCATGTGCGTATGTGTCTGTGTATGCATGTGCACATGGCAGACAGTCTCTGTTTGTGTATGTATGTGTTTTCCCTCTGTCTCCCGAGCTGAGTCTTGGCAGTGTCTTGCATATGTTATTAGTTTGATTTTTTTTTTTTTTGGATATTAATAATAACAGTTAAACGGTTTCCATATGTGAGGCCTGGTTGCCAGGCTAGTGCTATCCTCATCATGGGCTGGCCTCTCACAGTCTCCCCCACTCAGGAGTTGATCTTGTTGGGCAGGAGAAGCAGCTTAAACTCTGGAGGTCACCCAGCGGAGACCTAAAGCCTAAGTGGCCTTGTCCTAGTCTTCCCAGGAGCATGACCAAATCGCTTAACTGTCCTACCTTATATGAGGTGAGGCCTAAATATTACAAGGTACGCTGTGTGTGTGTTTGGAAGAGTGTCCGTGTGTGTTTTCTGCTGTGGGCTGGGTCTGTCTGGAGTGAGACCTTCCTTTCTTGCCAAATGAGCTGTGTTGAAAACCGCAGGGAAACTGCATATGTGTATATAATGTATGACGTGTATTTGTGTGTGTGTGTGTGTATGGAAGGAAACTGCTGTAGAGCTATTTGCCATCAATTAGCGGCCTGGACTGAGATGAGGCCAACAATACTGAGGGAGCTGCTTTTATATTCTCAGGAAAGGGAGTTCCTCTCGCTTTCTGTCCCTGCTCACCTCATCATTATCTTTAATTGTCTATCTCTCGATGCCCTTTTCCCTTCACTTAACAGAAAAAAAAGCTGACAACATCTCCTTAGGAAGCGGTCTTTTTTTTTTTTTTTTTCCTTTTTTCTGTGTGTGTTCAAGATGTGTGTGCATGATGATGAATTGTGTCATGATATAAAGCAGCCCTGGGTATTCAGTCAGCTCCTTTTTATGACTGTGCGTATACCCCTGTGAATCAATAGAAACATTAGATGAGTTTAGGGACATAGTTGAAGGGGAGAGGTTTTCTCGTTTCACAAAACAGTTTTGAACTGAAGAGAACCATCTGGAAAACGGCAGGGTCCCCGGAGTTTAGAACAGGTCCCTTTTGTGAAAAATAGGATGTAAAAAAAAAATCTAAAATCGGCCAGGGTTTTCAAACATTACGGCATATTTTGAAGTTCTTTTGGAGTTTGTGAGTTTTTATTACGTTGGCTCTTGAACGCGGTCTTTCCTCTCTTTAATGGTCAGTCTGGGCCCAGAGAAGCTTGCTTCAGCCGTTTTAAAACCTCAGCTCTCGAACGGTGCCTTTATATTGCGGAAACATTACATTAAATAGCTGAACGGGATTGCGGCTGGCTGGTGTTTCTGAAGGTGTCCCAGATAGATCCAGCTCGGCGGTGGCGGCGGCCTAAACAGATTGAGGCATTCAGCGCCGTTTAAGCTCACTTATATTGGTGGACAACTGGTTTGAAGTCTGCGTTGCTATGAGCGAAAACAAATGGTAGGAAAGCTGGTGAAGGGGAGGCCGGAAAGACCTGATTAATACCAGAAAAAGAGAAGGAGTACGTGAGGAAGAGTCAGAGGAAAGGGGCGAAGTCTTGGCAGAGCATAGTTTATTTGTAACGCACCGTGAAATTGAGGGGCTTTAGCAGGCTTTGGCTCAGTCTGCCCCTTACCCCTATATGTTTACCCCCTGGAAACCCCTGATCTACTTTTAATATATATACCACTCCCTTTACCCGTACTCCTCCGATCTATAGTCAAATGAAATCTAACTTTAAAGAATTCCAGTTTGTTGTGAAGTTGATGTATGACAAATTACGCCTTATATTGTTGTAATTGCCATAAACAAATTACGCGCTTAAAGACTTTCTCCCAACACTTTCTCCCTTGTTAGTGCTGGTGTTTCTCCAGTTACTTTAAGACCACTTTAACAAAGAAAACTGCTGCTACCTGCCTTGGAGACCTCTTCACTTTCCGTGCTAGAGAGCAACTTACCTTAGTAACCTAATTCTGCAAATTTTCCATTAAATTCCACATCTGGCGGAAAACATGAGCATTGGTGAAATTAACAGCTGTAATGTTTGGTTGCCCTAAAAAACTTCCAGACTCTTTGATGGCTTTGATGGCGCATGGATAACAGTGACAAAAAGATACGAGACTGTCAGTCTTCTCAGCTATTTACAGTAAAAAAAAAAAAAATTATAAGGTACTTATCTTCATTGTTAAAATGCCACAAGTAACAAATCTTATTATAAGCACATCTTGAATATCGATGTGCTAATCCTAAATGCAGCTTTACCTTTAACTACCTATTCCAGTTCCACAGCTGTCGTCACAGTAGTGTGCCTTTGTCTGACAGTCGAGAGGAGGCAAGGGTCCCCTCATAAGGCCAACAGCTGCATTCACAAGGCTTGGTTTCCATTGGCCTAGACAATCTATTTTAGGCTTCTGTCTAACCCATATCTGCTCTCAGAATTTACTGTGGTGAGTAAGGGTATGGGTAACAGATTTCTAGAGGGGAGAGGGGAGAAGGGAGGGAGCAGGGCACAAGAAAGAGGGAATAGTTTGGAGAAATGCCAGCCAAACTTTTGTGAGTTATTCATTATATGGAGGGGCAGAGTGAAGGCAAGAGACAGATCGGGTGATGCAGACGGAGAGAAAGAAAGCACGAGTGATCTGGGAAAGCAATCTGGTTTTTGTGGTGAGTGACAGTGATGCATTTGATACGTGAGATTCCACCACGGCTGTAACCAAGCCTTCACTCACATACGCCCCAAAGTCATGCAGCAATCCCACCAACTGTCACCTCTTCAGTAATCCCGACTTTGTGTACAGTGTGTGTGCGCGGTGCGGTTGTAAATATGGGGGCCGGCCCCTGAGTGCAGGTGAGGCATGGAGTACTGTAGTATCGTCATCTTTTAACAAATTTACATGCTTTGTAGATTGTGTTGCATCTGTTCAGTCCTGTTTCATCTCCCTCTCTGATTACGATTCTCACTATCTAGAGCAAGAGAGGGAATCAAAGGTAAAACAGATTTAGAGTAGAGAGTAGCAAAGACCGAGCTGGAAGGAGGGAGTAAATTAAAGTGGGAGGGGGGTTTATTGGAGTTTGGAGGTGTTTCCTGGTGCTGAATTGAGGAGGCGCACTTCAAAACAGATACAAGGGATCACAGTGGTGACCCAAGAGGACGGCAGCATCTACGCAGCTTTAGCTTGGCTTTCAGCTTCAGTGACAGCGCTCCAGAAAGGAGATGGAGTGAAAGAGGGATGTAGGTGTGGAGAAAAAAAAAAATAAAGAAGAAGATCCAGTGATTCTTTCTGAACCCGACCTCTCCCCCTGATCCAAAATCAGAAAGCGTGCAGGCCTGTAGAGAGGCAGCTGGGTATGGCGGGCTCTTTTCTACGTCTTCACCCTGTGTCTGTCTTCCCCTCTCACCATCGCTCGCTCTCCCGGGGAAGAAAAGGTTGTTTTTTTGTTTTTTTTAAGGAATGGAGGAGCGCCGCATCACAAGCCTCTCTTCCTAGACTGCTGAGCTTGTAAGGCAGAGAGGGGATACTTGTTTAGCGCTGGAGAGACGCTGCTGAAACCTCTGACACTGCCCTTGTTTAGCCGTGTCATGGACAGATGAAACAGTGAGTGTCTCGCTCACCCCTCACTCGTGCTCCTTTTCTTTCTTTCTTTCTTTTTTTTTTTTTTTTTTTACTGGCTGCTTCTTGGTCTAAGAGCAAAAGAAATCTGATACCACCTGCCTCCCCCTTGCCCTTCCTACCTCCCTCCTTCTCCTCCTTCTCCCTCAAGGACAGCCCACTGTCTGCCCCGGGGGCTGTTTATCTACGGGGGGAGATGAGGAGGAGAGGGTCGAAGGGGGACCGGTTTGTTTCGTTTAGGCCGTCAACAATGGACCTCAGTCTGTGCTGATGGACTACTCCAACATATGGTACCCACCTGTCTCTCTCTCTCTCTCTCTCTCTCTCTCTGCCTGCCCCCCTCCTCCTTTGCTATGTCCTCTCTGTTTAGATTTCTTTGCTTATTCCTGCGTTCTCTCTCCCCGTCTCACCCAAACACACTGGGCGGATTAGAGGCCAGATTCATCACACACACAGACCTGTTTGCTTTAGCAACCTGAGCCAGGCACAGGCGCACACACACACAGACACACAGAAATCTAGTTAAGGTGGCCTCTCCCTGCTACATGTTGATTGTTACTTTTGTGTTCTAATCTTCAACTCGTAACTTGACATTTCGGCCACAGTACTTGGAGCAGATTCCACTTTCACATACTGTACCTTACAGACGTGCACCTACACACACACACACACACTGCGAGATCATCACACGTAGCAAAGTTAAATAACTAACTCATGGATCCCCTAACTGCCTCACAACCCTCCGTCCTTTCAATGAAATATGGTTGTCAGCCATTTTTCAGAATCCTGTTAAGGAAAGAAACTAGCCGTTACTGTGTGTGTGTGTGTGTGACCCTGTGTGACCCTGCTGAATTAAAAAATGCACTGTTATTAAAGGCTGTGTCAGAGGCGATGATTTACAGAGGGGAGCGATGACAAGTCAGAAGAACTCACACACTGAACTCTCTCTCGCATACACACACACTCACACTCACACACGCCTCATACTGCGCTCTCAGGCCTCCAAGCTGAGCAGTGACCTCCTCACCCCTCCTTCCCCTTCCTCTCCTCCTCCTCCCTCCCTCTCTCGCTCTAATAAAACCTGTCTGACACCACTGATGTGTATATATATGTGTGTATATATATATATGTGTGTGTGTGTGTGTGTGTGTGTGCTCTGCGGCAGCACAAAGACTCTGTTGTTGGGCCTCCCTCTTAGGCCTCCCTCATATTTTCTTTAAAGGTGCAGTGCGCTTCCCAAGAATGCCACAGGGGGAGCGGGGAGTCGAGGAGGAGCTGCTGTGTGTGAGGGGGGGCATGCATGCTTTACAATACTGCAGCTCACCCAGGTCACTGAGAGAAAAAGGCTCCGAGTGAATGTGAAGAGGAGAAATGAAAGAGAAGGGTCAAAAAGAGGAGTGCTTCGTGACAATGTAGATATGAGACACTTTGGCTCCAACTCTGTGTGTGTGTGTGTGTGTCTGCACTGTGGCCCTCTTTCTCACTTCATATGTTGACAGTTCAAGGTTCAATTTATTTTTCCATAAAATAAGCGAAAGTACAGAGCTCTCATCGCAATCAATCAATACTGATTACAGAACGTAACACTCATATTAAACGCACACAAGAAAAAAAGAGCACATCACCGGCTTTTAAATACTTGTTTGAGATAATGAACTGCATCAAGTTTACAAGCGATAATACACCAAAAGAAGATGAATGAAGGAGATGGTGGAGCTAGACTTTTCCTTAGCTTAGTCCATAGTGGAACGCTTTATACAGCAGTCTAATATCACTCTTATTCCAAGGATGTGCTTTAATCAACTTCCACTTTTTAAAGTTTGTTTGTAGCTGGTTTAAGTGAGTTTAATCATTGAGTTAACTGGTATTGCAAAGTAAAATAGAAGCACTGTTTCCATGGTTACCTACAATTTAATAGGACAGTGATTTAGCACAGAGACTCAACTTTTATGTTTAAGCTTTCCGATCATCAGGCAGTAATTTCCATATTACCACAAATGGACTTTCATTGGAATCACATCATGGTGACACGATTATAATTATGCTTTAACAAAACTCTGTAGTTCAGTTAATTATTCCAAGAAAATCTAAAGAGTTTTGTGTTATGTAATACATGATAGTGGAACACAATTCAGTGGATTAAGCATAATCTTTTAGAAACAATATTAGTAATGTTTTTATATACTGTATATCGATGTTGGAAAAATATTCTCTTATAAAAATAATGCAGTTTGAACTTATCCCTAACTTTCAAATTAATGGTCACCAGCTAGCCAATAATGTTTTGTCCTGTGGTTATAGAGTAAAACTACACTAAAGAAGAACATCTTTACAGTATCTAACAACAGTTGTACCCTTTAGATGTGGCAAGTTGAATGAACTGGGATTAACTTGGACTTCATTTGAATAACTGGAGAATCACATGCTTTGTTGGTAGCTCTTGTCTCTCACATACACCCACATCCATGAATACGGGCATAGGAGAGGAGACAGGCATCACCTCTGCTTGGTTGTAGCGTTTATGAAAGCCATAAATGGCTCTTTAATATAGTGGTAATCAGGGTGGTAATTTGGGTGGAATTGTCCCTTATTGTTGCCAGACATGCCTCCCAAACTCCTGCCAACACACACGCATACGCACACACACAGACAAACACACACACTCACTCCTGGGCAGACAGGGTGTTCAAGGAGTAATTCACACCACATGCCAACAAACTGGGCGGTTGTGTTTTTTTTGGGTCTTTTTTTTGGTGTTTCTATGCGTGTGTGTGTGTATGTCTGTGCCTGCTTTAAAGCTGAGGTCAAACCAGTAAATGGGAGGGGGTTCCCAAGATTTTTGTTAAAGTGTTAAAATGTATGTGTGTGTGTGTGTGTGTGTGTGTAGTCATGTCCGTGTGTGTGTGTTTTAATTGCGGTCTCAGCAAAAGTAGCAAGTGTGCTCGATACAGATGGTTTTCATCACTCTGACTGCACAGAGAACTTCTCTCTCTTTCTGTCTCCCTCTAATCTCCCCTCTCTGTTTTTGTAATTAAACATTACTTAATGTACCCGAGCTTCTAATTTGACAATTCATTAAATATGTGACGATATACAGTAAGTGTGTGCCGCACTGTTTCACAGCCTCGCAATGTGCTGCAGTTGTGAAATGATGCAGTAGAACAGATTTTTGCTGCTGTGTGGTTGAGTAAGAGCTTCCATGGTAAAGACCATCCCTCTTTCTGGCCGTTAATTTGTGGTGTCCACACACACACACACACACACACACACACACACACACACACACACACACACACACACACAGACACAGACTTTCATAAATCAATATTTACCAAGGAACCTTTCCCCTTTGAGTCAGAGGAAGCAAATGTGCATCCTGCTGTCTCCCCTCTCTAACCCTCTGTCATGAGTTTGTGTGTGTGTGTGTGTGTGTGCTGCGCGTGAATGACTATGCGCTTACAGTAAATGCAAGCCGGCTCTTGTGTTTTGAGATGGGTGTTTTCTTGTTTTGTTTTCCGAGCAGTTTAGACATTCCTACATAAATGTCCTCGCTCCTCCGGGGCTGATTTGTCTTGATGATAGAGAGCTTCAGTCTTTGACACAACAGCAAGCAACACAGCAAAGCAAAGACAGGAGTGTAATGACATAAAGACATTTATACAGTATTTAATGTAATTAAGGGCAAGGGGGGAAAAAGAAGATATGAGAGAGTGGGAGGGGATGGCTGAAATTGTGGTGTCGGAAGGATGAATCGGCAACGCTCAAGGGCAGACTGAAGGAATGAAGACAGAGAGCTGGAAAGCAATGGTGTCACTGGTTTGAATGGACAGCACTGGAGGGCAGAGAGGGGAGAAATGGGAGGAGGAGGTGGAGGAATGAAGAGGTGGGTGGTGGTTAGTCACAGCTCTCCAGGGCACATCGGGGCAAACGGTCCCTTACATCACTCTGACACACACAAACACAGTACAACTGACACACACGAAGATATGCTGACACACTTCTGCCTCAGAGGATGTGGAAAACCCACTTTGCACCTTCCTCCAAAACGAGGAGGAGGGAGGGCGAGGGCGGGAGGGAGTGTGGAAGTGAGAGTGAAACAGGGGAGGGCAGAGAAGTGAGGAATGGAACTCCAAACTCAGAGTTTGGAGGTAGAGAAGGTTTTGAATGAGTTGGGATGAATGCAGTCACGTAGACACACACAAACGCAGTTACACACACTCAAGTGTGCTGTGTGTGTGCCAGGTGGACGTCTCAGGTTGAGGAAATCAGACCTGACAGCTTGGCAAAGGGAGAAGGTGCCAGAGAGTGGCCACTATGAGAGTGTTTTTGTGCTTTTTGTTTCATCTCAATTGACAAAAAGTTTGATTTTATGTGAGTGTGTGTTGTTCGAAACTTAATTTACACACGTGCACTTTTTTGAAAGGTGTGTGACTTTTTATGTGTGTGTTGTTGTTTTAACACTGCAAATATTCCACTGTATGGCCGTGTGTGCATGATGAACATCTGATCATCTCTATTTCTCCCTCGTAGGCGCTTCAGGCAGCCAGGCAGTTCCTCCTCCAGCAGGCCTCTGGACTCAACTCCCCTGGTAGCAACGAGGTCAAACAGAGTCCTGTGCAGGTCAGAGCACACACATACACACACACACATACGCACAGCCCAAGTTTTGCTTTTGTCAGAATCTGTATAATATTAAGCCGCTGGCTGCTGCAGCTTTGCCTTTACCAACCTGCCACGTCAACTGCACAGCGTGATATAGGCGCATACTTTTCACTCTCTCTATCTCTGTCTCTCTCTCTCTATCTCTCTCTCTATCTCTGTCTCTCTCTCTCTCTCTCTCTCTCTCTCTCTCTCTCTCTCTCTCTCTCTCTCTCTTCCTCTTTCTGTGAGTGCGTGTGTGTGATTGTTAGTGCGCATGTGTGTGTGAATGAGGTCTTTGTAGTGATCGGGTAGTGAGATGTTTTCAGAGTTGAATTCCACAGTAAGCAGAGAGAGTGGGGTTAGCTGGAGTGCAGGATCCCCACTGAAAGACACTCTGAGGAGGACACATACACACATGGCGACAGCACACACACACACACACACACATTATTTCTATCGGTGTATGTTGATGAATATCACATGTGACATTACCTCTGGCACTTCTTTACAATTATGTGACGTGCAGAGTGCATGCCGAAGTGTGATTTGTAGCTATGTCTCATATCAATAAAGTGGGGCCATGGGCCTACTAGAGCTGCAAGCAGTCCTGGCTATTGCACTGCTCTTCTCATTAATGTGCTGCATGATAAACAGACAGCAGGGCCAACACGGTATGGGAAATGAAGAAAGAGATGGAAGAAAGAGAAAGGCTTATGTGAGGCAGAAGCAAAGCTAAGGTCAGATTTCATTTGCAGTGTCTGAATCCAGAAAGGTGCTCATGGGAAAATACTGTTCACATATAAAGGTGACAATACTGTGTAGGTCATCTAGAAAAAAGGCATTTATTTGCAACTTTGGTTTGAAGGGAAATCATGTAACATTTACAGTGTTAATGGTAAAACATAAAAATCATGCTTTATCGAAGCATTTTCATTTGTTCTTATTATTTGGTGTTGGATCGTGTGTTTTTTCCAGGAAAACTCCTCTGTCGCAAGAAACTCCCTTTTATATTTCCCATAGCAGCAAGAGGGGTTTGTTTGGAATAAACAAAGGAAGAGCTGGGTGTTTTAATATGAACAGCAGTGGCCTCGGTGACAGAGTAGAGGAGAAAATAAAAAATCACATAGAAGGAACGTCATCAGTAGAAAGACCAAAGAAAAAAATGTCAGTGTCGGCCACACAGTTTAATTGCCAAGTGACCTCTGGGAAGTGCAAAAATGCCACAGAATTAATGACTGCTTATTACTGAAGATGTCAAAAATGAAATAAAATCTAAAAAAGGGGGATCTTGCGGATTATACTTTAATCAAAACCTGAATTGGAATCAGAATCACTTTATTTACTTTGGATAGAAACTGGCAGCAGGAGAAATTACGTGCTGACTTTTAAGGGGTGAGAGAATAAAATAAATCCTGTTTCATAGATCAGATCTGTATTGTTAGACTATTATAACGATTGAAATTGCATTTATACTGTAAATCAACACAAAACGGTGCACATGTGGCCTAAATTAATATTAATGTGTTGCAGTAGCTCAGTCGTTCTCTCTGGCTCTGACTCTGACCTACAGTACGGACTCTGTGGCTTGCCACTGGCAGCTCATCTATATGTGTTAGTGTGTGTCATCAGACCCTCCTTCTGACCCAGGTCAAACACATGTCGGACACTACACTTTGGAGTTTTTATCAGGGGATGGGAATTTAATTAGTTATCACTGATGTTTAAAGAAGTTTTCTCTTCCTTTCTCATCTCTGAAATAACTAAAGAGGCAGAGAGTGCGGAAGTAGGAGAAAGCAAGCAGAGGGAACTGAAAGTGAAAGTTTTGCCTGCGATGTAAATATGTTGTTTAGCAGTGAGATTAAGGAACTACAATTGAGTCGCTGTGCGCGCTGACAAGAGATTAACCTATGAAAGCATTCTCACATGAATGGGATCAAACGGACAATCAGCTGACCTGCTTCATACTCCCGTCTCTTAAATGAAAGGAGTATCACCTTCTCTGTCTCTCTGTCTTGAACACACACACATACACACATACACACCACTCTCCCCCGCCTCTACTCTTTCCGTCTCTGTCTTGTTTGTCTTGTTTGTTGGTGCCTGGCCTGGCTAGCCTCTCTGTACTCTCCGGGGCATCCACGCTGCATCTCTGTTGTCTGAGCTGTCAGCTCACATGGCCCCACAAACCCTGCTAACACACACAGACACACACACACACACACATTCACACTTCAGTTTAAATTGTGTGGGTGTTTGTGCTTGGATTTTCACAGTCAGAAACACAGGCACAAACACAGGCGCACCTAGTGTTGTTTGTGTACCTGTGTGTAGCAGCAGGAGTTGTTTACTAGACCTCACAACAAACCTGGCTACTAAAGTGGCACATAGAAATCTCTTAATTACTGTAATTTCAAGCTTTATGATCATTTTTACAGTCGCAGCAACTGCACTCAGTCGCTGTCATTGAAGCAATCACCTGTCAGCCACAGACAGTGTGAGTGAGCGATGGAGTGAGTGAAGCCAGACATTTAATCTGGTCATTTCTAAAGGTGGCAGTGAGCAACTGTACAGTGACACAGTGGCTCACATCAGGCACAAAATGGCCGTCCTCAGGTTGGTTCCTGCTGGGCTGCTCTCACACATGCAAATGAGCCTCAGCCAATAATGAGATCTTTAGGAGCTCGATAATTAGATTTTTCCCTTCTCTCTGAGGGAGAACGACAGAGGCAGACAGGGAGAGCGGGAAGACTTCTATTCGTGTCTTGACTTCTCTGGAGAAGCCTTGGTCTGCGCTGACAAGCCCCCTCCTCCTACCCCTCCCCTCCTCTTGTGCCCCTCCACTCCTTCCCCATCATATTTCTCTTCTTTTCTTTATTTATAATAGAGGGGAGGATCTGAACTGAGAGCAAAAGAAAGTCTGAGATTATATCTGCTTTTTGATTGGTTGTTCAGAGATGGTCTCTGTGTTTGGCTGGCTGTGTGAGATGGTATCAATCTACTCTGTGTGTGTGTGTGTGTGTGTGTGTGTCACTGTCAAGTGTCACATTCAGGAGAAACTCGACAATAGCTCAAGTCTCTAGACAAGCAATTGCAGGAAAAATTGATTGTGTGTAACAAAATTGCAGCCAGTTTCTGAAAAGCACAATAATCAGAAGAGTGTGAGCGATTATTTAGGAGTTTGATGATTCAAACCCAAAGAGGCGTTTTAATTTGACTTTAGAAGCAAAATTTTACACAGATAGATATAATAATCAATAATGTTAGTGGATAATGATAATGCTGAAAATGACAGTCTGGAAATAGGAGGAAATTGCCATTTTGAACAGAAACGTTACACTAGTTAGGCTTATGGTCTTGTCGGTCTCTCACTCGCTAAAATAATTTATCCAATACATAAACGTTAACTCAAGATAGAATATTACAAAACAAATAGGTGATTAAGAGGTTAGAGATGCAAAATAACCAAACAAGTTTATAAGTCAATAAGTAATAACTGTGTCCTGAACCAAGGGCCGTCCAGATGTAAATTATTTGTCGGCTTAGTTGAAAACAAGCATCCAAGCTCAGTCATTCTTTCCTGAAAAAGTGAGTGAAAAAGGCCCTTCCTTTGTCACATATTCCACTTGAAGAATATCCTCACCCTCTGCGGTAGGCTATTTATACAATTTCACAACAGGTGTGTGATTGAAGTAGGCATCGGACATAATCGCCCACAAGTTACCTTAATTGGTCGTGGCACGCATGCGACTGAGTGAATTGGTGGGCACACAGTTGGCAGACAGTGTGGCAATTGGCGGATTACCCAGCATGATGGGTAGCATGCCTCCATGACCTGCCACGCGTTTGCCACAATGGACACACTTGGCACGTACTCATACACTGGGTGGGCACAAGCAGACACATATACACCCACTTGGCAGACACACGACTGGCACACTTAACACACTGCCACTTGGCATGCACACATACAGATTAATGCACGAGCTTGGCTGTGGCCCATACGTATGTAATTGAATAGCGCGGTGTCCTGTTTTCATGTATTATTGAGGAGCTCGTTTAATTAGAAAAAAAATGAAAAGACTCATTAGAGATATGTTAATTAGCTTGCTTCTCTGCTCTCTGGAGAGGGCTGGCACCAGCACAGTGGGATGGAGGAAGAGAGGGAGCCACGCAGGGAAGACGGGATAAAGAAACTGAGTCATGTCAGTGTTAAAGCAGAGATTTTATTTCAGTGAAAACACTTTTAATTAATATTAACAGTGCTAAGTCGCCCAGTTTTCTGTGTGTTGCTAAATTGTTTTCTAACCTTCCCTGGCTGCCTTATTTGACCCTCTACAGATTTGTGAAAAACTACTGAACATAAGGATTCTGGCCGGGTTCAGAGTCTTTTAACTAATCAACAAAAGTATGTGGAAAGATGAGTGTTTAGCCCCCCAGAGTCTGCGGTACTGAAGCGGTTCCTTCTCTCGTTCTCTTTTATTTCCTTTCAAAGTGTTTTTCCCAAAGCACTCCTTTTGTCCACTCAATGAAAGTGCTTAGTTGGCAGTTTCTCTTATTTGATGTGGAGGGAATTGGGGCTGAGTGTGCATGCGTGTGTGTGTGTGTGTGTGTGTGTGTGTGTGTGTGTGTGGAGGGTAGTATGGGGTCCTGACAGTTTCTGAAGGGTGTACGGGAGGAGGTTGAGCAGCTAGTGGAATGGTTTTGGCGCTGGGCAGAAGGGTGGACAGACAGAGGGGAAGGATGGAGAGGAGAGGTTTGGGTCTGGCCACTGAAGTGTGAAACTCTTATTTTGTGATTTGAAACATGAGTGAAATCAGTAATGAAATATGGTCGATAACGGCCTCTCGCACTTCCCAATGAAATGCCCAGAGTGCGTGTGTGTCTGTGTGTGTGTGTTCTGGAAATGTGTTGTCATTTTTATTCTGAAGCACTGGGGCGTTAGATGGAGGAAGAGGGCGGGCGACGGGAGAAGCAGGAGGGAGGGAGAGAGGGAGGAGAGGAGGAGGATTTTCCACTTGAACTTACTGGTCTTTCACTGTCCTCTCTTAAGTTTTCTTCTTTTTTTTTTTCTTTCATTTGTCTGCCCCCTGTCAAGGAGAGCTGAGTGTTATACACATCCACGTACATAGTGTATGTGTGTGAGCGCTGAACAAGGCCTGGCTCGGCGATAGGCCAGTCAAGATCCCAGCTCCCTGTTCTCAGCAGTTCCTCTGTCGGCTCAGGTCCCTCCACTGTCCTCACACCTCTATCGTTTCATCTATTCATCTATCCTTACATGCATGCATCCACACAACCAGTCATCCATCCTCAAACCTTAATCCCAGCCCCTTTGTGCTCACCTTATCGCTATTTCAGCTTGTTTTTAGAAACCTGCCATGTTATGTTAAATAAAGCCAGTTGTGTCATATTTGATAAAAATGTGTGAAAACTACCTTATCACTTAAAGGATATGCTAGCTGGCAGAAAGCAACTTTGTAAATATTGTGGTAAATTGCAGTAGCATCTTACTTCTACAAGTTCACAATTAAAATGACTCCATGCAGCAACAAAATATGTGTGAGATTAAACCCACTTAAACATCTTAAAAGAAAAAATGCCTAGGCTGAAGAAATATGTACATGTATTAGTTTAGTTGCTTTAAAAGAGAATCTTTATTTCAAAATTTAAAAAACACTCTGTAAAACACTCAGCATTGCACATTAAAGAATAAATATTTCTCACTTGTCGTATCAAGAATTTGCATTTCTCTTTTCAAGCAATCTAATGCTTTTGTAAATGTTTATTCAGCTCAAGAAGTTTATCTAAGAAATTCCATAGGACAAATTTGGCCATACATATTTTTACTATATGCTATGTGCACAATTCATCAAATATCTCATAAAGATACAGCACTACAGTTCTGGCATACACTTTCACTTGTGACTTTCACAAAAACTCCTGTGATGTGAAGGCATAAGTAATATAAAGGCACACACACGCAAATATTCAATACTCACTTACTCCCATACATTGTTCATTGTTGACCTGGACAGAAACATTACTCAGCAAAAAGTTTGTGGCTGTAAGATGCCTGTATCATCCCCAACCCTACCTGGCTTCGCTCATCAGTTCCCCCCAGAGTAATGTGGCCCCTGGCCCCACTGCAGATTAGCTGGAGGAGGGGTACTCACTGCACACAATGGGGCCCTTTTACTTCCAGTGGAGGCCCGGCCCTGAGCGCTAAACAACGCTCTCAGCACAGTAGGAGCTCCTTCGATTTCTCTTTTTCACTCAAATGCTTTTCTCTGTTTCTCTTCTGTCTAGCCTCCTTGTTCCACCCCCCCCCCTTCCACCCCTCACCGAACCTCATGCTCTATTGCCATTTTTGATGAGCACAGACATGCTGTTTACCTGGGGGGAACTGAAAGAGGGAAGGAGCGATAGTGATGATAGCTGGTGAATAAATAAATCCTGAACCAAAAAGACGAGATGAGTGGCTCTCATTTACCCCCCAGTCTGCTGGCAACTACTGCACAGTGGCAGGAAAGGGTGGTACAGGTGGCATGTGCACAAACAAGCACAGATTTTTCATTTTTCTGTCACTGCTACCAAAGTTTGTTTCAATGGTGGCATCTAAAAAAAGACTGCCATTAAAACACTACAGCAAAATATTGAGTGACCTAAAGATTCAGAGTCAGAGGCCAGTTTTTTTATGATAATTTAGGGCTGTGCGTGTGTGCATGTGTGTGAGACAGGAGGAGAGACAGAGAGGGGCATGCGTCCCTTTCAGAGTGAGGTGGTAATGCTCAGTGACAAGGATAAACAGTGCTGGGGTTCGCTCCAACCAGGAGAGGGGGATGAGGAGGAGGTTGGGGGGAGTGGGGCGTCTGTGTCAGCCTCTCTCTCTCTTCCTCCTGCTTTCTCCTCTGTCATTTTTTCAATTATCCCTCTCTCCTGCGTGTCCCCATAGACCCAGAGGCAGGGCCCGCATCATTTAGACTGAGAGCCTGTTTAGATTCTGATTATAGCCTCCTTTCTTCTCACCACTCACTGCCATCACACACACACACACACACACACACAGAGTTACACACCACGTACTGGCCGCACATGTTTGAGCCAGCATGAGGTGAATATCTATAGCAGTAAATTTTTCTGCTTGTGAAGCTCAGCGGAGTGTTCATTGCACACCAGCTGTTGCTCTTTTAGTATATTTGTCTGAGTTTGTGTCAAAAGGTGACTGCGCTTGAAAGGATCATCTTTTTTTTATTTTAAATGTAATCATCTGCACACATTAACTGATGGTTAAAGTTGCTGCGTTTTTGGTGTATTTTTGCAGCCAGAGACATCAATTAGATGGATTGGTGAAGGTGTGAAATCCAAAGTTCACTCCTAAATTAAAGGAGATGCAGTCATTTAACCAGCCTGTCTCTATATAAACATGGTGCTGAGCTGCAGTGGGCCTATTCCCCCCGGCCACATGCTGGTTTAATATCTGATAGCCCTCGTTCCTCTCTTCCTGAGGGTTTCATCTGAAATGGAAAGTGGGGCTTTCCTCCTCGTTAGAATGAAAAGTCATCAAGGGAGAGGAGAGGAGAGAGGGATGGAGCCTCATTGAAATGCAAGTTGCATCCCCCTTCTTTCTCTCTCTTGGCTCCTCTGGGACTCCGTGCCTCTCTCCTCCTTCTTCTTCCCATCTTTAGGGCGCTCCCTCGCTCCCTCTCTTCCTTTGTTAATCAGTTAAACTCCCTCTTCAAACAACCCCTCTAATTACTCCTCCACTCTCTGTAAACGACAAGGCTGTCTTCGCTTCTCCTCTCCTCCCCTCCTTCCCTCCCTCCCCCGGCTCCCTCTTTTCCAAGACAGGGGTTGACCTCTGTCAGCCGCCGACCCCTCGGCAGTGTGTGTATGTGTCTGCCTGTGTGCGCGCGTTTGACTGAGTCTTGCATGTTAATAAGAGGAGTGACATGCTAGGTTTTAAAATCTTGCTATTATTAGTGGTTACACTTTCACCTACTGTACAGGCTCGCGTAGTTGTTCACCCGCATTTCTGTGGCTCTTCACTGTCACAACCATTGCCTCAAGCTCCAGGCCACACTTTCTCCCTCCAGAAACCTGCTGGGTAGGGCTCCTTGCTCCCTTTGTATGACTCTTCACACACATCTCTGTTTTTTTTTTTTTTCAACTATTATCTCCTTTCTTTGGCTCCTTCTCCTTCCCTCCTTCTTTCCTTTTATTCCACTCTGGATGGTATCCTTCCTTCTCCCCTCTCTCTACCCTCCCTTCCACTTACCCCCCCCTCCTCAGCTTCACCTCTCTCCCACTAATCTACCACGCATCTCTCTCTTTTAAATTAACATGCAACATGAAAAAAATGGGACGACAGCGGGGAAAAAAAATTAAATGCATTTAATAAATGGCTGACTTCAAATCGCCCGGCTTTTCAGACTCTCCCTATTCACAGTCCAATGAAAGGGGAGAAATCATTCACCGGGAGAGACAAAGCCGAATGAAAATATAATTCCGCATTGTGAGGCGCTTTTGTCCTGGCCCGTCAAATCGCTAATGGCGAGGCTTTTGTTTTGTGGCGGCGCTCTCAGGCTGGCGGTGTCGTATGGCGGTGGCAACGCATGCCCCATAATCACCACGCTTTGTGATATTAGATTATAGGGGCAATTAATGGCGTCAAACCTTAACTACTCAGCATTCAGCCTGCCACACACACGTTCAGCCTTAAACACATGCATGCTTGCACCTTTGCACACACACGTGCACGCCCCCACATGTACGTTGTGGTGTATCACCACTTGCGCACATGGACGCGCGTTTGGTTCCGGCGTCAGATCGTCAGCCAACACACAGAAAGGTGCTATAACTCCAGTAATTATTACGCCTGTGACTTGAAAATGTCAATGGCAGTGTGTATAAAATAGAATGTATGAGTTGTCAGGGAGGAAGAATGGGATGCACAAGAGCAATTAATTACAGCTTTTCATTTGGCAGCTTAGACTGACAAGGCCCTGCGGCGGGGGCAAGCTGGCATGACGCCAAGCAGCACCCATCACCGCCCCCACCTTACTTGCTGCACCCCACCTCCCCATCCCCTCTGTCTGTTCCTTTACCAACTGCCACGACGCCACCCTTCCCCTGCCTCACCCGACTCACCCGACTGACTCTTTTCTTCTTTTTCTCCCTCAGCTCAAACACACACACTCTTGCACTACAGCTCATTCATATACATACTCTTAACACACCCCTCTTCTACTTTCCTAGCCCAGACCGCTCCCAGCTTCATCCCCTCTCCGTTACATGTGGCTGGGAGCGTGTTTAGTTTGGGAAACCAGGCTTGATAACAGCAGTGTGTGGGGCCTCTGACAGACGCGGCGAGAGAAAAAGAGACAGAGACGGATGGAAGGAGGGAGGTGGGGTGGGGGAGACGGAGGCCAGGTGGGAAAAGAGGGTGTTAGTATTTATGGCCAATCTTGTTTACAAAGTCAAATCAGCTCTTTACAGATTTAATTTACCAGTGACAGCTCGTCCGCTCGCCTCGTCTCTACCACACAATTCACTCTCACATCACCCTCCCTAGCTGCCATCCCCTCAGGTAGTGAGCAGATAGACTGCTCTGGAGAGAGCTCCACACACACTGACACTTGTGCGTGCCCACACACACACAAGCCCACACACATACGCAGAGTTTGACCAGGAGATTGATATTTCATTGCAGACTGAATATAGATACGGCCAATTTCAAAGGCGATAACACACCCTTGTATTTCTCTGTAAATCAGCCATCACTTCTTAACAGACAGGATTATTTGTATTGAAAAGGCAGTATAGTTTATTGATGTGCAGGCAGTCAAATAAGCGAGTCAGATCGGTCTCTGACTCGTTATCACTCCTTAAATATCTCTGTGTCTGAACTGCTCTGTCTCCTTATCGCCCTCATTGTTTTCTCACACGTTAATTCAGTTAAAAAATACAAAAGCATGTCGCCAGCAGAGTTGTCTGTGTGTTTTTTTCGTATATTCAGTCTGCATTTATGCATGTACATGACGAAAGTGTCTCAGTTTCGGATTTCTGTTGTTAGTTTGTCTTCAGTTTTGCGGTGTTTGTGATCAGATTACCATCTCTGCCCATCTCTGTGTACAATGCATCTGCATCGGGAGTGCTTGCACAACACATCTGCAAGAATCACCACATTTCTCTCTCTGTCTGTGTCTTTTTCTCCCTCTCTGTCTTTGCCTGCCTGCAGCTCTATCTGATCAGATAGACATCTGATCAGATAGCCACTTTGTTGTTCGTTTCTTCTTAGCCAGGCTTGACTGTTTGGAAAGAGAATTATGGAGGCCGTCCTAATCATGTGTTTATGGAAGCAGATAAGATTTTATAACTTAAAAAGAGATTGCATATCTATCCTTTTATCGGCCTGTTGTTACAGAAATGGCCTTTTTTTTTTCTTTTTCTTACAATGCCAGCCTTGTGTAGGAAAGTGTCAACACTACGTGTGTCCTGTGGTGCATCTGCCTATTTATCTTTGTCTGATGTTGCCAGCTTTTCTTAGCAGTGACTGACAGCAGAGAATGAAAGGCAACACACCTCTGTAACTTTACCTGTCCATACCAGCATACTGTACAATCTTCATTCACATTGTTTGTTTTGAGATGAGCATTCAGTTGCAGGCACAGTCATGCTTGAAGCTCGCCGTGCTGACTGGGCCTTTTCACACAAAGCTTAACCCATTGATTGAGCTGTCCTACTTTAGCAAGCTAGTATCAAAGTGTGAATTATCTAAGATGTCTGTGTCTGCGTGTTTGTCCCTATGCTGTCTTTAGGTGCCTGTGTCCATGGCTATGATGAGTCCACAGATGATCACTCCTCAGCAGATGCAACAGATCCTGTCTCCCCCTCAGCTCCAGGCCTTGCTGCAGCAACAGCAGGCTCTAATGCTCCAGCAGGTAGGACACATTCACACATACACACACACACAGATACTCTGATTGGACCCAGTCCCAGGCTGGCATGTTTGGATGTGTCTGTTTTAGTAGGCGCTGACACACACTGGGCGTGATTGTATCTTATTCAATGCTCGGAGATCTTTGAAGATAAACACACACATCAACATATCCACTTATACACACATTGTCATTTCGAGTGCCTCCTCTTTAGCATTGTTGCTAGGGGAATGTGCATGCTCCCGCCTGCAGGCACACACGTGCATACCTCTATGCACACACACACACGCTTTTTAGCATCAGCAAGTGAATCATAGTGATTCAGTGTTGATGCCCGGCAGGTGATAGTGGGGTTGCCATGTCGACACAAACCAATAAACACTCTTCATCTTCAACACATCTGTCAAATGCTCAGCCACACCAACCTGTGACCTCCTACCCACACACACAAAAAACACACACAGAACCTTGTAAAGACCATGAAGAGGACTATCAGCGGAGTGGAGATAGAATAATTGCGGCGTCTGGGGTGTCTAGAAAACACATACATACACACGCAGGCAAGGCCAGAGCAGACTGTAGATTTAATAAGGAGTGGTAGCTTTAGGCGAGTATAAATTGCAGTGGGAAGATCTGACAACATGTATCATAATGGAAATGTGAAATGCGCTGGCTTTCTGGAAGCAGACATGCAGACGGCTAAGAACCTCTTCACCAGCTTTTTTTTCTCTAACGAGGAAAAGGAGATGGGGTGAAGGGGGGGAGGAGGCTGATAATGCACACTCACACACACACACACACATATTACACTCCCACTATTAAAACCACTGAGTTTAACATTGCTCTCCCACTTAATTAACCACAGTATGGACTTGCTCTTAGTGTATATCTGCAAATCAGGCACTTTTACACACACACACACACACACACACAACAATCAACCAACATATCATTCACTGGAGCATTAAATTTCATATCCCCATGGCAATACCGCATTGTGTAAGACTGTGTAAGTAAGGTTTACAGCCCGCTGCTGTGCAGCAGTTGTGTGTTTGTGCAGGCACTTATTTGTGGATTTAAATGTGTGTTTGTGTGTGTGCGCGTTCTAACCTTTAAGTTTCCTCTAACCTTTACTCATGCTAGAGCTGCTCTGCCTTTCTTTCTTAGAGTGTTCACTAAAGTCAAGGTCATGGTAATAGGCTGGAGAGGTGAGTGCCTCACTTACACATACTCTTAATGCACAGAGCCACTGAATCAAATCATTAAAAAGACCTTAATTATCACTTAATTATTCCCTCAACTCACCACTCTCCAGCCAAGTGTGTGCATCTGCGTGCGTATGTGTGTGCTTACATATGCATTTGTCTGTGTGATGAGGAGGCGATCAGGGCTAGTGACGCGGAAAAGAGAGATTAACTCCGCCTAAGGAGCGATAAAAGAGAGGAAAGACAGATGGAGAAGAAAGAGCAGCAAGAAGGAATGAGTCCTGCATTTAAAAGAAATTGAAGACAAAAAGGAACGTCATATAAAAGCACAGTAAATTATGCAAACTTTAAGCCATGGCTGGGATATAATTGAAACTGGAAATGTAAAACAGCTTTGCCCCAGACGGAGCAGGACCATTACGCTACATGGGGCGTGTGGTGAGGATGGGCAGTGGTGTGTAGTAGTACACTCACTGTAGGGTCAGACGGATGAGAGACTGAAACAACTGCTGCCCTGTGAAGTCATTCTCTGCTGAAAAGCCTCTTTGAACATTTGACGCACCATGAAACAAAGACAAACTGCAGACGGACACATGTACAAGCTGCTCTCAAGAGGATAACCCCCCCTGCACACACACACACACACACACACACACACACATACACACACACACACACTGTGGTCAGCCTTGCTCTCTCCTCTCAGCAAGATTATAATCTTAATGGAGCTTCCTGAGTAAATTAGTGATTAGTAACTCAAACAAACAGACAAGCTGTGGCCAGTCAGAGGAGACTCTGTGTGTGTGTGTGTGTGTTTGTATGAGAATATATGAATCATGAATTACTGTCTGTGTGTGTGTGTGTTTCCATAAATTGAATGGCAATGCTAAATACAGTAGTTTAAAATTATTGCACTTAGCATAGCAGGCTAGTTCATTCCAGAGAATAACTGCATAATTACAGCAGGGAAGGAAACGCTAGTAAAGCCAAAGAACATGTTGGAGTGTAGAAATGTTTCCTGTAAGTCCATCAGGCCGTTATTATGCCGATTGATGGACAAACTTTGATAAATCATACATAACCATATAACCTGGGGCCTCGTGGTATAGATGCAGATGCCGTTTTAAGAATTAATCACTCAAATCACACACACACACACACACACATTTTATACACACACACACACACACACGTAGACACACACACACATAAACAGTCCCAACAGGTGCTGAATGACAGCAGTACAGTAAATACAGTAAGAGCTGGCTTAAAGTATTTCACAGAGGAATAGCATGTACATTTTTTTCCTGTAGATTTACAACAGTTCTGTTCAGTCATGCAGACTGTGTGTGTGTGTGTGTGTGTGTGAGGAAAATGTGCTTGTAGGCCTCACCTCCGGATCCTTACGTTTTTTTATTTTTCTATTTTTGGCATGTCATGTCATGTTAGCTTCACCCTTTTGATGGCATTATGGCGTTGTGTGCGCACAAGGTGTGTTTCTGGTCTGTTATCCTTCTTCCTGTCTGCCTTGTGCCACGGTCTGATCTATATGAAGGAATCCAAGCAGTTTCTGCACCATACAGTTGGTTTGACAGAATCAGTCACTTTGCAACCCAACTTGACACACCATGAAAGCTCTATAATATTCTGCGGTCTTTCTCAGGTCTGTGTTTGCTTGTTGTGTGTGATTTGTAGATA
Source organism: Scortum barcoo (assembly GCA_023238725.1). Lineage (NCBI taxonomy): Eukaryota > Metazoa > Chordata > Actinopteri > Centrarchiformes > Terapontidae > Scortum > Scortum barcoo. The sequence continues at coordinate 19,662,249 of CM041537.1, forward strand.
AACCGCACACCGCCCGAACAATAAACTGCGGCCTCCACTGAGAGTGGAGGAATAGAGAGCAACTACATTCTTTTAGACTCTCATTCAAGTTATGGTGTCTGACTATAGCCAGGCATTTCACTTCTGGAAGACTGTGGTATTGTTGAGGTTGATACAAAGTGTGTTGTGACTCACTCGCCTCATATTTCTTCACCCCTTCCTCCCTCCCCCCGTCTTTCTGTGTCTGTCTCTAGTTACAGGAGTACTACAAGAAGCAGCAAGAGCAGTTGCATCTCCAGCTTCTGACTCAGCAGCAGCAGCAGCAGCAGCAGCAGCAGCAAGCTGGGAAGCAAGCGGCAAAAGAGGTGAACTTCACCAAGTACACACTCACTCAGCTCAAGCACACTCTGAAGTACACAAGTACCCTTAAACGCAGTAAAAAGCAGTTGACATGGGAGCCAGCAGGAGGAAAGAATCACATGGAGGATCTAATGTATAGAATATAGGATGCACACATTCGCTCTCCTTTCCCTCACTCTGCTCTCATCCTTCTTTTCTCTAGTTTATTGTTGTGTGTACAAGCAAGCTTGTCTCAAAACACAGATTAGTGAATATGGATTTTCTTTTTCGTTTTCTTTTCTTTTTTTTTTTCTTTCCAGCATGCCATGTCAAGGCAGTGAGTGCGCAGTGCTGTGCTAAGCCATACGCTACCCTGCCAAAGTATTCATTTGCATGCCTTCGGCTCTAAGCCCGAGGTGAAATCTCTCTGTAGGAGGGGTCTGCCACTCTTTTAATTGTCAATTAACCTCGCCAGCACTAGGAACCTCCCTTGCTCTCGCTTTCTCTCTCTCTCCACACACACACACAAATATGCATGAACACACACACTTTGCACACACACTGTACCAGGTTTAACCACAGCTGTGGTACAGTAGGATAACAGAGGATCAGCTAGGATCACATTGTGGCACAACAAAGAGGATCTCAATCGATCAGACAAGATTACTGCCGTAACCTGTGTGCGTGCATACGCCTATTTGTTTGTTTGTGTGTGTGTGTGTGTGTGTGTGCATGTGTCTACTGTCCGTCCGTGACAGAGATATTTTCGTTACATGAGCACTCATTCACCAGAATTACAGAATACACAGAGGACCGTGGAGGAGACAGACTTGAGGAAAAGGGCCTCATGAGACTTTTCTGATAAACGCATGAGGAGACACATCCTAGATTTCTCATCCCCCTCTCCCTCATCCCCCTCTCCCAGCGGGCAGACCCCCTCCCCGCAAACTCCTCGCCGACAGCGGTCAACCAACTCGACCGTGACCAAAGCAAACCAGTTGTGGTTGACTCGCATGTTGAGAGGGTGTCTGAATCGCTTTCCCTCTCTCCCTTCTCTCTGCTGCTGTCCCAGTTTTCAGGTTTGTTGTCCTGTAACAACTAGACAAGTGCAAACGCTGGTCACACAGCTAAACGTACATGCAGAGCGGGAGAGGCTTGATGTGTGATGGTTCACTGAACAAACACATACACTTGGGGGAATATGCCTCCCCGGAGAGCTGCATACAGCTGATATGACTAAGGCCATTTTCAGCAGTCAGTGTTTTCCAGTCGCTGTGAGCCATCAATCAGAACCAAAAACACCTTTTTAGTTGACTCTAACATCTCCCCTGGTCAACCAGGTGCTGTCAGATATCGATGCAGGGGTTGTGTTTCATTTATGTAAGGCTTGTATTGTTTGTAGGCTTGTCCTATAATGCAAGATATCCAGCAATCAGCCAAGTATATTGCCTTTTAACTTATAGACAGCTACCAGTTTGAGTAGTTTTAGACAGACCAGGTGTGAAAGAGAAATTTTAACTACTTTCACTTTAACACAACCAGAAAAACGGAGAACAGGAAGAGACCTGAGAAGGCGGTCGAGGAAAGAGGGGGAATAAAAATGAAAATCCATCCTTTGCCTTTTGGAGATTTTGTGCTTGAGTGGCTGTGACTTTTTGCCCTCTTTTCTCTTTTCTGCAATTCCTCTTCACTCTCCTGTCTGCGTGGAAGTGATGCATTGAAAGTATGTATGTGTATGTTGAGTCAGTGTTTGTGTGTGTCGCCAGTGCATTTGGGACTGGTCAGGAGTCAGCTTAATGAAGTGACTCTGACCATCACAAGTGATGTGTGTACGCGCGGATGTGTGTGTGTTCACGTACGTGAGTGTCCATCTAAAATACATTTGTGTGGGTGCGTGTCTGTCTGTGAGTGTCTTTCTGCTTATACGTGTCTGTGCGTGCACGGGGGTGTGTGTGTGTGTGCCCGCGCGCGTCTGTGTGACTGGCAGGCTCAGACAGTGTGTGATGTGCTCATAAATCACATTGACAGCCTGTTACTGCGCTAGCTTTGGCCACTCAGCCACAGCTAATGTAAACAGAACACAGACACACACACACGCACAGAGAGTTTTAAAGAACCATAGCCATATCTCAGGAGGGAAGGAGAGACAGAGGGGGGAGTGGAAGAAATAAAATGGACAGACAAGTAGAAAAGGAGGGGCAGGAGGGCAGGAAAGGGAGAGCAACAAAGAGCGAGACAGGAGGGAACAGTTCAGTCAGGACTTTCTGATCATGATTAGACCATTTATTGCAACAAATGAGAAACTGGCAATCCGCTTCAAAGAACTGAGCTACGTAAGCGTGACACAGATTTTGTCTGTGACCGCAACACCCGTAATCTATGACAAAGCCTAAGAGATTAATGTTTCCTGATTATAGTGTAGTTTCAATACAACAAGCACAGGTCTTCTTAACCAAAAACACCAGAGGAAAACTGTCAGTAAAGTGCAAGAGGAGATTTTTGGGGGTGGAAGGAGTGTGCAGGATTAGACAGCAGCAGGTCTGTTTCAGGAACTGAGGCTGTGGTCCGATCAGGTGTGCGATCAGCATGCAAGCAGTGCTCGCAACCTGCTTTTGGGAAACTGACACCAGATTTCCAGCAAATAGGACAGTACCATTATTAAAGGCATTTTCAGTTAAGCATTCGATTGAACCATTGTTTGTGTTTCCCCCATTTTTACTCCTCTCTTTTCTTGGGTAAAGAATAGTTGTTGTGCTTACTCTTCTACACCTCAGTACCAGCCCCCTCCCACACACAAACACACCGCCATCACACTTCTTCTCCCCAGGCACCAAGTCTGAAAGGAAGTGACCTTTCTGCCCTTCCTGTGAGATCCTCTCTGTTCAAAGAGTTCCAGGCTGCCACTCTCTCTCTCACACACAGACATACACACACACTTGCACACACAATGAGCAGTTCCTCAAGTTGTATTTATTTATTTTTCCTCTCTGCTAGTTATCTGTGAGAGATAAAGTCTGTCTCTCTCGGGGGTTGGTCAGGGGGGACTTCAAACAGCGCACCACAGGCCAGGTCTGCCCCAGACTGGGAGAGCAGGAAAGGGGACATTTATCACCGAAACACACACCGACATTATCGCCACGCGCCATGTAGTCTCTCCCACTCTCACTTCAAGCTCCCTCGTTCCCTTCGCTCCATCTCTTCATTCTCATGGTCCTCACAGCTTGGCTTCAGTCCTTTTTTCCCTTTTAATACAGGACTAATTTTCTCCACTCTCATCCCCATAGTTGTTTTTCAGCAGCACACAATTAACCTTTATATCATCTTTTATTTATTTTTTACAGTGTTTAGTTGATTTCATACTTGAATTTGTTGAGAGCTGAATGATGTAATGGGACAAGCAGAGAAACTGAAATCATAATAACAGAACAGGGAAGGGCCTCCTCTTAGATGTCTTCCCCTTAGAAGGGGAAAAAACAATCAGGGCCAACTGTTTAAGTCTGGCATTTTGTTCAAAACTACCACGGAAAAATGAGACTTTTCAGAGTAAAATATGGGCTTAAAGTTGATGTTGGAGCAGATCAATGTTTTTTCATTGCAAACATATTTCTGGAGGCCAGCACTGGTTCAGTACACTTTCACAGTGTTTATTACTACATTAAAAAAACTTGTCAAAGAAATGCTTGCTCATTCACCTACTCAGACTATATTTTTGTCAGCACACACCCAGTGTGTGCTGTATTTTAAAAATATTAGAGATTAATGACTTCCTTTAGGAAAGGATAAAAATGATTTTAAAATTGAAAATTGAGATGAGATAAAATAGAGTAGTAAGTACAAAATGTGGTTTAAAAAATGGATGTTGATCAAATTAGAAAATAATTCCTAACATCAACTTTTTCTACCCTCTCTCCCTCCGTCTGTCTCTCCTCTGGCTAACAGCAGATAGGCAGTAAGCAGTTGGCCTTCCAGCAGCAGCTGATCCAGATGCAGCAGCTTCAGCAGCAGCACATCCTCAACCTCCAGAGACAAGGCCTGGTCCCGCTGCAGCCCACCGCCACCATGCAGTCTCTGCAGCAAGGTACGTGCACATTCATACACGCAACTGAAACAACACAGACATATCTTGACTAACATGCATGCACACATGGTCAAAACTGAGCACACACACACACGTAGACCTGGACCTAGTGCCGCATGTGAAGCCTGTTAAGTTAATCAGCCTATAAAAGATGAAAGGAAACTTGATTGGTGGGTTTGTGGAAGGTACTCATTTGGATAATAGGTAAAATATGCCACTAAACCCCCTGCTTGGAGGTGTGTGCATGCTGGTGTGTGTGTGTGTGTACTTGAGATTAGCCAGACACAAGAACATCATCGTATTGCTATTGCTGTGCCCACTGGATTTTTTTTTTTCTATATGTAACTTCTCCCTGCAGTCCCTTCATTTTGTCAGCAGGGTTTTAGAACAATAAAAGATGACTGTTGACTGACTGCCCGCCCTCAGTGAACATGTGTGTGTGTGTGTGTGTCCACTTTTGTCGGTACACAGTAATGTCTAACAAATGCATACACACTAACTCACACACAGAGAATGCTTTAGGGGCTCTAAAGTGTCCGTAACATTGCTAAAGCGCTGACTGAGTTGACTAAACAGACCAGTTTCCTTCCCTCTGTCTGTCTGATCTCTCTCTTTCTCTCATCCGCAGTCGCATGCCATCACACACACAAACTCTCATACTCTGTAATTTGAATCTGACATACAAACAAAGAAACTCAGTCAAATCAATTTAATTTCTAAAAAGTTATTTTCAAATACACATACAACCCCCCAGAATTGTACAGAAAGTCTGATGTGATATTTGCACGTGTGTGTTTATGTGCTTGGCAACAGGGTTTGTGTGTGTGTGTGTGTGTGTGTGTGTGTGCGCGTCACTGCAAGGCAAGTGGAATTACCAGTTTACAGAGGGAGTAAAAAAAAACCTGAGTAGATACAAATTGAATACAAATGAAAAGACAGAGGCTACAGTTTTGGACAGAAGAGTGTAATTTTTCAGACAGTTGCAAACATTTGGCTTTGGCATCTCCTTCCCTTGCTCTCCCTCTTTCCCTCCGTATCAGGGTGGAATTTCCCTGCAGTGTGAAAGAGCTGGAAAGAGCTGGTCCATTGTGACGGCTCAGCCAGGCGTGAGCCAGAGCATTCCTCTGGCCAGCCATGCCACACAAACACACAAACACACATGCATAAACACTCACACCTACTCACACAACTGCACACAGCATTGCCCCGCCTCAAAGGGCTGTTGTGTCCGGTGGGTAGCTGATGGGGGTGTGCGGGGTGACATGAGGGGTCCTGCTATGGCTGTTGTTTATTGCTCTTACTGCAGTAAGATGGAGGCACTTTGTAGAGTTTTAATAACTGTACACGTTCATTAATGACAGAACAGACTAAGTTCAGGGCAAAGAAAGAAAACGGAGAGAGGATGAAACTAATTTTAATGAAAATCAAACTTTTTTTTCAGCAGTTTCATAAACACATGAAATTTGACTTCATCCTGTTGGACTCCACCTTCTAAGTAACATCTCATTTGTTGACAACTGTTAATGTGAAATAAATATAACCCTAGAAACCAGATGTGGGTGTGTGCCTTTGACATGTATCAGTCCAACAACAGTTAGCAAGAGCACTCTCTTCCTTTAAAATACTTCTGGCCATATCTGTCAGCACTAGCTGGAGGATATTGAGAAAACACATTTCCACCTGAATGCACAGGATTTTTTTGTTTATAAATGTGTTCTGCTCTCGGCTGCTTACAGCTTGAGTTTACTTTCTTTACATACAGTGTATGAACTGAAATGTCTGACTTCCACCAGAATCCCTATTTTCTGTTGCACTTTCTTCTTTTTTTCAATTGAATGGATGTGGCTTGAGCAAGTCTGGAAAGTCGAAAGAGGAAACACTTTATCTAACAATCACTTAATTACTTTACACTTTCATTTTCTGGGCGTGTTCACAGATTGGTCGTGTTTCTTGGATAATACACACATACAGAAATCTTTGCTCACACCGCCTCATTCCTCCAGAGTGAGAACTTTTGTTTTGGCGGGACCACAGAAGAATGCAGACAAAGCAGACATAATATTTAGATTGCTGCGAGGTCTGTGTATGTGCAGATGTGTGTGTGTCTGTGTGTCCGTGGCTGCATGCGTCCATGCGTGCATGCAGGGTAAGATCCGTTGGAGTAGGCTGTGGCGTTTTAGGCGTCTCTCTCACTGTGAAATTGGAGCAGAAATAACAAAGCTGCGACTAGAAAGAACTTAAAGTGTGCGCCCACCCTGCTCAGACAAATAGTGGTAGTGACAGGAGCAGTGGTGCTGGTGAACAGCAACAATTGCCAGCAGAGATGAAGAAATAGTTGAGGAATTGTAGATATCTGGAAAAATAACAAAAACATGCAGAAATTGACCTCTTGTCTGTTCTTGTTTGTACCATTTTCCTCTTTTCCCCACTCCCAGGGGACTGTAATGGCTGCATGTGCATTTCATGTGGATTAGAATAGTTGCAGCTCTCTGTGACATTAGTTTATTTACAGTGTGTCTGTGCACGGGTGGTATTGTAGATATTATCTCATCTGACTTATTAATCATTTTTTTCTTAGCTTTGTTTGAATTAGCTTAACTTAAATATCATTTAAGCAATAATATTTGCACAGAGCATGGGAGATCACCAAGGCCCATTGCCGAGCTAACTTTTCATTTTTTCTACACAGCGATGTGTCCGTCAGACCTCCAGCAGCTGTGGAAGGAGGTGTCAGGGGTGCCGAGCAGTGAGGAGGCCCTGAAACAGGCCGAGGGCCTGGACTTGAGCACCAACAGCTCCAATTCTACCTCAGCCTTCCCCAAAGCTGCCAGCGCTCACATCCCACTGCACAGCCTGGCCAACGGACAGAGCCACACCCCAAAGAGAGACAGGTACAGTAAAAGTACAGTATGCCGAATATCCACATTGTGATGGTGTGTCTGTCTTCTGTGTGACCTGTAGTCGTAGTAGCTCACACACTCTTATTATGTCATTGTCTGCATTGGCTTTAAACTTTTAGCTTTTAGCTGATCTTCCATACCCATAAACACGGTTGCAAAACACACACATGCAGCATATCACACATCACCGAGGTGTAAACGTCTCTCAGATCATTTGATAGGAGGTGTGTTGGGTTCAGTATGTTCTGCCAGTATGCTGTCAACCACATGAGGAGAGGAGAGGAGAGGAGGGTGGATGCAGGCCACCTGGTAGTAAATGGGAATTATTTGTTGGAGTCTACATCTACATTTGTAGATCTAAATTTCCTGTTAGGATAAATTCCTCGTTACAGAGTCAACATATCAGGTGTGTCAGGAGTACTTGTGCTACACATGTGAGGGCTGTGTGTTGTCCCATGGCTGTGTCGGCTGCTCATGGGCTTGTCTTCGTCTTTAAGAGCCAGACTGTTTGAGTGGATATCCTCCTTCACCAAGGCAGACAGCGGAGACGACCATGTCCCCCTTTACTCCAAAGGCAGCCAACCCCCCAGCAGCCAGTGAGTAGCACGTACACACTCATACATACACACACGAGTGGACAAGACGCAGTATCGGAGGGTGGTCTGCAGTGTCTCTTAGCACTGATGCACTGCTTGCTCCAGGGGCATTGTTGACCCTGACCTCTCACCTCATTTTGAAGGGGGTCAGGTTGGGCGTGTAATTTTTCATTGAAAGAGCTTCTATTAGCTGATCGAGTATTTTACACACTGTCATACTACTGCAGCACTGTGCTGCTGAAATCCCAGCAAAGTTGGCTGTAGTAGCACAGGGGTAGCATTTGTGTATTAACCTGCTAAGCTAATGCATGGCTGATGTGGAGGAGAATGTGGTTGCCAGCAGTTTGTCATGTCTGCTGTCTGAGCTGCTTCTGAGTTGACTCAACCACAGAGAGCACACACGAACACACGTGCGCGCGCACACACACACAAGCACACACTCCAACCTCAGCCAGCACATATGATCAGGAAGAGGCAAAAAAGCAAAGGGGGAGAGAAAGAGACATGTTTCCATCTGCGAGACAAATGGTTTTTGTTAGACTACCTTCTGATGTTGATTTGGGAGAATCCCCGTCCCACTCCACACACACACACGTGCACACACGCGCACACAAATACACACATACACAGTCATGTAAATATATGTGGAGACAGCAGTCGCCGGCGACGGTCCAGGTCTGAACCACATCTGCTACTGGACCTGCCACACACACACGCACACATGAACGGACACAGTTACTTTACCCTGGGCCCAAACCAAACCTGGCCCAGTCTTTCATCACCACACACACATACAAAAACACACACACACACGCTCATAAATATGCACAGATACACACACAAAACACACCCGCGCACAACCGCTTACAACACATTACAAAAAGAACAACCAGCACATGACGGCAGCCGCCGCCAATCAGTCATGGCTGGTTGGTCCTATGCCGACTCTGTGTCAACTCCTGAAACATAAGAACACACACTAACACCAACACACACACACACACAGGCAACAACAACGCATACGCCAAGGACAGAGAGACAGGTCATGGACTTGAAGAATGTGCCTCTGAGGTTGCTGGACCAATTCCCTTATTTGCCTGGCTTCTGTAACTGACCCCACTCTGCTCTATCCTCCTCTCTCTGCACTTGGCTTTGTGAACTGAACAAACTAATGACTGCTAACCAGACTCAGATGGCTGTATTGATGCGTCTGCTGCTACAGTTAGTTTTTGCATGTGTGTGTTTGTGTGTGAGCGCGTGCCATATTAATGCTTTGCATCTTATTCTGAGAAAATAACTGCTTTTATGTGCTGTATATTTTAAGGACTTAGCAGCATATGAAAAATGAAACATCTGTTTTACTATCTCGCTGTTGTCTCTTTTTTCTCTCTCTCTCTCTCTCTCTCTCTCTCTCTCTTTTTTTTTTCTCTCACAGTCATGAGGAGCATGCCGGCTCCCATCCTCTCTACGGCCATGGAGAGTGCAAGTGGCCTGGCTGTGAAGCACTGTGTGAGGACATGGGACAGTTCATAAAGTAAGTTAATAGCCACCCCAAAATTATGATGTATGATGTGTAGGTTGGGGTTACAGATGAAAATAATATGCCAGACAATGAAAAACCCAAGTTTGGTGCTTGATAGGGATGACTGCATAGATAAGTAGGCAGAGGTTCTGAGGAGGACTATGCCATCACCATTGTTTTCAGCTTTCAATGTGCAAACTTTTGCAGTCTCACACTTTGACTGTCATTGACTACAAACCAAGTTTGAGACCACATTAAAACTTATTTTTATCAGTAATAAGTAGCAAACACACTGAAAAAAATAAGCTCCGTCTCTGATTCAGGTCATCGGAAGGAACAAAAGATGAAACAGGAAAGCAAAACTAGTGTTTGTGCTAAATGTGGAGTGTCAGTCACGTACATCAGGGGTGTTTTGCATTAACTCACTAATTTATCTGTTGCAATTTGTTGCATCACATTTGCTCTGGGGCACATGCATGCGCATGCACTCATGCACAAACACACAGGTACACACACACACAACACCCAACAACATGTGTGTAAATTCTTTTTTTGAGGAATTATTTGGGCTCCTCCTACAAATGTATCACCCTCTCTCATACCTCAACTGAACATGGCATATGGGCACTTGTATTTAAGTTAGTTGATGTGCGTTTGTTACGTGCTTTTTGTTTTTGTATGCTTTTTCTCTGAAGGATCAGACAGTTTCTTTGCTTAAATAGAAAATAATTCTTGATCAGCTTATCCACACACACCTTTTTCTGTTTTCCACTCAAAGACATCAAACAGCTTCTCTCTCACTCATTCCGACTCCGCATCCATCTTCTTATTTGCAAGTTTGGAGTCACTGGGGTATGCCGATCCAGTGGCTGGCCTTGACATTCTGTTACATCCTCCTCCTCTGTCAAATGCAGCACAGTGGACTTCCCCATGGCACCGTGGCTGCTAACAAAGGCTTCACAAGCCTCTAATGAAGCCCTAAACAAACTCACACTCTCATTATCTATGAGGAACTCTTAGCTATTTGAACTATGGAGATATTAATAAACCAGGGTGATGAAATGTGCACTCATACACACACACACAATCACAGAAGTATGCGTAGTGATTGTGATGGCATCGGACAGTCAGATCAAAGCGCGCAGGCAGGCTGGGAAAGTTTGGAGAGGAAAGCTGTTGTTTGGTGTCTCATTTCACGTAGCCCCGAGGCAGATGGAAGGAAAAAGAGAGAGAGAGTGAAAGTGTGTGTGTGTGTGTGTGAGAGAGAGAGAGAGAGAGAGAGAGTGTGTGTGTGTGTGTGTGAGAGAGAGAGAGAGAGAGTGTGTGTGTGTGTGTGTGAGTGGAAGAGAGAGGGGGAGATGAAAAAAAAGAGAGAGAGAGGCAGTGACAGATAATGCCGTCAGTCCGACAGTGCGCTCCCTTCCAGCCAGCCTTAGTCATCGCCCCAGGAGGGAGAAGGGTAGAGCAGAAGAACAGAGGAGGGAGACACTCCACTATTTCAGGCCTTTCTTCTCTTCTCTATACCCACCTCCCCTCCCTCTCCAGTCCTCTGGTATAATACTCTGGCTGTGGTCGGTGGAGCTGGGTGTAATGTGGGTTAAAGCCTTGTCTGCCAGCACTCAGAGGAGTAAACAGAGCCTCATTGTCGGGACACATCGAAAAAAAAAACCCTGCTACTGTTTATGGCCCGACTATAGAGAGAGGGGAGGGTTTTTGGGGGCAGATTTGGTTGGAATGAGCGTGAATCATAGGCATTTAGGGAGTTGCGGGGGAAGACGAGTGGGAAGGGGAGAGTGGACAGAAGTGCGAGTGAGGAAGAGTGAGAGAGAGCTTAGCAGAGAGTGAAAGAGAGAGAGGGGTGAGATCATGTTTTTGTTATTATTATCGTGCACTTGTGTTGAGCCGTCTATCTGCCTGGATTAGCCATGCCATGACATCATTGTTTTTGTTTCATTTCTAGTGTTCGCCTGATATTGCCTAACTTTCTGCTTTCTTAAAGACACACACACATTCACATAGTTATACCCCGCACATTTCCTTGTGTAACATACATTTTCACAACAAACAATCCAGAAAAGAGGCTTTATGAAGATTACTCAGATTACAAGTTAACACCACAGGATATCATAAAACTCTCTCTTGATATACACACCCACACCCACACCATGACATGCATGAACGCACACACACACACACACACACACACACACACACACACACACAGGGCAGGCAGCGGCAACCTGTGAATAACCTTATGGCGATGACAGAGCAGAGAGAAAGGGATGGAGGAAGGGAGACAGGGAGGGGTGGGCTGGGAAAGATCAGAAGGTCCCGGGTCCTCCCACATAGGAGGAAACAAACAGCGCCACCATTCACACATACAGACACACCTACACACACACACACACACACACACACACACACACACATGCAAGCAAGCACACACACATGCGCACATTTTCACACACATGCGCACCAGTGTTAATATGTGGAATGGAGTTTAGCTAACAGAAAGTCTTTAGATAAGGCTTCGTGCGATAACACATGAGCTCATATCCAGGTGGTTGTCTTGGATCATGGCTCACTGAGCACCAATGAAGTATACACACACAAAACACAGCTGTAGCGTCCTTTGTTAGACAAAATAAACTTCCAAGATTACAATTTATTTTTATAGTGCTGAAACAGCTCATAACTCATTTTAAATAAAAGTAAAATAGCTGAGTTTTTTTTTTTTTTTTTTTTTTTAATTCTGACTCTGAATCATTAAAAAAAAAATCGTCTTTTAATTTGGATGCGCAGCACTTTGATCTTTCTGTTTTTAGATATGAACATTTTTTTTCCAAAACTGACTGAATATGGATCCTCTTCCCTTCACTTCTAGGCACTTGAACAATGAGCATGCCCTAGATGACCGCAGCACTGCTCAGTGCCGAGTCCAGATGCAGGTGGTTCAGCAACTGGAGATACAGGTGAGTCACACACGCACACATGCATACACATGCTTCACTTTCATCTGCTCACAAACAAAGTCATGAAGACCGTTTCAGCCAGTCAATGGCAGTAACTTGTCTGAGGCAGGGCAGAGTTTATGGAGAGCAGTGGAGCTTGTAATTTAAAAGGAGCAGTCGGCAGGGAAGCTGCCATCGCTGCTCCAATTATAAAGCTGCTCTGGTCGCTAGCAAGAGAGAGAGAGGGCTGAGAAGGGTGGAGGGAGGGAGGGAGGGAGAAGGAGTGAGAGAGAGGGAGAGAGAGAGAGAGAGAGAGAGAGAGAAAGAGAGAGACATGAGCTAGAAAGCGGAGGATCAGGCTGCCTCTCTTGTTCTCAAAGTGGTTCATGCATGCAGTGCTCTTGAAACATCTGAATGCTCCAGCAAATGCAAGATACCAACACTGGGCAAGACGTGAAACGCCGCTCTCAAACAGCACATAAGGAACATTCCAAAGATAGTGAAAATACAAAGGCTGCCTCTTCACACACGTCTTGACATAGTTTCCCAAATTCTTTGGAATACCCTGTACACATCGCTGCATATATGTATGTGTGTGTGGGCTGTCCCAGCATTAGGGCTAGCATTGTGTTTGGTGGTGCTGGTAAACAGCATTTAGCTGAGCCCCTGAAGCCACCACCAGAGAACACAAAGTGACAGAGAGGCAGCTGGTGTCACATCACATCAGGACGGCCGTCTCTCTCCTCCTGACATGTCACTTCATCCTTCAGCAGTCCACAGGCAGCCCACCACTCTACCCTCCAAACACAGCGCACACACACTTCAACAGCACAGGCACTGTGTTTAAAGTCTCATATTTGCACATCGCTGCAGTGTGTAAGTACGTTAATAGTGCTATCAGTCTTAGTGTACATCCAGTGTTTCTGGAGGCTACACGTTTGTTCGCTTTCACTCACGCACAAACACACACGCAGGATGCAGCGTTTCCACAGGCTGTAACAGCACCCATTAAGCGGCAGTTAACAATGTCAAACAGGGACGAGTGTGTCTGCAGGCTAGTGTAAGTGTGTGAGAGTGCTCCGGGTGCTGAGGCGGTTGACTCTCATATTCATCTCTCTGCCCGAGGTGTAATTGTAATTGTAATTCTGTGTCCATACCGCATTATATCAATCTAAAGGTTATGAAATGAGACAAAGTGTTTTTCATGGTGATATCCACCCTTGTGTGTTTCACAGCTGGCGAAAGAGAGCGAGCGACTCCAGGCCATGATGGCCCACCTGCACATGCGCCCCTCAGAGCCAAAGCCTTTTAACCAACCTGTGAGTACACACCGGCTCCATGAGTTACATGACTTCTTCTTGGACTTTCTGACTCCAAACCTTTGCTCTTACCTCTTATTCACCCAACAATTCTTCTTAACCAAACAGTTTCTTTATCCCCAAACCTTCTTGGGATTCAGCGTTCCTCTCTTACTGTCTCGCTTGGTATCTACGCCCCCTATTGACCAGTTAGAGTTAATGTGTCATGACTACTTTCTGTCTGTCTCTCTTCTTTTCCACATTTCTTTCTTGTTCCATTCACTCTCTCTTTGTCTGTCTTTAACTTCCTGTGATACAGTGCATTTAATTTCCCAGAAATCTACACCATTATAATGTTTTCATTCCACAAAGAAAGTGTGAGCTGTGTGAGCTGAGTTAAACTTAAGTTTTGTGTTTGATTCAGTATTGGGAGCTGCGATTTCTCAGCTTGTCAGCTAGAGACGGCAGACAGAGCAGTCTCTCGCAGTGTCCTCCAGTGTGTGCCAACAAAAGGGTTAGAAATGTGATGTGATGTGTGCGTATGTGTCTGTGTGTGGGTCCACACTGGTTGGTGAGGTTGTTATTAGGTATCTAATGAATATTTCATTATTCAGATTGACGAGGAGTCTTATTAAAATATGAAGATGTTGAAATTAATTGTCAATTAGGGGTAGAGTGTCTTAATTTGAGGGGATATAAATGGGTGCAGCCGAGTGGCAGTGTGTGTGTGTTTGTGAGTTCTTGTGTGTCTGGATGATGTGTTGATCGCAGGGGGATCAGCTGCTATTAACATCTAATGGGAAATCAGGAAGAGGCGTGTTCTGTCACCACTGGAGAGGAGCCTCAGGGTCAGGGATTGGAGGAGGAGGGGCAGGGGAGGGGCGTCAGGAATGGAAACAAAGCTTGGCCTCAATTAACAGGGTTCGACTGTTGCCGTGGTGATGTGGCAGGGTTACAGCGTTAATGAAGTACCTGTTAAACAGCCCCGCCCCCTCCAGTCATCTTAAATGGTACAGCAAGAGGCCACAGTAAAGAGGAAGGCGATTCACACGTTTTACATATATATAGACACACACACACACACACACACACACACACACACACAGACTGTTTTAATTAGTCCTAAACTAGCAGCCCCACAACGGCTGTCCCAGAGAGACTGGGCATACTGGTTCTGTGTGTGTGTGGGTGTGTGCGCAAGGCTCTGCCTAATTGGGCCGTATTGGTCCGTGAAGCCTTCGCCACCGCAGAGTGCATGTGTGTGTTCCCTTCTTACAAACATGCTGTCGTGTGGTTTTGTATTTGCAAGCGCAGGGTTAATTGCAGCCAGCGCTGTGGATATAAATATGTATACATGTACAGTGTGTGAGTGTGTGTGGTTCTACGCAAGAACATAGGTTGTGAACATAGGTAACTGTGAGGGCTTTATTTTTTTATGTAATGTAAACCAATATTAGTAATGCTTTCTGGGTGAGGTGCCCTATAGGTTAAATAATATAAAATTAATGTTTAGGAGAGTTTTCAGTCATCAGAAAACGTATTGGACTGGAGTTACAACCTCAAGTGAATTAATATTCTTGCACAACTAGGAGAAAAATCAATTTAGAAACACTTTCCTCATGGAGATTTGTTATGTATGTGACACAAGCACATTGTGCAATGCATTGATATCACCTGACCCTGATCCCATCTTGTGGGAGATGATGCTTCTCTGTAAACGGCAGCAGCACACAACACATGGTGAAGCATTAAAGTAAACATGAGGGGAAGCATTAATCATACAGAAAAATCTACGAAATTATTCTCCACCCTCAGTACAGAAACTATTCATTTTTACACTGATAAAGAACAACCCCACATGAAGTTAGTTCACCCCCTTTTATTTGAAAAGTAAAGTTCCTGAGAGGCATCAGGTCAGCATCCATCTCCATGATATAAATTGATGGGTATAGGATATTTAACTTTGTATTTGGAAAAAAGCTATTTAAAATGCAGAATAAAAACGGGTAGATAAACTATGAAACCTCTTCAGCAGCAATAAAAGCTGTTAAAATCAGTTAATCACCCTCATTTCTGTGTGTTTTCGTGTCTCTAGCTGAACCTGGCTTCCAGTGGCTCTCTGTTAAAGCGAGACAGCGAGGCTTACCCAGAGGGTCTTCCTCACCCCCCCACCTCAGCTGCCACCCCCATCACCCCACTGCGCCAGGGACCCTCGGTCATCAGCTCCTCCAGCCTGCACACACACTCCCACTCCCACACGCACGGTGTTGGGCCCATACGTAGGCGCAACTCCGACAAGTACTGCACCCCCATCGCCTCAGGTAGACATACACTCACTCAGTCCCTGCCTTTTGAATTTATTATTAAAATGTATTTTAAGAAGTTTTGGTAGTTTTCCTTACAGTACTTGTTGCGAAAGCAATAAAATATATCTTAATTCAGAAATCACTTTCATTCATGGCTCAAATACCATGAGAGAGAGAAAAAATAAAAGAAAATGTACATATTTTAAGTGTGTGTCTTAGAATAAGGTCAATTTTTTTCACATTTATTCACATTTATATCCCTAGCAAAACCTTTTAGATAAATATAGGATGTGTAAATATGTAAAGAATATATGATTAGATCTAAAATGGAATAAAAAATGGAGCGTGGACATTTCAAAGCTGTGCTCACCAACCATCTTCCAGTGAATTTGCTTAATTTGATAAGATTTTTCTAGCCACATTTTTAATTCATCCAATTTCTCTCTTGTATGGATTTATTCATTTAAAATAGTACCACTTTGTTGTCACATTTAAATCTGGAATACATTTTGCGCTGAAAATTCAGGGATTTAAAGTTCATTAGATCAGCTCATTTAAGATTGTCATGCTTTTGTTTTTGTTTTTTTCAGAGCTGGCTCAGAACTGTGAGTTCTACAAGAACGCTGATGTCAGGCCCCCCTTTACCTACGCCTCTCTTATACGTCATGTAAGCCCCCCCCCCCCAAGTAACCCGTTTCACCATCTCTTCTCTCCACCTGTGTTCCCGTCTCAATCTTGTTGTGTTTCTCTCCGTCCTCAGGCCATTCTGGAGTCCCCAGACCGACAGTTGACTCTCAATGAGATCTACAACTGGTTTACACGAAAGTTTGCCTATTTCAGGAGAAACACAGCCACATGGAAGGTAACAGCTTATCATTGACCATTTTTAACTGTGAAGTGTCTTTGAAAAGTGCTCTATAAATAAAATGTATTATTATGACACACACTCTTCACTTCATCCTTCTCGAGGCGTTCTGTTGTCTCATGCATATTATAAATGGAACAACTAAATGTGGTTCTATACTTACTTAATTCCTCAAAGTTCGTAGCAGTACTTAAACTCTGACAGTACTTTTGCATCTACTTTCATGTAAATACCCCAGGCTCAGTTATTGCTACAAAAAATTCTTTTGGAAAACAGAGAATCAACTCATAGAAGATTGAACCAGACCAATTAACAAACTAGTTTGGAGTTGTTTGAATGACGGCGAAAACGAGCAGCACCATATTTGGAAAATGAAAGTTTTGACTGCGGTTCTGACTGGTTAAAAAGCCAATTCCATCAGTGCACAATATTTTGACTGAAACGAAAATGTGGCGCACAACTCTGCCTGGATAAAAGCTGATCTAATTGACTGCAAAGTAATTGTGGTCTGTGCCCAGTGATGGAGCCCCTAATCCAAGTAGATGCCAGCTGAGATTTGTTTGTATTTGACCACAATGAGAGAAACATTTGCAAGCAATTTTTTTGTTTTGTTTTTTTTTGGAATGTGTTATTTGAAAAATTTGGATAGGCTAAAATGACCTCACTTTGCAGAAAATGGGTTCACTTTAAGGACCTTAATTTAGCACTTAGAATTATACAAAGTACAATAACACACAAACGCGCACACACTTTAAAACTGACTTTGCTCAGCTCCGAAATATATGACTGATTTGACAGTTATTGGCTGTTTCTGTCCTTTTTATGTGACACTTTCCTACTCCTCTCTGTCTGTCCTTTCCCACTCTCTCTTTCCCTCTCAGCCCTAAACAATTCTCTCACCTCCAGCATGGCACATGGAGGGCCGGCCCCACTTAGCCCGATAGAGCCACATCCAGCCGTTATACAGCCTCATTACAGAGACGCACATACAAAGCTGACACACACACACTGCCCATGATCACACACATTGAGTTCTCTCCCTCCTCATCTCTCTCTCCCTCATACACACACACCTGGCCTGATCCCACCATTGTAGGTGCTGACCCATTTCTGCAGAAACCTCACGCTAATTTGAGTGTCAGTTCCTCCAGAGAGAGGGAAAGTGAGAGAATGAGCAAAGGACTGAGACGGAGACGGGGGGGACGACGGGTGAGGGGGGACCCCGGCCTTCCTCTAATAGCCCTAAACCAAGGAGGGTGGGGGGTGCGAGATGATGGAGGGACAAAGGGAGGGGTGCGGAGAAGGTTAAGAGACGGGGCAGCCAGGAATATCTTTACCTCCTCATCTGACTTTTATGAATTTTAACTATTAATGTCTGGCGTCTGCTTCCTGCGCCGTTGGCCTCGCAGACCTTTAAATATAGCTCGGCATGGCCTTATGTATTTATATAGCAGCTCAGTGAGTCAAATAGGGCCGTAGAGATGTATGTCCTTTAATAAGCCGTTATATTTCATGAGGACAGCAGCAGTGTCAGGGAGTGGAAGTCATTGATCACAGAAACGAAGGGACAGAGAATGAGAGAGAAGAAAAGAGAAGGGAGACAGAGGCAGAGATATGAGTGTTGTGCGTTATTTCAATATTTGTGTTACGGGTTGAAGGCCTAAGTTTTACTTTGTGATGAACTTACTGGTATTATATTGTTGTTGTTTTTGTTTTTTGTGTTTTTTTTTCAAATGCACCTGTAAAAATAACTTGTTGGGTGATTGGTCCCACCTATAAAGACAAAACTGAACAAAAATAGCAAAAGAATAAAAAAAATGCAATCACCTCTATATGAGACACTCCTATGTAAGGGGAATGTAAATAAGTACAATTAATCTACTTTATAGATTATACTATACTTTTTCCTCTACTGCAGTTATTTTACAGCTTTTAGTTACTTTGCAGCCAGAGACAAGATTTTTCATACAAAAGGCTTACAAAACATCATAAATAGATTAAACCACCCAACAGTGTATAAAATAGTGGAGATTAGCACATCAATTAATTTTTAATAAACATCCAGTAACATCATATATAATGATGTGACTGGGGCCTTTTTTACCTTAAATACTTTAAGTACATTTTGATTGTAATACTTACAAGTAAAATTTTATTTGATGTTGGATTTTTACTTTTTTGCACAAGTAAAGGATCTAAAAATGTTTTGAGTTTTTCATTTTTTTATTTAACATCTGCTGATATGTTTTCATATTTGGGATCATATGGCAGTAGCCTGCCTTAGCATGCATCAAGCAGAAGAGGGGACACAACTGGACACAAGTGCTCAAATATTCACAGTAAAAAGGCATTCACACTACCAGGAACACCTGTAAACCTGAAATGAATTTAGTCTCTTGATTTTTTTTTTTTTTTCCATTTTCTTTTATGGTACACAATTCAGTCTTTCTTCCCTAAAATTCTGCCTCCAGTTGGCACCCCCCTCTCAGCCGGAGGGAGTGGAGATGAGTGGCACATGTGCTGTGACCCACTGTAAATGACTGCTAATGTTTTAACTGGGAGAATTAGGCTTTCATCACGGAGACGAATGCAAATAGCACTGCAATAGCACTGGTGTCTGGTGTGTGTGTCTCTGTGTGTGTATGTGTGTGTTTGCACTGTCAGGGTGGCGGGCGCAGATTGGGGTCAGACTCATTTACAAAACTTAGCATCACGGCTCGGGGGTTGAGGGGATGCGGGGGAGAAAGGGTTCCTCCGCTGATTATGGCTTGTGTAATTACGTGTGTGTGTTTGTATGTGTGTGTGCGTGCGTGTCTGTGTGTATCTGCGTGTGTAATTACGGCGAGGAGTGATGCATGCCTGGCCTGTCCCTCCCTCTCGGCTTAGAACAGCGTGTCAGAGAGAATATGCAGGATTTAATTATAGACGAATTAAAATTGGTAATGAAATTGGGCATGAACAAACTACAAATAGCAGATGAAAAGGGAGGCCTGTCCCTGGGGGGGTGAGACGAAGATAGCGGTTTGCCTGCCTGCTTGCCTGTCTGAGTGCCTGTGGATGTGTGTGTGTGTTTGTCTGTGTGTATGTGCTGATGATGACAGATAAGAAAAATTTGCAGATAAAATAACGCTGCTAGAGAACTGCTGCCTTATATTAGCACTAGAGCTACAGTGTGCTGTATGTATGTGTGTGTGTGTGTGTGTGTAAAAAGACGGGTGACGGGTAAGAAAAAAAAAAGTGTCCTCAGGTCATACTGTTTAAATGTTAAAATGTAACTTAACACCATGCTGGAATGCATTGTTTGTACTGAACACACCCTGGGTGAGTGTTCTTACCTGGAGCTAGGGAAGAACTTCAAGTAAAACAACAACAACAATAATAACAATTTCAGCCGGTGTTAAGTTACTCTTCAAGGGCAGGTTTCCCGCTGGAACATCATGGAAGTTGTGGAATATCACATCAATGTAAAGCATTAAAAATAAAATTAAATGTGAACATTAAATCAGTTTAGACATTGAATAATAAATTAAAATAAAATACCCATGTTAAGGACTTGTTAGTTGATCTGCAGTGCTGATGTTAAAGCTCTCCCTCTTTTCTCTCTTTCCCTTTTCCCAGAATGCTGTGCGCCACAACCTGAGTCTGCACAAGTGTTTTGTTCGTGTTGAGAACGTGAAGGGGGCCGTGTGGACTGTGGATGAAGTTGAATACCAAAAGAGGAGACCACCAAAGATGACCGGGTAAGTGCACACACACTGTGCATGCACACACGCACACCCACACACCCACACACACACACACACACACTGCGTCACACTCACATTTGTTTTCTTGGTGGATAGTTGAGGTTGATGTGAGTGTGAGCTTATGGGTGCTGGCACTATGATTGCCTAAATGGACCGTCTATTATTACCAAGAGGCCAACTCAGCAATCCAAAAAAAAAAAAAAGGTGGACTGCCGGTTTTCGTGTTCGCACTATATGTGTGTGTGTGTTTTTCCCTGTTTGTCGACACCATTAGTAAGCAGCTGTGTGAGATGCAGGAGAGGAAAAAACCTTGTTAGCGTATGTAAACAGATGTTCTCTCCAACCGCCAGAGAAACCAGCGATAATTACACGCGCACACAAACACACGCGCAGGCACGCACACACCTGCATACCAGATATTAGACACTTTCACATGTGTATGTTTTAGCATGTGTTTACAGTCTGTGTATGTTTCTACTTGTAACAAACATATTTGGGAGATTTGTCAGAGTGCTTTGGCTGAGGTGACATCCTTTCACATATGTGCTCAATATGTGGTTCTCTCTCTCTCTCTCTCTCTGCACCGTCTTTTGTGTGTGTGTGCGCAGAAGTCCCACTCTGGTGAAAAACATGATTTCAGGCCTGGGCTTTGGATCCCTAAACGCCAGCTACCAGGTAAGGAAAGTCCTCTCTTTCCCCCCATTTCTCGCTATCTGTGTCTATCTCACACAATCTCACACACACACACACACACGCACACACTCACACACACACACACACACAGAGCAGCCAATCGCAATCAAGGGCACTAATATCAATTCCCTCTTATAATTAGCAGATTCCCTAACGACGTTCACACCACCACCCTCCTCTTCCTCCTCCCACACCAACACACACTCTCACCTCCCACCTCACTTTCTCACATGTGCGCCACCCCCCCACCTCTGCACACACACACACACACACACACACTCACACACACACACACTCACACACTAAACCCCTCTCTCCACTCATACGCAGACATGCACACCTGCAAACCCACACACACATTACATGCAATTTTGCGACTGAGATGATTTATAGCGTCAAGTAGTTGTCAATTAAGGTTAGCGCATAAAATTATCGCCTGTCCCAGAAAATCCATCTCTGAGCCGGTGAGAATTCCCCTCCTTTTGTCTTTTTTTTTTTTGTTCCTGTGTGAGAGGGGAGGTGGGGTGGGTCTCTCACTCACCAGTGTCCAACCTGTCTCATCTACAAATGGCTGTGTGTGAGCGTTTGGAGCAGTGACACAAGCCGCCTCCATTGGCTCAGTTGTTTTCTCTTCAGCAGACATTGATGTTTCACAGTGGTTATGTGTGTTTGATTGTGTGTGGGCGTGTTTAAGATGAAGTTGCAGCTCAGTCTTGCTTAACACTCCTGTTGAGACTTTCATGTGAACACCCTCACACTTGTAACGGGGACTTTAATGTACAAGCACAAGCCACGATGGGGAAAGTACTGTATATAAGTGCCCCCTAGTGGTTTGTCAAGTTCACTGGCAACTTGGTGGATTCAAATGTGCTCCATATGGAAGAGCTCTCGTCGGTGCGTAAAGGAAAACTCCATCTTTCGTTCAGACCATTTATTATGCTGTGTTTTACATCTCATTATGTGTTAACTCAGCTGACGTACAAATGGAAAGGGCATCGCAGTTTAAAAATGTCAGCGTTTCAACATATCTGGTTGTTGTGGAAGGACCATTTCTGGGCAGCGTTTTATATCAGATACCACTTTTGCTAGTATAACATCTTCAATTTGATAAAAATATTGTATTTTTTTAAGGGTAAGAAAAACTTTATTCGAATTATTTTAAGTGACAACTCTTTGTGTGTGTCTGCGTGTGTGTGTGTGTGTGTGTGTGTAGTGCTAGGCTGGCTCTGGCAGAGAGCAGTCTGTCCCTGCTGAACAGCCCTTCCCTGCTGAGCCCTCCATCTGCGGCCAGCCTCAACATGCTGCATGTGGGCCATGATGATGTCAGCTCCACTGTGGAGCAGGTCAACAGCAACGGGAGCTGCAGCCCCACGCTCAGCCCCCAACAGTACAGGTGAGCATGGACATGCACAAATGTGAAGCTGCAAGCAGGCAACACCAACCTGCTTTATTTTTCCCCTTCGCTGAGCATTTTTACATTTACTGTGCTAGACCAATAATGGCATTTTTTATCAGTCTCAGTGTTGTCTAACATCTACATTATGGCGGTATATTGGCGATACTGATTTTAATAGAGAAATCATTTTAGTTTAGTGTGAGATTATTTTACACGATCGGACAATCTAAAACATCAAAAGAAACCTTGATACCCCTGCAGAGTGTAATTGTATTATAATCAAGTGCTTTTTTCTGAGGCTTTTCCACTCAAAATACAGAATTTAAATGTTCACTTTATATATTATAAATCAGTGTAACCAGTTTTTTTGATTGAATGCTTTTCTTATTTAAAATGCCAGTTTTGCATTTATTTCATACTTTAACTAAGTAAAATGACAGCAGATATGTGTAAAAAGATTAAAAATACCAACAACAATATTTGAATAATAAAAATACATTTTTGATGTATTTCAGTAAACTAACTCTTTGAACATGCCAGAAAATGTTTGGCATTGGACATACCTCCTCCCTCCCGCCCCGCTAACAGCTGTTTGTTCTCTCCTCCAGCCACCCGGTGCATGTGAAGGAGGAGCCCACTGAGGTGGAGGAGGACAGTCGGCCAGTGTCCCTGCTGGCCGGCGTCACACACAGCCTGCCATTGCCGAGCGACGAGCGCGACCTGGAGGAGGATCTTCCCACCGAGGAGCTGGAGTAGGACAGATCCGAGGTGGACCAGAGGGACGAGACATAGCGAGATCAATCCCTGAGCCCTCTCGTCTGTGAAGAGGAAAAGATAGCTACAGTACACTTAAGAGAAAAGAGAGAAAAAAAAGAGATTTTTTTTTTTTGTTGTTGTTGTTTTTAAGAAAATGCAAGCAACCAAGGATGACATTGAGAAACTCCAAACAGGGTTAGATGACCTCCGTTACTTTCAGACGCAAAAACAAGACTGTGGAGCACTGCTTTACCTCCATGTGTTTCTTTTCCAACACTAGGCTCAGAGGTGTAACACCACTCATTGCATACACACTCACACAAACACACACACGCGCACACTCATTCACTTGTCAAACCATGTCTCACCATCCTCCCTGGCCAAATCAGCCTCTGTGTAGAGACCCCTAGAGGTTTGGACACACTCTTCTCGCCGCCCGACTACTCTGCATACACTCTCCTCACTGTTGTCTCGGGCTGCCTGGCTAGCCGTTTTTATCTCTACGTCACTTGAGAAGATGCACAGGTGTGTGAAGAGAGAGACACATGCACACACAGGATCATGTGTATATAGATTTGGAGCAGCGACCAGGGGCTGTGCAGTATACCTCTCCTTCCTCTTCCCCCTCTTTAAGTCGATCACTTGCTTTTTCATTTTCTTTGATTTGATTCAAATGAAACTGTTGGGCTTCGAGATGGGAGGGAATGAAGAGCACTTTCAAAGATTACCTCCAGCGGTGCTCCGACACTTCTGCAGAGCAGGCTCCTGTCTCCAGGCACGCGTGAGAGCCAACGGCGAGGAGGCTGACTTGAAGGAGGCGGCGCGGCCCCCGGTCTCTGTCCAAACTTGTGCCCCCCCAGCAAGACACTTAGTGACAGACATCTTTTAAACTCTTTGCTTGTAAGTGAGGAAAAAAAAGAAGACATTTTTTTCCTACCCCACCTCCATCCCTTCCCACCCTCCCCAACCCAAAAAGACTGCAGGAATAGGACCATTTGGTGCTGTCCTTCTCCTCTCCTCCGTCTGCGGATGGAGGGATGAGCTTGGAACACTTTGAGAACGAGAAGAAATGAGGGGACACAGAAAGAAACGAGGGAGGAAGTCTACAGAAATATTGTGACTAAAAAAGAAAACTGTCGATGATTATGGAACATAAGAAGAAGAAAAAAACGTGTGGTAGCTTTTGTCATTTCCTTTTTTTATTTGATGTTATTATCATTGTTTATTTTTGAGGATCAATATTTCCACGGTGGCGTTCTGTTTCAACGTACCTTTTCTAAGGATGCTGTTTTTGTTTTTGTATTGTGATTTGTTTGATTTACTCTGGCTGTTCACACCATTCCAAATGCATATTGGCAAAAAAGAAGAAGAAGAAAGCGCAGTATTGTCCCAACTTGTGATACCTGACCCCCACTCCTGCCCCTCTCCCTTTCTGTCCCAAGTGTAGTAGGCAAGAAATTTGGAAATAGCACTTAAAGTTGCCATTATCCAGACAGATTATTTAACAGCTGAATCTTTTTTTTTTTTTTTTTTCATCCTCTCTCATTCGCTTGTTTTCGGTTGTGTATTTAGTTGAGAAATATCAGTAATGCTTTAAAAATATATATATTATTACTGCAGTCAGAGAATACCTCATCCCACGAAGGTTCTGCCTGGAACTGTGTCCAAATTGATTAACAAATAAGGGGGAATTCTTACTGTGGGACACCAAATGTGGCAACTCTGCTCAGCTTCAATTCAAAGCTCTATGGTTGTAATAGTTACTGTGTAGAAGCTATCTGCAATTCACTGTGTGAGTTTGTGTTAAAGGAATAGCACGTGAGATTTATTTTTTTGTTTGTTTTCCGCGAGCATAAAAAGCATTACTTTTCTCTACAGTGCCATACCAAATTTAACATTTATTTTAATCTATTATCTGCTTATTCCCATTTTATTTTTGTTACAGGTAACCAAAGAAATATGTAGAAAACCAAAAACCCTGTAGTTTATTTTGCCCTTTTTGAGTTTTCTCTCTTTTTTCCTTCTTAAAGAATTGGCCAAAAGACAGCAAACCAGGAGTTTGAATTCTTATTATTGTATTCATATAAGTATTGTGTTGAAATTATACATGATTTACAGTGCTGACCATTCCAAAAACCAAAGTGTGCAAAGCAAACTAGAATTTGGCGACATCAAAGCTTTTACATGATAAGCGGTTACGAATGACTCACATTAGGTATGAGGCCAAAAACTAGTATCAACAAACCTCGCACAGTTCCTCTGAAAAACATAAAGAAAAAAAGATGAAAGCACTTAGAGATGAAACTCTGTCTCTCCCACACTCAGGCTAAACTGTGTTCCAAACACAACCCTAGGACTGGCCCCACTGCTGTACAAGCAGGACAAAAAATGAGGCACTCGTGAGGTATTTGAACGTAACATATTTGTACCTTGTACAACCTGAGATGCCAACAAACAAAGAGGTTAAATACGTAATGAAAAAATTTGGCTTCACGGGATACTTTCTGGTGCTGTCATAATGAACGTTTTTCAATCTTGGAAACAAACTTGCCCTCTCGATCTGTAAGTAGTATTTGCAGGAAGAGGAAGTGTACTGTAATGTGGTTACAAAAGTCACACCTTTGGACAGGGAGGAGTTATTCCGAAAAACATTTATATTACAATAAAGAGGGAACAACTAAAAATAATAAAAGAAATTATACCAATGTAAGAGGAAAACAACCAAGGGACATCATGTAATTAAAAGTTGGGTTCATATTTTCATACTTTTTCTCAAACTATCTCTTGCACTTCAGACAATTTTTCTTATTTAACAAAAGAACCTTTCTGATGACTTTGTGTTCAAACAGGACTGTTTCCTGTCACATTAGAGACTGATTTCTCACAAAGTACAAAGTGGCAGACAGGCATCTTGAAATGAGATAAAAACCAAAAATAACACTACCTCCTTTTCAAAACGGTTCAACACATAGCCAATGGGAGACTGAACTCTCTTTAAAGATTTTTTTTTCTCCATTCTTCCTGGATGATGATAATAATAATGAATGCCAAAATTGTTGTTACACTTATTGTATGACTAACAAAAAAAAAAAAAAAAGAAAAAAAAAAAAAAAAAAAAACTATTTGGATCCGGACTCCCTAACGCATCTGCTTGAGCCCAAAAACAGAGAGACGTTTCACTTTCCATGGATTTAAAAATGACTACCTCTCCTTAAACCACATCTAAAGCACTCTCTATGTCTCAAAGTGTGTTGTGAAGCGCTCATTACATATGACAAGTTTTCTATCAGCTGTGTAAAAACCGACTATATTCCTGCAACCGATTAGCACTGAGCTATGTGAACAGCCTCTCAACCGTGTGCTTTGATTGTATGCGTGCGTTTTCGTGATCTCAGCCTGTGAGAAACTGGTCGTCGATGGCTCTGTGGTGTTGCAGGGAGCTGGTTGTCAGGGGGGTTATGATGGGCAGAATATATCAGTGCCACCACACACACAAGGGTTTAACAGAAGCATAGAAGCAGGACTATGGGTTAGTGCAACAGAGGCTCTGACCATCCAGATATCCAAAGACCCACAACACAGCAGCACCTGCTTCACCAAAACACTCGGAGAGACGCTGAGAGGACTAACACACACTTAAAGAAACTCATCACTACTACTAGTAATATCCAAACCAAGAGGAACTGCTGCATACAGTACATAGATTATCTCTGACTTGTGCTTTAAGGTACACCTGTAAACAAAGCTGTTTTATAAAGATGTAGATTGTTCACAGGGCACCATGTAACACTTCTGTTCTTTCTCCAGCTCAGCATAACATGATGTATTCTTGTATATTAATGCTTGACTTATCTCTCCAGGGCATTCTTTCCCATTTTGTCCTTTGATTTTCTCTCCCTTTTTCTTTGTTTTTTTTTTTTTTTTCTTTTGCACCTGTTTAGCTATTGTAAAGCTTTCAGCTCTGATTCCTATACTGTACTGCTAATGCTGAAGTATATGTATTTATCATATTAAGTGCTGCAGGTATCTTGGTTTATTAGTTTTGTTTTATTTGTTTCCACTTTTTCAGTTCTTCATAAAACGTCTGGGACGCTGATTTTTTAAGTGTATTATCTCTAAAAAAAAAAAAAAATTAAAAGAATAAAAGTTAGATCAGTGGTTTAGGTAACACCTGTTTGTATATTTATCTTAGCTAGGTCTATTTTGATACTTTTTTGTCTCTGTACTGCATTTATGCATTTTTAAGGAAAGAAAAAAACAAATGGAAAACAAACTAAAAAGTTACTTCATTATGTATTGATACCTCAGAAGGACTTTTTCTCAAAGACAGGACCAAAACCTCCGAAAAGAAAAAGAGAAAGAGGAAAAAATGTAAGAATATGTAGCCCCTCTCTTGCTTTAAAAAAATGCGGAGCACTAGAAAGGTATTGCTGTTGGTCCTCTCAGGTGCCAATATGTGTCCCAGCTCCCTGTGACCCCTCCCTCTGACCCCTGACCCCTGTCATTCCCGTGCTGAACTCCGACCCGCAGAGCTGTCAATCATCTGCAGGCGCCATGGGGGTGTCACTGAGTCACACACCTGGCTGGTGGTGACCAGTCACAAACCTCATCTCCCAGTCCCACCGAGGCAGATCAAAGACTGACACTGTTGCATTTATGATACTCCTCTTGCATAGTCTCAATACCAAAATGTGGAATGGCTCTCAGAGATGCAGCTCATCCTCTGACTACCAAAGGCATTGCAAGCAACCATTTGCTTAGTCCAAACTCCTGAACTGTAACCAAACTGTAACCAAACCAATGCCACAACCTTAACCAAACAAAAACCAAGCTACTTCCAAAACTCTCCATCAACTTCACTGATCACCTTTACTGATAGCTGTTATCTCTCGTACATCCACGTTAATGGCGTTGTAGGACCAGCCCGTCGCCTATTGGCTGGTGCCTGACTCAAAGGACACAGGGAGCCCAAATCCTGACTTGTGATTGGACAGTTCTGAGGTGTCATGTGAGGGGGAAGGGACTCTCAAAGTGGAGCTTTGCCTGACGGTATTATAAAGTAGACAGCCAGAATCCGATGGAACTACCACTTCAGCTCTCCTCTGGTTAAACCTTAGGAATGTGTGTACATTTTCAGCAGTGACTCTCTGAATTGTTTCTTAGTTTCAGTTTACCTGTTTACCTCTCTTTATCCTTTGGTTTTTGTTCTGTTTCTTGTTATTTGAAAGTGTGACCCGAGGAAGAGGCGGAGACAGGGACTGGGTGGTGGCTTCAGACAGACAGTGGAGCCCAGCCCTCTGACCCTCCACCCCGGGTAGCCATGTAATGCCAGTCACTGCCCTTTCCTTCATGCTGTATAAAAACACACACATATATCTGTGTATTTGTAACCTGAATCTTCTTGTGTCTGTCCATGCAGACAATAAAAAAACTGTACAGTAGGTCTAGTTGCATGTAATCTGTACTAATTATTGACAATGGCATTATAAAATGCAATAAAATACTTATTACACTGTCCTATGCTGCGTCCTTGTTGTTTCTTCTGCAGAGGTATAGTAACAGTGGCTCATACCTCCAAAGGGTTCACAAGATGATAAACAGAATTGGAAGGCAGAAAAAATATATTACTGTGACACAGAATTGTCTATTATTCAGGCCTCACCCTAATCTTTGCTTTTTTCATGAGGATTCACAGTTAATTTTCCATCTTTACACCTCATACAGTTTTTGAAATTGATCACTCTGCAAAGGAAATATTAAGCACAACTACTGCATATAATAGAACCTATGACCAGGGGCTGCTAATGGATGGTTCTTTTAAGAAGGCCAAAAGACTAAAAGGTTTAGAGTCATGAGTATAGGAAAAAAGAAAATGATGAAACTGGTAACTACAGTTTAATAATTACTTTTATGTAATTGTGTCTGAAAAATAATTTGCCAGCCCTTCTACAATTATTTTGGAATACTACGTTATCCCACATCCAAATCTATAACTGAGGGTAGTTATAAAATATGAGTTGGGGGAAAAAAATCATGTTTACCTAAAACATATTCAATACTAGCATTTCACTTGACATCACACACATCAAAATCAATAAACTGGTCATTTATAATGTACTGAAAAATTCTCATTTTCCTGTAAGAAATCTCTATGACGGGTTTCATTCAAAAATGTTCTATGTTCCATTAAAAAAATGACAACTGTTGTCCTAAATTGTTTCCCATTGGAGGGCTTATTATGAATGAAATTCCAATACTATTAGATAATTTTCCATTTCAATAGCCAAAGTCCTGTGCTCCTTATATGGATAATGCACTTCTTTTGGTTCATAGCCTTCATACAGTGCAACATGCCATACAGCCTTTAAAGAATCAAATTTCCATGGTGCCACTGCAGTATAGTAGTTAGACTGTCCTACCCGACACGTAAACCTCATTAAATCACAAACTTAGAAGTTCAGCCTGTGTCCGGCCTGCGGGCCTCCAGAGAGGTCAGTGTGTGTTGTCATACAGAGAGTGGCCACCAGGAGGAGTAAACAAACCGGACAACACAAGCAGCATCTCATAAACACAAACCCAGCAACAAACGTCACTGTGGTCCACTGACATGGTCCGACCAACAGGGTGGGCCAGAGAGCACACAACGGAACAAGAGTGAACTACCTGTGGTGAGTGTGGTGGAGTGAATAGCATGAAATCAGGTGGCTGGAGTCTTGTGAGACTATAGATTAGATGCAGTATGTGGTGGAAACTTCTTTTTGTGACCTGTTTGTACTTTATGTGCTCTCTCTTTCCCTGTTTTTCCCTCTCCATCTTTACCTGTCTCTCTCCCTCGCAGGTTTGGCGCATGCCCTACAGCTTATCTTTAAACTTCTGCGCTGCATCGTGGATGTGTTGCCACAGGGTGAGAAAATGGAAACTGGCTGGATGTTTTTTGGAAAGTAGAAACTTTGTTTAATCTTGTGCTTTTAGTGAACTTCTCTGTTAGTCAGCTGGGAGGAAACTCACTCTTGACACTTAAATCCCTGTGACATTTGGTTTTGGGAGAGACCCCATCCTAAGCCTATTACTGACACACATGCACAGACACACACGCGCAAAGAAACGCACTCACTGACATACACACATCATGAATGCCAGGCAGAAATTTACTTCTATATAGTTGTTCAAGGTGAACCAGGGTGCAGAGCAACACACAAAGAGGTTATTCTTGGCGTGGCACAGTAGTGTTTGGCATCAACCTGAGTCTGAAGCTCTGAATATATTTCTCAATGCTCATCTGGACAGACTAAGCAGTAGGTGTGTGCTCATGAGTGTGAGTGTTGCACATTTGCAAACCTGTTTCATACACATGCTTATGAATCTGCTTGCCGGTGCATGTACATGGACTTGCAATGCTGAATCAATGTGCATGTGTCTGTGTGTGTGTGTCTGTGTCATATGGGTGCGGGTGGGTGTGGAGGGCCGCTAGCCCTGGCAACATAGAGAGCACTGAGGTCCAGGCAGACCCTGTGAGTCACAAAATAAATTTACTGAGGTCCATGCTAACATCTCTCTCTCCCCAGTTCCCTCACTCTGTCATCCTCCCTTCTTCCCCTCCGTGTCTGTGGCTGACGGAGTGGGCCGTCCTCCAAACAGTATATTGACTCTCTCAGAACAACACAACATACTGTGTATCTGCTGCTGTATGTGTGCGCATGGATCTGCTTATTCACTCTAATGAGCTGAGAGTCTTTCTCTTGTGTCCACATTACATTTTTTTGCTTTCATCCGATGGCCTGAAAACAGTAAAACATCCGCTATTAACTGAAACCTTCTTGTTTGCTTTAAACACATTTTTGGCTGTCCCTCTGACCTTATTGATATTAAACATGTAGAAACATAATGAAGTGGTAAGCTTTCTCTTTTGGCACAAACTGGGCTGGTGAATGATTTGATGAAGGTGATAAAATATAGAAATGTTCGTGAAGCATTGATGTTACACCTAATTAAGTGAATATTTCTTGATTTAAATGTTATGTGTTATGTGTGTTATGTATTTCTTTGCCAAAAGGAACAGGCAAAACATTGATTCATTATTTTATTTATTTTTATAGTGATGGTACAGATGATTTGGGTTAATTAGATCCATGTAAGACCTGTCTGGGGTCTAATAACTATTTAGCCTTTATAATCTCAAAAACAATGTGAAAAATGTACATCATAGTTTCCTAGAGTCCATTGTGATATCATCTGTTTGTTGGAAGAATAATCCAAAATACAAACATATTCAAGTCTACTATAAAATCGCATTTGAGAAGCTTTAAACGGTAAATGTCTGCCATTTTTACTTTAAAAATGTAAAAATTGCTCAGATTACAAACTGTCAAATCACATGTTGATAATTGCCTCTAAATAAAGTAGAAATTAATTGCCTAATTGTTAACACAAAATTAATCAATGTTCTGTGTAAAGATAGAGCCAAATGATCTTTTTAAGGTCAAAATAAATAAATAATTGAAATGGATCAGTCTTCAACAATGATCAATATGACATGCTTAGGAACTGAAGTAATATCTTTAATAAAAAAAGACTTAATTTTCCTGATATGCAGCTACAGTAAGTACTCATCGGCTCTCTTGCTTCTGGGAGTGTCAACATAAAACACACATTTCACAAACAAACATGGCAGAGCAAGGCCGCTTTGCAATAATTTCTCGAACCAAAATGAAACACAACACAAGCTGAGTTGACTGTAAGCAACGTCAAAACTTCGCAACTCGCACGAACTCTGGGTCACTGTCCTGGTTTTTAAATAACCAGCCTCTAATTCTCTGTGTCTCACAGGTATGCTTTTTCCTCCCAAGAGAAGTCAAGAGTCTGATGAGAAAGTGGATGAAACTGCATGACTCCATGTGTGCAGCAGAGAGAGAGAGAGAGAGAGAGAGAGAGGGCCCCAGCTACAGAACAAAAGCATCTTTGTGAATGATTGGAACCACATTTTCACCCTCCTCTCTCTCTCTCTCTCTCTCTCAATCTCCCAGTCACACCAGACTATTCAAAAACCACTGAGCCAATTAACATCAAAAGTTTAGAATAATACTTTCAGGCGGCCTGGGCTGATACTCTGTCTGTGTTGCTCCAATTTCACCTCCCTGTAAACACACACCTACACGCACACTGTACTCAAACACACTCTCTCTTTCTCTCTGCCTCTGTCTGGACTCTCTCTCAATCTCTACATTTCCTCTGTCTGCCCCTCCCACCCTGCCTGCTGCTGATCTGATGCCTGGGAGGGTCTGCGTGCGGCGTCTCGCGCAGCCCGGTCATAAGCTCCGGAGCAGTGGAGCGGCTCTCACCTCGGCCCTTCAGCGCCAGCGAAGTAGAGGAGGCAACCTGCTCTTTCTCTGCTGGATCTCAGTGGGCTGAAAAGCCTCTGAAGCCTCAGAGGCCTAAGCCAAACAAAGAACAGCTCCACGCTACGTGCTGTGAGAAAGGTAGAATTGCTTTCAACACGGTGAGGCATGACATGATTGCCTTTGTGAGGACAACTTGCCCTTGATACAGTTTGTAGCAGAACTTATAACTTCCTCTTCTGTGTTGGTACTTTAATTCGGAGTTTCTGAAAAAAAAAATCAACTAAGCAGAAACATAAGATGAAGTGCTATATTGTGCTACAAGTGTGATAGTGGATTTATATTTTTTTAATATAATGCTGACTCTCTCCTTCTTACAGAGTGAAAATACATTGTATGAAAAGGGGGGTATCATTGACTTTTAAGCTTCAAGGCAGTACATTGTTACAAGGACTCACAGTCCATGCTTGTATAATTTTTCATATTCAAAGCAATAGTTCAACATTTTGGGATTTTTGCCAAGAGTTAAATGAAAAGATCAATACTACTTTCGTGTCTTTTTATACAATTCTGGAGCGAGCAAGTGGTTAGCTTAGCTCAAAATCAAAATGTCAAATCAATCAATGTCAAAATGTATCAGACTAAACAAATTGGATATAGAGGGGTTTAGACACGAGAGTGGTATCAGTCTTCTCATCTCATCAACGGCGTGCAAGAAAGCGTCAAACTGTTCCTTTAAAGGACGGTTGTTGTTCAGGATCAGGGGCGAAATAAAATCTGTTGCTGCGGTTATCTCTGTCCCTCTTCATACTGTAAAATACTTGTCTATGTGTGCGCCAACAGCAACTTCTGTTTTATAATTGGAAACTGATTTGATGGCACAGTTGGAGGTGAGGAATGTGGAAGGGCGCTGCCATATTCGTCTGCTTGGTGCACTACACCCTGAACAGTCCAGAGTCCCTGTTCCCCTCCACAGGAAGCTGCCAGCGAGAGCCAGAACAAAGGCAGCTGGCACATCTGCAAGGTGTGCGGCGCCCCGCCACCTACTCTGTGACAAATGTGTTTAAAAATCATTAAATGACCGTTAAATAAGCTTTGATTAAATTACAGCTGAGTACCTGTGAACCACTTGGCGTTTAAATAATTATGTAAATACCAAGTAAGCAATAGAAATGAAAAGCTATCAGAGCGTACTGTGGAGAGCCTTGTGGGTGCAGTGAATGGTGAAGTGGGGTGTGAGTCATGAACAGAAGTAAGAGGATAGAGAGCATAAGCTTTTCAGGAAGCTGAAAGAAAATTTCTCCACTCTCATCGAATAGGTTGGGGGGGGGGCTGAATCTTGTACAAACACACAAGACTTTAATGTAGCCACAATGTAATGTCAACAATCTTCAGGGTCTTTTGATGCTTGCATTTGGTTTATTTATGCTGGTCCTCTGTTTTTATTACACCATAATTGCACAGTATCGCTTTTAGCTGATGCGACGATATCAGATAAAAGACGAGAATTTCTTCATTAACACATTTAATTCACATTGTGATCCTGCAAATTAGTTAGAAATGAGGGTGAATTTTAATTTGCTACAATTTTGGGAGTGCTCTCTCCCATCCTGTTAAAAATCCCCTGCAGTAGATGACAAATTGGTAAGTTATGCATGTAAAGCAGCAGGGAAGGCAACTATTTGAAATGTGTTGATATGAATTAGCTCAAAGGGACCTTGAACCGAAACCATTGGTTGTTATCGCATTTCCTTTCCATGGTAGGTTTTGTTAAACTCGTCCATGGGTGACATTTACACTGGGACAGCCTCTCTGAATGATCTGTCTTCATTATTGTGTTACCAAGACGTTTGGATCATGACGTGTGTCTGGTCTGCTGAACTGTAAGTACACAACTGCCTTAAATAAAATGCAGCATGTCTGGATTGCTGGAAAACAAACAGACAAAAAAAAAAAAAAATCCTGTTGGAACCAGATCTCTCTAACGCTACCGTTGCCCACACACGCTCTGACCCTAGTGCCCAGACAGTCGCTGAGCCCCCACAGAGCGAGTCCCACAAATGCTTCAGTGTCAAAGCCTGGCTGTTTCAGATGAGGGATTGCACGCGCAGATTGAATGGGAGGTTATCAAGTTGTTGGTGAAAATGTGGCCTGTCTCAAGTAGGAGATTTGCTGCAGTAAATTACCTCGCGCCCGCACCACGCCTTCGAGCATCAATCACCGAAAGCGCTCTCATCAGCTGCAACCTCCAGGTGTCAACATGTCTGGAGCGGACGAGGCCTGTCTGTCATGTGCGGCGTGTCTCTGTATCATGTGTGACCCAAGAAACACAGCTGACCCCTCTGCTTTGTTTTACTCCGCCTACCTTATTGTTTCTGTATTAATGAGTAAAGGTCATTTTCAATAATACCCTTCAGGCATTCAGAGATAAGTTGGGGTTTAATCTGTCCAAATGTTATTGCAAGGTTTTGCTGAAATTGTGAGACATATTAGATTGTAGATCATTGTCAGACTTCTGCTATTAATCTATACTCATTTATCTTTAAGTAGGACACCTTATTTATGTTTTTTGCATCAGATATGTCCTTGGATATTTGGGATAGTCTCTACATATGGCAGTCTTCCTATCTATTGCGAAACATTTGTCGCTGCTGGGTAATCACTGGTATCACAAGAATAAAACAAGAATATCAGGTCCTTTGACACCCACAACAACTGTAATTATAAACGCTGTAATCTGTCTGGTCTGCACGATTCCATGGAAAACTGAACATGTAATCTTGAAAAGAGATCAAACCGGTTCATGATATTAGCGAGTTAAAACCGTCAAATACAATACATTTACCATGTAGCTTATAGAGCTGGTTTGAGTGAAGTCTAAGTCTTGAGAACTATTAAAAGTTTCACAAAGGTTGAAGTTTCCCAGTATGAGGCCCATGACAGTCACCCCTCTTGTGTATCCTTATTCATGTGAGCGCAACTGTAAATCAATACAGTACATGTCATTACAGCCTCCCTGGTTAATTTGTTTTGAACTAAAGCTAATTAATTTGTTTGTGGAGTGGATTATCCACTACAGATGTCAGGCGCACTCATCTTAACATCTTCTCGTCTCAATTTAATGAGTCTTAATGAGAATTGTGACATATGTTAATTCATTTATTCAATAAAAAGCCTCACTCATCCAGCACTTGATGACATGGGGAATGGGTATGATGAACAGAGGGATGTCCTTGGAGCCAGTTTTATAAAGGCGCGCATTGTCGACTGTGAATGCCCAGTTTGGTCTCAATACCTGTGCTTTTGGCACAAAAGTAACTATTTCTGAAACGTTTGAAAACACACCAGCTGGTGCGCGGATGTGCTCTGCCTGTGTTTTTCTCTCTCTAATTACTTTCAAGTGCACGACTACTCTCGCAAGGGTATGAATCATGAATCATGAGGAGGAATCAGTCGAAATGACCCAGTTTGGTCTTGCGCTGGGGCATATTAAAAAAAGGCCCTGCGCACACCAGAATGAATGAGGAAAATTCCCACAGTGAGTCAGAGCATTGTGCGAACTGAGGGCAGCGACCTGAAAGACAAAGGTATGGTCGACTCATGTCAGAAAACAATACAACAATACAATACAAAAAAAAAAAGTAAAAATGATTACTGTAATTATAATTTCTGAAGTGAAGGAATACAAAGACAGAAGCTACTATTCCCACAAATCATGGGAATATATGAATAAAATGTATAGTATCATAACTGAGCCCACAGATATCCTCTATTGAAATGATTTCAGTGAGCGCGTACAATTGTTACCTGCATTATTGCTTCTGCACATAAAAAGTTATATTCACAAACTGTTACTTTATTATTAATGACAAAACATATGGTCCCTGGCCTCATAAATCCTGATGAAAGCTCCTCTGTGTTAGTGCTGTGTCTGGTTCGGGTTAAGGGGTAATTATATGACAGTATAGTTCAGCCCAACTAGTTTGTAGCCTGGAGGAAGCACAATCACTGCTGACTGTAGTTTCCTGTCCAATAGCTGCAGCACAGAAGTCCCAGGCAAGTATAGTGGGAGTGAAGGGAGAGGAGAGAACCGAGCCCACAGGACGTGCGCACTGCTCATTTGGAGAGTTTGAACGCGTTTGGGACGGTGCTGTGCTCGGACTTTGTTTGCACAAACAGCCACAGAAGGTGAGGAGAGCCGCGGCGCACACAAAGGGCGCTGAGCGAGCCGCCTGCAGAGACACAAAACTTCCCAACATCTGGTGCGCTGGGCGAGCCGGAGAGAGAAACTTGAGAGAAAAGTGTCCTCGCTGGAGAAAAATGCGTTGAATTTCGGCACCCACATGAGCCGAAAAGAGACTTGGTGGTCGTTGTAAAGTGACAAAAGTTTGGGGGAAGCAGGACGGGAAAGGTCCCGGAGGGCGAGAAGTCCACCTGGAGCGGTCAGAGAATGAATTAGCCAGAAAGCTCGTTGGCCGCAGCGCGTCTCAGCCACAGAGAAGGTAAGGAGTTGTTTTTCCTGTGGCTGCTGTTGTGGATCAAAGCGGAGTCACTGTGCAGGACACAGACCCGGGCTGAGAGAGAGAGAGGGATCCACACACAGCTGGAGCCCAGCTCGGTCTCAGCATGCAGGGACTCGTTTAGGGAAAGCAGGGCGCAGACATGCAATAAAGGCAAACACAGCACGCCCGTTATAAAAGGCCAGACGCATTCACTGAAATTCAGCGTAAAATTCAGCTTCAAATGATTTTAATAGTTAGACTTAAAAAACTTGGATAAAAGTTCTGATACGAGGAAAAAAGCTTGCCACCGTGTTTTCACTGCGCGCTGCGGTGTATTTTTCTCTTTTCCCGAAACTTCTTCAACCTTTTCACCGTTTCAAAAGTACCAAACTCAGCTCATTATGCTCATTTAAAGGCGGAGGAAATGTTGTGAACCGAGCCTGAACTCGGTAAACTTCGCTTCATCAAAGCGCTTTCGCTAAAACTTAGCTATAGGTTGTCAAAAGTTTTAGAGGGGGCAGCGAGTGCGCAGCCAAGCCGCGGGAGCGCGCAAACAGCTGTCCAGCTGAGCCGCGTCGGAGAGCGTGGGCGCGCGCCAAACACACGTTGGCACGTGACACTGACACTCAGCCAGTCTTAATGGTGAGTTATAGAACATGCCGCTTCTGATTGGCTGCTCTGAGATGTCAGATTTAGTACACCTGTGGACTGATTACAGGTAAATAAACAAGTAGGAAGAGAGCTGCGTTTATATGGCAGTGAGAAGGTTGTAATCTTATGCCAAAAATAAATTACTTACTTAATTTTTTATTAAAAACTATTATTATTTAACTATTATGTTATTGTTTTCACTTGATATCAGTATAACAATTAAAAATAATAATAACTAACCAAATAACTAATTGCTTGAGCGATATTTCATAGTAATCTTATGTTATTTGTTTCTTTATTAAAGTTTCCTCATTTTATTATTTTTTATATATATATCAAAATATGAAACACATAATTGGTGCTCTCTCTGGTTTTTCAGGAGTTTTAAAACATAATTTTATTATTAACCTGAGTGATATACTCGAAACCAAAATTAAATTTTATTCACTGAATGCACATTTTCTTGTAAGTCAGCATGACTTGTACTATTACAATTATTTGAAATACTCTTTTTACTGTGTCTTCTCATTTCTAACTTGGTGTTGAAATGATACATTTTAATGTGCTCCAATAAAGCATTTGGT
Organism: Scortum barcoo; assembly: GCA_023238725.1. Classification (NCBI taxonomy): domain Eukaryota; kingdom Metazoa; phylum Chordata; class Actinopteri; order Centrarchiformes; family Terapontidae; genus Scortum; species Scortum barcoo. The sequence goes on from CM041537.1 coordinate 19,700,746, forward strand.
AACCTCAATAAATAAACACTAACATTGTGCTTATTATTTGCATACATATGTTTAAAGAGCTTAAAAACTATTCATCAAAAACAGGCTATGATTAGGCATTAACCTCGTGTTTTATAGTTTCATGAAATCTTCCTCTAGTGGTTTTAGAATAGCTGAGAGTCATGGCCTGACTTAGCACAGCTGGTTGGATTGTTGCTCAATTTGAAAGACAATGAAAAATCCTTCACGTGACCCTTGTATTCATCTCTGTGACTGTATTTTTGTATTTTCTCCTCTCTGTTTTTCAGGCCTGCTCCTCGGCCCCTCCACCTTCTCCCCTAAGAGCCAGGCCTACGCCCATGGATGAGGAGAGGAGTGCCCCCGCCATCTCCCCAGAGCCACCTGATGATGGGGACCCCGGCCTACCAGCCCCGCAACCCGGTTCGCATGCAACCTCGACCACAGAGAGAGCCAACAGCTGCCCGAGTCCTCAGCCTTGTCCTAGTCCAGGTAAGCAGCTGCAGTAGAAAAACAGACAAACCCACACAAACAGTTCTCAGCTCTGACTCTGCTGTGTGGCTTGTAGTGTCTGTGTGTGTATGTATGTGTCTGAGAAAGAACAAGAGACTGCTCAAACAGTTGTGTGATGGTTTGAACATGCCTTGAATTGGCAAATGTTTATAACTACTACCACCAAGTTCAATTAAGTCCTCTTTGTTGTGTTTTGGTGTGTGTGTGTGTGTCAGTGCATGAGTGTGTCTGCCTCAACAAATGTGAGGCAGAGAGTAGTTTTAAAGGGATTAAGCCATTTATTATTAAAAAAGAGGAGCTGGTGGATTAGTGCTGAGAGAGAAGACCTCTTCATGTTCTTTCATTTATGTCAGCCTCATTACAGTCAGGGGTTGGCGATTATATAGCTGTATGCAACATATTTTCCTTTCTTTACAAGCTATAGGAGACATTTTTACCCCAAAACAAGAACAGACTGTTTTATTCACCTTTGTGAAAGTGTGCATAAATTGATGTTAGTTTTCCAAAGTGGAATAATCCTGAGTCACTCTTGTGTTTTTAACTAGGCTTGACTCAGAAGATGTGTTCTTGTGACTCCCACTAAATCCCAGAAAAGTAATTTTGTGTTTTTTGCTGGGCGTCACAGTGACTCATTAGGTCAGAGGCCTTCTCTCTGACAGATAAAACAGTTGTGTGCTGAGGTGATTGGAGATGAGACTGTGTGCCATGTGCCTCCCTTGGATAATCTAAGGGGCCAGGACCAATTATGTGCCGTGGAACTCTTAAAGGCCGCAGTGGGACTCCTGGGAATTTGGGAATAAACCTATGACCTTTCCCCTTTGTGTGATTGGTCATGGTGGGAGTTGACTGACACTGGGGCTGGGACGAGGGAGCAACTCAGAGAAATATTGTGTCTGAATGACTCATCCAGGATCAGCGTAAATGATTCAAATTTCCTCAAGCCTCAGTGAGAAAACGACAGCACTGACTGTAGATCAGAGCTCAGGTCTTATGGGGTAACTGGGGTAGGTGTGGTAAACAGTTGGGGAAGAGTGCAGAGATTTAAGTGGCTTGTTGCCATGGGAACCCACCACAAAAATCTACAATGGTTTATGGAGTTCTTTTATTTCTTCAAGTTTTGTTTTTTAAAAACAAGTCTGGACCCAATCTGTTATGATTGCTGCATTGAACGTGCAAAAATATAGAATCCACACACGCACATCTTTATTCTCTGCTACATTGCGGTTTACCATGATGAGTGTAAGTACAGCATCAGATATAATGATAATACCTCTGGGAAGAGTTTTAGAGTTATTAAACGGGAGTTTGTGCCTGAACATGTTTTCGTGGCTGTGCTGACTTTACCTGTACTTGCTCTTCAGGAAGCCAACACAAAGTAGAACTGTGGCTTCTTCCACTAAAGTTAGGCTGCTTGTCTGGCCTTGTGTGTGTGTAGGCTGAAGGTAGGTAGGTGAGCCAAGGTGGGTGGGGGTGATGGAGGTGGTCAGGCTACCACTGAGGGCAACAAGGCCCTGCTTTCAGTGCTCTGCCTCGACTCCCACCCATCTCTTTGCCTGCAGAGTGCAGGACTGTGCAACAACACTACAGGCACATATAGATCTAACTGAAGCTTGAATCAAATGCATTATTAGAAAAGCATAACAGGTTGTGAGAGTCTTTACTCCAACCAAAGCTGCTTTACCAGAGCATATGTAGCAGTTTCTAGGATCATAAACTAAATGTTTTTCACTTTGATCACAGAAATATGCCCTTATTTCTGTAATTTGACTTAAAACAACTTGGTCATCTGTGTAAATGTCATCCACACATGTTACCATTTTTCTGTGTCGTTTGGTATTCTGCATGAATATAGCTAGGTAGCCAGCTTGCCATGTAGAGAAGATGACGTGTTCACTCTTAATCCAACCTACTCATCTCTGATTAGTCAGTTTTTCTCCAATTGGTAGAGACAGACCTTTGTGAACAAATGTTCACCAATGTTGGTGGCATTTTGCTCCCAACAAGACACCTGAAAAGCAGCTTTTCGAGGCCTTGAGAAAGTTTTACAAATATTAAACCTGTATGGTTTGAAAATACACACATACAATTCAAATCATTGGTCTTGTATGTGGTTGAAGGTGTCAAATGAAAACCTTCATAGGTGTGTCCTTAACTATGGCTGTCTCTGGGCCAAATTCTTTATGGGTTTGAGTATGAATTTTGTTGATGTATACCATGTTTGGCCAGTTTTGCCAGAAGATGTACTGTTGGTGCCTGCCTGTCACAAAGTGAATGGTCATGATACCAGAAACATCTGTACAATTAAAAGCAGTTTGATGCAGTAGCCCTGCAATAAATAAAGGCTTTGTGCATCTGTCTGTTCAGTTTGGTTTTGACACTGTAACAAGGTGGCGTTGATTAATTTCTGTGGTTAGTTTTTGAAGCCTTAGTTTAGTTATGACATCAACTTGGCAGCATCACCACGGGCTGAGCCAATCACAATATGTGGCAAGAATTGTAGCCCTCTTGTCACCCCATTCTCAAATAACAGTCTTTTCTGCTGGAAGTGAATAATGCTGTACTCAGTCATTACAAGGCCATTGAACAGTGGTGTGTGTGTGTGTGTGTGTGTGTGTGTGTGTGTGTGTGTGTGTGTGTGGACAGATGTCACTCACTGTTGTGAGTGTTGCTCTCATTCAGGCTGAAGATGCAATGAGGCTGTCTGTTTATATAGGAGCCTCTTACCACCACATGCTAGATTCCCTTATTCTCTTTCACAACCAGCATCTCTCTCACTCTGTTTTGTCTCACTGTCACTGTTAGCGCAATTTTTTTCTTTTTTAGTGTCGAAATGAAAAGAGAGTAAATTTCAAATCACTAAAGCTATGAGTTGTACTATCACTTGAATTATTATTACTGTCTTAAGAAGCTAAAGGACATTCAGGTGGTAGATTGAGCTAGTTAATGTTGACAGCAATAATATAGTCTGTAAAACTGTTCCCATCAAATTTAGCCAAACATAGCAGATTTATATTTAATATCACGAGTTGGCCAAAGAATTTGGCTGTTTAGCTGGTATGATCTCTGGAAAACTGATCTGTACTTTTATACCTAAAGATGTTTGGTCAAGAAAATAATTCCACTCTGTTATTTGATGTGTCCTTTTACCCCAGTCATGTCATTATTAGTCTTGTACTTTACATTTTATAAGTTGGTATTCAAGTATAGAAGACTGGTATCTGGCACAAAAAATGTTTGAATCTCTCTGTTAAGCTTCTAAGCACATCATTTTTGTTTTAAACTTTTCATCTCCGGAGCTCTGAACCAGGACTTCCAGGATTTGGGGCTGTGAATCACCTCGCCCCTTTCAGTCTGTCAAGCTAACTTTAGTTCAAGTATCTAAAGTGCAGAGCTGTCAACAGTATGATTAGGGCCATCAGTCAATATCAGAACTTTTAGTTAACAACCTTGTCAGACATCACGTACAGGAAGTTTTACATTATCTGACAACACTGCTTTTGTCACCTCAGTGACAAACATAATCTTGTCATTCATTTAATGTAAAAAAAGATAATAAGCTTATGATCAGAGATTTGCCAATAAACACTGGACTGAAAAAAATGTTTTACATTTTTCATCAAATGTTTCGAGCACTACTGTCAATATACTTTCACCCTGGCCTGTTTCTGCAGGTTTTGATGTTTGCTGGTGTCTCTTTGTTCATCCTGCTGCTAGAATAATTCCTCTGTCTACATCACAGTCTAAACTACGTTTATTTTATCTGTCTGTCTTCACTCCAGTGTGTAGATGTAGCTATTTGCCTTCTTGTCCTTTTTTAGTCCTTGAGGCTTGTGTCTAATTTGGTTTCTCACAGAGATTGAAATAAACTAGGAGCAATTTGAGGCATTTTTTACAGCATATTTGAACTACGAAAATGAGCATGCTTTTTTTCCCTTCCCCTTCACCACCTCGCAAACATTTGAGAAACTGTTGGCCTCTCTCTCTCTCTCTCTCTCTCTCTCTCTCTCTCTCTGGCTCTCTGGCTTTCTCTCTGTCTCTCTCACCAACTCCTGACTGAGTAGAGTCTCCAAATCCTCATAACCCATGTCATATACTGTTGACAAATAGTGTCAGCGTGATTTGAAGGTAAAACCAGAGGCCTGTTGCTGTACAGGTACTGCTGCAGAGACAGATCTGATGGTTACCCAATCAGGTGTGTGGTTGTTGTCTCCTCCAATCACAGCTGTGGCAGATGGGTTATGTAGTCTCATGTAGTAGGTTAATATAACAGTACATTTTAACTGTAAATGTAATTGATATTTTGATTTTAAATAATAACTATGAATGAATTAAATCAGTAAAATATTTATTACTGCAGTATTAGGTTTTCCTTATTTGCCAACATACTTCCTGATACCAGTATATCTGTAATTATCCAATACCATCCTTTAATATCCTGCCAGTGTTTGCATTCAAATAGGGGAAACACATCACATTAGTTGCTGTAACTTGAGGTTGTGAGGTAAATGTTTACTTCTTCCTCTCTGTTAATTCTGCCACTTTCTTCCTGAATGTGAAATTCTACTGAATTCTGTTTATAGTAGACTTAAACTGGTTGTCCACAGTTCCCATTTGTTGTACATTACAGTGTGTGTTTGTATACAGTATGTGGTATCCATGTTTCAGGCTCTCTGCAGCAGAATAGCACTCAGCTAGCAAAGCAGCTGCACAGTATTTTCCCAGGAACCAGAGGAATTTCAGAGACAAAGTAACACAATTAAATTCCCCTTAAGCCTGTTCAACAGCAGACAGTTTTTTGTCTTTAATGAGCTTACACTGCTTCATTCTCTCAGCAGCTATAATCTCTGATTTTGGACATATTCCAGTGCTGCACTCTCACAGCCCCTCTGTACAATGTATGTGTGTGTGTTTGTGGGTAAGTGTGTCTGTGTGTGAGCTTTCAACTTTTGGCTGGCTTAGAGCTTAACAATAGCCTCTTCTTTCCTTTTCTTTTCGTGTGTGCATGTATAGGTGTGGATATTTGTTGAGGGGCTCAGATAAAGTGTAGTTTCCTCTGTATTATCTTGTCCTGGTCAGCACCCCGGTGGTTGTGTGTGGTTTCAATCAGTTCCAGTCATTACTGTTGGCCAGAGAGCTGCTCCGCGTCGTCTCCACTAACTCCGCTCTGCTGAACATTATTCTGCTCGGTTGCTCTTCACCTCATCTCTCTATGTCTTCTTTCCAGGTCCTTTGACTCTTATCTCTGTCTATACATTTTTAGGGATGAGTCAGCAGGGTGTGAATGTGTGCACCCATTTGTGTCTGGATGTTGCACTTTTAAGTAGAGCTGCAACGCCACCAATCATTTGTATTATGAACTGATCTGCTACTGTTTTTTCTGATAAATTGATGAATCATTTTATCTATTAAATAGTAAAAAAAAAAAAGAGAGAGAGAGAGAGAGAGAGAGGAGAGTAGTAAAAGATAGTAAAGAAGTAAAATATCTAACCCTGTTTAATTTTGTATTGTATTGTTTTATTTATATCTCTATATAACAGTACTAGAAGACCATTAGATTGCTGTTATTGTGCTTTTATATATTTATAGTATATGGTGTAATCTATATCTCATAGTATTGTTGTATTAATGTATAGTGTTTATAGTGCATAGTGTGGTTATAGTTTATATATATATGATTTCACACAATTCACTTTTATAATCAAGATATTGTAATTTATATATAGATGTCATCCTTCTTATTTCTTTAATTCTTATTTTATTTATTTCATTCTTCATTCTGAAGGTTCTTCATCTGTTTCTTACCTCTTAGCCTATGTGTCTGTATCACGCAGTTTCCCCTCGGGTGTCAATAAAAAGACCATATAATAAAAGTTTGACTTTATTAACTCATCTGGTGCATTTTAGATGACTGTTTGCTCCCGTCTGTGTGGGGTGCATATGTACTGTATGTCTTTGCCAAAGGGATGCACACACCTAAGAGACCTCCTTTCATACCCATACAGAAGTCTGTGCCTCTTAAGAAGTGTTAGTGAAGCGGCAGAAACGGGATTGAGGTAGTTGAAAAGGCAGCAGGTAAACTCGGCTCAGCACTCTGTTCTCTGTGAACCAACTCTCCCCCTCAGAGATCGTACCCAGAGGAACGGCAGGTTGCGCTCCCCTTCAGGTGATCCAGGATATGTCACATCATTTCCCAGCTCACATAGCCTGCTGTGTGTGTACATGTGTTTGTGTGCGTTTGTGTTGTGTTTATGCTAACCATTGCCCTATGTGATCCATATGTTTTTGTTCTAATGGTTAACTGTTTGTTTACTAGGAAACTGAAATTCCTGTGGATCGTCCCTTCAGGGCCACTGACACGTGTACATACACCAAATTACAAACACACGCATGAGCATGTACATACATGAACACACGCACACAGTCAAGCATGCGCAAACACAAATACACATACTTACCCACACGTGTAAACACACAGCCAGATCTCTTCAGTGGCTCTTGATTGCTCTGGTCTGATTTGAATTAGAGGCTCATCTTTCTCAGATCTCAGAAATGGCTCTGAGGTCGCGCGGTTTGGCGGTTTGATGCTGATGCCAACACACAATTGGTTGAAGGCCTGCTTGCATGGCACTAGGGGTTTGGTGGGGATGTGTTTAGCTCCAACAATCGTGGTTTTGAACGTTTACAGAGGGAAGGCTTTGACTGAGTCACAAGACGTACACACTGTTAACCCATAGTGCTCCATAATCAACAAGAGTTTAAATGAGAGTTCATATGGGACTATTGCACTGAAATATGGAAGCTGTCCAGATACTCATCAGGAAGGTGTTACAGATAGTCAGATACTTTGTGTGTGTATATATTGCATACTTTTAACATATATGTTTTAAAAAACATTCATGTTTTCAAGAGTGATGATACTCTGGTATCTTTACTACTGCTGATACTTTTGTCACACTTCCAAGGAGATTGCTCAACAGCTGTCTTTAGCTAAATCTGTATTTCTCATAATAGATTCTTCCTGAAATGACTTTTGTGGAGTCGTGGACTGTCCTTTCCCGTAGTTTGCTTACGCTGGGCTTTCGTGTGGCTTTGATAATGACTTAATTGCCCTCAAAAGCAGCTTTCAGAGAATAAGAACAAAACAACATGAGAAAGGGGATGAGTATAACCGATAAATGCCACCTAAAGCATTTTTTGTTTGAATTATATCACTGATCTCAATATTTCCAAAATCCTTCCAACTGTCTACAGTCATTAAAGTCAATTGTTGCCCGCCAGCACATGGTGAAATATTAATGTTTTATGATCCATCCCCAATATTTTGATAAAATGGATACCAGCTGCAAAGAACAATGGACCATTATATGTAACTGATTGGTTTTGTTGGGCTAATTGATAACTGATTATAGGAATATTAATCACATAAAAAATTCATACATAAAAAATACAAAAAATACATGTAAGGCTGACTGAGTTACATGTATATTTTCTTTTGAAAGCTTTCTAATGCTGAGTGTCATCCAAATCAGTTACAGCAAAGTGAAATAAGGCTTGATGGGTGAATGATAGACAGATATAGACCCTGCTTGCCGGTGATATACATAGCCAATAATACACACATATCTCCAAACTAGACATTTGGCAGTATCGAGGGCAGCAGTTCTTACTAGTGCCTTTCATATCTGGAGCCGGCTGATTGAGACTAATGGATACAACATGGTCTTTTGGAAATGGCTTCCACATGCAGGAGACAAACATGTGTGTGTGAAGAGAGCTGGTATTAGATACCAGAGCATGTGTGTTTTTTGCGTGTGTGTGTGTTTGTCTACAGGTTTGTGTGGGGTGTTTGTGTATGGCTGTCTAACATAACGGAAGAGCGGGAAGCACTTCCCATCCCTTTGGGTCCTGTTTACCTCTCCCCCAACTTCACACGTACAACAAAAATCCCACCTCACACATAAATCCCCCTCACACATAAATGCCTGCAAATAGACACACACACACAGAAACTCATGAAAGTGAAGGCAAATACGAATCCTCTGATACTTAAAACAATGTTTCTCTTCATCAAGGTTGGCCCAGCTCTCATAACGAAGCGATTCACACTAGTAGCTTTGATGAACTTTGTTTTCTGTGAAAATAAAGATAGTGTTCCTTCGGACTGGCTAAGCTTGCTTAGAACTTACAGTACAGTAAGTTACAGTAATGGCTCACTGTTCAAACATATGAACATTACAAACATTATAAAAACAGAGTTTATTTAATTAGTTTGTCACCTCTTGGTTGTTTGATTTGTTGTTTTTTCTTTTTTAATTTTTTGTTTTATTCAAATGAATATGATGTTCATCACAATGTGCATGGCTGACATGTTGAAATCTATAATCAATGATAATAATTTGGCATGTGTTTTTGGTTCTGTGTGTGCTACAGACACTTGATACACATAGTGCACAAACAGCAACACGTATTGTTTAATGGAACTCACAAAAAACATGCGGTTTCACTGTATTACAATATTTAGTTTCAACTTTGTCAGGCATGGCTCATGAAAATTTAGTCATTGTTACAATAAGTGAACAAAATATGCAGCTGTCATCAGTTAACGAAACACTCCCTGTTCCTGCCAGGACCTCCATAAGTGCCATGCATGATTCTCCTTGTGCAGTAACAAAAAAAAACTAAATGTTTCTCCAACTAGATAGCAGTCGAAAGTATCAGTGCAGTGGTTGTATTTGGACAAAAAAATCATCAGTGCCAGAAAACTGAATTTCAACTACTCAGCAAATCCCTAGAAATCCTATGTCAGAAAACTCTTTTTTACTTGTCATTAAAACTAACAGTCTCTATTATTTTACATTGTCTTTCACTTAACTCAAATTCAACACTCTACATCTGAGATACCTTTGCAGAGACATGACATGTGTTTAGCTGTAAAAATAGGAATTAATCTATAGAGGTATGCCAAATATGTGAAGGTATTTATTTGTGAGAGTGGAGAGGGAATGTGAACTGGAGACGAAGACTGTGAGAGGCTGGGGACAGGAAAGAGAGGACAGATAGAGAAGTGAGCAAGAGTGGATAGAGTAAATAAACATAGCCGGGAAGTGTTGAGTCCACGCACAGGACGTGGTTTGGTTTTGTGTGTGCGCCTGTGTGTGTGTGTATGTGTGTGTTTATCAAACCCAGCTGGCTCCCATTTGCCCAGGAATGAGTCTGCACCTCTCAGAGGCCCAAGCCTGCCCTGCTTTGAAGGCCTCTGTGTAGTGTGTACGTATGTATGTATGAGTGTGTGTGCATAATAACTGCTTCATTAGAGCACTGCATGGTACCGGTGAACACATAAAACGCCCCAGACATGTATTTACTGTATGTATATTACGTGTACGTGTTCATTTCAAACACATACACATACACCCACTCTCGCACACAAACAGCCATCCCAGCACACACATAGACCCGCACAAATTTCAGGTTTCACAAGCATGCACATAGACCCCTAAACAGTCCCAGGGGGTTGGATTTAACTGCTTCCAGATGCAAGTTCAGGACAGAGCACACACCAACACATACAGACAAAATCTTCTGCTTTGTTGAAGTCAGCAGAACTACTCTGCTTAAATTAATTAAGTGCTAGTGGATGGGAAATGACATGGGAGTAGACAAGTTTACTACAAGTGGGAAAACAGCTTGTTGCTGATACCTGATAATATCCACATGGAAAGCAGCTACACAGTCATGGAATAAAACCCAAGGCCTTAAAGGTAACCTAACATAAACATAAATCCTGTTTTTATTGTTTTTTTAATTGTGTGTGTTGATTTTCTTTTTAGATGTGACCCACACCTATACTGAGCCCCTCATATTGAGGTCAAATGGCACCCCAGAAAGGTCGCGAGGCAAAGATGGAGACAAGTGGAATGGCAGCCTCTCACATACGGAGCTCACAACACCCAGCAAGAGTATCACATGTGAGTAAATAGCACCCTAACACGCGCACACATTCACACGTAGAGACGCTCACTCATTGAGACTGGTGAGAGATTTATTTCCATTACCGATCACTGGTCTGATGAGTCACATTGTCCTGACCTTTAAGAAATACATTTGCACACCCTGAAGAAATAGGTCAGGTAATCAAACACACAGACAGAAATATCTACATTGTCAGCTAAGTAGGTTAAGTTTCTGATTTCTGAACACAAGCAAGTCTGCACCCAAGGCTTCACACTTGAAATGAAACACCTTTCCTTCTCTTTTCCATTTTCTCCTGCTTCTCTGCATTTTATTCTGTCTGTCTGTCTGTCTGTTCCTGAGGGTGGGCTTCTTAAGGTATCACCATGACAATGCTAGGTGAATATGACTGGCACTGTGAAACATTTCTTCAGTCTCCTTTAATTCTTTGGGGTTCACTGGACATCTTGAAATCAGTCTAATCAAAATAAATAGCCCCCAAAAAGTCCTGTCACATCCAGGCTAGCTGGTTCCACTAGTTTCTGTAACTCAGTGCTAACTGAGTGTCTCTGTCGAAAATCTCAAATGAGTTTCTGTGGTTTACTGTCCATATTCTAAGATAAAGTAGTATCCACTACAACACATGCTAATAGAATTTTTGTGTTTTTATTAACATAATTTACTTATTCGCTTTCTTAAAAACTACAGCCCATCAGATTTTTTTTTACAACACAGAATCCCTTATCTATGATATCCACCCACATTCATGTCACTCATGTAATCTCTGCTGTTAAAAACTGTCTCTGCTGGCGTCCCAGTGACCAAGAGGTTTAGGTTGCCGAAATTATTACAACGTCCTTGGACCATTCAGGGGCCATTGTTACATGTCATCCATCCCTCTCATTCCTTATTTCCTATGCAACATAGGCTTGAGCATGCTTTTGTCATTTGCATTATTACAAATGTGATTTTCAGTGAGGTCTTCTTATTTCTGTTACAAAACCCACAAGGTCCCATTTTACTTTACTTTCCCTACTGAAACAGTGTTTTTTAAGAATCCACCCCAATAACGTTTCCTTCTGGAGTCAGATGAAATAGCTACTGTGGTCAGCAATTGTACATGAGTAAGAAAATTGCAGGAGAAGAGATGAATGTGTCTCACATTGTGCATGCTTTATTTACACTCATGTCTCCAGTCTAAACAACTTCCAAAAATGTCCAGCTGTCCAATCATTACACTCCCCACTGGGCGTATTAGCACTTCTCCACCTTAATTTGCTGTTGAGGAGTGTCACAACACCTGGAAGTTCTCCTTTCAGAGTCATATCACCAACCGCCACCACCCATTTCCCTCCCACATATTACAAGTCGAAAGCCCATGTGTCAGCCAGAGAGACTGTCTTTCACTTTCCCTGATGTGCAGTTGCTGGGGCCCTCAGTATCAGAGCCAAAGGTTACGCAAGTATGCTATGTCATTACCCCACCACATATATTTTTCTTGCTCTCACTCCAGTTTGAAATAAGGAGAATCTCAACCTAATTCTCAAACTAGTTCTGCTATGTCATTTATTCACTCAGATGGCCGAGTTTCACAATAGTAACACCCGCAAAACTCCAGTTAAGTTGTCTCGATGCTTGGCCACAAACCCAAAAGCACTGTAAAGCTTTGAAATGCCCTAGAGTGGTCTAAATATGTCCTTCCTGTCATTCAAAGACGAGGAGGGATGGTGTGAGTGAATGGGGGGGTGAATGAAAGGAGGAATTGAGGGGTGAGAAGACGATTGAGTAAGCTGACATCCGAGCATGTGCTAGAAAACTGTGAGCATTTTTTTCCTGGAATCCAGGGCCAGTCATGGGTGACATGCACAAACACACAAACCTACCACACCATAATAGCCAGTTTGCGGTAACTGAATAACCAGCAGCTCAGCCAGGAAATGGATAAGTAGGTGAATGCTGTGGTGTTTTGAGTTGCGTAGGTGTGTGAATGTCTGCTGTCTCTGACTATGTTTGGGCCTCTACCTGTCCTGTCTGTTGTGTCTATTTTAGGCCCAGTCTGGAGGATGAAGAGGTTTGGGTTTGATTCTCTCTCTCTCTCTCCCTCGCTCTCGCTCTCCCTCTGCTTTATTTTATATCCCAATAAAACCTATGAAACCCACCAGCTCCATATGCTGTGCTGCGAAGGTTATGCAGCTACAGTAGGCTTGGACAAAATGTACCACCATGCACACCAGTCCTCACTGGCTTTCCATTTGCCTTCATGTGCCTCCTCCCTTCATCCATAGCTTCCTCTTTCTACATCTTACACAATCACACATGTGTTCACGGGACTTGAACTGCAAACTAAACAGTGCTAAGTCCTAAACTTTATCCCTTTTTCTCAGGTGAACACGGACAGCTTATGCCTGCTTGTCTGCATAATCATATGTTTGCCTCTGCCTTTTTGACTTTGTGTGTTAGTTTGTGTATCTTTTGCGTGCCTCGTGAGCCTTCATCAGCTTGAATGCAGTTTAAATATGGCCTGTGTCATCTGCAATCTATCAATCATCATGTATTTCTCTGGCTCCATAATGAGTGTGAAGGCATTATAAAATAGCTGTGACTCAGGTCTGTGGTGAGGTCACGGCTGTGTGACATCTGTGTATATGTGCGTGAGTGTTTTTGTCAGAAAGGAGGTGAGGAAACAGAAGCAAAAACAGACAATTCAGTCTTGCAGTGATGACATCAGAGCTGTAGTATGTGTCTGGCCCTGGGCCTGTGACAAGCTGTCTGAGAACAATGTGCAGAGAGAGCTGTGTGTGTTATGACCTCTGTTGAATGCACACACACACACACACACAGTATGCACAAAGACACACTCCCTGTCAGTGATGTCATGAACACACTGCTGCCTCTGACGTCACAGTCGCAGCAGGACACACATGTTCACAGATGTTTAACCGCTTGCACTCTGTTGGACTCGCAAGGAAACAATGACACATGTAATTCATCACTGACAGCATCGCAGTAGCATTTATGACCGTTCCTCTCTGTTTATTTTTATCAGTTTTGAACTATTTTCACCAAATGAGAGGAACATAAATGAGACAGAAGACAGAGCCTTTTTATGCATGTGTGAATGATAGCATGAAAGACTGTGTAAGGGAAATGCTGAGTGGAGCTGTTTGTTATTATCTTGTCATCAAAGGGGAGGGGTGTGCAGTGTCTTGGTGGGAAATCTAACAGGACTGTGACATTGTCTTTAATTAGAGACCAGTCACTGTGCTGAAACTGTTTTCCATCTCTGCCCCTCTGCCTTAATAGTCTTTCATGTCTCTCTTCCTCTGAGTAGTTTTGTATCTCTTTGGTGGTCACATTTATCACACATATTATCCTCAGTTAGCTAACTGTGACACAGAGCTGGATGTTGGAAAGTTCAGCTGTGTGGGTAGTGATGTCACAGGGTCATATCAGGGGTCATGAATGATTGAGGTGGGTGGTTGATGTCTCAGTTCAGGGATTAGAGTTGCTGTGTGTCATGTTGTTCGTGTAAGTTCCCTGACTCTTTCTCTCTTCTGTAAAAATGTAGGCCAAGACCTCTGCTTGAAACATTTACACACTGTTTCCATTCATTTGTCAGGTGAAATGCACCTAAATGAGTCAAATGTCGCAGCAAAAAAAAATCTTCTTCAACATCTGGGTTTTAAGGGGAGTTTTCTGAATGTCAAAAAAGTCCAGAACTGTTGGGTATTCAGCAAGTTGTTGTTCTTTTGTGTCAGCTAAAGTCATATTTCATGTTTCACGTTTCATGTCAACACGTAAACAAAGAAATGTACTTGGCAAACTACAAAAGAACATACAAAAGACTGATGCCCGTGCACAGCTGGGTTGTTTCTGGTTTAGAAAAGTCTCCTCTGCAAACATGTGCAGGCACGAACGCAGCCAGCTTGCAATCAGTCGACCCTTTGTGTGCTGAGATAGTTTGATCATATTTAGACTATTGAATGTAAATACCTTACAAGATAATGAGAATATCTCACTAATTTGCATTTCATGGTATTGATTTGAATTGTTTATTATATGTACCTTTTCTATAACTCTTCTGCCTTCTGAATATGTAATGTAGAATAAAAACATTAAAACTTTGAGGTAAAAACAACCTGGCAATAAACATAGACATCTATTATCATTTTAAGTAAGAGACTGTACATTGCAAAACTAGATTTGTATACATATTTGGGTGTTTACCTTTAATGCACTGCAAACTAACTTAATGACTAATTTTATTATTCAGAGATGGGCCTAAACAGGTCTTGCTCCCTCACCAGTGTTGACAACTACTATTTCCTTTGAGAGTAAGGACACCATTTGTTCAATATATCTGCTGAGGTTAACTCAGGCTGGTTTCAGTTTCAAGTGGTTGTTTGCAATCATGGGGACTGATTGGGTTCAACATTTCCTCAAATACTTAACTGAGATCTTGTCACTTCACTTTAAGTGCAGCTCTCTAGTACACCCTCAGGGGCCAAAACAAGCTCTGACAACTGAACATAAACTTGAAATGTGTCCTTTTAACACAATATGTGTTATTGCATAATGAAATCTGCCTATTGTAGCTCTGTTTTTAAATGTGTATAAGATAATACAGTAAAGCTTTGTTATTGTGATGCTGAATGCACATAATGTGGCATGTTCTGTAAGTATTAACCGCCCACTAAGAAAACCTTTTCAAATCAGCCATCTGTTAGAGATAGTTACAGATAAGGTATGGACATCACCAATGTCACTAAGACACAGAGTACATGTAGCAGCACCACAGTTGTCAGTAATCCACCAAAGTTTTATGCACACTAATATAATCAGCTATAACTACAGAGAAATGAATGCCTGCTGCTGCCCAAATATGCTGTACAAATGATTGCAGGTGGATGCAAGAACATATCTGAGCTGAATCAACAGAAGACCATTCTTCACTTTTATTAATCAGGACACAAACAACCTGAAAGAAAATTAATGTCAAACCCTTTAGTCTCAGTTTGCATGATGAGTTATTGTGCATCCCTATTTGTGTGTTAAAGTGCTAATACTGTGTTTATATTTAAAATAATAAGAATGAATTAAATAAATATTTTACATTGATTAGTTAATACATTTTTAGCAAAAGTTGAGTTATAGTTTTTCTTGCTCTCACCTCATTTTAAAGCAGTTATTTTTGTGCAGGCTGACTGAACTCTGCATTCATGTGACTTTTTCAGTGTAATGAGTCAGTGCAACTAAACAGACCTCATTATGCTGTAGCATTGGTTAGAGTGCTGCATAGCAGTCACAAATTTGGTGAAACATCATCTAAAACTGTTTTCAATAACATTATACAGCCCCAACTTATCATTTTTAGTAATTGACAGTTGAAGCTTGGGCATTTAAAAATAATGCAAGTATGCTAGAGAAAGCCAGAAGGGAGTCGGCGTGAGTTTTCTGGGGAATGGGGTGAATAGATGTTTTCATTTTGAAATGTTGTGCAAATATTGTGAAACTTTAATTTGGAGCAAATTAAGTCAAGCCCACATTTTTATCATTAATGCTAAAGTACTCAATGACAAAAAACATGCAAGAAACCTAAATGTTCAGTTTGGTTTCTGCATTTGTTTTTAGGCAAGTTCATATCAAGTCTTACAAGTGAGCAGAAAGTTTTATTTGGCTAGACACACAGATACTTTTGCTTTGTTGTGCTTGATAATGCAAAAAGCAAAGTTTGTGTACACTGAGCAGTTAGGAGGCAGATTCGTATGCTTCATCCATTGATCCCTTTTCTGTGTGTTGTTAATTAAGTTGTGTTCAGGAATGCAAATCTTTTTTTGTTTTGTTTTTTGTTTTGTTTTTTACATTTTTCTAGATTTTCATGACTTTAATACACTTTGAACACTTTAACCTACATAGACAGACAAACTGCAGCAGAGGAGACGGTTGGCTGAAGCAGTTGGAGCAGAGACAGACAGACTTCACCGTCATTCTGGTGACTCATTCCAGCAGAGGATAAGTAGAGAGAGAGAGATGAACAGTAGTTCTCTGGCCTGGGAGGGAGGTGTGTAAGTACAGGGTAGCTGAGAGACGCCAGGAGAGGAGGAAGAGGTGGAGCGGTGTGTGAATGCACGCTCAGTGGCCCAACACATCTCCACAGACACGCGTGAACATACACACACCATAGCAGAGGTCGTAGGACCCTGAGTGGCTCAACACTGCTATGTTAGCGCCACACATGCACACTCTGCGATTTCCCAGTCTCATCATGTTAATGCCACAGTCATTTGGCTCTTTATTTGCTGTTATTTTTAACTAGCTCCCTCTGCTGAATCATTGTGTTTATGAGTCACACCCATGCATCCTCCTGGTCCAAATATGCCCAGGCAGCAACCCATTTCTTCAAACTTTGTTCTCTCTCTTTCTCGCTCCATCTTTCTCCCTTACTCTCTTGATCTCAGACAAAGGGACCTTGTGTTTTTTCTGTGTTCTTGCATGCATATATTTGTGTGTGCGTGCGTGTCTGAGTGGGCCTAACCTCAAGCTCCATTTGGAGACAGTCCTGACTCCCCGTCTGTCTCTGCCTGTCTGTCTGCCTGCCTGCCAGATTCGCCTATGTACAGTGTTCCTACACACACATGCACGCATAAACACGCACAACACAAACTCAAGAAGTATGAATTTCTCAACAACTCACAACCCCCTCGACAATACAGACCCTACAGAGAATACTGAAAAATTGTGCACAGCTCCCCTCCCCCCTCTCTAATCCCCTTCTTCTCTTACCGACCTACATCCTGGCCACCTCAGAGTGTTAAAATATGGTATTGTGCAGAAGGCTTAAAGAGAGCGACACGAAAGACAGACAAAAAGGGAGGACACAGAAAGGGAGGAGACGAAGCAAGGAAGAGATTTAGAGAGAGAGAGACATAACACAGGAGAGGAGCAGTATTGACTTTTGACATACTTTAAAAGAGAAAGTTGGTCTCCTTCTCACTAACCCCACACATGCATCACACCTACACACTCATGCACACTCACTCACACACACACACATACACACGCACAGACATATGTACACACTGGCCCTGCAGCCTGCCAAACATCTGGAGCAAAGTTAGAAAACGCTGAATGAAAGAATCTTTAATAACACTGGATTGGTTGTGTGACCACGGCCATCAGCCAATCAAAACAGGCCTGGACAGGTTATCTGTCTCAGAGCGGTTATCGAACGGACGCTTTTATTACCAGTCGTGTTTCATAGCTCGAGCGCAGGACCACACTGTGTTTGCCTCTCAGTGCAACTATGTGTGTGTGTGTGTGTGTGCATCTGCAAGTTTCTGCTTTGATTTTCTGTGAGTCTGTTGTATCTTGCCTGCCCTATTAAGTCTCACCACACCTCTCAACGCGATGTGCTTTCAGGTCAAGAAAATATTTAAGGCCTCAATAGGATGGTATTAAATACTACCATAATATATAAAAACCAGGCTTCCATTTTATTCTTCTTTTCAGGGTGTGTGTTTGGTTTGGCAGCGAAGGTGTGCTTTTCTGCCTCCTTTTCTCAAGCTGAGTAGTTAGTGCTCAGTAGCTCTTGGAGGCAAAATATACCAAGTGTTATACTGTGCCAACATTAACAAATGAGCGTGCTGTGCTTGAGTGTTTGTAGATACTCTATGTGTTTTATCAAAACTGCATTTTTACCAAAGCTCACGTACTGAAGGATGAGTCTATCCACAGACAAACACTCCTCTCTTCTTCTCTCATACTCTTGTATCCTGCCTTTTTTTTCCCCTTGCAGCCTCTTTGCAGTTGTGTAAGAGTCTAGACAAGTAGGATGAGGGGTCAGTTCAGCGAACACATAGCTCTTCCCATGAGGTATTGCTTTTGGAGTGAGCTTTGTAATAGGACTACAGAGCCTACACGTCCATGATGCTGCATAAGCATGAGTCTGCACACACAGCGAGGGGCCCTCAGCCCTGCCTCAGAGCTGTGCAATGATCAGTTGCATTGTCCCCACGTGTTTGCAAGCCTGTTCACACCATCAGACACTTACACTCTAAATACTTATGTACGTAAAGTTTCTCGTGCTCACAAGATAAAACTTCAGTCGGGCTGGTTTCAGTTTTGAGAGCTGGCAAAAGACCATTAAGCTCATTTTACTAAAAACAATGATGCTGAAGTTAGTTTCAGATTCACAGCTTCCAATTCAAAGAAAGGTTATACAAAACTAATAGTGGGTCTCAGATAAAGTTAATGTCTGACCTAAAATGCCTAAAACTTATTTCACATCAATAAGAGGTACAAAAAACAGATAATCAATGGACAAACAGTCAGTCAGCCTATTCACTTAATTTAATTATAACTTTCCCCTAAACTGCCGCATTGGAAACTGTGAATATGAAGCTAACTTCAGCATCATCTAAAGAGAACAATGGCAGAGCAGAGGTGGATTTATTCACTTTCCTGAAAACACGAAATATACCTGAAAGTATCATCAACCAAGAAAAGATGATAAGGTAAATGATCCCTCCATTAACTGCAAAATGTAAACTTAAATGTAAAAGTTTCATGTGCTCACGAGATACGTAAAGTTTTGGGGGTTTTTTTCCACTTTTTTTTTTTTTTTTTGCACATGTCCTTAGGGGCTCTGTAGACATGTGAGCATTGTGTCAAGACAGACTTGAAAAAAAGTGACTCATCTTACACATGTGGTCCTTCTTTACCAGAAATGCAACAGGAACAGTTTTCAGCTGAGCAGTACAATACAACACTACTACAGTAGTCCTGAATCACTCAATTAATCATGGACAAATTTGATAATTGATTGATCATTCATGTCATTTATGAAGCGAACATGTCAAAACAACACAAATGTGAAAAATGTGTGCCTCTTGTTTTTATTTGTCAGACAAAAGAATTAATCATTTAGAATAATCAATAGTTTAACTGACAATGAGAAGTTACAGACAAAATGTTGATACTGGAGTAAATCAGTCTTATCACTTATCATGTGGTCATTATGTAAATAGAATCAAAAAGGAAATGACTGCACAATATAGTACAATTCAACACAATCAATAAAAATCTGCACTGAATTGATTTGTATTTGTATTAATGTAGCCCATAGCCCATTGCCCATTGTTTATGAATGTACTTTTGTCCCTCCCCAGCTCAGCCAGGAGCCAGATCTACACCCATCCACCACACCCAGCCATGTCGGACACAGCCCAGCAGCCAACTGCGCAATGGAGCCAAGCAGCACGCACACACACACTCTTCTCACACACACTGTCCACATCACACGCACACGCCTCACACACATGCCCTCCAGTCCAATGGGGTCAGGAACGGGGGCCCTCACGAGCACCCAAAGTTGGGCACCCTTCCAAGAGGCGGCTCGTCCACCTCCTCATCCTCTTCAGCAGGACCCAAACACAACAAGAAACTGCAGTCCAATCCCTCCATCACCTCCCAAAGCAGCAAGAGGAGCAAGAGCAGCTCCAAGAGCAACAGCTCACAGATTCCCACAGAGGCACAGGACGGTGAGATACAGAAACGTCTGCTCCGAGGAGAGGATCAGAAGTCCTTGTTCCCTCTGCATATTTTATCTAACCCAAAAAAACAGTAATGGAAATAATTTTTTATTGTCATTTGGAAGTTTATGGCATAAATTAGCATTGATTATAAGATACACCAACATTTATTAAAAAGTCAACTAAAAAGTCACTGACTGGCTTCAGCTGAAGAGTGTATTGTCAGTTATATTTATAAATCTTTACTTCCTGCAAATGTCAACTGAAAACTAATTAATCAAAAATCAAAGGAGAAATTCATCGAGCTGGAAAATATTTCAGTATATTAACCTTGTCATTCCTTTAATCACTCCAGATGAGCAGTCCTCTGTTGACTGCTTTGCAAATGCAGGTTTGTTCCATCACCTCTTGTCATGGCTTGAGTGTCTTTAAAAGATCTGCCATACTTGAAAAGTAATGACGACCTGCAAATAGCAAAGCATTTATGATTATCAGCTCAAGGTAACTGGCCACCTTTTCTTTTTGCTAACACGTACGGACCGGCACATCCAATGCGTGACTAATGCTGACACTGAGAATTTAACAAAGTGGAGAGCAGCCGTGTGGTTGTGCAGAGAGGTAAAGATAACGGGGTTATTACAGAGGGCTTTTTGCTAAGACCAGAAATTTGTTATTTTAGGTCCCTGTTAAAGAGCAAATGTCGTAAGTGTTCTGACATCTGGGCCAATGCCACCAGGACATTGGCAGGGCTTAGTCTCAGTCCTGGCACTGAAGAGAAATGTCTTCTTGTTACTCAGACATGTCTCATTGTTTGTGACCCATTACAGACTTTTTTTAAACTTTTTTATTTTTAATGTTTTAGCTTTTTAATCCTTTATTATTACGAGGATAGCTTAAGAGAGACAGAAAATGTGGGAGAGAGAGGGGGGATGACACACAGCAAATGGCCCTCAGGTCAGAGCCGAATCCAGGGCCACTGCAGTGAGGCTCGTATCCTCATACATGGGTACATGCTCTACCGACTGAGAGTTTATAGAGAAAGGAAGTACATGATGAAAGAGAAAATGTGATTCGAATACACACTGGGGCTATGAGAAAAGACTTATCAGTAGTGAATGTTACAAAACTCTGTCTCCCTTTCTCTGCAGACTGCTGTGTTCACTGTATTCTGGCCTGCCTCTTTTGTGAGTTCCTAACTCTGTGCAACATCGTGCTGGACTGTGCCACCTGTGGTTCCTGCGCAGGGGACGACGCGTGTTTCTGCTGCTGCTGCGCGTCGGAGGAGTGCGGCGACTGTGACCTGCCCTGTGACATGGACTGTGGCATCATCGATGCCTGCTGTGAGTCTGCAGACTGCCTGGAGATCTGTATGGAGTGCTGCAGCCTTTGCTTCTCCTCCTGAGCTTCCCCACCCCCTCTTCCCCCAAGCCACCACCACGGGGAGCAAAAGTAGATTTCTGCTACACACTCCCACAAGCCCAGGATCAACTTTGACCAGCGTCTTATCAGGGCCGACAGGCGCTACACCCAGTCTTTGTTGCCTGGGCTGTGTCGTTTACTCTTTTGGCTGGCCTAGTTGGCTCCACAGTATGTCCAATGTTTCTTACAGGGTTTGCCAAGAAAAAGATGTGACCTAATGCTGAGAGCAGTCACTGGTGAATTCTTCCTTCCTTTATTGACACAACGATGGGACAGTTGCCTCCCCTGCCTTGTCTTTGCTGTCGGCCTATTGTTACACAGCAGGGTATATGGTGCAGAGTGAGCACATGCTGTGGTCCATGAGTGTCTGCCAGGCTGTGCAGACCAGGCCTCCGGACCCTCAAAGAACAAGCTATTATTACAATGGAGCCCCTTGTGTCGTCTGAATGACTGGAGTTCTCCAAGCATGAAAAATGACCTCCAAAGGCAAATGAGAAAATGGCTCCATTTAACCGGATTTTAGTGTTTCTGTAGATAAGAGCAGCAGCATAATGGGAAAATGGACACTCAGATCTCACTAGAAATGTAGTCTGTCCTCCTGTCCTTGGCAAGGTTAAAGTCTTCCAGTTTGATTGCGTACAGTGGCCTTTGCGACACACACACATGCCCTGAGTGGAGGATGTTCAATCCTCTGCTGTCTTTGTCCTTGTTGCATTGTGCAAAAAAAAAAAAAAAAAGAAAGAAAAAAGAAAACATTAATGGTGGCTTGTGGCAATATTACATACAAATTTCTTTTGTTAATATGCATCTCACTTAATGGACTTATTCAGAGAACAACCATGAGAGCGTCACGCATCAGCCTGAAGATGGGTCCCATCAAATGAGTGCTGTAAGTGATGGACATGAGAGCGAATCACTGATAGCATCTGTCATGGACACGTTCTCTGCTCCAACATGTGAAGGGAGAGAGTTCTTAATCAGGTCTCTCCTCGTTTAATGTTTCATGTCTTGTTTACTTTTACATTTTTTTATTTTGAGGAGCTTCGGTGGTATTCAGTGAATTATTCCTGGTCCGAACGATCAGAACTGGTAAAGGATTGGGAAGCATCATTTCTCTTTTTGAACACATTTCATTTTTCTTTGTCATTCTAGCTATGTGAACGGCTTTGGCCTAGCTCAAGGCCTGAATTTTCAAGTAGATTCCTCGCCTTCACCAAATCTCTCTATTAATCCTTGTTTTATAGATTTTAGTTAAGATATTTGCATTTCTCCTCTAATGTGAAAATCACATTTCTGTGTTATCGGGTTTTGCCGGGCTCTCTGTAAAGCAGACATTGCTCAACATCTAATGTAATTCCTTGAGTGAAAATCTCACTTTATGCTAAGTTAGATCCATATGCTCGTAGTGTGAATGGTACGCTTTTGATAACAGGCCCGCGCTCTCATATGCTCAGATTCATACTCTCTCCAACCCAATACCTCTTGAGATATCACCTAGATCTGTTGTGCATTTTAAAATGACTTGATACAAATCTCTCTCCTCTCTGATCAAATACTGTTTGTGCAATCCTCTTTTTTTTCTTGGAAACACCAAAGAGTTTTTCTCTTACTGGACCTTAGTTTCTAGACCTGTATTTACTTGTACATTGAAGGGTTTTTGCTATGCTAATGTGGCTGTGGTTGATTAAACCCTTTTTTAAGGGCTGATATATAACACTGTTGATTAAGAATATACACTAAGGCTGTACATCAGCCTGATAACATCGAAGCAGAAAATGCAAGTTTTGGGGAATCATCTAATGCAGCTTGAGACGATATTATGACTCTTCTTGTTTGTTTTATATCAGATTGAAAGGTTTCATGTTTTTGGGACATGTCCAATGGAGACAAAATCCTGGAGAGCCCTGGAAAACAATGCAATTCTTTACAGCACAGAGAGATTTATGAAGGGAGAACTGGATTATATAATGTTATGTATAGAAGTGATAAGAGTTGTCATTTGTTTTGATTTTAAAGATTTCCCACGTTCAGATTCAGGTACCAGTGCTGCATCTAGGGACGTGTTCTCTGTCATCAGACAAACCTTGTCACAGAAGGAATAGGAGTGGCTTGCAATAAACATCTGCGGAGCGTTCAAGGCTAACCCGTCTGAAAATAAAACCTCCCTCCTCAACAACACTGGTTTATTAATAACAGAGTTAAAACAGTTTTGTACCACTGGAATACAATGAGCCTGCAAGCGTTAGCCAGCTACGGAGTCAAAAAGCTAAGTCTTGACGGCTGTGCTGCCTGTCAGGCAGCAGTTCTTAAACAGATACTTGTTCTTTCACGCAAACTGCTTTGTTAAGACAAGCAGGAATATGAATGCATATTAATATCATGTATTTCCAACTGTTTCATTTTTACTGCTAAAACAATAGGTTCAGTGTTTTTTAACCCAGCCCAATTGACATTTTGTTTCCTATCATTTATGACCGTGCATAACCACAGCCTCACTCACTCCGGCTCAAGTTTCAAGATTCTTACCGCTCTGCTGCAGCCTCTCGGTGGGCTCCAGCACAGTCCAAAAGGGGCAATCTTTTAGGCCGTCAAAACCAAGACAAATCCAGTTTTCATAAATGGGAAGCTCACAGAGAGGTTTACCTGTGGTCTCACACTTTGCTCTCAGTGAGCTTATATTGATTTCTATTTTGCTTGAGTTCCTTTTTCCAGCACAGATGTAACCGGAGAAATAAAGTCAACAAAAACCTCACCTGTGACAGACAGTACGGCTTTGCAGCTTTCTCTTTAGCAGTGGATCATGTAAACATGTCTGACACTCTTGTGAGGTTCCTGGTCTCCAAAAGTAGCTTCACTTTTGAGGAGGTAAAGAATTCTCCTGTTGGACTGTAAAGTGCAGTGAGGATGTGCAGCCGAGTGGTGAGACTGTCAATACTACAGAGAAGGTTTGCTATGCAGCATAAATCATGTGAGGCAACATTTTAATAGGGGCTGGTCTGAAAAACAGTGAACGCATGATTTAAGTTTAATTTAATGATGTTGGAATAATTTTTTATGACTTAGTCATCAAACACTACTTTATGTCTGTACTAAGTAGTGCCTCACAAATTGTGGAGAATAGAGGCAGTCTGGAGGGATAGAAAACATGAAATGGTCGGTCTGGAGACAGAGAGCACTGTCTGGACATACGAAGTCCCCAGATGAACACTGGGCTTGCATTCAGACCATTCTCTGCATTCTAGAGATGATTTGAAGATTGGGATTTGATGTTGTGTCATCATCTCATTTCAAAATATTTTCCTTAAAGCTATTGCAGTAATACTGGAAGAAAACACAAGTTTACTTTGAAAGTTTTCCATACTCAATATTATCAGTATTTTTGTTAGAATTGTCTTGACCTCAGAAATTTCTAACTGACTTTCATGGATTTATTATCTCAGTCTGAGATGGAATTTGGAAATCCATTGAAAGCGCTGGCCACCTCGGCCAATACTCAGAAAGTTACCGTAGCCCAGCTGAATTGTTACTAGACTGTAGTCCACTATAATGTCATTTTGTTTACACTACCCCCATTTAATTTCAGTTTGAATTACTGTCCTGGAAGTCGCATTAAAATATCTTTGTTTAATACTGAATAAACAATGTGAACACCAAGCTGCGTGTATCATTCTTCCTTCCTTTTCACATAGGTTTCAAGCTTATTACATTATGACCTTACCTATTCAAATTTTCTGCAAGGCTAACTGTATCTAGTACAAACAAGGAAAGAATATATTGCATCTGATAATGATCACCACTCGTCCTTACTTTCTTCTCAAATTCCTCTATTTTCTTTGTTCTCTGTGTGCTCAAATTTAAATGTACATACCAATGGTGAGTTGGAGAGATCAGTTTTTATGGCTCATCTCTGTTTTTATCCCCACGCATGACAACTGCTTTGCTGTTGATTTACGTTTGGATAAAATGTCTTAAATATAGAGGTGTCTCACTGCTCTATGATGCATACACAGATTCATTCTTCAGTTGGTAGATAGCCCAGCGAGCAAACTCTGTCCAGCAATAGTCTTTCTTGAAGTTTCAGCAACATGGTGTAGCAGTCAAATGGAAATGAACTCTACATTGCAATGCGAAGTGTGCCATTTTCTGTTATTTAAAATCTTGTAATCTTAAACCGTAAACAGTGACTACAAACCTCAAGCCAAATGAATCACAAACTAGCGTGTTTAGTTGAATAAGCTAGCGGGTACGACAGACCTGGGTTAGT
This sequence comes from Scortum barcoo, assembly GCA_023238725.1. NCBI lineage: Eukaryota > Metazoa > Chordata > Actinopteri > Centrarchiformes > Terapontidae > Scortum > Scortum barcoo. Next base: position 19,726,420 of record CM041537.1, read on the forward strand.
TGTGACACATTTAACATCACACATTATGCTTTAAGGTGCATAATCACCAAGTGAACAGTTAAGTTAGAACTGATAGTTAAAAGTGAGTCATCTGGTGCAAAAGCAATGAATACATGACTGATACTGTTAGCTTAATGCAATAAATAAACCTTTAAATAAGCAGGTGAGTAAATAAATAAATATCTCAAAGTAACAAATAAACGACCAAAATAAGTATATTAAAGTAATGGATACACATTTAAACTGTAAGTTGAAAGTAATGAGCAAACATTTCTAATTGCCAAAGCAATAGATGAACAGCTGAATAATTGTCTGGTGGTGTTGATGAATGGGAATTTGAGCTCATGTGGTAGGAAACCACTGATATAAAACAAACTAAACAACGCAGGATTCAACATGGAATTAGAATAAAACTTCGCGGAGGCAGCCATTAGTGTGTATGTCCAACATTTGTGGTGTTTAATAAAGTGACTGTGTGGTAGAAGCTGGTAATTTTCTCCCATCTTTAACGGTGTTGTTGCTCATCTTTTCCCTGCTGTGTTTTATTATTTCTCCATTAATATATTGTCCCAATCATCTTTTAGCATGTGCAGATTTTCCCATAACCCCACCAGATTAGCTGTCTCTGAGCTGAGAGGAGAAAAAAATGGGGGTAAAGGGAGAAAACAGAGCAACAACTGGGCTCATGCAGAACAGAGCCCTTTAATGTGTTTTTTTAAAGGCTTGCCAAAGTCGTTCAGTAGGAATGTGTATTCAGGCCAATACATCAATGTGTGGAGAAACGCAGGGGACTTTTACTGTTTGAGATTTTCTTCTTCTTCTGCCTTACTCTTTCCTCCTTTTTCATTCTCCATCTGCATCTTGAAAGTGGCCAGCAATTATGTCTGATGAAAACAATTTCTGTCTTCAGTTTTTGTGTGTCAACTTACGTGTGTGTGTGTGTGTGTGTGTGTGTGTGTGTGTGTGTGTGCACTGTCCACTGGGTGTGAAATGTTGGCCAGTCTCTGTTTCTTGTAGAAAGTTCACTGATAGGAGGGTCAGAATTTGCCCCTGAGGCAGGTGCCTGTACAGGGGTAAGTGTGTGTGTGTGTGTGTGTGTGTGTGTGTGAGACCGTGAGAAAAGAAAAAAGTGTGTATTGAAGGAGGCGATTCAAATGACTCAGGTCAGACAGAGAGACAAGTCACACTCATCAGTGGGTGCAGAGACACAGAGGACTTCTCCGGACATCTGCAACTGTTTTGCAGGAAGCTGCGCTGCAGCCAAGCCTAATTTCCTTTCCCGTGTACATGCACGCGTGCGCACAAACACACATACACAAACTCAACAAATCAAAAATGATACACACCCCCTCCAGAAATTTCACATGCACAAAGCGGGCACAGGGGACAAGTGGCTATTGAATATTAACCATGAAATTACAAAGGCTGCATTCTAATGGAGGTGATGAGGTCAGAAGCTGGGATGGAAATCATAAATTAATACCCCTGACATGACAAGCCACTCGCCCTTGGCTCCCACCAAACACAGCTCTCCCCTCCTCCACTGAAGTCAGAAAGACACCTAGAGAAGGAAATACTCGATTTATTATTAATTTTGGGTCAAAGGAATGCCACAACAGACACAGAACTCATACAATGTGCCTGATACTTTTCTGATGTGACTATTGTATGCGATGACAACCGTGTAACCTTCATGTGTGGCTACATTTATGCAGGTTATTGTTAAGGTGTTCTTAAGGGACCTCTATTACAATGTCAACTATTTTGCACCCTTTGTAATCTATTGAAATCTGTGCCTTTCATCAACACTTTGACGCCACATTTTGTGATTATTCTGAATGACAATTGGGGTACAAATGCACTGTCGACGCAGCATTTGCATTACTTGATGGTGTGTGAGAGTTTGACATTGTCATGCACGGAGAAAAGAACACTATATTCTACTGCAAACTTGAATATGATTCTACCTCGTCTTTCACTTAGCAGCCTCAAACAATGGCCTTCAGATTATAAAGTAGACATGAAACTTGTGAAAAGACATTAATTCTTCAGGAAATTGGAATCCAAAGTCAGATTCAGACATGTGTTAGGCTACAGTTTATAGAATCATACTTATTCATACATGTAAAAGTGCCCAGTCCACATGCTCAGAACAAATGGAACCGCAGAGGTGAAACACTTCTCACAAAAAAATCATTAAATCATTAGACAAAACTCTTCAGTGTGAGCCTAATACTGTGTCTTCTCCCTAGATCCACAAATACATTCTGGTACATGAAAAGTTTACACCTTTGTAATCATTCAACCAGAAGAAATCTGCAGAGAGGGAGGACATTTTTCTGAAGTGTACAATTCTTAAATCATCTAAGGAGCAATCAAGCATAACATGTTTTCAATCTCACCTCAATCACACAGCAAAATCTTTTCTTCTTTTTCATTACCTGGTGGCCCATGTGCACATAGAGTACTCTGAAAATTGGTTACATTTAAATGAATATAAATAGGCCAATGCTACAGGTTGTCAGGACAATATTCAGCCAGATTTGGTTTGCACCATCCATCAACAGATTATCTTTACACACCGAGGATTGAAGGACCAACCTAAATTTACACCCAGAGTTGGACACACTGGTTTCACACATACAGTGGATATAAAAAGTCTACACACCCCTGTTTAAATGCCAGGTTTTTGTGATGGTAAAAAAATGACACTGCCGCAAGATAAATAATTTTACACAACTTTTTCCACCTTTAATGTGAACCTATAACCTGTACAATGCAATTGAAAAACAAACTGAAATCTTTTAGAAAGGTAAAGTAAAGTAAAAATAAACAACTGAGATAATGAGGTTGCAAGCACAAGTGTGCACACCCTCTTATAACTGGGGGTATGGCTGTGTTTGGATTTAACCAATTACATTATACAAATACATTACATTAACTCATGCTAAATGGGAGTCAGCACACACCTGTCACCATTTAAAGTGCCTCTGATTAACCCCAAACAAAGTTCAGCTGTTCTAGTAGGCTTTTTCTTCACATTTTTGTATCCACATCTTCCAGCACAAGCCATCGGTCCGCAGAGAGCTTCCAAAGCATCAGAGGGATCTCATTGTTCAAAGATATCAGTCAGGAGAAGGGTACAAAAGAATTTCCAAGGAATTAAATATACCATGGAAAATATTGGACAACAGTGACATTACCATAAACAGGACGTCTGTCTGGTCAGGGAGGCTGCCAAGAGGCTGACAGCAACATTGAAGGAGTTGCAGGAATTTCTGACAAGTACTGGCTGTGTAGTATATGTGACAACAATCTCCCATCTTCTTCATTTGTCTGGGCAAGACGGAAGCCTTATCTCTCAAAGAAAAACATCCAAGCCCGGCTTCATTTTGCAAAAAGACAGTTTGAAATCTCCCAAACGCATGTGGGAAAATGTGTTGTGGTCCGATGAAACCAAGGTTTAACTTTTTGGCCATAAGTTCCAAAAGGTATATTTGGCACAAAAACAACACTGCTCATCACCAAAAGAACACCAAACCTACAGTGAAGCATGGTGGTGGCAGCATCATGCTTTGGGGCTGTTTTTCTTCAGCTGGAACTGGGGCCTTAGTCTAACCCTTAACCCTAACCCTTAGCCAGGGTGGAGGGAATTATGAACAGTTCCAAATACCAGTCAGTGTTGGCACAAAACCTTCCGACTTCTGTTAGCAAAACTGAAGATGAAGAGGAACTTCATCTTTCAGCACCACAATGACCCAAAGCACACATCCAAATCAACTAAAGAACAGGCTTCACCAGAATAAGATTGAGGTTTTGGAATGGCCCAGCCAGAGTCCAGACCTGAATCCGATCGAACATCTGTGGGGTGATCTGAAGAGGGCTGTGCATAGGAGATGCCCTCGCAATCTGTCAGATTTGGAGCAGTTTTGCAAAGAAGAGTGGGCAAATATTGCCACATCAAGATGTGCCACGCTGATAGACTCTTACCCAAAAAGACTGAAGTGCTGTAATTAAAGCCAAAGGTGCTGCAACAAAGTAAGGATGTGCATATTTATGCAACCAGGTTATTTTAAGTTTTTATTTTTTATTTTTCCCCTGTAAAGATTTCAGTTTGTTTTTCAATTGCGTTGTACAGGTTATAGGTCACATTAAAGGTGGAAAAAGTTGTGAAATTATTTATCTTGGTGTCAATTTTTTTACATCACAAAAACCTGGCATTTGAACAGGGTGTGTAGACTTTTTATATCCACTGTAAAGACACAACACATTCCAGCTTTTACTCTTACTCTGGAACAACACTTATTCATTGTGACACCTCAACAAATTCCCATTCACATTCACCATCAATGTTTAGGCTCACATGCATACGTACAGAGACGTGACCACAGCTATTTTAACAAGACTTTGGTTAGAAATCGGGCCATAACTTGAATGACTATTAAAAAATACAAAACTTGTATGAGCTTTGGTCCAGAAATCCTGCTAGGTATTGAATATCCACTTGAATAGAAAGAAATTTCAGGTCCAGTCAAACAACACTGCAGTGAAATCTTTACGGGCAGCTTTCTGGTGATATTCTTGCTTCTAACCACCATTTGTTAAACAAGGTTATGACTCGCAAGAATCACACCCCATCCCGTCCTGATGACCAAGTTTCTCTAAATGTTAGAACTGAAGCAGAACAAACATCTTTGCACAAACTGCAGAAACACAGATTGAAAGTGCCAGTAAATAACTCTGGAAAAAAACTAGCGATCTCTAATACCACTGCTGGCTGTAAATCAGAGGGAGGAGAGCTCTATTGGGGCAGCTGTGTGAGTCAGAGGAACTAGTGCCAGTGAGTCCCTACAAAGAAACATCTTTTCTTCCTACATGAGCGTCAGAGGCCATGAGGAGGGTGGGGGGCAGACACAGAAAGAAAGAGAGAGTATTAGAGAAAAGTTACTTTGGCATCACTGTGTGCTATCTATGTATAGTAATTTTTGGAATATTGTAGTTTTAAAGAATAGCTTGTATTCAGATATTTTCAGCTCTACTATTCTGAGAAAAAAAAACCCAAACTGCATTAAAACATCATTGAAGAGCCATTACAATGTTAAATCAAAGTCCACAGCAACAAATCAACTTAATTTAAATGCTTATAACCATCTTTCATAACATGGCACAATGTGTTCATTAGATGCTGATTACATGTTCTCCTCTTTAACAGTGCACAGCAGTGTTTTACAACAAGTTGAACTGAACCAAAATCATGGCACGCAGACAAGCTTGGATCAGCAACAAAAATGTGTGTGTACTGTATCGAGTTACTGCCGCTGCAGGACTACTGAGGGAACCACAGCCCAGTGGGCTTCCATGGAACACACATTCACACACATGCACGCTCATACAAACAGCATATACACACAGAGTTGGCAGGGCTGAGACATTTGTTTCTGCTTTGGTCTCACGGAAGCAGCAGAAGCAGCAGAGCAGTAGGCCCGAGCACCGAGAGTGGGTGGAACACAGCCTGGGCAGAGGATAGATGACCATTTGCATGTGTGAGCATTAAAAAGTATACCAGACCATCTGATACGTGCTTTGACGTCAGTTGTAAGTGAGATCGACGAGACGGGGAATAGCGTTCTGCAGCAGCAAAATCTCTGCTTTAGTAGAGTTGCTTTTAAAAAGTGAAGATGTACGCTAAATGTCTCCTTGTAGGACTGAAACACAATCACCCCTGACTACCAAGATGGTCTCAGAGTGATGTTCCCATTACAAATGTCTGCGTCCGGTGTGGATACAAAGTCGCTCCCTTACTTCATCCCTGCTCTGTTGAACAATGACCATATATCTCCCTCATACAACGATGATGGATAGATTAATCTAGTGAGCTAGATCCCTCTGCTGTGAGAGCATCCGTTAGATAATAAATCACTGATGAATCGCCTGAACGATCTCCAAGACACAGTCAAGTCATTTGGTGTAACGGCTATGCATACCTGTAGTGCAGCAGGCATTACCTGATAAATCTCTGTGCTGATCTGCGGTCAGTTTTGTCATTTCCCTGCCGAAGGTGAGACTAAAACTACTGGGGGTTTATTTCCCTCAGTGTCTCAAATAATATGAAAAACCAATAAAGGAGAGATTGTTGACTGTTGCAAGTAATATTATATCATTACTGAGCTTTGGAAAGCCAGGTTGAATGAAAGAGACTGCAGAGAGCAGGGCAGGGGTGATGTACATAACTGAGCTGGAGGGCTTGGGGTAATAACTCATTCCCACTCCACCAGCCACAGCCACTCGTGCAAATTTCAACCACACTTTACCCTTGCCTTAACTTGAAGGGGAGTTAAAAGCAAATGCTGAAATCAGTTAGGGATCATTAAAATGCTTTATCCATCCCAGCTGCTTGTGAATTCAGCATAAAGGGAGAGAAAGGCAAACAATAAAAAGGGAGAAATTGAAAAATGGGGAGATATAACTCCTAACTGAATACATAATGAATGCCATGTTAGCAAACACACACGCAATCAGCTCCATCACAGTGTTGGCGCGGCCCTCTCTCTCTCAAAACAGAGCTCCCGTGTCAGACAGGGGAGGTGCATACAAAGCAGACACTGCCACTTAAGAGTTGGCTTTCATCTGTGTGGGTGGGACATGCCAGATAGCCAGTGCTGGCACTATGACAGTAAAGCACTGCCTAAATGTTGGCTCTCTGTTAGCTGGGAGTATTGCTCCTTTTTGGCTGCTGCTTTAAGGCTTGTATTTTGGGCCTGATGACTCACCCAAGGCCTTGTAAAAACAGCCAAACTCATGCAACTGACATTATAATGTATTTCAATAATGGATAATTAATCAGCGCTAATTTCCTCAGCTTGTTTTCACATTAAACCAAGTAGCCTGCCAAATGGCAAGGTGACACTCTGCAGCAAGAGGGTGGACTACAATATCCTTACTGTCCTGGAGGGAGTAAAAAGTGATGCTACACAAACCTGAGAAGAAGCTAAAGACGACTGGGTCAGTGTCAGAAACCTTCGCTTGTTGCCTTTTTTTCAACAGTGAATATTCTCGTCCATCAGGGAGTGCTGTGATTTTGTTTCAGAGTTCCAACTGGTTAGTCTCCGCTGGGATGACCCCTTTTTAGTGCAATGTCAGCAATTTCAGTGAGACATGGGGAATCGTTTGTGGTGATTTGGAAGTCAAGTGTCTTAAGTTCCCTCTTCAAGTGAGCCAAACAATTGTGTGCTATTTATTTTGCGCTACAAAAAGCAATTGTGTCTCATGAAAATAAATCATTCTGACATTAAATCCACCATTACTAAATACCAGTATGAAGTAGAGCTTTGAGTCTGAATATTCATCCAATATTGTTCTTATTGTAATCAAATCGCCTGAAAAGACCAAATCCCACCATGTTAGTCCATCTCTCAGTGCTCTCTGACTCTCCTGCCCCGTCTCTTGGCCTCAGAGTCAGAGTAATTTTCTGACAGAGCTGGGCACTGTACTATTCAGTGTGTGAATGTTACTCAAATGTTATTCAAACAGTAGTAAATAGCGAATTTGTTGGAGACTATAATCAGGTGCAGAGTAATGATTTGCTGCAATTGTGAGTGTGTGTCACATCTACTGAAAATAATGTGTGTCCATGTTTCTTGTAATGAAGGAACATGACACCCAGTACTACAGTGTGGTTCACTGATGTGTTTTAATAGCTGTTATTCATGGCAAAATACAATATAAAAATAAAATGTTTTTTTTCATCTGTATATGTCGACTTTGTGTGCAACTTTTATTTTTATCATTTAATTTGCTAAATTAAAAAACGAGAGAACTTTAATTGAAATTTCATAGCCTTGAATGTATGACTTCTTCAGCCTTTTTGCCCCTATTAAGGGGTCAATGGGCAGAAGGCGCCGTATGCTGTAAAGCTCTTTGAAGCAAATAATGATTTGTGATATTGGGCTATAGAAATAAAACTTTCTTGACTTAACGCACTGTTGTTCTTTTTAGAGACATGAATTAATCATCATGACATAAAATTACCATTAAAGGTGATACTGATTACATTCAGCCCTCTTCCCTCCTCCACTGCTTCACACCACTGCTGTTGCTCAAAGCACATGCTGCCTTAAGTGGTTGCCAGTGCATTGCACAACCTGCACATTTCATCTTTGAGTTGCGTGAGAGTCAGACAGACTCAGTCGTGTCAAGTGATAAATCTTTCCAAGTAGAGTAATGAATTAATTTCGAACCAATAGTGCATATGTGCATTTATGTCGTGCACATTTTGACCTGATGAAACACTGTCAGTGTAGCTGTTAGCAGTTTGCTAACAAAACCTTTAACTTTAGCTTATCGGTCAAGAAGAGAGGTGGCCACCCTGGTTTGGCTTTTCAGCGCTAGAAAGTCCTTCATCTGATCCAAAGAGCAAAGCCTGAACCAATGTTCACCCTGGGCTTGCTCCTCCTTTTGTCGTGGAGCACTTGAGAATGAAGCAAGGCACTTACCGTCAAACTTTGTCCATTTTTTCCACACATACTGGCAACTACTAAGACTCTTGAGACAGAGATACCACAGGATACCAGTGATATACTACTGACTCACAAGCCCTGTTAGAAACAGGAACTGAATCAAAATTTTAATAATTCCTATTTTTTTTAGGAAAAGCCACATTTTAATTCTGCACCTGTCTAAAAGCTCTGTGGATGTTTTCTAACTGTTTGTCTAAATCAAAATGTTATCAATAACACACCTTATATAACACCTTTAATGAAAGAGTCAAACCATTGGAATTATAATTGATGCCAGCATGTGGATTCTCCATCAGACAGACGGACGAATAAGATGTGTAAGATTAAAGAGAAATGATAAAAAAGGTGCTAGAAATGTAGCAACAGGAAGAGATTAAAGGCTGAGGTGATAAAACTAGAGAGACAAGAGAGACAGAGAGGGGAGGAAAGGCATGGCACCCCACTGGTTAAAGGGCAAGATTATGCAACTCCTGGCCCTGAGCCAAACCCCTTTGGCTGCTCATAACCTCAGCAACGTGGCTCTGGGGGCCGCGGGGGAGGAGCAGAGAGGGAGACTGGCCCCCTTAACACATCCATATCCTCCCATCCCTCATCCCAGGCCCCCACATCAGTCCACACTCTCAGCAGCCACCAAGTGTGCCTTCAATCCATCAGACGTGTTTTATTATCACAACTTTCCCCTATTCACAGCATCCAGCCCCACACCATCTGTAAGTCCTGTTCTGACCATGGTCTTCACTTTGGTCCTTGAAAAACCTGGTTCCAGCTGAAAAATGTGAATCCTAACAGAATGTATTTACTTGTTATTACTTTTGGTGGAAACATGAGCTCAGAATTGACAGAGCTGAAAAGTGAACATTGGGTCGATGGAGAGCCAAGGGGCAGTTTTTCTCCATAGAGTGATGTTGACTTGCGGCTGAGTGTGTGTGCATGTGAGTGAGAGACTTAGGGTGTGCGTTTGTGTGTGTGAATGTGTGAGAGAAAAAGCTTGCTAAATGTCAGACAGGCAGTTGGCAGGCCACACAAAAACAGGCTCCTGTTTTTGAGTCAAGCTGACTCATGCCACCTTAAGCAAACAGGGAGTACAGACCAGAGCCTTGTCCCTATGCACGCGCACACACAAACACACACACACACAGAATGCAACGCTAACAAGGCAACATCTCACAGGTCTAAACAGCCTCTCCGGTTTCTGCTACGTCTCTGTTTGGCTTTGATACACACGGTTCTGTCTGCTTCACCAGTGACCTAGTGCAGAACTGGAGCCCTGTGCTGCCAGTCGAAAAAGCCGATGTGAACACATTTATTGGGTCATCTGGAGAAAAAAATGAATGCGAAAGTGCCCATAAAGGTAAAATCCACTAACAAAACTCCATTGTTTCCCACAGCCAGTAAAAGCAGAGAGAAGGAGGGCGGGAGTGACACAGTGAGGATTAAAAAAGAGAGAGAACGAGGAAAATCAAGTGTGAGAGAAGCATGAAGTGAAGAGAAAGAGAGCTTTCAGTAGGAATTATATCCAAAGTTAGTGTTTTTAGGGGAAGGTGAAATCCAGAAATACATATAGACCCTGGATTAGGGGGTGGTGGCCCTCCGGGAACGTGCAGGAAGGGGCGCCTCGTCCACATAAACACTTATTTCCTGTCCTGTGTCAGACAGAGAGCTTAGACCATTGTCTTTGTGTATCTGCGTGTGTGTGTGTGCACAACTAAAAGACAAAAAAGGACACAGTAACAGCATGGTGGGTGGGTGCGATGGCTGAAATTCAAAAAAGCTCTGGTCCGGTTGACCTCAACGCAAGACCCACACCTCAGTGAGTGTGAAGGGAGGTGGGGGCGGAGGAGGGTCAGGAGACGGGCAGCAGCGTGGGTTGGGGTAATAGCCCGAAGACTGTTTGGGTCATAACGCTCTCATTACCATGACAACCTCAAAGCCCATTTCCTTTTAGCGCCTGTTGCTCTTGTGTAGTTGCCCACCTGCTGTCACATGTCCACCTCAGAGAAAAGACGGCTTTCAAACACAGTCAACCTGTGGCACATCAAGAAACACCACAGTCACAATCCATGTTTTCCAAGGCAAGATTACAAACCTCTCATATGTGCCTTCATTCATACGTGAAACAGAAACTTGAAATCTAACCCTTACTGTGTTTTACTGCAGCAGTTTCCTACATGAAGTTTATATAATGGCCTCCATAACTTACTGGCCCTGAATGTCTCTAAGAATTGTGTGTTGGTATGTCCACTACCTTGATGCAAACTGAAATATCCCAACTACTGGATGCCATGAAATTTGGCATAGACATTTATGGTACACCAGGGATGAATCCTAATAACTTTGATGATCCCTGACTTTTCCTGTGGTGCAACCAACAAGACAAAGTTTTCGCTTACCCTGTGAAATATCGCAACACAAAGAACATTCATGGTTTTCGGACAACATGTCCTTGGTGGTGGTACTCTGACTTGATGCTCTATGAGGTACACATGGGTGTAGTAAAATTTGTAGAGTAAAAATAGCTCAATAATTATTTTTAAAAAAAATGCAAGAAATGTAAGAAATGTAAACCATGAAATGTAGTACGGACATTTATGTTCCCCTCAGGATGAATTGTAATCACTTTGTTGATCCCTTAACTTTTAATCTGGCACCATCATTAGGTCAAAATTTAAGTGTGTCGTTTATAACTGCACATCAGCCATGACATTCCCATCAGCCTCAGCTGTACTTTGCTTTTAGTGCTAATTAGCAAATGTCAGCATGCCTGTCTGACATCAGCACATCAGCATTGTCATTGTGAGTATATATAGCCGCTGGCATGGCTGTACAATCGAACTGTTATTTAAACCTGTTTTTTAATGCTGTGATGATCTACTATCTAACTCCACTCTATTTGCAGTGCAGGAGGAATCTCAACGATGGATATCTCAAAGCTAAACTATCTGCATGGCTATACATCAATCACATGTGTGTCTTTTTGGAAAATTAGGTGAAATTTGGGTAAAACTGGGTAAAAATGTTAGATAAAATTTTGGATAAAATTATTTCTAATTACTACTATAAATACACTTTAGCATTCAGTGACTTCAGATGGTCTGATCTGCCTTGCATATAACACAGAAGTAAGTGTATCTCAGTGAAGTCTTGCGGATGATGAGACTGAACATTTGAACTTTTAAGCCATGTGCTTCACTCCATTATCAGCCTAACAGAGGCTAGAAAACCACCAGCAGGCTTCGGGTATCTTGGTGTCCTATCTGTTTCTCTGGCAGGTGGGAATGAGGCTGTTCTCAGTTGCCGGCCTTTCCCTGGTTCTCCTCGGACTGAGCCGTTAGATAGGATGGTGTCAGCGGAGATAGGAGCAGGAGGCAGCCCTGCAGACAGCTGGTAATGATGTCCTCTCACACGCTGCACCCTGTGGATAATGGCTGTGGCGAGGCCCGGCGCGTAGAGCGAGATGAAGCAGAATAGTCGGCATAACAGAGACCAGGGTGCAATCGTCTGAGCGGCCGTGTCTAGTCATCTTGCTCTGATTCTAGGCTACCACGGGTAAGTCAGCGTAGCGTGTAGCTCATTTCACACTGTGATTCTCTGTCTCCTATCTAGATCTGCTCACTGCCAGATTGAGTTTAAAGGAACACAATTAAGTATTTTTTCCAGATGTGATGAGAAGTTATAAGATTGGATAACTTCTCTGCGCTCTGTTTTCAATGGCAGGAGCTCAGCTTGGCCTTAGATCCGACTCTGAAACAATAGCATTCATGGCGCCAGGATACATGCATCTCTTTTATCATTCTGACTGAGCCTTATGTCTATCTGAAAGTGGCTTTTAAAATTGCATACCTTGATTTCCAGCTCCAAAAAACATTTTCACTTAGTGACATTTTCTTTCAGGAGGAAAAAGGAAAAAAACTAGAGTGTGCCATGGCCGATAATAGCTCCACACCTGTCAGTGTTCTCCTTATGAATTTCCTGTGTGCCCTGTCTGTGTGACAGTGAGGAGCAGAGCTGCGGTGTCAGCTGCTTCATGGATGAGGACATCATGAAGGCCCAAGAGCTAGATAGCTCAATTACACAGCGCCGCTACTCCTGTACTACTAACGACAGATTGACTGGTCGGATGGAGATTTAAAGGTGTACAGACGAAGACACACACACACACACATACACACATATCTTGCCCAATGCATCAAGTCTTCAGTTCAGCCTGGCTGCTTCTGTGTCATTCTGTGTGTGCATATATGTGTGTGTGTGTGTATGTGTGAGTGTGTGTCTGTGTTGCCTTTGTTTAGGGGCCCTCGGTGGACGGTGCAAAGCTGACCTGGTGGCAAAAGAGAGGAGGAGAAGGGGAGTGGAAAAGCCAATTAAAGGAAAGATCACTTGTGTGTCTGCTGGAGTGTCTCTGAGAGCCTCTCACGGTTAACCTTTCCAGCTGGAGAGTGAGGAAACGAGAGAGGAACGAGGGAGAGGATGGAGAGGAAAAACCGGCCAGGGAGATCAGGCGTTTCGACTTTAATGGTCCCTCAGTGTTAGAGTGAAGCTGGTTAATTTGCCTTTCCTTCTCTGGGTGCTGCAGGGTTTAGCTTCTGTCAGGCCAGCGTTCTGCAAGGAACTTATGCAGGAATAATAGAGGCCACATGGATGTGAGATATTGTGTGTGTGTGTGTTTTGCAAGGGAAAGAGTGTGCTAGCAAGGCAGATTTTTTGTGGAGATTTTGGCTTTCTGTAGTATTTGATTTGATTTTACACTTTAGCTAGAGATCACGCAGTGCTGACATCAAAAGTAAATGACTTTGACTCTGCATGAGTTGCTGTTGCCTCTGTGAGTGTGTGCGAGAAAGCACCATTGTGTGAGCTGTTGCTCTTTGCATTTGTGATTGCAAAGCCAAGAGTGTGTGCCATGCGTCATAGCAGCTGAAGACAACACAAATTGGGGCTAAATTAATGGGCATGTGTGCATGCATACGAGTGTGTGTGTGTGTGTGTGTGATTGGGGGGCAGGGTTTGCGACTGACAGTGTGTGGCAGCATAAATTGGGGTTAGATTAATGCGATGCAGATCTGCCTCTGTGCTCTGACCCTCATCAGGGCAGAGATGAGCTGTGTATCTCAATTAACCTCTGCAGCACACGGAAAGCATATATACAAACACGTACACACAGAGACACACACGCACACAAAGCAGGATGCTTCTGCCAGCACATCGCTGATACACAACATGCACAGATGTAATCACAGTAGAACTCAGAGACAAGACAGAGAGCGCTAACAAACACTCTGCATTAAGAAACAGTCGCAGACATTGTTTAGAAGTACGTTCTCAACTCTGTGTGTGTCTAGGGTTGGGTTGGGTAGTTCATCCTGTCATGGTCCAACTACAAGGAAAAAAAGTAGGACCGGTAGCATGCTGTCTTCTCTCCTCTCTAATTGTATGCATGGCATGTAGATCCCTGCAGTGCCGCCAGAATGATTGCAATTAAAGGGAATCCCTCCTTCTACCCTCTCCTCCACCCTCTTTCTCACACACACACACACACACACACACGCACTTTCTCTCTCCCACACACACACACATACACCTCTCCAGTCCTCCCTCTTCCATTGACGGCTACTGCCGCTGGTGTGAAGTAGCACCACCCAGACTGGAGTGGTGTTAATCAGAGTAGAGAGTCACAAATATCTTTCTCCTCCTCCATCCATCCTTCACTGTCTTCACTGCTGCCTTTCACTGGATCATCTCTCTCTCCCCCCGTCTCCCTCTTCCTAAACACACAGGAGATTGAAAAGAAGAGAGAGTGAGACAGGAAACATGTGCGTGACCTTCAGGATTTGCTTTACATGTGAATTCCCTTGATGGAAATCCATACAGAATACAATATAAGACATTTCTATATAGATCATGAGAAGTGGCAGAGAGCCAGTCACAGTAGGTGAGACCCTGTATTTACAGTTTTTGTGTTGAGCTGTTGCTTTTGTTATCTCAAAGTGCAGCGGTGCACACTAGCTGCACGCATTACCAGTAATCATGTAGTGGACAATTGTGTGGCAACTCAGTTAAGATGTGAATTCAAGGAGCATTTCTTACGAGGTCAAAGGAAAAGACATTGCTCCTCCCAATGGCAAGAGGCAGCATTGCACAAGGATGAGGCACGTAAAGGTGAGAGAAAAATGAATGTAGAGACACATATGGAGTTGGCTGAGTCTTGGTTGAAGGTTAATGAGTTTGACCCTTTTATTTTGGCAGGCAAGCATGTAAGACATTGAAAACGGAATGAAACTGAAAGAGAAACACAAAGCCATTTTTTGGTTTTGCTGGTGGTTATTTTTCTTAAAATCATACACAACAGACAAGATTTCACACTTTTTTTTTAGTGAATACCTTGATTTCAGAGGAGTAGATGCAAAATATGACGCATAAGAGAGCGGAAGAGACAGAGCGTGTGTTGCTATTCTTCTCTGTGTGTCTGTGTGGCTGGCCCGCTGACTGGCCCAGATGTTGGCTAATTAACACCAGTGTTAAAGACGCTCTTCATCTGGGTGATTAAATAATCAAATAATTAATTCATTAAGCAGGGGCTTGCACTGCCTCTTATGATCTCTGGCACACAGCCTGTCGGGGTGGGAGGAAGAGGGGTGAAGAGGTGCAGGAGGGTGGGAAGCAGACTGCTGAGAGACAAGGGAGGGCCAGAATGACAAGTGGGGAACTCAGCATGTCAGCCAAAAAAGGTATATTTCAAGTTCAGAACGGCATCTGTCATGGATACAGATGAATTTATCTGTTTTAGACAAAACAGCATGTCTGGTGGCAGAAGGAAGGACCACTATTTCCCATTGTGCTAGAGCTGAAAGCCTTCATCAAACAGATTAGACTGCAGTGACGGGGCAGGGAGCTCTCACACTATAAAATAGTCATAACTCTAAAACCCCAAATGCACACGTGGGCCTCTGTATTTATATGTTTCATTATCTTCCAAGGCAAATTAAATTAAACAAAAGCCAAATCCAGTGGAAGAAAAACTTCTTCTCTCTCTCTCTGTGTCGGTGTGTGTGTACATGCGGGATTGTGTTAGAGACAGAGAAAGATCATCTCTCATTACTCGGGGAGAACATTGCCCCACGTTAACAGAGTCAGACCAGACAGATAGATGGAGCAGAGATATGAGCTGATGGGGGCCAACAGGGAGGAGAGACACAGAGGGATGAGGAGCGTGACAAAGATGTTTCATCATGCTTATTTCCACTGGTGCAAGGTGGTAGCATCAGCTGGGCAGGGTCGGTGGTGGTGGGGTGGAGGGGGTGGCATGCAGCACCTTCAAACAAAGCCATGTACCTCATACGCGCACACACACTCGCTCACTCACACACACACGTCCAGGCTTCCGCAGCCCTCATTTTAAACACTCCTTTAGCCATAATCATTTTCATATAATTCACTTTCATACAATTCCTTCTCCTAATCATTATCAGGCCCACTAACGTCTTAATGACTTCATAAATTTAAGCTATAAAAAGTAATGGAGAAAGACAAATGAGATAATTAGGAATAAATCTTAGTGGAAAGCCATTTATCAAAACATGGAGAGGCCCTGAATATTCCCCACCATTAGGCTCTGCTGTAATTAACACGGGCTCTCAGTTATGAAGGAAACCTGGTAGCAGAGATATTAAGATCCAAAAGCCTCACTGTTATTAAATTGACCGATGAATCTGCGACGTATAATATGATGTGGATTATTAGGATCCTTTTTAATTAAAAAGAGCGTTAAGATTTTTTTTTTATATTTAAATTTTTAACGCTTTAATGGTGGCTTGAACTCATCTCTCTGTGGTTATGGGGCAATGAGACGGAGAGAGAGAGTAAAAGAGAGAAAGAGAATGAAACAGAGGGAGAAAGAAAGTGAGTGAATATCTGTGTGTGTGTGCTGTGTGTGTGTGTGTGTGTGTGTGTGGGAGAGGAAGAGAGAGCAGCAGCAGCGCAAAGAAAAGCAATCTCTCACACTCATACTTTCATACTCTCCTTTGGTGGAGACTATGTAAGTACAAGAGAGAAAATGGTATTCTAATTTAACAAACTCCTAACTAATGCATATATGGACTAATGCATATACAGACAAGACACTATTAATTCTTATTATCTTTAAAAGTGTAAAATGTAATGTAATGGTTTGCTCTGATTAGTGAGAGTAAGAATCACATTCAGCGTTTTTTTAAATTAAAAACGGTATTTCTGCACTCTCTTTTCTCGCTCTCTGTCTCTCCCTCCACACACACACACACACACACACACACACACACACTATCTACTCCTTTGTCCTTTAAGGACAGTCAGCCTCCATACTTTCAAAAGGATGTCATCGAAAAAGTCTGGGATTTTCCTTTTCTTCTCCCTTGACCTTCAGTCTGGTTCTGGTTCTTAAACAATGGGCCTCCTTTAAGATTCATCAGATCTCCATTGATTTTTGTTTCCCTCAATTCAAAACGTACTTATTCCGCCTGTGACTTATTTCAAAATGATAATTTGAATGTATTATGTTGACTGGACAGCCCTGCATATTTGACATCATTTTGTCCATATCAACATATAGAGAAATTGCAAAGCCTCATGAAATTGCAGATGTTTTCATTTGAATAAAAACACATATTTTTAACAATAACTAATTATACTGGATTGCTTCAGGATATAAGGCCTTGAATCAGTGCATTCAGATAAAATGAATTTATTTCACTTTCAACTGTAGATGAAAAAGGAATGCACTTTCCTCGTACAATGCCCTGTCTTGTGACATTCACTCTGCAATGAAACAGAAAGCAGCAGCCAGTCAGAGGCAGACTGTCTCACAGAGAGGAAGAAGAAAAAGAAGAAGCCCGAGTAAGTGTGTTCTTCAACATATAGAATCTGTAAAATGCTTTTGAGGGGAAAGTACTCTGCTGCCTTATGCAAATTATCTTCATATAAATGACATGCCAACCTCCAATCACTGACCAATTAATGACCTTCGGGGGCATCTTGTGACACATCAACGGCACTAATTTATACTTGACAGGTCCCCTGGTGCGTGCCGGCAAAGTTCGTGTGTGTGTGTGTGTGAGTCTGAGGTCCCCTTCTGCACCAGTTGAGCTCATTACCATGGAAACCCAGTTTGCACATGTGTCACCAAAGCGAGTATCCTCATCATAACATACTGCTTGTGTTTTTTTAATTTCATTTGTACAATATCCCACTCGCATGTTCACATCTCTGGTGTGTGTGTGTGTGTGTGTTTGTCCATCTCAGTCCAGTTTTGGTCCAGCTGATCTCTCCTAATGTCTACACTGTATCAACTCCATCAGCCTTTGTTATGTCCTATCAATCACTGTAGTTAGTACATCTCTCTGTCTGTCTCTACTACGAATGTGTCTGTGCTTGTGAGTGTGTGTTTATGTGTGTGTGTGTGTGTGTGTGTGTGTGTGTGTGTATGCGTGTGTGTGTGTGTGTGTGTGTGTGTGTGTGTGTGTGTGTGTGTGTGTGTGTCATTCACTCCCTAACTGCCTTATCAGACTTCTGCACCAGCAGCTCTCATTAGAACATTAATTGAAAAAGTGTAATTAATCCTGAGAGGTGGTTAGACTGGACTCTGGCCAGAGAGGGAAGAAGAGAGAGAGGGGTGGACAGGGAAGTGGGTGTTTAGTATGACCCAACACTGCCCCCTGTTGTTGCTTCACGGCGTCTCTGCACTTCTTTGCAGCCAAGACGATGCTGCTGGTTCTGCTTCCACTCTTCATCCGCCAGCTACACCTACAATTTGTCTGAAATGTCTTAAATAATTTTAATTTGTATTTTTATTTAAAATAATTAAATCACACTGAGGGGAGTGTTTTATTGCAGGGATTATAAATATAATAATAATATAATAAAAAAAATCAGGTTTCAAATTTAATTTTGAATTCTTACTAGAAAACACAGATATACAATTGAACACAAGAGTGATGTAAATATACTGTTCTTGGCTCTATGTGTAAATATATTTTTAACACTACTTATATGTTTTGTGTTATATGTGCCCAGTGTGAGCTACATCAAAGACAGATTTTCATTGTATTGCAATGGACAGCTGCCTGTTTCCTGATTTCTGATGATGATGTCATAAAAAACAATTATCACATTTTGGAAAAAATAAAAAGCACATTAATTATTCCATATTTAATCAGTTTTTCTTATTAAGGAGGTTTTATAACCAAAACTTCAGATTCCAGGGTTTAATAATTCATTTTCTGTGCTGATAGTGAGCGACAAACTGACACACAGGTGCTCACAAAGACTATATGGCAAAATGAGGATGAGGAAACTGAAATAAATGAAGAGAGGAGTTTTGTTCTCTTTCCTCCGTGCCCCCCGCAGAGTGGAGAAGGTTGGTGAGCCGAAGGAGAAGGAGAGGAAGGAGGAGCAGAAGGCCTGCTCTATTATTCTAATCCTTGGTTGTGTCTGGGTGACCTTTGGAGGGATGATTGTTTCTCATTTAGGAGTGTGAGGTGTGATCTTCCCACCCATTTGATCCCACTCACCTGACCTTTGTAAATTGGCTGTTAAGCATATCGCAACTCGACCCTCATGCCTCACACATGGCCTGTCAATACACACAAGCCGAGCAAACGCACCCTCACAAGTATTTAGGCACTTAGACACACTCACATATATAGTGCAGTATAGACACTTACACACAATCTTTTTGGATAGGTGCCTATGGATGCTTTGTTTTCTGTTCATTGCTGTATTTAATTCTCATAAAATCACTGCAATACTAATTCATTTTTTTCTCTTGGCATGAAAAAAAGGAAGAAAAATGTCATGTGATTTTGAACATATGTGATATTTTTCTTGTCACACATACACATTTTGGTTTCAGGCTGATTTATATGCATATTAAGTATTCTATCAAAAGAAAAAAAAAAGACAAGAAAAAAAAAACATAATAAAATTGTCCATTGTGCCGATCACCTTTTCTTGGCTTGGTTAATGAGTGGCAGGGCTGAATGGCAGTGAGGTGATTTTTCCATCAGACTGATGAGAGGAGAATTAAAGCCCCACAGCTTGGGGTCTGCAGCACCATTACAGAAGGAAGAGGGTCTGAATTCATTTGGCCTGGCCACGATTCTAATTAACAACTCAATCCCACACAGCCACAGAGAGAGAGAGAGAGAGAGAGAGAGAGAGAGAAAGACAGACAGACAGAGGAGAGAGGAGAGAGGGAGGGAGAGGGAGCTATATTGTGTGGAAGCATCTCTCTGCTCTGGAGAAATGTCAAAAAGATTGGTTCATCTTTAATTACACAGCATAGCTACACTATAATTTTTACACCTCCTGCCTTTTCAGGTGGCCCATTCTTCTTCATGTGTTTGTATCTGTTTTGTTCTAAATATCCAAACAGCCTCTACTTTTACTGCGCTCTCTGTCCTTCCCCTCAGTCCCTTTGCCTCTGCCCGAATTTATCCCGCACTGTGTTGTCCGTGGCACAGTGTGCCGTGCGTCCCGTGGTGCTCTAAAGCTGCAGGCTTATGGGGGACATTTCATTTCCCTGGATTAAAAGGATGATTTCATTAGCCTCCACGGGTGTCAGGTTTCAATCTAGGGATTAAATCCTGCAGATTAGAGACTAGGGCTATTCTCCAGCATCTCATTAATATCTAATAGCACAAGAAATGTAATTTGGAAAGCTTGTCTTTCTGATTACTAAGCATATGTATGCTTTGCTCTTTAAGACCATAAATTGGGCTTTGAACACTGTCTGTCTCTGTTCAGGGTTTAGTCCTCATCCCTGGGCAGGGTCGCACAGGCAGCCTCCTTCACAGTCAGCCACACAAGGCACAGCTCAGGAAGGTCAAACTGCGGGCAGCAACTTTTAACTTGCTGCCAGCGATGTTGATCATTTTTCACCAAATCACCCGCTAAATGCTCAGAAATTCTGCAGTCGCAAAGCTTTATTGAAGCCCCACTAGGTCAGAGCACATCTCAGTTGTTCCTGGTCTCGGGGGAGAGCTTGCCCTGAGATGTGACTTCAGCAGCAGCAAGGATGCCTTCTCCTCCCTCTTCTCCTTCTTCTTCTTCTTCTTCTTCTTCTTCTTCTTGCCTCGCAGAACATTACAGCGCTGTCCCGTCAGCGTGTGCTGGCCCGGGCCGGTCCCCACAGAGGCCTGCTCTGAGTGCTGTGTGCCTCCTGTCACTCAGAATGCCCCTCAGCAGCCTCCCTCTCTGATGAAGTATGGACAATGGAGAACAAGGTGGGCGCAAGGGGAGCCAGCCGACTTAATGAGCCAATTTCTCAGATAATAAGATTGGTGGATATGCTAATATTTCTACCTTAAGGAGATAATTATGATGTAGAAGATAGAATATTTTATCTTAAAGCGACAGTGCACTGGTCCCAAACCTATCTGTGATTTTTTTCTTTCTTATGGAGGGTATGGGGAGGGGAGGAGTGGAGGGAATGGTGGTGGTGATGGTGGTGGGGGTCGGTTGATGTTCAGTTTTCTGTGTTTGAGCTGTGGGACAGTGGAAAAACAATGCCAACAGAGCCTTGATGCTTTTAGTGTGTCGTGTGTTTTTGGGCTGAGCCTTTGATCATGCTGAGCATTTGACACAAGGAGGAGAGGCAGGGGACTTTCAGCCTTCATAAATATTTATCTCATTACTGCAGGCGAAAAATCACAGAAGAAAGGATAAGGAGATATCAATTGATCTTTATTGTTAATTGACCCAAAAGTATACTCTTAAAAACTGAACAACAAAAACATTGTTCATTGCCTTATTCTCCAGCTGTCCCCTCCTCCCCTCCCTCTTGTGTCTTAGTTTCTCATACAAACTTAGTCAACTTTTTTTTTCTCCGTCCTCAGGCTCTTGTATAACTCGGTCGTAATTTTGTTTTTGTGTTTAACTTTCTTATCGACACAAAATCCCCCCCCCCCCCCACACACACACACACACACCCCACCCTCAATTCCCCAAATGGAAAATGCTCTGCCACCTTGATGTGTGTAACTAGAGGTTAAATGATAAAATGTGTTATTGAAATGTATGCCTGCTGATTACAGCTGTAGTTCGTGGCCCATTCTAAATAGCCGGGGGCAGACAGAAGGAGCGATAGGTGCCTTGTGGGTTAACAGTTTAATAAAGGGGGAGGGAGAGAGAGGGATTGAGTGCTGCTAGTCCAACTCTCTCTCTCTCTCCCTCTCCCTGCTATTTCACTCTTTCCCTCTCTCTGCCCTGTGTTTTACTGTTTTAATTAGGCCATAACAAGCTCAATCATGTAATTAAGAGCTCAGCTGGACCAGAAAACAAGTCAGCCATTAGGCCCCGACCAGCCCAGATTACCCACAGCAGCTGCTAAATTCAAATAGATATAACACGCAGATGCCCACATATGGATGTGTCACAGATTGGGGAAATCGCTCCTGTTCTACTTCTTCTAAAAAACTTCAACTGAAAATTGTAAGACTCTACTGGTACTGTAGCAGCCTGCACAAATATTTTGACAAAAAAAAAAGTTTTTATATCAGCCAAGGTTTAAGCCAGCAAGATTAAATGTACACACACTTGACAGCATGCATGTACACACACACAGACACACACACACACTTCTGTGTCTGTACTAAGAAGAATCTCTGCAGTGACAGGTATCCCCCAGGTGTTTTGTTTCACAGAAACACTTTATTTTCTTTGTTCCTAAAAAAGTGCAAAGTGAGAGTGACAGCATGATGTTTTTTTTTTTTCTTTTCTTTTACGGAACATACACACACACACACACACACACAAACACACATACACACTTACGCATACAAATCTCTTTATCAGACTGATGGATGTGAGCAACTCCCTCACCTCCTCTCAGTGAGCGCAGCAGCCTTTTGTGCCTCCCTACTGAGCCAGCGTTGGCTAATAGAATTCATGTATATGTAAAGATTCTTGCATCCCATTATGTACAATAAACTGCTTGCTTTATCCGTGGCAGCACCTGGTGAGTGGCACAATCTGCCAAACACATCCTTTCCAAATCAAATTTATTTAGTTAGACCTCCATTCAAACCCACTCATGTAAGCTATCATGTTACACTCTGATCTGAAATAACTACAGGCGGGAATCTCATTCATTTCATATTCACAGTGCTGCCGCACCCAGCGCTCTTACAGGCCTGTATCAGTAAATTGTCAATTGTAGATGCTCTGCCACGCAACATTACAATGCAAACAAGGTTAGTTTTCAAACACCTGATTTGAATAAGCTCAACAAGGAAACATATCAGCCGGCGCTGCTTCAATGGTCTTTGTATTGCTTCCAAGAGAGGTGAGGGAGGGGAGGAACGGAGGGAGCAGACGGAGGAGGTGCGGGGACACTTTTGCAGGCAGGGTGATGCTGGGCCGATAGCACTGGAGGAATGGCAGTTAATTTGAATATGGCACCTCAAGCCACAATGATCATTATCATCACCAATTCAAGGAAATAAATGAGAAGAGGGGCTCCAAAAATAGCGTTCAGAGCCTTTTGTGCATAGCAGGTAGGCCCGATGGGGGTGGGTGGGTGGGGTGGTTGTGGGGGCTGGTGGTGTTCACTTGCTCATTATCCAGGGCTGGGCTGAGGGAACGCAGGGATCGAGAGAGAAATTGCATTAATGTGACCACGGACACTCTTTTCATAAGCACCCCCACACACACTCACTCTCTCTCTTTCTCTCTTTTTCTGCCCCTTGCTTTCTCTCTGTCTCTCACTCTCACTATATGCCCTGTTTAATTTGAGTGCCAGCGGGAGGTAATTTAGCCATGCTGCTGTCACCTGCAATGAGGCCAGAGATAGGGGTGGAAACGGTGAGAACAGATTGAAACTAGTGATGCTTGAGACCTTTCCTTTCACTCTCCTCACCCCCTCCCTTCCATCCCCATCATCTTGTCACCTCTATATCTCTCTATATTTCTTCATAAACGCTAATAGCCCTGTTTCAATCTCCCTTTCTTCTTTTGGACAGCACATATCCTGCATCCCTCCCATCCCTCTCCTGTCCAGCATCCCTGCATTGCCTCTCTCTCTCTGTGTCCCTACCCTCTGCACTTTTCGGCACCCTCACCCCTCTCCACTATCATCCCACTGTCCGGCTCTCCTCGCCGTACATCCCTCGTCTCCGTCTGAGGGTGGAGGGGATGGTGTTTGGTGAGTCATCCTGGCAGTCGTTTGATTCATGCTGCTCCAGGCTCTCATCTCCCCGGAGAAATTACTAGTCATTTTAATCGGACCCACGTCTCTAATTCATTACACAACCCCATCCTGACACAAGCACGCACACATACATCCACGTGCACGCTGAAAAACCTCTCAGTCAGATAGCTACCTTCACATAGTCACCTCCGTCTTTGGTGTCAAACGGCACTTAACATCCCTGTCAGTCAAACATACTCAGAGGAGAGCTGAAGGAGAGAACGAGAGAGGGGAAATGGGGCGAAGGGGGGTATTTAGGCTGCAACTCATTTCTCATCACTTTCCCACACCATCTATTAGTTCTCCACTTAGTCCTCTCTTCTATACCATCTGTTCTTATCTCTCTGCCTTCCTAAATGGGTTCCTTACTTCCCCTCTTAAATCCCATCATCCCATTCCCTGTGTTCTTTAGCTCTGAGGTTCACCGTTTAACAGATGCACTTCTGCTGGAAACGGAAAGTTGACAGTGAGAGGTCTGTGCTGTTCAAAAAAATCAATAGTGTAATCATTTAGATTGTGATTTTGCTCTATAATCTCACCAGTGATACCAGCAGTGCACTAGCACAGTAAGCTTTTTTCATGATGGACATTTTGTCTGTTAAACACAGGTGTAATTAATAACATTAGGATTGCTTTCCAGTCCCAGTTTCAGGGCCTTATTAAATTTTCTGCTGTAAAAATAAGACTGACTTGTGCAAAGTAGAGGTCTCTTTCTCTTGAGCATATCAAATCTATTTTTATGGACATACAAAAATAATGAGATTACATTACTGTTGAAGTACTCAATATTGAATGCAATAATGTAATACATTTTAACAGTTGGTTTCATTACCAATTAACCTTTATTCTTTTCTTATCTCAAATATGCAAAAATATGCAGACTATGAAATGCAAGAAAGTACACACACAATTTCTATGAGCAACAAGTGATCACACGACTTATTTATACAGTGTGTTCTGTCAGACCAACAGGTCAAAACACAAAGATCTCAGAAAACTGACAAGCTGGTGCCAGCAAATATTTGGCATTTGTGCTTAATTAAGGGCCTGTGATTAAGCTTTTATCAAAATAGTTGGTGATCAATTTTCTGTCGATAGACTAAAACTAATAGTTTCACATAATAATTGAAATTATAATCGTGAAAAAACAGAAACAGCTCACAATGTTCAAAGATATATTCACACCAAGAAATACTCTTATTAGAAGAAAAATGATAACCTCCTCATGGTGTAAGAAGTGGTGGTTTTCCCTTCAGACAGAACTGTGTTAGCAGAGTTAGTAGTAGAGACCTGTATGATGTCGCTGCATTGTGTTACACTAATATTTTTTGCATTACTTTCAGGATACGAAGTCTTTCTTGTAAACATGCAGATTACATTCAAAGGCTGTCTGCTGTTGGTTGCCAGGTTTGCCTTTGTCTGCCTCTTCCACCTGCCAGGCTGTGTTCAGTCTGCACATTGTCAAGGCTGTCGTAAGCTTTTTGTCCACTGGTGAGATGGGGTTGTATTGTGTAGTTACATTTGTGGATCACATAACTGATCAAATGATCTTTTATTTGTATATCATTATGTTTTGTTGCATATAATTTGGTTGGATCATCATTGTTCTGATGGCCCTTATTGTATTTAGTTACAGGAAGTTTATGGAAATGACTTCTGTGAGCTCCTGCTTGAAAAACAATGTTGTCTGAATATTTGAATTGAAATCTGCATTTGTACAGATTTTGCATGTTTTTTCATGGTCACTTCACAATTTCCTAGTGAGGTTATTTTGATTCTGTGGTGTTTTTCTGGATTGGGGCCTCTTTGTGAAGATGAGTTTAAAAGCAAGTACTTTAGCATCTGCAGCAACATATCCTTAAAATATTACATTTCAATTATGCAAAATTATTTAATACAATATTAATGGTATTAAAAAATAATTCCAATTTATTTTTGAATGACATATCACTGGCCTTAATGCCATGGAAATAATTCAGCACAATAAAACATTAAATTTACAGTAATCAAAGCCAGGAAATACACTACAAATAAATAACAGACACTGAGTTAGTAGCTGGTGATATTTATGAGGTCATGACACATAAATCACACAGTATAAATAAGATAAATAATCAACCTGGAGGAAAACGAGAGGGCCTACAAGAGGCAGAAAGATCTGCATGAAAAGACGAAGACAAGATCACACTGCAGCTTCACTGACAACATAAACCAATTAAAAGACACCTACATACACACACACACTCACACACACATGCATAACCTCTTGGAGTGGCACAACAGGGTTAAATCCAGGGTGAAAATACTCAGCTCTGTGCTTGAGGCTGTTTTCCTAATTACAGGGTTTTGGTGAAAAAAAACCTTTAGTGGCCACTTGCAGGGCATCATCATCATCATATTCTCTCCCACACACACATATACACACACACGTACATCAGTTTGTGTATGTTATGTAATGCTTGTTTACTGGGGACCAGAGGTAAGTAGTCGTGACAGTATAAAGGCCAGGCGGGCAGTTTGCTGATGAGAGGTGAGGGTTAGAAGAGAAGGGGCCATTGTGTTGGAGCCGGCTGGGACAACAGAAGAGGCTTCTCCTGGCTTTAATTGGCTCTTTACATGGAGGAGAGGTTCATGGTGTGTCAGTCGTCCTTCCCCAACCTCTCCTATCCCCTTCACTTCCCTTTTCTCTTCCTCTCTATTTCAGAGGGGAGCTGTGATGGGTCACTGATCAGGATTAATGGCTATGTCTTTTTGATTCTCATCCTTTTATAATGTTTCCCTTCTTTCTCATTCTTACTGTGGGAGAATATTAAAGATGCTGTGTGGTTAATTGCGAAATTGATCATTTTAATGATTTCTTTTGAACACATAGATACTTATCTCCAGAATTAAAATGAAACAAACACCTCTTTTTAAGTTCCTACATATCCAAAATTCCCCCCTCTGTTCCTCCTCATGCTCTGTTAACTCCCCCCACCATCCCGACGTCATCAACCTCCCTTTTTAAAGATTCCTGAAAGCAAGCCAAGGTGTACAGTTGACAGTTGACAGCAGGCTCTAGTGATTAAGTCTTTTCATTGGCTAATTAGCCCCTACAGCAGTTGCACACAGGCGAGGCAAACAAGGACCGACTCACCAAACGATCAAAGACACAGCCTGTCAGGAGGCTCAAACACTCTCTGTACCTGTGGGACAGTCACACAGAGGCACACACACACGCACTCGTACCTGTGGGACGACCTCTCTCTCTCTGTCTCAAGCACACACTGACACACACACACACACACACACTCATCATATATGTCGTACCTGTGGGAGATTCCCCGGTGTCTCTCTTATTCCTGAGCTGACGTGATGCACACACACACACAGGGACACATTTTAACACAGTCTGACACAAACACACTTACTCTAAGCACTTAATCAGTACTGAAAAGAGGGCAAGAGAAACAGAATAAGGAGGAAGACGTATTTGTTATCCCACAGTGTCTCCCCAAGAGATTATAGATTTTTTTAAAAATATATATATAGCTGCCGTTAACTCAGATTTGTATAAAAAGGCAGACTTATGATCTGATCGTGATATGAGACAAAACAAAGATGAATCATATCAACTGAGGCACCCTTGACCCTAAACACTGTGGTTGAACTTGGTGTGAGTATATGTATGAGTGAGACATGAAGAAAAAAACTTAACAAATCTTATTAAATGTTATTTTACTTTACTACTTGCTTTGGATTAATTACACATGATACTTGCTCTAAGAAGTGAAATTGATCTAAGAAATGAAAATCCTGTGTGCCCAGTTGAGATTTTGTATTTTACCACTTTGCTTTTTGAATCTGGAATTGTTATTGTCCTTTGTACAATGAATCATGCAATCATGTTTAACAGGACATAAAAAGAGAATGGATTAACACGACTGATGCATAAAGGCTGAAATGACTTTTCACACACACAAAAATTCAAAAGAATAGTTAGACATTTTGAGTAGTACTTTTCTTGCCGAGAATCAGATGCAGGGAGTTGATACAACTCTCTGTGTCTATATGCTTAACATGAAGTTACAGCAGTTGGTCAGCTTGGCTTTGTACAAAAACTGGAAACGGGGGAAATAGCTGGCTAAATGTGAATGGTGAGTTACAAAGGTGCTGGTTTGTGTATTTTGAAATATTTGGATAGAACCAGGACAGCTGTCTTTCCTCCTGCTTCCAGTCTTTATGCTAAGCTAAGCTAATTTGCTGTTGGATACAGCTTCAAACTCATGTGAAAGTGATATCAGTCCTTTCTTGTAGCTGTTGGAAAGAAAGCAAACAAGCACGTTTCTCCAAAATGGTGATCAATGCTTTTACATTATGCTGTTACTTGGAGAAAGCAGGAAGAGGAGAAAATAAGGCCCTTTATAAAGATTAACTTTAGGTTTGCAGCATTTTTTTTCTGTCTTTTGCTATTTGGTGTAGGACGAGATTTTGCAAATAACCATGTTAAAATATACTGAAGAATATTCAGCATTCTAGTTTATGTTTTTTGGTTTTGTACAGTGATGTATTCACATGTAAAATAATCCCAAAAATGTACAGCTAAGAAATAAATTAGTAGTTTTTGTTCTGTAAATATTCTGTTTTTTTATCCTGTTTGTAGTTAAAAGAAAAGAAACTGACTATTAGATCACAGCCCTTTCTTTTATAAGGCACTCATTATATAGTGGTGAGAACAATTGATAAGCATTTGACATTTCCCAGTAGGCCACCATGGCATTAGTTCCTTAAGTGCATTCTACTTTTGAAATAATTTTAGGCAGTTAACCCACTTTGTATAAGGCTGCATAAGATGCTGGTCAATTGCCCCGATGTCATTTGTGACAAACTAATGGTTTAAAATTTTGATTTTGAATGCTGTTGATGGACACCACAAAGGATGGCGCACACTAAGCATACCAGCCTTGGCACTCGTAGCTGGCCCACAGCTCTAAAGAACAGTAATGGTTCTAATTCCAATAAAGAGAAAATCCAAGGTCACACTGTGAACTTCCTCCCCATCAGAAGACCACAGAGACTGGCTGGGAGAGTGCATAATATCCTCACAGCTATTTTTACCCTCAAATTAAAATCTATGACATGTTGAAATGACTGCAGTGTGCAAGAGGGGTATTCAAAGCAGACACTAATGACGCTTATTAATGGCGTGAATGAAGTCTTGACAGGTCGTGTGTCATTCTGCAGGCAATGCTCCACTGGCATAATGGCTAATGTAAGTGGGGATAATTATATATATTATACCCTGTCTTATGGTATTTTGGCAGGAGTATGAGGAGCCAGGCAGTTAGAGAGGAGAGTGAAAGCGCTTGCTCTTTTTGAGACAGAGATGTGCATGCGTGTGTTCACCCCCATCTTCAGCAGCAGTCCGGGAGATGAATAATAGTAAGACAACAGCACCAAACAGTGGTTGAATAAGATGCCTGCATAAAGAGACAGGCATCAGATAAGCAACATCTGTGTTCTGTGTTTAAACATTTTGTTTCGGGCAATAATGTGACGTTCAGAGTCACTGAGCACTGTGTGTCTGAGGGTGCTGAATGAATTCAACAAAAAACAGATAAAGAAGATGAGGCTTTCTTTGGTAGAGCAGATGAAGTGTACAATCAGAGAGTAATTAAGTATGCATATGTGTATGATGTATTGTAGTTTGCTTGCTCTGTTGAAGACAGAATGACAAGCAATGACCATTAAATCCATATTAGAGGCCCTTAGCTGTGAAGAAGAGGCTCATAGATCAGAGGGGAGAATTAGGAAAGGCGAAAAGAATTTTTTCAAAACTAAAAAAACAATAACTACTTAAATAGGAAATGCATGCAATTTTTACAAAGATATGTACTAATAAGGAGAATAATTAAAGGGATAAGGAAAATGGCAATATTGTGTAAATAAATTGACATCATAAAATGAAAGTTATCATCATGCTTTGTTGTTGATAATTAGCAATGTAAATGTCATGTAAAACTACAAGACTATTTTATTTCCTTGCTTTCCTTGCTTATCGCTATGAGGGCAAATGAATACAGCAGCTTACTAAGCAGGTCAACGGACACACACACATACACACACACATATATGTGTATATATATATATGTGTGTGTGTGTGTGTGTGTGTGTGTGTGTGTATATATATATATATATATATATATATATATATATATATATATATATAGAGAGAGAGAGAGAGAGAGAGGGGGAGAAAAGCACAGTTAAAAACAAAACCAAAAAAGGAAGAATCAAAGGCTAAAAGGTAAAAGGAATGATGTGTGAAATTACTGATAAATAAGGTTATATATAAAGACAGGTGCAGTCCTGGTCGTGGTTGAGGGCTCAGTGCAGTGGATGTGTGTGGAGAGCCAGGGACAGCTGTGAGTGGATCTTAGTGGATCTCTCCTCTCTGTGATGTTGGCGGGAGAGAGTTGGCTAATTGGAGGCCCGGCGGTAAAAGCTGTTCATTAATGCCTCTGCCTCTTGGTCCCCCTGCTCAAACACCTTGCCTCATTTATCTCTGTATTTACCCACTCCCCCCCAATCCCAACACAGGACCTCAGAACACACCCAAGGTTCAACATGGAACGAGGAGAAAAAGAAGGGAGAAGGAGGGAGAGGTGGGGAGGGGGACGAGAAAGAGGGAGAGAAAGGGTAACTTATGCTCAGTGGGAATTAACAAAGCACTTAGTAATTAAATCTAAATTGACATTCTGGTAATTAGCCTCTTGATTAGGAGCAATAACACAATTAGCCAACCAGTCTTTGCTAATTGTTAATTAGTATAAGCAAAGTTATTGTGTGTGTGGCAGAGGGAGGCATGTAAAAGAACAAATGTTAATCTGTCTCTCTTTCAACAGCCGCGTCCCCTTTCTTTTTTCTTGCTGCCTCTCTATTGAGCTAGCAGGCAGGTTCATTGCCTTTCTCTTCACTGAAGCTGCATTCAGAGGCAGCACTCAGTAATTAGCTAAAAGTCTTATCGAGGATATCATCAGAGAGCAGGCTGAGCCATGCTGGCACATCTCCATGTCTCTCTACTTTCGCCGAAACATTCCTCTTCCCCGCCTGCGCTCCGCGAGGTGTCATACGGGGGTATTTGTTCTGAATAAAGATGTGATGTGGATTAAATACAATCATAAAAGGGGAAAAGAAGCCACGGTGCTGGAGATGAATCTTAAGGAGATGTAATTCATCTAAAAGGTTTTAGTTTATGAGGCAGAGGAACAGAACACCTCATTAAAGCCAGGGAGAGGAGAGAGGACACAGGAAAATAGATGAAGGGACAATAAAGATGTTCCGGGAAGTGGAATTTACATTGGCCACAGGTGAAACATGGGTTATTTTCAATTAAGATGGACTTAGCAGAACAATAAATTTCATTTACACAGTACTCTTACACAAACCCGAAGTAAGTGAGGGCTAAGTCATCGTTTTTTTGACAGATAGACAGGTACCGGGGAATCTCTTCCTTTCAATAACTTCATCCCGTCCTCTCTTCATTCATCCGTTCATCTGTAAACACAGCAGTTGCACTCCAGCAGTAAACATGGCTGTGCCGCTAATCTTCCGTAACTTGGCAAAATGGTCGATACATTGGTCAAGAGGGTGGTATCAGCAGCTCCACAATCATTCAGATACACAAATACACACACCAGCACATAAAAACCAACTTGTGCACCGATAACCCTGCATGTGCTAGTGAGTGTGTGCACTTGAGGACAGGAGCCTGTATCCAGTCCCAGATTAGCTGGTCCCCCAACACAAATATTTGGCAGCAGGATGAGCTGTCTCAGGACGCACCGGAACATGAAATTAACCAGGAAAGGTGGAGGTGCCGGCAGAGCTGGAGCAGCCCCGCTGAGAGGAGAGGTGCTCTGGGAGAAAGAGGTGGAGGACTGGCTGCTCAGTGTCACCCAAAACTCTGCTGCGGGGCGGGAGAGAAAAGGGGAGAGGTGAGGGAGGTGAGATGCTAAAAAAGTTAGCTCTGCTTGCAGTAAATGTGTACATTTATGCTCAATTTCTTGCATTGAAATTTGGAGATAAAAATGCAAAAAAAATTGTGTGTTTGTGAATGTGTGTGTGTGTGTGTGAGTGAGTGAGTGTGTAGGTGTTACAGGGGTCTGTCTTGCCGTGGCTCCCGCTGTGTCCCACCCACTGTGGCTCTAATTGGATCCTTATTACCAGGCCAGCCTCCATCCTAGGAATGATGGATTCATACCACGCAGAATTCCATTAATCATTCCTTATTCACAGTCCACTCCGAGGAGAGGGCAAATTCATTTCTTGGCACGCCGAGCGGCCACCATAATGAATATTCATGAAAGGAAATTTGGGGTCAGGCCTAATAAGGGAGGTAATTTGTAATTTGCGCTGTTCCCGCTCGGGTCTTGTTCGGCAGGTTAACCTATAGAACAGGCAGGCACATGCGAAACAGACACACTGGAACCCACACTTAAACATACTGTATTTTTACTCCGAACCTGCTGGGTGCCAGCAGGAGTCATGTACATATTCAGTCTCAGTTTTTGAACATTAGCCTAATATTATCAATATTATGATATATTATCAATGTCATTCGTAACAAAAAGTATGGAGTGTTCCTCGTGTGGCTTTAAACCATGGCTGTGTTTGGTCTTCCAGAACTTCAAATACATGAGCTGGAAATGCTGATGTGTTGTATTTTAAGTGCACAAAATGTGTACTGCATGACCCCTTAAGGATTGAGGCCACTTTAACCAAATAGCAAATTTTCAACCCAGCAAAAAAATCTGATTCAGTGAAGACTACTACAGTATTACTACTACTAGAGCCTACAGCTGGAATAAAACAAAGAATGAAAAATGGCCTTAATTTTTGCAAAATGGCGGATCCTTTCTGCCTGACCAAATAAGCCCTGTAGACTGTTAAACACTCTGTGAGAAATCCCTTTTAAATAAAACAGCTGCTTTAAGAGAAAAATAACAAGCTCCTTCATTCTGCTTTCACATCACAGCACTTCAGCCCCAAAAGCATTTTACTACTCCTGAAATTATGCCCACCTGGCATCACTTAAAGTCACTTAATTAATAATTTATCAATACATTTGAAGTGATTAAAATTCATGACCAGAAAGTGTTTTTAAAATAGTGCCCTTGCACCCTCAGGGTGTCCAATCAGTGCACTGCGTTCGTTAGATCAGGAAGGAATAATTAATTGTACCTGAATGTTTAGTGGGGTCATGCAGTTGGGGCAGGATGCCTACGGTTCTGTGTGTGTGTGTGTGTGTGTGTGTGTACAGAGGGGGGAGGGTGTTAGTTACAAGCACTCGCTGGCTTTGCACCACAACACGTTTGTATGGAGGTGGATGTAGACAGCCACAAAGCTTCACTCTATTCCACATGTATTACATGTATTTGTTCTGTTTGTACCACATTCACACACACATACACACACCCATCATTTTCTCATGTCATCACCTTCTTGTCGTCACTGCCCTTCCTCTGTCTCCATCATCAACCTCTGTTGGAAAGGGTAACAGCTATTAAGTAACTATAATTTAGACGTGATGTCAAAGACATGTCTGTCACTCACACACATACAAATGCTCAATGTGATTGACAGCCAGGAGGCTCCTTGCTGGGTCAGTATAGAGGTTAGCACATGCTCAGGGAGACACTTACTGTACATGCACACACACACACACACACACACACACAGGCACACATACACATACACACATACACTTTTTATAAAATTTTCAGGTGGAAAGTAAGTAGATTTACAGTACTTAAGTGAAATGAGTGAGGCACTGATACTTTATTTGGTAAATATTTAATATTTAGAGTATATTTATTTATATTATTGGCAAATATATTCATCTAAGGGCTGCAATTACATAATGATTTTACATGAAAAATATGGAATTAACTATTTAAGATAAACAGATGGTTTCAATCAAATCAGTCAATTAAACTTGATATGTAGTTCCACCTTTTATACAATCACATTCTAGTTACATACACACATGAAGAATATACTAATACAACAAATAAAAATAAACAGTTATACAATGGGGCATTAATGTGCACTAAAAATAAAGATATTAGATTTAAAAAATATATTGCCAGAAGCATGTATTTAATCTTAGCATCGCCTGGATGACCCGCAACATTAAAATGCTTTTTAAAGGTTAAAGCATCAATAATTTAACACTCTGAATGGAACCATTCTCTCTTTCTCTTTCTCTCTCTCTCTCTCTCTCTCTTCTAAATAGAGTACTTTTACATTGTGTGGTTCCTCTTTTTTTCCCAAGTTAAGGATCCTCTACTGTGGCATCCTGTCCAAATATACACACAAACGCAAAGATGCACACCAGATAAGGGGGAGTACTGAACTGTTAAACCCTGCTGAGCCGAACACCGAGGGGACCAGCGGAGGGCAGAGGGGCGATAAAGAAGCGCCTCTGCAAAGAAAGACAAGTGCTATTGAAGGTCTAAATAAGGAACATGGTGTGTCTTGCCGTGGAGGTGAGCAGACTGGTCTGTGTTTCTCTGTCCTCTCATGTATAATACATCTCTCTCTGTTTCACCCCAAGGTTCAGAAGCCCAGGGCCCCAGAGACCAACACAGTCTTTTAAAGATATGTGCTCACTTAATCACTGAAGAAAAGGGCCCCTAGAGCTAGCCTAATATTATAATTAATTAATTCAACCAAAAAGGGGTATTAAATTTCCTCCCTCTTAGGATATCAGCTGAATACATTGACCTTTGAGGAAATCGCCCTCTAATTCGAATCAGGTTTTTTGAGCCGCTTACAGACTAAACTTGTTTCTTTTACTCGTCTCCCGTCTTTTGGTTCTCTTGGTCTCTCTCTGCACGAGTTTGAGCAAAAGAGTCAGAAAGCCTAGCATGCAATGGTGAAGCGTGTGTGTGTGGGGAGAACAAGTTTGTCTTCATATTGCGCCTCCATTTTGTGTCATTTTGTGTCTTCCAAGATTTGAAGTACATTGTGTACATGTGAATTCATGTCTTGCTGTGTGTACATTTCCAAGACCATGTGAGTGAGTGTGTTTAGTTTTATATATATATGTATATATATATATATATATATATATATATATATGTGTGTGTGTGTGTGTGTGTGTGTGTGCAAAAGTGCATGTGAGTGATCCCTAGTTTTATCTCCCTGCTGTAACACAGAAAAGAACAGAAACTTTTCTTATTACCGGGGAGAGTGGTAGAATAGCAGGCAGCTAAGTCTCTGTCTATCTGTGTCTCTCTCTCAGCGGTGTAGCTGACTCCCCAGTGTACTCTGGGTCTTCAGTAACTCTGACTGAAGTTCAGAAGGGTTAGGTAGTATACTCAGGAGGAAGGGGGGAGACAAGAGGAAGAGGAGGAGGGGGGGTTAAGTAGGATTGGAACAGTGGCAGTTTTAAAACAGAACTTTAAATCTCCACGTACGAGAGAGAGAGAGAAGGAGGACAATGGCGTCATGTGGCGTGCCGTTATCTTCAGGTCTCTGAAAGGTGGGAGACGAGAGGATGAGAATAAAAAGAAGCTTGAAGAAGGGCATAAATGTGATAACAGCTGTAGGCTGTATAATCTATGCTGCTTTTCAGGGAGGTATGGAAAAAAAAAAGTCAAATCTTCGCGACCTTCAGATTTTAAGTTCAGCGAAACAGCTCCTCACTCACAACAACACCAAACGAAACGGAAGAGGATTTGCAAGATGGATGGATGAATGGATGAGTGGATGGCTGGATGGGTGGATTGGCAGATAGAGAAACAACAAACACAGCAAAAGAACAAACAGATCTCAGGAGCTTAGGTTTGAATGAATCCTGTGCGCCAGACCATTAGTTAGTCAGTAATCTTCATGGTTTTTTGGCTGTCAAGGGCGATGATATTGTCCATCATGGGGGTCCCGCTCAAGATAAATTCCTTGTCTGGAAAAAAAAAACACCCTGCAATGAAGTTATGATGTAGGACTCATCACTCTCAGAGCCACTCCATCAACTGCCAGAGGAAAGGATGGAGTGGTTAACCTTCAGAATGTGACAAATTCTGTGTCAGACGCATTATTTATCTTAATAATGATAAGCTTAATTTAGCACCTCTCCAACCAACCCACAAAACTAAGACATGTTACAGCGTTTGTGTTCCATCTTTGATCATTCAAACAGCCCAACAACAGTTTGCCTATTATGTTCCTGCCGGTGGAATTTAGAGATGACACCATGTCTTAATTTTACAGAGGTTGCACCAGGCGCTCTTTCTGTCAGTGGTTGACATTCACGGCAATTCCAAACAACATAATCATTTTCAGTGCTAAGAAATGTCAGTCAGGCCTTGTTTGTCTTCGGTGCTGGACTGTGTTGTGGACCACTAACTCCCCCTACTGGCCGTCCAGGAGGAGGACACTCCTTTAAAGCATCTGGGGAGAAATTACTGTATGAGCCCAGGATACATGGACTTCATTTTGGTGCAAAATTGAATTTCATCAATAAAGAAGCAAAATGATTTCTAATTTATTTTTCATGATGTTGAGCGAAAATCTAAATTATAGCCTTTGCCAAATGTACTTTTTTACTCCTGTTTCAAAAGAACCAAAAGTCAAAGACTGCTTTTTATCACAGATTAGTTTTTATATTTCAAACTTGCTGCAG
The DNA here is from genome assembly GCA_023238725.1 of Scortum barcoo. NCBI lineage: Eukaryota > Metazoa > Chordata > Actinopteri > Centrarchiformes > Terapontidae > Scortum > Scortum barcoo. The sequence continues at coordinate 19,762,817 of CM041537.1, forward strand.
CACAGTCATCTGCAATCCGTGATTCTTGGCTCACATGCGTGCACATACCCATGAGCCACCATCGCCACCTCCCATTTTTCTCTAACACTACTTACGCTTTGCAGGCTACACACAGAAAATCTCCACACAAGTCATTCCTGTTTTTCTTCTCCCTCTGCTGCAGTCTGTGCAAAAGTTTGAAAGAACGATAAAGACCACATGCCCACCCCACCACCTCCCACCCATCACCTCTCCCGCAACTCATCCCTTCACCTCCACACACATGAAAAGACTGATCCTTCCATGCCACTGTTAATGGCGGGGACATTATTCATCTCTCCAGCCAATTTGAGCTCCTTTTCTTTCAGGGAATGGAGGCACGAGAGGTTGAGGGGAGTCAGCGAAGAGTATTAAATATGTAGAGGAAGATGGACAATGGTGCAGCAGAATAGAAAGGGGCAGGAGAGGGGGCAATGAAGAAGGACAGGGGCTGCGTGTTGGCGGTGTCGAGACCGAGTTAGTTAGTGAGAGAATATGAGGGAAAGAGAAAGGAAGGAGCGGTCGCCCTGTCTGTGTGATGGCTGTTTATGAGTACTCAGCTTTGACCTTTCACAGAGACACCACTTTTACAATGTGTGACGGCCCTTATTTGCCCCTTTTTAACACTGCACTGAGATAACACTGAGATGCAATATGGATAAAATTAGAAAAAGGAAAACTCACACTTATAAACATGCATTCTGTTTACACCTAAAATCTTATGAAAAATGACACAACTCTGGGAATAGATATGACAAACAAAGACATATTCTGTGTTTCAGAGCTGCCTCAAAAACTTTAGGAAAAAAAAAAGAAACTTTACGGAAATCTGCAGTGCTGATGAATTATGGAGCTAAAATCAATGTTGTGTCATCGTGCCATCTTCATTAGAGGCTTTTTGATAGTGGGCCATCAGCTGCTACAGGAGTATGTATGCCTGCAGAAGCTATAAAAAGTGCCTCCAATCTCCGTCCATGTGGTAAAAGCCAGTATTTTTTGGTGTGACTTCCAGTCTGCCTGTCAGGGAGAATGTACGGTGAGTGGCCCGGGCAGAGGAGATCATAAAGCATACTGTGATTGACGGTATCTTAATGGAGGAGGACGGATCAATAAGTAATATCAGCAGGTTTTAATTCAAGGCAACACACATAAACCTTTACCAACTTCACAATGTCACTCAGTGTTCATAAAAGTTTTCTCCACATCCCCTCGGACAAAAAGAGATAAATCCATCAAAAAGTCGTCTCAGTTTTATACCCCCGCCCCCCTCTCTCTCTTCTTTCCCTCCTTTCATCTCCATTTTGATGTCTGTCTATTAGCAGAGGGTGAGGCCTTTCCTGCTCTCACATCCAGGGGCTAAATTAGCTCAATCAGCCCCCTTTCACCTCTCTTCCATGGGCTTCAAGCTGAGTGACACACTGCTCCCCTGGGAGGGAGGGAGGAGGGAAGAGTCTCTCTCACACACACACACACACACCAAGCCCAGCGGCCAGAAGAAGACTATGGAGGAGGGGAGGAGGAGGGCTGGGGTGCAGGTAGAGGGAGAAGTTGGGGTGATGAGGAGGAAGGAGGATTGGTTGGAGGAGAGAATGTAGCGTCACGTCTCCCCCGCTCTGAATGGGGCTCCTTGTTCGCTGCTTGTTGAACATTAAGAAAAACCTCTGCGATTATTTTACTTCTCCCTCTTCTTCACCCCTCTGCAGGGCACGGCGGTGCTCAAGGTGCCAAACCCACTTCAAGAGGCCCAACCATCAGAAAAAGAGGTGATGAGTGTTTTTCGGTGTGTCTCCCCTCACTACACCCCCAGCATTCTGTGCCAGGGCCGAAGTCCGCGTTCCCGTGCCAACATCTCTTAAATTACCCCTTCATGTTTGCCTTTGCCTCAACCCTTTCCCTCTCTCCCTCTTACTAAACAGCCACCCAAGTATCTTTGGAAGTGCAAGGCAGGCACTTCTGCTGCGGTAATAGCAGTGCGTGTATGTGTGTTGGGGAGGGGGAGATGGGCGAAAAGGTGGTGATCGGAGTGAGCCATAAGATCTACTCTTTGCAGCTCTACAGGGATTTATTAGACTGGGGAGTACATTAGCATCATAAAGACCCCGGAGAATGGGCCTGTGGATGGGCTGCAGACACCACCACTACACTTTAACATGCTCTGCATCAGGCATCAGTCGGTGTGTGTATGTGTGTGTGTGTGGATGAGGAATAAGATTACCCCGATTTAACTTAAGAAAGGCTGTTAAATGGTTTATGGATCATCCTGAAGCAGCCCTGGAATACATCAGGAGATGATGGAAAGAGCTGCGCAAGAGGAGAAAAAGAGGCCAAAACAAAAGGAGGCAGATGAAATGTGAAGGCCACCACCTCTGAGAAAATAGGGTGATTGCACCAATGAATTTAATTTGTCAAAAGCTATTTTCTCGTTAAAAAGTAAAAAGTACTGGGAATGTTCTCCTGCTATGTCGGTACTTTGTGAAGAGCTTTTAATTCACCAGGGCCAAAAAATACAATCAATATCCCAAACTGTTTCCACTTTTTTCTGTACAAAAAACACGCTGAGCCTCACTCAACTCTGCTTGCCATTTCTGAACAAGCAAAAATGAGACTGGGTTTTTTTAAGTAGTATTTAAAAGAGGTTAATTGCACAGCAGCTCAGTCCTTTCTGTGAGTGCTCTGACAGTAATACAGGCGAGTTGAAGGAGACGCTGCGACTTCCCAATTATAGATCTCTGATGCTCCCTGGTGGACATATAATGTAAAAACATTTAGTGGGTTTATCTGATCTGTTCTCAGTCTCTAGATGCCAAAAAAAACTGGACAGTGCATGTCATCAACTACAAAAAACAAATTTCTGCTGTACTGTCAGAAAATTTGTCAGAGTGGACACATTTGGTTTAATTCCTAAATGCAAGAGGGGCAGATACAGTTTTGTCAAATGGATGTGCGTTTCTTCAATCTCTGTTCAAACTTTTTTTTCTCTTTACTTAGGAGGACATTGCTTTAACTTGCATTAATTCCCATGATTCCTATCGCTTGTGAACTTAAGATCGAATGGTTTAAGATGAGAATGACATGTTTTCAGGCAAATCAAAATAATCAGCTTGCAAATATAATTTGTTGCAATATTAATGTAACAATAATAATAATAATAATAATAATAATGTTTTTTTTTTTCCACATTGCCACATTGTACACTTGTACTTGTACAAGCCTACACACCACGAATCGCTCTTGGCATGGCAATGACTTGTGATGCCACAAAAGCAGCTCATATAAACATGTCTTAAACCGAGACATGAGCACTGTAGATGAATGTATGAATGTGAACACAGCCTTTTAGTGTAAAATATCGTAAGTATGATTCTGCTCTGGAGAATCAAACATCCAAGAAAAAGAGTAACCAAAACACATTTGTGAGCAGAGACCTTATGAGACCCAGAGTTTGCCCCCAAATGGAGGTCAGTCTCTACAATTAATATAACCACACACATACAGACACACACACACACACCACATCAGTAAAGAAACACTAAAAGCCAGCGAATGGATTCTGGTAAAACATTTTATATCCTCAGTAAAATCAGAACCACTTTTCCCTGTGTAGTTTGCTCTGCAGAGCGCCCTCTAGTGGAAAAGTAGAGGAGGCCTGAGCAGCTCTTTGGAGTGTTGGCTGGGTGACAATACAGCAACAGTCAAACTGTGGCTGATCGGGAAAAGGCACAACACTGGCAGACACAGACAGAGACAAACGCAGAGTCAGTGCTACAACGCCATGGCAACCACAACTCTTCGGCTCAGAGTTTATGTGAAGTCAGTCGTCTTCCAGTCTCCATGGAAACCAAAGTCAGGGAGTAAGGAGGCATGGCGAAAAACAACGACCTGCAGTCGTTCAGTATGACCAGAACCACTGGTAAAGCTTACATTCATAAAATGAGCAATTTGAATTCAATCAAATCAAAGAATCAACTTTCATCTATGTCTGGCTCCAAATTTCAATGTTAAAACAAAGAGAAAAATAAAATCCCAATCATATAAAAATGGCACCAAAAATGTACATAATCTCTTCATCTCTCTAAAGTCAGTTGAAATCTGGAAGTTCAGAAACGGCTCCCCACTTCTTCCCCAATAAAACATTGGTGGCTTATATGCCTTAATAGTGTGCTTACTGAAAATGGCTCTGAGAAGAAAGGGTAGTTTTGGAATTAAATTGAAACAGAACTAAAACAACAAATACAAATAAAATACATTTAAGTGGCTTAGTGGCATATAACATCTGAAATAAATCTTATTCCATAATTCTTCCATGTACAAAGTCAAAACAATAATATAGGTTCCAGTGCTTTGGGAGATAAAATAAACAACAAACTATATAATAAAGAAAACAACCACTTTTTTTAAAATCAAAAAAATCACCATCAACGTTTTTTTTTCTACCTTTATCGGTACTGATCATTAGCTATATCAAATCAAAGCCAAGCCCCAGGTCTACCACAGCAGAGATACAACTGAGGTCCACCTCAGCCTGCCCCGACCATCACTGTGATTTCTGTAGCCAGTGGGATAATACATTCCCTTTACTGTTGGAGGCAGTTTGAGCAGCAGACCTGACTTCTACCTCTGCAGCTGGCAGCTTCACTCGACTCGTCTGGAGAGACACTGAAGCACAGGAAACTTGTTAACATGCTGATCCGAAAACAGCCTCATGGCTGAACTGTGTGTATGGTATGTATGTGAGCACATGTGCACATTTATTGCATGCCAATTTGTGAACTGAGTGAGAGCGTGAATGCAAGTGTGTGCTAATGCTGCGCTTTTACAGTGAAGATTACATATTATCTCTTTCTCTCTCCAGTGTTGAACCCTGTCACTATATCTTTCCTTCACCTTGACCTCTAGCACAAGCTGGGCCCTACAAAGTCGGTTAGTGAGAGAAAAAATAGAACATTTATCTCCTGCAAAGACCGGTATAGTTGGTACAGAAAAAACACGAAAGCATTTACACGCATTTAATTGGAGTCGATACTAAATCTAAACCCTGGCCATGACTTCTGACCTGTAAAAATATGCCTTTGAAGAGCAGCAGCTGCAAAAATGAAAAGACACACTGATAGGGGTTATGAGCCTGACACAGTTCACTTTAACATCTGCTTTAACTTAAAAATGATCCTGCTCGTGTATTCTGTTACAGTACCTGAGTATCTTGACACCTTATGGATTTAGATGACACGCTGCTTTTTGAAGACTATCAAATGGTTTTCCTAATGCAGTCAACACACTTTACGGCGTCTTCTTCGAGTAAAGGTCACGACAGTGGCAAGTATTAAAGACGTAAGAACTGGAGGACAGCTAGAGGACTAGAAGTGGAGTAGATACAATAAATGAAAAGGGCTTTGCTGAATGCTGGATCATTTGTCTCCGACAGTAGATAGTCCATCCAGGGATTTCTAAAAGGTTTCTTGAAACGTGGACACAAAAACACACCTCATCTTAGCAGGCTAACACAGATCTTTGTCAAACACCAAACAGCTAGTGCTAGAGGCTAAAGCAAAGTGTGGAATAACAGACTGAGGAGCAAAGTGATGTGACCAGACTGCATCCCGTTAAGATAAATTATGCATTCAGGACCATAAAGCTATTTCCATTTTATTCACTATCGCTCATTCAATCATTTATGGTTGCTAAAAGAGGTTGATGTAAGGAGAAAATAACTTGTCCTCTATCAAGTGAGACAATGCACTTGGTTGTCCTTGCATCTGATAACTTCAGTGTAATTAACTGCTGGTTTTGTCCCCTGTTCAATTATGATTCAGAGCCACCTTTATGGAAGCAAGGCCAAGTGTGCTATATAACTCCTGACCTGGCAGTGTTGGTTCGCCCCTTGTAAATGCTCAGTCTGTTGGGCAACATTTCAAACTGCTCAGTTTTTGTCACATGCACTTGCGTGTGTGGTGTGTGCGTGCAAACGTTTACACTATACAGACTATTTTTAACTATGTGAGTGCAGTGTACCTTGTTTTTCTTGTGCTGTTAAGGGGGGATAATTGTACCACAAATGAGTGTCGTTGGTGTGTGTTCAAATTGTGTATAGTTTGTGTGTGTTTGCTGTGAAAGTGTTTTATTGTTGTACCATCGCTTTTTATGCTGTTTACTTTTTACGGCAACCTCTTCATGTGCTAGTAAGTGCACGTGTATATATGTGTGTGTGTGTGTGCGCGCATGTGTCTACAGTATGTCTCCATCCTCTCTATGCTGAAGCTGGATCTGCGGCTGGAGTCGACTGAGGCTTCAGGGGACATCGCAGAGAGCAGTGGATCGCCGCCCATAGGGGACAAGGGCTCGTCCATCATCAGGAAGCCCAGCTCGCCTCTCCTCCCCTGGACGTCCAGTCCGCCCAGGTCACCCAGCCCAGACATGCCATCTGAGAAGCCGTGCATCCCATCGCACAAGTCCAGCGACTGGCCAAAGTCAAAGGGCTGAGAGCTGCCTACAGATGGGAACTGGATGGGCGGCTGAGGCTGCAGGTGTTGCGGGAGAGGTGGCAGCTGCCTGGACTGAGGCTGAGCTTGGCCCTGGTGGTGGAGGTGGGACTGAGGGAGGAAGTGATGCTGCTGAGCATGAGGCGGAGCCTGGTTCTGGGGTAAGTGCTGGTGATGGGCTTGTGCCTGGGGGTGAGAGAGATTCTCCTCTGGGCTGGTCTCTTGTTTTATATAAGAGGCCATCACCTCAATCAGTCGTGTTCAGGCCAGAGGGAGAGTTGCTGGGCAGGCCATGCAGACGAGCCTGCATCTCCAACTCCTGCAGACAGTGGGTGGAAGGCAAAATCGTCAGTCTCTATGTATTTGCTGTTAGGGTCTTCCTCTGTGTGTGTGTGTGTGTGTCTGATAAGATGTGTGTTACCTGGATGCATGTAGCAACAGCTGTTTGTTGGCCATCCATCTCCATCCTTTTGAAGTTGTTTTCCACCTCTCTAGTCCTCTGAACATCCTTCTGCATGCGTTTGATGTACTCTACAGACGCTCGCAATATAGTGCCTTTGTTCCAGCGCACATCACTATGCACACAGTAGAGTACAAACAGGCAATTTCCACAGGTAAGTAACAGGCAGTTACTGATTTCATTAAAATATTTTATCTACATTGAAATGAGCGTGTAGCAAAAGCAACTCACAGGTCATTGGTTTTGGGGATCATGGTGCCCAGCTCTTTGATACGATCATTGATGTTGAATCTCCGCCTCCTTTCAACTATTGAAGAGGAGAGAAGAGAAAAGGGGAAATAAAATAGGAGGTGACAACAGACAAAATATATAGAGGACACTAGTACAGAAAAATCAAAGGGATGAAAGAAAAAACAAATAAGAAGGCAGATTATGGAAGTACGGTAGTTAATTCTGAGTGATGTGTAGCATCAACACAAACATGAAAGGTGGCAAGTTTTTAAATAGCAGCTGATGAGTTGGAATTGTAGTGAGAAAAGTATGGATATATCCAGTAAAGGACAATAGGGGACAAATGTTTAGGCACACACACACACACACACACACAGTCACAGGCAATTACACTTAAGTGCCAGAACAGCAGAAATTACTGGGTTAACCATCCACCCACTAGTTGCACTATGTCAGCTAAATCAGCACAAGGCTGTATAAAACATTTTTTTTTTTTTTGCAAGAGACAGGTTATGGCGTGTGTGTGTGAGTGTGTGTGTATGTGTAGGTCTCTAAGGGCATGTACACTATTGGGGTGAGAAGATAAGAAAGCAGGTACATCATTTGGGTAACGGGCATGCAGAGGGAAAGACTTACTCAGATTGTGGTTGTCTTTTTTCTGTCTCTCCTTGGCCAGTGCACGGGCTTCTGCATCTTTGCAATAACAAAAAGTGATTAACTAACAGCTGACACTATGCCATGTCTCAACAGAAACAGTTTTTCTGTGGTTTCAACAACATAAATTACAGGACAAGGTAGGAAGCAAATGTTTTTTTACACAACTAAGTAAGATTGTAATAGTTTGAGTTTAGATTACATCAGTTCCCCAGCCATCAACATGCAACTACAAAGTGCAAAACTTTGACTTCCGCACCTGACAGTTCTCGTTTGATGGTCAGGTTTGCAGGACAGGAGTTACTGGTCATAGCAATGGCTGGCCCCTTCATCCCAGGGCCTGTATACACATCCAGATGACTGCTAGACAGGGGGAGCTGGGAAGAACAAGCAAACACACACACACAAACACACACATAGCAAATACATAAATTTAGAAAACTAACAGTGCACATTAAAAAATCCTTCAATCAACTGGAAACAAAGACAAAAACATTATGTCAGCTCTAGACAACTGCAGTTCACAGATCTCTGTGATACAAATGAAAGAGCAAGAAGTGTTAAAAAGAAGTGGTAAAAGCTTTTTTGTATGCCTCTATTCAGTGACATCTGTGTAATCTCGGACCAGAGTGAGAAAGTCAAACTAAACATTTGTTGTCCATGAACAGACTGGTTATGAATGAAACTCCTCAAAAGCACTCAGGTGTTCAAGGAATTACGCTTTAGTTCTACTCAACAAACTGAGAACCCTAAAACCACTCTTTGATGAATATAATCAACACAATGGCATCAATGCCTCTTCCAAGGTCTGAAGTTTCACATGATGTCATCATCACAAAAAATAAAATAACATTTGTGATTAACTCTGACATGATCTCAGTGCCGAAATTAAATTTAGAAAGTTACTACAACCAAAAGTAAGTAAATCTAACTCAGGTCACACAAATGTTTAATCAAGATTATTTCTCAGTGTTTCCTAGACAACTTGTTTACAGCTTAATACACCTTTATGAGTACCTTTAAAAAGTTAGTGTACCTGTTTAGTGTGCTGTAAAGCCGGGATAGCAGGAGATAATGTAATAATATCACACCTAAGAACAGCCTGCCAAACACACAGCAATGATCGACTATCATCCCATCTACCTTATCTCCCTTTATGGCTTGATTCTCTCCTCAGCCTTCTCCTGAACTTACAATTGTGGAGTGGTCTCCAAACTCTTGCACTTTAGACGTTGTGCAATACCTGTGATTAAATTTTGCATGGACTCCAAAAAAGATGTGATTTCCTTTTAATTGCAGTGTACAGTTTGAGCGCCTGGGACTTTTTTTAATGCCTCGATACCGATCGCGTCGCACCCCCTGAAGTGAGGGCAAATGTGCCGCTGCTAATGAGGCCTGAAAGATAAAGAACTTGAAGGAAAAGATACCTTATCTGCTGGCTACCGTGTGTGCTGTGAGATCAAACACATTCATGCACATAAATACACATACACAAAGACCTGTTCACCTCTGTATGTAAATGATATTCTCTGTTAAAAGAAACGCACAAAGGACCTAAAGAAGCAGCGACAAAGTATAAAAAAAGCCATTCTTCAAATACTGATGCACTATATTTGACAGCTGCATGTTAATTGTATGTTGATAAATAAATATATCGTTAAATACTTCAAATATCATTTGGAGAAAGAACCTGACATAAAAACTACTCTCAACTGCAAGTTTTACATACAAAAATGTCTAAAATAAAAAGTGCTCATGATCCCCACCCTTCTATTACTGTTTCATGTTTTCTGCTGATGACATAAAACTCCAAAAGGAAACTCAGTCTTGCAAATAAACTCTAAGTGCTTCTGCACCCGTGTCCTGGCAAGGCAGCCTACCTCTCACCATGGCCCGCTCCAGTAACAATCAATCTGACTCAATTGAATAAGCAGCATGACTTGGACTCAGTATGGCTCAGTATAACCATCCATACACACACACACACACACACACACACACACACACACACACAGACACAGACGAGAGTCGAACTGCTCGCTTGTGCCTGGTATTCAGTGGTGCTTTAACTCAACTTTGAGATTCCTCGAATTCCATGGAGTTTGCCGCTTTAATCCCCATCAGGATTAGCAGGTGAGGTTTGCTCACTGGTCTGTCAGTTTGGAATAAGTTTGGTTTCCAGTGTATTTCGAGAAAGAGCAATTTACACAGAAGCAGTAATACATTCTGAAAATGCAGCTCTATTGACACACTGATCTGTGCTTTGTGTTCAGCCTTCAGTTGATTTGTTGTACTGGCTTGACAACACTGATCATCCCTGGGGTTGATCAATCACCTAATCTAATTGATCACAATGTTACACTCACACTGACTGAACAAATCAAACACAGGGGACATACGGATATATGGACATCGGATAAGGCTAGAAAGGGGTTGTTTGGGTTTCCCTCTCTCCCCTTCTCTCTGTCTCTCTCTGACATACACCACTGTGAAGCAGTCAGTCAGATACACGATCACACAATGAGCTGAGCCTGCACTTTGCGGAGAACTGCTGATATTCATACTCTGGTGGTGAACCCCAACATGACACTTGAAATGAACTGAAACATGTAGGAATTCTTCATAAAATTATCCATCACATGCACAAATTAAAAAAAAAGGAAAACTTCTAAAAATGAAAAACCTCACCTACCCCACTGCCGCCCGTGCTGCAGCTCATTTTATAATCAGGGACCCGAGGCTGGGAGTTAGAGCCCTCACCGCATCCGCTGAAACTGTGATTCACTCAGAGCGAAGACTAAACTCCTACAAAACTGACCAAAATTCTACAGAAAAGTCTGTCACACAGCGGCGCTTCAGTGTCTTACCAGCTGAATCTCTTCTCCGTCAATAACTTCCACAATGGCATACGTCTTACTCATCTCCTTCATCCTTCACTCCTTCCTTCACTGAGCCAGCGTCCTTTCTTCTCTCTCCCTCTCAGGCACCAGTAGCACACACAGCTCTCTCTGGCACTGCCGCCCCTGTCCTCAGATAGTGACCTCGGCAACACCGATCCAGTCTTTCTTCTACCTCCGCTCCCCACCAAACAAGAGTGAACTTTCCCCTAACTGGACTTTCAGCCTGTTTTCCCCTTGCACAAATTGCTCTCATCCCCCTTTCCCTCCTCCCTTCTTTTCCTCCCCCTCTACTCCTCCACCTCCCTCTTTCTCTCCAAATGTCTTGTAAACAAGTTGAACTCTAACTGCTGGCAGTTTAATTGTTAATTTTCTGAGTTTGTCCTGTAAGACACAAAGCATTGTACAGTCCTCGTCTGATTTGTCTTCCCTACAGTTTCTAACTGCTTAGCAAGGTTTAAGGAAGAAATGTTTAGTGCTTAAGTCAATTGCACACTTTTGCGTGTGTGTTTGTGTATATGGTTGTGTGTATGGGTGCATAATGACATAACCTACTGCCTCTTATGGGGGCAGGAACAGAGTGACAGGAAAGCAGGTTTGAAGTAAAATCAAAATGGCTGCCTTAAAACACTTGCAAATTTCTTATACTCCTTGTAGCTGAACAGGACTAACAGTTGGATGAACACCATCAGTAATATCAGCAACAAAAATGAATAATAACCATAAATGAGAGGGACACAAGGGCAGAGACAGAGTGGACAGATGCAGGAACAGTGATTACAGGAACTACTGAAAAGCCAATGTCTGCATACTGATGACTCTGCACAGCCAATCCTATGACTCATTTAGGGCAGACTGGGCCCAAAATACAACCTGAAGTGGATCAGGGCTGCAGAGAACCACACATTCAGTGAGTACAACACTACCAAATTCTACCTTTGGATATTTTAAAAGTGATACATGTGGATCAATATAAAACCTTCATATATTGTAGTATTTACATTATATATCCCTTAAATGACTATTATAAAGGCGCAAAACAGCGGGACAGTGCAAAGCAAAAAAAGTCTATTTAAATAAGGTCTATTACTGAACCTTAGAGACATTAATTCCCTTAAACAAGTCCAATTAGCTGCTAACTGGTCACTTTATTGTGGTTTAGTGGTTCAGTGATTATATAAACTAAAGATTTTACTACCCGAGTTGCACTGGATGCTAAAATCATCTCATGATATTGTAAGACTATTTTATAAAGATTTGAATGAACTATAAAATTTTCACATTGCTTTTTTTCCACAAAGTATCCATGTCAAGTCAAGCCAATTTTCTTTGTATAGCTCAGAATCATAAATCATAAATTAGCATGTGATACTCCTGGAACGTGCAGGCAATCTTTGGTAACATAATAAAATAAGTAAGTAATAAAAAAAAAAAAGGACTCCATAAACTACATCATGTTGGTGGGTTGGTGCTACTTACTGTGTTTGGCATCTGCACAGGGTCAATGTATGCCTGAATATCATCGTAATTTGACTGCATGCTTATGATGTCATCAATGACCTCATCCATCTGGGGGATACAAAAGCAGGGGAAGAGTGTTACTTGTGTGATTATGACGAAGTTTAAATACCTTGTATGTCTAACTTGACAAACCAGCAGCTGATCCTCCATGTTTAGAAAATATCACACACAGACAACAGTCACTACTCGATCACTTATCGAAGCACCTGGAACCTGTTGCCGTGTGGGCCATCCAGGTGAACTTGCCTGCAGGCGTATGTCAAGAAGAAGCTTTAAAAGTTGACCTGTATGTTATGGAGGCTAGATGTGTAAGACTATTTTCTCTCAGGGTGATAGTTGGAGAAAGAGGAGAAGGAGGAGAGTTGGTCAAAGTCTGACAGGTTCAAAGGGCCTTACATTCTGCTGTGTCTCTGTCACTTGTTAAGCTGTAATTACTCTTACAAGGCCATAATGGAGCATTTAAATCCCAATGATAGCCACTCTCAGTTGTTGCTAGTTAGTCAACATGTTCATCCACTTATCGACTGTATGCGCGACACATTAACACCGGTGCATTTACAAATGCCGCTCCAGCTCACCAAAGACCAATTAAATCCTTATGATGCCTTCATAAAATGGAGATAATGCCACTCTGGGTGTAATATTCAATCTTCCTCATTTTATATAGGAGTGTAATTAAGTCATATTTTGGGAATATTTGTTCAGTCTGGTTCTTTTAAACTGTACTTTATAACATGCCCTGGAATGAATGTTTACGGGTTTATGTTCATGCCACTGTCTGCCCACACTTGCGGGCGTCTACCTCTTTCTCGTGGCTGGAGCCGATGTTGAGCATGGCCATGGGGCTGTTGGGGGCGCTGTTTCCAGACATCAGCTGCTCCGTGCGCATATGTGGAGAGTGCAGGTGTGGGGGAGCAGACGCTGAACCCCCCGTAGGTACCATGGATGTGGGAGGAGAGGGCCCTGCTACTGCGTGTACCGTCTACAGACAGAGAGAGACGCTGTTAATGGCTGAGTACTGACAAACATACTGTAGTACTATGTGGACCGTTGGACAAAGCATTCGAAAACAGAAAGACAGATTGTATATACATGGAGGTGATCTAATGAGAGACAGGCAGACATGGACAGACAAGCAGAACAGAGTGAAAGCATCCAGAAAGGTACCTGTTTGGTGGCGTAAGTGGTCGACAGGTATTCTTTCACTTGTTGCTTCATTGACTGACGGATGTGGTAGTCTGTAGGATTCTCAAGGTGGGTCTGGACCTTTATTAAAGAGGGACAGTAAAAAGGTCAATTATTATTCCATTTTCCATTATTATTCCATTTTGCACCTTGATCCAATTCTTTGTTAATCATGTTAATGATTCCAGGATCTATTGTGGTCATTTAGTGTCGTTTATAGACAAATGCTGTGATCCAAATATTAAAAATAAAGTATTGAAAGCTGCGGTTACTTCCAAACAAAGAATGCAAGCACGAGTACTTAACTGAATTTATATGATCAAAAATGTCAGAATTGGTTTTAAATAATTATTAAAAACAATACATAAATAACAACTTCAACTACAAAAATAATTTAAAAAAATGTGACTAAAAAACTGTGTCAAACTATCATCTACAATCAAACTGGCATTTTTCCATATAAGAACTCTGAATCAAGGGGAAAAGCTGCCATGTGTAGCTCTAAAATCAACTCTTAAATGCTAAATTTTACCTCAGGAAAAAAGGGCCCCTTGGACTTGCCTTAAGAGATGCGACTGTGTCAGCCAACACAGATATCACATTTTTAAATGACAATATTGTTATTTTGTCATTACAGTGCAGTTACAAAATACGCCCAAAGATTTAAGTGTTTTATTCCTATTTTGCACAGCAGGGGCTTAACAGTGGTAACTCTTATTTCAATCCTCATCCATTATCATCAGAGTTGCATTTCAATTAATACTTATGTGTTGTGTGTTATTTAAGCTCAGTATGATTTAAAAATAACATTTAAAACACATAACAGAGTGTGTGCTTCAGTATGTATACCCCATTATCTCTGCCCCCACAACACTGTGATGGCACTAAGATATGGCAACATTAAGCTGGTAGTTATGCCTACAGGAATAAAGCCACACTAAATCCTCTGGTGTGGCCACATAGAGAAATGGGCTGGCCTCATTCCTTCACATCAAAGAGTAAAGCTCAGCAGAGCCTGCAGAGCAGGCGTGCTACCCATTACTACAGAGAAAGACTCAACTCCTCAGCCCTCCAAATCCACCCCCACTCCTGTTTTATAACCACCAGCAGTATTATATCAAATGAACCGAGAACTTTTCAATAAACACGTTTTTACACATTAATGCTACTGTGTGTACAAATATGTTTTCATTGGAAAGTCTTGTCACTTTAGATAAATTCACATGACTGGTTGTCAGCTTTGGGTCTGCTCAGGCAGAAGAACAATTATTCAGTAATAACATTTCAACCTATTTGGCCCGGCTCTGTCACAGTGCAGGAGGTATGACAGGCTCTTTGAGGCTGACAGACAGACAGCTCACCTTATCTTCAGAATGAAAGCAAAGACACTGAGAACTCTGAAACTTCATAAACACCTACGCACACATGCAGGCACACAGAGTAAACTGTCAATACAGCAACTTGCCCCACACAGTTCACAGTGCATACAAACTGTACAGGTTTACAGTTCAACAAACCATAAAGCAACACACACACATAATGGAGTATTGCACAAAGTCACAAGCACATAAACACACGCCACCACAGATAAGGTCACACACAAGCATCTTAGGAATCGGGCAAAATGTCGCTTAAGCGTTATCTGTCCCTGTCTGGCTCAGACTATCTACATCGCTCCTGTCTGTCCTATCACAACATGTCAAACCTCCCTTATCTGCCTGTCTCCTGTCTTTCTCCCCCTTCTGTCTCCCTACCTGCTTGCTGCTCCACCGCATTTTTCTCTCTCTGCCTTTTTTTTTTTTCAAATCTGTGCCTGATTTTCCCCGGTGTTGCAGCGCTGCTGTGTGAGAGGCCAAAACATCCGGTGAAGTCCTGACCTCCTCCACTGCGCCGTGCTATCCTGTCTCCTTCTCAGCAACATTTGAGTGGATTATTAAAAATGTGCCACAGTCCCTTTTGGGATGTTTAAGGATGAAGGATGAGTAAATAATGGATCAACCCCTATTTAAGTTATTTTCTTTTCCTGCTAAAAACTCTCCTAAATATGTCTTTCTAAATGAACAACTTCCATCCTCAGATTATGCTTATATAATTTAATGAACTGATTTATTTATAGACATAAAATCAGAAATGCAAAAGATTCACTCATTCCAACTTCTTAAGAGGTGGGACACTTATGCAGTTCTCTTTTCATATATCTGTAAATTCAATATCTTTGACTTTTTGACAAAGACAAACAAAGTCTAGTTGTCTAGTTGTCACCCTGGACTATGGGAAACTTAGTGAGTCATCTTCACAATTTTCTTAAAAGTGATTTGCTAACTGAGCAATTAATTAGAAATCAGTTGAAAAAACATAAAGACATTAATTGATAATGAAAATGTTCATTTGTTGCAGCCCTACTAACCTTGAGAACCTCCACAGGGACCTGCATGCTTTGGTAATGCTGTGGGGTACTGATGGCCGGGGTGGGTGGAGGCGGCCCGGCCATGCGATGCTGCATGTACTGCAGCGCTGCATTCTGCTGCTGCTGCTGCTGTGTAGCTGCTGCCTCTCACGCTGCTCCTCTTGCTGCAGCTGGTCCCGCATCAGCTGGGGACGCAAACAAACAAACAAACACACACGCACACATACACACATATCACAGGAATGCTCATTAAAACATTCTGACCTATGAACTGACTGTGTTAGGTGATGCTGCTTTTGGCTGTCTGCTTTTTCAAGAGTGGACGCAGCTGGCAGCTTGTTAGCAGAGCACAACTGGTGACTCACACATCTATTAAAATCACGCTGTAGGAAAAGTATGTACAGTAAATAAATTTAAATATGCGAGAGCCAAACAGCATGGCCAAATTTATCAGCGGAAAAAACTGGTGGCTGTATGTAGATGCCCTTGAAGTGACACAGACCAGAATACCTTGCTCTCAAGAGGCCACTCGATCGTACAACACTACAAACAGCCTATGATATTCATGGCTAACGAAAGGCTTGCATGTGTTGCATACTGGATGGTGCAGGGCCGTTGTGTTGTACCTGCATCCGCATGCCGATGCGTGAGGCCATTGCTGGGGGGCGAGGGGGCAGGGGAGGGCGAGCCGACGTCAACGCACCGCAGTCCAGCCCGAGAGGTAGAGGAAGCTGCGAGGGAGAAAAGAAGGGAGAACAGTGAGAGTTGCTCCAGAGGAAGGGTGACAAAAAACAAAGGTGGTGGTGGATGGTAGAAACTGACAGATATCCAGGTAGATCTCGAGAGGGGCCATCAAGAGGGGAAGCATTGTAAATACTCCCTCTGTGAAGAAGCCTGATTCAATGTGAAACTGTTAATGGGTGCATAGGAAGAGAGACGAGAGAGGAGAAGAGGAAGTGTGCCATGTTGTGATACACTTTTTTATATGTTAACTGAGCTGTGTCTTTGTCGTTAGGTGTAGTTTACGTTATACTTTTCTTCCGTGTCACTTTTGTCTGTGTTTGTTTGACAGTGAAATTGACTCAAATGCAACAAATGAACATTTTCATTATCAATTAATGTCTATATGTACATAAACATATAAAAAATAGGCCATAAAGCTTTTAGGAGTTGCTATTGTTCACATTGTTTTGAGCCATTACATCACATTATTTTATTTACAAACAATTAAGAATGTTGCCAATATACAATACAGTAAAGATTCTTTTAGATTACATCAGATAATACCATTTAAAAAATAAGGATAGATCCAACTATTCTGTCTCTTATCTATTTAGCTAACTATTATGTATATTATTATGTAACTATTGTCTTTTTGTCAGTATGAGTTTGATTTAAGATCCATTTCAGAAATCACGACTCACTTTTGATATTTCAATGTTCAGCTGTAAATCAATCTTTGTTTTACAAACAATAACAGTAATACATCACACAACTGCAGGAACCTGCAATATTTCATTTTCATATTTGTGAAGTAAGGAGAGGACAAAAAAAGCAGAGAAGACAACAAAACTCAAAGTGCACTAAATAAGCATTTTATTCAGCTCAAAATGTGTACAACACTTAATATGACTTGTCACGGTCAAAAGAGGGCACTGAGATGAAACAAGTTAGCAATAACACTCTATGCCCCTAAACTCTGTCTCTTCTAAAAAAAAAAAAAAAAAGGTCAATTGCGAGGTACTTCCTCGATAATCGTGAAGAGGTCATGTGGACATCATGTGGACTTGTTGATCTTGAGTGATCATGTGAGCGGGACAATGATAGGGGAACACCCATAAACCCTTTTCAACACATCGTCCTCTTTTCTCTCACGCACACACACTCACAAACATGCATACATGCAAACAGTCGGTGGGGAGTCCCAGGACTGATAGTTCCCCTTCTGCAATGACTTGTGTTGATCCCCTGAATGACTAAGCTCGTCTGGAGTAAAAAGGGTCCTACGAAACCTGCCAAGAGCCAGGTTTCTACTCTAATCTGATGTCTCTGCTGATGGTGATGTGTTGTGAGACATGTGGATACAGAGAAGCAGTGACAGGGACATCAGGGTCTAAACAGCCAATCAGAAACTGATTCCTTCAGTCTCTCATCAGAGGCACTGTCTGTATATGGTCATAAAGAGAGAAAGACAGAGAGAGAAGGACAGCGAGCGAGAGAAAAGCTCATTGTGCGTGAGGTACAATAAGAAGGGCAGCTCCTATTGAGGACTGAAGCCGCCTGTTGTCCGAAGTGTACATATCAGCACCCGAGGGGGCACACACTGCCCGCTTTGTGCCCAATGGATGGCCCACATGAAAAACACACACCCATGCAGAGATACGAATTGAAACACACACATTCCAACACAAACGTGTACCACAACTTGGACTCAAGGCCGAGCTGACTCCAAACCACCAAAACTCCATAAATTAAGAAGTCGAAACACACAGCAGGGATATTCCAATAACACCAATAACAACTACTGATGCTGTTGAAACTTTTGCACCTATTGCTAACATCTGGAGCTTTAGAGGAAGCCCCTCTTCTAGTGTAGGCAGTAGTACTTTCTGTCAAGATGCTTACTTACACCAACAAACACGTACACACAGTGGTGGAATGCTCCACAGTGTATTTATAGAGTCTGATAAATGGAGTGATTACATCTCCAAATTCAATCGGCAAGGTAGGAATGCCCATCAGAGGAGGACGTGTGTTCTGTGCTAGGTCTGAGGATGGACCGGTATGCTGTACAGGTTCTTCAAAGCAAATCTTTGATTTTAATAATAACAATACACTAAATCAAATTTGATACATACAAATAAAATTGACTTGACTTCCAGAATATAGCCAGCCATACTGCTGTATGTTCCGCTGTACAGGTCCAATAAATTGTTTCCAGCAGCTTTACATGCTAAACCCAAAGCTATAAATTTTACTCTGCATGGTGATTCAAGTTTCAACAGGTCCCCACCTTCTCCATAGCTGTGACTCCATAACACAAGATCAGCACTAAACCGGGGTTTGGTTCTCTGGTTTGATTCCCCTACTGATGAGTAAAGAGGTTTGATTCAGTTAATCAGTTTTGGTTAGGAATGTACGCAAGTAAACATTACAGAAAATGTATTGGTCTGATATTTGAAAGCAATTCAGCGGTTCATGCCGCTACAGTGTTTACATAACCAAACTTTCTAACACATGTGAAGTATGTATCATATAGCTAACTATGAGCCATGACACTTAATATATACGTCTAGCAACACATGCAGACACACACACACACACACTGACAGGATATCACTTCCTGATATCATATGGTGACACACTGCTACCAGGCAGTATGATCTCCCACATGGGCCTTCCCATTGCCTGGCATCCACTGGGGCCAGCAGGCATCTGTGACGCAGTAGGAGCACACAGCGGCCATTGTGTGGCCAACGCTGTGATGTCACAGCTCCTTCACTTCAAACACTGACAGTCAGTAGGAGGATACAGAGCGGAGGAAGCCCGGGTCAGAGGTCAACTTTGGATTGTGCCACAGATTAGTCACAAGCATACATGCCAACTATAAGCACACAATGTGCAGAGGTGTGGAAATCAGGGAATGCATTACACATGCTGCACACTTTGGGATGACACCTTAAGTTCCCCCTTATACATACATATACAAAGTGCAACACATACACATCCATAAGCACAAAAACACAAGTACACACACACTTGGGGGCAGTGTGGGGCCATGGTACCTGTGCTCAGAGACATGGTGTTAATTTGTGCTGTGTGTATTTTTAGAATTGCTTGTGCAGTGCCAAGAAAGGCTTAATTTTTTAAACTAGCAACATAGAGGTGTTGAACTTGGCATGTGTACAAACACACGATCACAATAAAGCATGTGTGCATCCACACGTACACGGCCACAGCTGCTTTACAACAATCAAAGATACTAAAAAAAGTGGGAGTGTGAAAAGAAAAAGGAAAGGAATTTTATTTGTATATTAGGAAGTAGCAATAAGGCACAGCAAGTAATTATATATATATAGAAAGAAATCATCCAATGTCACAAATTCATGTATATCTTTTAACATGTTTGCAAAACAGAAAAAAGTGAGTTTGACCTGGCTGGAGACACTGTTCAAGAACTGCTTAATCCAACTTCGTTCCAAATGTGACACTGCACTGTGCACTTCACCAGCCGTTCCATCGGTGCACAAACACATGCGCACTCACACACACACACACCCACACACACACACACACACACACACACGCCCTTTCCGCATTAAGCTATCTGTCTGCCTGCTCTAATGACTAAAATAACCCCCCCTGCTCTCTGTTCTCCTTTTCAGGAACACCCTGTTCCCCTGAGCCGTGGTGCGTTTTTTGTTTTGTGTATGCGCGTGCGTGTGTATTTGTGCGCATCTGTCCGTGTTTATTTGTAGGCAGGTGTAAGACACGCACATAAACCGTGAGTGTTTTGCACGTGTATAACTGCTCAACAGCGTGTGTTGGCTTTTGAGTAGGCTCTTTCATAACATGTAAACAGACCTACAGCATCAATATTCGTAAACCACCACCACCACACACACACACTCAATGAGTGAGGTTAGTTGGATTATGTGACAGGCCTGGCATGGCAAGTATGGGGTCCTTATCCCCTTCCTCTTTGGTCTCGCACACACACAAACAGCTGTATCCCTTAGTGACAGAACACACCGAACTTTTCTGCAGGGACATGCAGACAGACTGGCATACGGACAGTCAGTCAGCTCATTTTCAAACACTCAGGTCACTGGTATTCTGTTGAGTCAATGACTGCTTTAGATATTAAGAATCTTTCTGCTAGCGCTTCACATGTCTACTAATGACAACAGATTAATGAATTAACTACAGCATGCAGGGGTCGTGTAGGAGTGGATTAGGTCACTTAAGGATCTTCTTCTGTCATTTCTATTTAAGTCAGGGTTGCATGCTGTGTTAATGCAGGGTACTTCCACAATCACTGAATATCTCTTTACAAAGAAGCACATTAATGCACAGAGACAAAGACACATAGCTCAATTACCTGTTTGAGAGGAAAAAGGGTTCACAAAGATGAATACGCTCTGCTTATACCGCTGACTACATGTCTGGATGTCAGAGAAAGTGGATGACAATCTGCAGGAGAGGAGGTCATGGAGCAGCGAGAGATGAAGACAGGTGATGGATGTGTGAAAGAAAAACAGGAAACAAACAAACAAAACAGACAAAAACGAATAGAGAAACAAAGAAAAAAAAAAGAATGGTTATACAATGTAAAACTGCAAAAATGGCCACATGGAATAAATAGCTGCAACATAAAATATGTGACTGATGTGTGAAAAAGCAACAGAGGAGGCAGTGGAGTACTCAAGAGGGAGAGCAGCAGGTGTGCAACACACACTGAAGAAGTAAGAAGAGAATTTCCACGGCGGAAGCAAGGGAGGCAACAGACCATGGTCAGACCAGAGTAGAAACACGCACTTGAAGAGATAATATTCTTAGTTAAGGCTCAGTTTTTTCATACAGTAAATCATTGCAGCTCCTCTGTAGCTGGTTCTAGGCCACCGTGCTGTCAAGTTTGCTATGAGACCCTCTTTTTTTTTGGTTTTAGCTGTTTTAACACCTCCATTTTTTAATGAATAGGAGCTAAAGCATCTTCCTGTAGAGGCTTATTAGACCCAACTGATATTCAAAACACTGCATCCTCTTCCGTTCGTCAGACATTTTAGCATGTTTGTGGTTAAGGGATGGATGGATGACAACTGCTGTAAAATGGTCAGTGTCCTTATATTGAATAAATTTCCCACAATGTCCATAAAATCCCTAAATATGAATTGTCATTGAGAAGTGCAACTTTTCTGTAACCAACTTTCTGAGGGTCATCTTAATGAATCACCATAACTCATCAACCTTGTGTGTGAATCACAATGTCCATCACCTTCTAAACACAGTCTATATATAACCAGCCAAGAGAGACCCTTGTCCAGAGAGAAACTGTCAACTCAGTCCTGTTTTTCTCAGGTCACTCTGCTCCACAGCTCACATAGAAGCACTAACACACTTTCAGACATGTCTAATCAAAGTCCAACACAGTGAAATACAGGAAAGACAATAGACCAGCATCATCAATTATGACCACGACCACAGCACTTCCCCTTTCATTTCATCAGTTTTCACAACTCCTAGATTTGTCAGCAGTGAAGCAACTTCTCTTACAGGACACCCAGGGAAAGAAAAAAAAGCCGTTTGTCACGCCACATTTTCTTGGACTGAGGCGTCTTCTGCATGTTACATTTTTGATATTGACAGCAGCTTCCTGAAACGTGATACTTGAAACCTTCAAAATAAAGTAAATGTTGTCCAATCAGAAGTCAGTAAGGCTATCCCCTGCCTAACCAAACTGGTTAGACACATACAAGACCATGTAAAGAAGCACATGCACATAAAAGTATTTATGCTCAGATGTTGAGATAAACAGTACATTCAGCCAACCTGTTGTGTGCGGGTGCAGTGCTAGAAGCTTATGGACTAGCATCGCAGCACACCGAAGTGACAAAAGAGCACTCAACACTGACCTCACTTTATTATTCTTATTTCTTAAATTGATGGCATATAAGAAAACATTAGAGAACTGTTGTATTTCACCTAGTTACTTTCACTGTCTCCCCACCAGGCTGCCACCCAATCAGTACACCACACTGACATTCTGTCTCCACTTAGCTGCACGTAACAAACAATCACTACATTGCTTGACAATGAAGTGATGACTCCAGGTGCTATTTCTGTGTTTGGAAGGTTAAAAATGCAATATGCAACAATCAGTCTACTGTCAACAGCGATTTAAGCTCCGCCGCTTCTGTTGCTGCTACTGTGGCTCCTCGGGTTTAAAAAGAACTGCATGGCACTTGACACAAACACTGTTCAGATGCGTTCAGTGTCATTTCTGATTTGACAGCAGATCAGCATGACTGGAGCTCAGATTGACGCAATCGCATCCAACAGCCAGGGCAGTCAGAAACACTGACACTGACATATATAGTGCAAGATGTATGAACTGAGATTCTTACCAGCGACTCTCCAACTATCCCAAAGACAACATAGTGAATCCAAGAGAAATCTGCTCCTCCACGTGTTAATACACACACATTCACTGACAGTTGTTTCTGGCTGGATCCGACCACCTAGTGCGTTCATATGCCGGTTCACTGGCTGTGACGCCCCTCCTCCCTCCACCGGCTGAGTTACAGTAGGCAGAGTGACAGTCGCTATTAGTCACCTTCTTCCCTCTCTCTCTAACCACCAGCTCAGCTTCCCATTCCTCCTCCTCCTTGTCTTCCTCCTCCTACTCTCCTCCTCTTCCCCTAAATTAGCCTGAATGCCGTAGTCTGGGGCAACAACAACGAGAACCCTGTGTCTCTTTTTTTCCTTCTCTTTATCCCTAATGTGGAACTCCTCCTTCAGTCCAGCCTCCATCCTAAAGCAGTGTACAGCATTTGCATACAGTAACATCTCCACATGTACGTGCATAAACAACCATAAACCCTCAAAGTGATTCCTTTTTTTTTCTGCCATGTCACTGCGTACATGTTTCTCTGAGATATAGGGCAGTGAATCATCAGATTTACTTCTTTAAATTCACTCCCACACACTGCCACCTTTCCACATGCAAACCTACATGCTTAGATAGCACAACCCTGGATGACCTGTGTCAATTCACTGTTAGTTACCACACACTTATCGAAACAGAAGGACACATTCCATAGCAATGAATCTGCTATCATTTACTGAAAGTTGTGGTCACTGCATTGTTAAGACATTATTTAATGGGCGTTTGGACTAATGCACATAAAAAAACCCAAACCAAACCAGATGCAAGTGACCACAGAGCACTGATTAGCACGGCAGATAACTAATGACTGATGCAAATGTATCTTACTACATTTCAGAAACGTCATTTGACATTGTGCCAGTGATTGCACAGGAAACATTATTTCTTCAAGGTGCTAAAGTGCAACACAGCACACATTTTAACACTCTATTTATTCTATATTGTTTTATTAAAACAATACAGAGTACTGTGACTTTCAGATTGAATGTTCTGAATCCAAGATGAAAAAAATGTTGATTACTTTTAAGATAAGCCTGTCTGTGTAATCTACAGAAGAACATAAGCCACTGACCTATAAAAAAATAAGTATATTCAGACTGTCAGTGATGAAAAGCATAAGGTCTCCTGTCAGTCCCATACACAGTGTAGCTTGTCTACAGTGGAGCTACAGGACGGTATGTCTACCTCTCAGTGGCTGGTTGTTCTGTACAAGCACTGTGAAAGACCATTGAGCTCAGATGAAAATAAAACTTCCTCTGAAAAAGGGCTGACTTATTTATAAGAAACAGCAGTCACATCATGAATCACTCCTCCCTCTCCTCTACTCCATGTTTGTGCACAAATTTTTATGTATGTACATGCAAGAAAAGATACAAACACAGCGTCACAAACACATTAGTATTAGCAGTCTGAAACTATACAGACGAACACAAGCACATCCCTCCAACAACAGACAAACTAAAGATATGACCTTCGGTCATGGATGAGCACAGCTTGTTGACAGAATCAATTACAGGAGCCTCCTAGTGGTGAGATCAGGTATCATGGCAGAACATGTGGAAATGTTGTACATGGAGAAAAGAGGATGCTTGTTTTCCAGAGACAATATGATAAAAGTTTCAAAAAGACAAAACTTTTTTAAATCAAGCAATCTGAAATGTGCTTATTGTCTTTCATACCTCTTAATGAAGTGACAGGACTTCCACCACTTTTTAGCCCCAAAAGTCAATCAGTATTGAGTAATTACTCAGCTTGTTACACTAGAACACAGAGGCATCAGCTTTAAAATCAACCAAAAAAAAATCAATCTGTGTATGCCTGGGGTTGTTGCACATACAGTATGTCCACACAAACGTACTGTAAAGGACACATGCAGAATATCCATCATGTGCAACAGCTTGCTTTATGGATCCTCTGCATGGGATGTGTGCTACTAAAACTCTGTCTCGGGCCTTTCTTCCATCCCTGTATGTAACCCGACTGTCCATCCACACTCTCCCCCTCCCCCCCATGATGCATCCCTGAATGCAGAAACATAAACACTGGTATCAAAGTGCCACTCAGCTAGTTGTGCCTATCACAACAGAGGAGAACACTGGCCAGCATGGTTCAGCAGTACCCGGCTGACAAGCATCCCTTGTTTGTACACAAAGCATTCAGCAGCGGGCCAGCTCCACTTCTCATAGTGCCCGCAGTGTATTTACTGGGTTATTTTGGTCCAGGGGCAGGACCCCTCCAAGCCCTCAGCTTATTGGTTAGGAAAGCCGCGTTCCTGTCCACTCAGGCCAATCATAAGGCGTATGTGTAGGAGGGGGAATCATTGACCAAGACTGCCTTGTACTCTTGTTACAATGGCCTATGGAGGAGGCAGGACCCAAACACACACACAAACACACCACCCAAGACCCTCTTCTACTCGTCCTTTCCCACTGGCAACTCCCACGGTCACCATGGTTGCAAAGAGGTGGCAAACAAATACAATATACAAGTGCATCGTTGTGGCTCCATTGAAAGTGTTGAACGACTGTTGATAAGTCTGAGTAAAATTTGACCCAGCTATGCTAACCTAAGGCTATCTCTCTGTTAAGTAGGACAAACAGTGCTGTCAATATACCCAACAAGTTATAGCCTGGGTCGCAGGCGATGGCTCAACAATTTAATCACCTAAAGTGGATTTGCAAGGATAATGTTTTTCTAACATTTTGTCTTTTTTGATATATATCTATATGATATATGTCCTCTGTATAGGAAGTTGAATGAAATAATAAAGCAAAGATGCCATATTAAAATGACTGAACATAATTTTAGAAATGTTATTGTCTACCTTAGCCTTATATATTTGTTATGTTTTCAAATAAACTTCTTTAATATATAATTTTAATTATTTTTCCTAGCAACTTGTTTTCCAGCAGAGATCAAAACATGCCGCTGTTTTACGCTTGTCTTTCTGTTAAAACAATTTGTGCTTAAAAAAAACACTTCCTCATGCTATAAATCTTACATCATGTAACCTGGTGTGACCTAATGTTGTGTTTAGGAGCATTAAGCCTGCTTTTGTGGTTTAATGATAAATCCCTGATAACATTAGCCAAATAAAAGGCATATTCATTTTAATTCCATGGATCTTTGTATTGCACCTGTATAAATTGGCACTTGACAAACAAATAAATGGTAGTCAATTTTCAAACACTATGTGCTATTGCTGGATGTTCCAATCACAATGCAGCAAAAGTTTATTTTTAGAGCACTCTTTTCCTATTTGGAGCTCATAAATTAACGGTTATTAACACTAAGTAAACAAATGTGTGCCTCTATGAGTGAGGTGTGTTTGAGTGTGATAGTGAGAGAGTAGTTTAATAACCAGCCAACCAGACACACAGCATTTCTTTTTGCTTAGGTGAGAGTCACCCGGAGGTGGAATGGAAAGCATTTGGCAGATGAGTTGTGAGATAAGGTACACACACACAGTAAAATTTGTTTCACTGCGGCCATCACAAAACCTGACCTTTGCAATGCTTTCCACTCCTCTTCACTCCCATTCTCATTGTCCCTTTATTCCTCATTCCCTTTCTCCTACTTTCATCATCAATGGGGAGACAAGTTGAAAAATAATTAGCATTCGTATTAAGAATGTGGCTGCCTTTGAGCCCTTCAGACTGAGAGGAAGAGGTAAGACAAGGAGGACAGAAACTATTGAAAACACAAGAAAAGTTCAAGGAGGTCAAGAGGATGATAATAAGATTTGCTTACAACAGAACTTCCTCTGAGTGTGTGTGTCTGTGTGTCTGTGTGTGTGCACGTGTGCAAGATCAGCATCCATGTTTCGTCCTGACACCAAATATGGGGTTGAGACAAAGGAATGCTGAATACACAGACACACACACACATACACACACACAACCTTATACAGTATATATCTGAATTTCCACTGCAGAGGGTTCTGCCTGGGACTATGACTAACACTAACAGAGAGGAGGAAGAGATTACCCAATGAAAATGTCAATAAACTTGCTAAAATTACTGCAGTTCCAGGCAGATAAGAGCCCCTCTAAAACAAGAAGAGACCCTGCTATCAATTGTTGAGGGAGCCCCCATTCAGCTGAGCAGTGACACCACACGGGTGTAAATCAGTGAGAATCTCCATTAAGACGATTCCACTACTGATATGACGTTCAAGACTGAGCGAAGCTAATTTACTACTGAGTGAGTGTAGTCATGCCACTTAATTAAAAAAGTATGAGTAACAGTAACAGTGAGTAACAGTACATGTTGACACTCATTTTGAAAGTGCAAAAGGTTACATTTCTCCTTTTCCTTCCTCCTTTAGTCCCCTGACAGTTGGTAAACAGCTGTTTACTCCAATTAAGAGATATATTTCTGTTAAAATACAGATAATATATAACACAATTGATTAAATAAAACGTGACTTGATTATGGATCATAAATGGTACTTGGTAACAAAGACAAGACTTGCTGTGCAAGCAAACACAAAGAGTGGAAATACATTTTTACAAATATGAATAGTCTAAGTGCTTCAGCCACATCGTGAAAGGTTAACAAGGTGATAATCTTTTCTTCCTCTACCCAGACTTGAACATGGAATGATGGAAAGGGACTGCTTTGGAGGAGCCAAGCTATTATGTATCAACAATTCAATCAACAATCAAACACTAAGACCTTGTATTTGATTATAAGCCAAAAGCCAAATATCAGCAACATAGGTGGAAGGAAATATTGGATATTTCTGAATGATGCATTTGAATGAAACATCGGTCAGTGTGAGCTGTGAGCCCTGTGTGAGCTCACAGAAGCTACTAGCATAGAAGGCTAGAAAATGATCCACCAAAAAATGACTGACATGATAAGAGGGAGAAACAAGTACAAGAGCTCTGGCACTAACACTGTAAGTCGTGTTTTCCCAAATCAAATTGAGGCGCGATATGTAACATGAGAATATTAGCACAGTCATGTCATGAGTCATCAGTGGGTCATTTAACATCCTCATGTGAGCTGATGTTTTTGAAACCAGACTGATGTGGTGTTCCTTTCTGTTTCTCATTGCCATTAGTCTAAAGCCAGTGACAACAGAAAGAAATTAGGAATTATATAGATTAAGGCCTGTTTGAGAGGATAATATTAAAGAAGCAGGTGACAGAGCTAAAAGGGATCTAATAAGACAACTATAATGCATCTATAATGCAAAAAGCATCTATCTCAAAGTCTTCAGTGCTGTATTGAACCTTGAAATCCAAATTCCTTTAACCAAAATACTAATTATTTCAAGATTTTTTGCAATCCACAGACATATCTTCCTAAAAGAAGTGAAACTTCTTTTAAGAAGGGGACTGTGAGATTACTTCATCTTATTCCCACACTTTGCTTGTTTCAAGAAAAACAGGCTTTGAGAATTGTCAAACTTGACAAAATGTTGTCATCATCTTAAGGTGGGAACAGTAAGTCTTAATGTTTCTACAAAACATAGCAGAGGTGGATGATGAACATCTCTATCAGGAGATAAAAATATAGCACTCTGAAATCTGCTGTGGGCCTCTGAGAGAGCTAAAGCCACAGAGAGCTACAACTGCAGACCCCCGCAGTTCATACCAACAAGCAAATTGTCCACACACACGTACACAATGGGGCAGCTGCGGTGTGTGCGCACAGATGCAGCTGAGATGCCATTCTTACAGAGAAAAGAGAGACTGCGCAAGACCATCACTACTGTCTGTCATTCAAAAGAGGATATGAAAGAGTGGAATGGAGATAAGATGAGGAAGTGGAGTCACACGTTCAGCACATGCCCTCAAGCGTCCCGCCCACACTCACCTCTGATAGATCATGGGTCATGTTGTCACACAGCACATGCCAAACTGTCATTCTTGTGGTTTAAAAAGTCCGACCTTTAGTGACAGACGGTAATACGGTAATTTATTTGGGCTTTTTGGTTTGCCTTATTTTAAAGGGAAATCCAGCACACCATAAAGACAGTTCCTCATTTGCTCTTTTCCTACTAGTCACAGAACAGCGAGAAAAACTGTCCAGGTCATGGGAGATCTGTCCATACGGCGAACGGATGACGCTGTGTTTACACACACCTGATGTCCTTTCACACTAGAGTAGATCCATTGAGCGAGGTCAGTGTGCCTGTGTGTGTGTGTGTACTGCTGCCTGTTTACCTGAAGGAAAATTAGCCCCATCCCCAACACTTACAAGCAGGCATGAGTCCAATCAGGCTGAAAATATGGCACACACACACCCACGGACAATTTTCCATACACACAGCACATAGCATACAATGATTGCACTAATTTGCACGCTTTTGTGTCACACTCACAAACACGGCAGAGAAATCCTCCGGTACTATCCAGCAGTTTTTGATAATTGAGTTATTATTTAGAACAGTGAGTCAAAACAGTCACCTCTCCTGTGAGCTTTCAGTGCTTGAAACTCGACTCTGTTTTTCCCCTTTCCTGGCCACTACACTATTGGTGAGAGGGCGATCAGTCACAGTTGGGCGTCACCGCTGCTCCACATACTGGACGCTCACCTCTGACCTTGCTGACAGTCACCTCGCGGCTCAGTGTGTTAACTAACCTCTGACCCTTCGTACTGCGCGCACTCCATAACCCTGCCAACTCCTCTTCGTGCATCTGTCCCATTCTCATACGGTGCATCTACACTGCGCACACAACACTTGTTTTGGCATTGAGAGGGAGTGAGCGCAGTGCAGGTAAACCTCCAAACAGCTACACTGACACTTACACTGACGCATATATTTTCCTCTTACAGAACTGGTTATTACGTCCAACTTTATCTTATCAGTCAAGATTCTCTGATGCGTGGTAGGCGGCAGACAACTACAACAACCTTCTATTTCAGGATTTCAGTTCAGAGGCATTCTTAGGAACATTATATAAACACGCCAGGAGTCACATGATGAAATTACAAGACAATAATTCAATTAAATTGGTTTATTGACATGTGGTAGTGCTGCATTAGTGTGACAGTTGCAGCTGAACTGTGGTCCAGAAGATCTATCTTTCTGATCTCGTTACAAAGCGGAAATGTTTTTGATTCATTCAGGGATTCACAGAAATGAGGAGGCAGATAACAAAGAGACAGAGACAAACAAACAATCACAGAGACAGTGGAAGAGAGATCTTGTGTCTTTCCAAGAGAATGGAAATTCAGGTTTAACTGTACGATTTACATAACCGACTCAAGAATACCCTGCTGCTGCTCCCGTAGTGCAGCCTAACAACACATCAACAGATTCGCCGAGTGTTTGAGTGCACACGTTCATGTATGTAAATAGAGGTATTATTTCCTGAGACCTGCAGATGAACCTGCCCCCATGCATGTGAATGCCCATCTGTGTGTCTTAGTAAGAGTAAACAACAAAGAGGTGGAAGTTCTGCCATCCCTCAGTATCACATTTCTGTCAGTATTTAATATCGAAACCAACATAGGAAATTTTTTTGTCGCCAAGAAACCCAAATCGGCAGTGTGGTTGACCAACTTCAGTGATCCTGTGCGACTTCCCTGAAAAACTAATTTTACTGGCAGCTATGGAAGGCAAAGCAGGATTAAAAGGAACATCATACCTTACAAACATATCTCTGCCTACCTGCAATCATTTCAAATATTAGTAATTGGTGATTGTTTAAATATTCCTCTATATATGATTTTCCTTCGGCCGCAATTTCTTCCTAGTTTCTGATTTCCTCCTTCCTCAATATACATTATAAATACTCATACACATTACTTATTATGATAGCTGAGCTCTATATTTTCTATTTGTGGTAACTCACTTTATGAGCTGTCATCACAGCGTTTCGTAACACAACATGGTCACCACGATATCAACGCTAATTGCAGTGTCTAGCGGGTCATTTCTAAGAATTGCACTAAGAACGAAAGTAGAAATTGTCATGATCATGATTGTTTACAGAAGTTTGAAAAAACAGCTAGTTCAGAGCAGTCAAGCCTATCGTGACCCTTCTGCTCTGACTTTTGAAAGTAGAGACCCTTCTGCTCTGACTTTTGAAAGAACGAAAGTAGAGAAGTCGTGATTGTTTACAGAAGTTTGAAAAAACAGTTAGTTCAGAGAAGTCAGGCCTATCGTGACCTTTCTGCTCTGACTTTTGACACTTATTGTGTTCTCCAGAGAATGGTATGGATGATCACAGAGTTTCACAAGGTTTGATGTCAAATGGTTGGAGTGATGCACGATGGCACACATACACACGCACTAAAAAGACACGCAGGTCAGCCTACATATTTGAGACAGACTGACAGTGGAGGGGATCAAAGTAGACCTTAAGTAGGAGTTAAGAGGACAGTCTGGTCTGTCCACAACGGACTGCTTCTAGTGGCAGAAGTCTTACAATTCGCAAGATTTGGCAGAAGTGATCAGGACTTCACCTAATATCATGATTTCAAGGTGGATTACAGTACAAAAATCACACTTTTTTGGTCTGACCATATTCTACAGTAAAGCACGACAAAGCTGGCTCCTAAAAAAAGATCACAACCACATCCCAGATAAATGTCATATGTCATTATAAAATACTTTACACTATATCAGTGGGTAACATCAAATACAACAAAGTGCACCCTCCACTTGACACGCACACACACTAATATTAAAACACCCTGTATGTACTCAGCGGAGGGCACAAAGGGGCCATAAATAGTAGTATGGTGCCTTCATTATTTTAGTGTTTGCACCGTGCAGGACTTCCAGACAGAGCACTTGAATAAGCAACAGAGTATTGCAGCCTGTACAGTTTACAGTCACAGCTTATACATAGCAGCATACCCCGGGGCTGAGGTGTTGTTACTGATACTGGCCTGGCTACTGCTTATAAATGGCAAGAGGCGTAGCTCCCAGCAGAGACCCACTGATGACAGTAAAAGGGGTGAAAGTGGTGCATTATGGTCCATCCCAGTAGAGTGTGGAACCATGGTCCCAGTGAAAAAGGCAGAATTTGCAATTGTACTTAATCTAATACGTTATTTTATTTTATATATATATATATATATATATATATATATATATATATATATATATATATATATTAACTATTCCTTTTAATTTATTGTGCAAAATCCATGTACTTTTGAATATAATAACATCTAAAATGTTTCGGATGTCTTCTTTACAGTTTGATGTGTGCCCATGCATGTCTCAGTCTTTCTATAACGATTCTATTCAGATGCATGACAACAATACCATGAGCTGGATACAAAATCTCGACAACTGTGTTTTAAATAAATTTTCACATTTCACATTTAAAATGTGATAAAGTGTGACAGTAAACGTGCTGCACATCGCGCAAAAATAATTCAACTTTTTTTGTTTTGTTTTTTACAACGGTGTAGCAAAATTTGGGCGACAAGTCGAGTTGGCTGTTTTTTCATGTGGACCTTAAAAAAAATAATAAAAATCATAATAACTTTGCACGTATGAGGGGAGCAGTGCGCACTTCACAGCGTGTATTCAGGGCTGAGAGGAGCCGCGACAGGAACTGAACTTCAGCTGTGGTGTTGGTGAAATATCACTTACCAGATCTGAAGGTCAGACAGTACGAAGTGGTCAGGTTCACGGAGAACAAAAAAAAAAAAAAGTGCGTGCCCACCTCTGCCGTGCGCTCTGGTAATGCCAAAAAAACCCGCAACCAGGGGAGGTGAGTCACATTCAAATGGTGGAAAAAATTAGAATAAATAAATAAAAAGTCTTAAAGTTTCTGGGTCTTTCCGCGGACTGCTACGGCGTGCGAAGGCTGCCACTCCGGGAGCTCATTTGTTTTCGTTTTTGACGGTCGAGATGTTGTCACAACTCCGAGCGTCTGCGGTCACCTGCGCCACCGCCAATAGCACTTCGCGCGAGGGGGCTTGTGGGAAATGTAGTTTTCTCATGTCTCTCAACACACGCCCACCTCCCTCCCACCCCCGCGATATTTTGGGGCCATGACGTGAGGCCTGTTGACTGCAAAAGGGGGAGTTTTAAGAGGCCCATCTAACTTTAGCCCAAATACTTCCAAGACCGGCTGAAGGGGAGAGAACTTCCTCTTTCTGTCTCTCGTGTTTTACTGTCTGTTAAGTGAGACGCCTCTCCTCCTCTGCCCACATCAACTTCACAAGTTTATGTCTCTTTCAGTTCAGTCCAAAATTATGTTTCAGAGCCGCCGGAAGGATGCAGCTCATCAAACCATGTGCAATAAAATGTGACCCACAAGTTTGCATACACAGGTTGACATACGCTGTAGGAAACAGTTTAGAAACATTAAATACTGTAGGTGCTACAGTGTTCAATGTTTCAGAGGGAACAGAGGAAATGCCCAGTATGACCACAAGAGGAAAGTAAAATCAAAAGCGATATATAGTGCACATTAACATTTTGAGACACAATACTGGAGGCATTTTGAATGGGCAGTTTCGATTTTTATTCCAGTGCAGTAAGTTTATTCGTCAATGCAATGCTTGTCTGATAAAACTAGACCACCCACTAAAACAATCAACTGCGGCTACCCAGAACATTCAGCTGATTCTGCTGCAGGCTACTGTCATCAACTATCTTCTGTTTTATTTCTAGAAGTGTAAACTGTGTGGTTAAACTAATGAATTCTTGCATTCGTAATATGTGTGAATGTGCAAGTCAGTCAATTTTGACTGTGTCTTGTGGATGGATAAATCAATGCCAATAGCTCTTCATCATAATCATGCCGGTGATTGTTCTACTCACATTCATTACTACACGACAGACCTTTTTGAACACTTTGAGTCATTCAGAGTTGAGACTAAGATTCCACAGGAGGCAGTACGGCTCACATAGTCAGCCAGGAGACAATCAAGATGTTTGTTTAGCCATGACACACTCAAAACAGAAAAAAACACTGCCCAGAACAGCAGATGAGTGGATGACACCTGAGGTACATAGTCTCTTTGGCCCCTTCGGTAAAGAGCAGTGTCATTAATATTCGCAAAATACTAAGTGAGGCTGCCTGGAGTTAAATACATGAAGAAAAAGAATAAACATGGTTTTAAAAGAATAAAAATAATCTGTTGATGCAACATTGTCAAAATTCAAACCAACACAAAATCACCATATTTTAGCGTTTTCAAGTGAGCCTAAAAAAACAAAACAAAGGAGGATGATACAAATGTTCAACCCTGTTAACCCACAAGCTTTATAAAATGTGTCACATGTGTAAGTTTGACATGCAACAATGTTGGCAATGTGAAACAACGGCAACTTGTGCATCTGCAGCTGGTAGCTCCAAATGTACACGTTCCTCCCTGTAATGTCTGTAGGGCTGAGCAATATCAACAACCATCATCAGCTACCACTGTGATCATATCACTGTATTTCCTATAGTGAGTATTGGAGAGGACTATGCTAAACAATCTGAGGTTCAATTGTTCCCAAAACATTTTCTAAAATTATTGAAAATGTGATGTGAAACTCACAGTTTCAGTTTGGCTTTCCATCGCTCTGCTGTCCAAAGTGAGAAACTACTTGACAATCAGATGTAATTTAACAATCAATGTCATTTTTCCATATATAAACAGATTACTGCCATTACTGCTATCATGATAGTTATTTACTTTTCATATTACCCAGCCCCACTTCTCAATTATTTCAAAAGACAAAGGAGCTGCTGGAGCTCTATGACAGGGGCTGTCAATATCGCTGTGTGGACATGGCAGATTTGTAAATGTAGATAACAAGCACAGTCTCCCTACAAATACTGGACAATTCTGCAGTACATGATTTACATCCAGAGCCAATGCAGGAAGAATTACGATGTTTCAATAACACTGCAAGTCTCAGTCTGGAGGTTGGGGTGGTGGATGGGCATGCAACAGGTTTGATTTTGATCCTGAAGGTGGGGGTTTGCATCCACTCTCATGCCGGTCAATGTTGGCTTCCTTTAACGCCTAATAATGACGACTAAAATATGACTGCGAAAAAACTTTGAACATAATCCAGAGTTCTGCAGAATCACCTAATATCATATTTCTTGGTTTGGTGAGTGGGATGAGAGAACAGCAGGGTTCTTGGTGTGACGCTCTGCTGTAATAGGAGGGGAAGGGGAAGGACTCCTATGTGTAGGGTAAGGAAGGGTACTGTGGATGCCACCAGTCCATGAGCCTCACGCTCTGTACAGGATCCAACACCACCTGGGTCCCGCCCTGATCCCCCCTCTTCTTCCCCCGATGGAGCGGCGAGTCCTGGAACAGCAGACGAACGCGGTGGTGGCGCATGTCGGTGCTAACGTTGATCGTGAACTACGAGAAAGACAGACCAGTGAGAATTATGAGAAAAATTATATTTCAAACAGAAAAAAAAGCTTAAGCAGGATATTGGCCCAAAAAATCATAATTGCAGCCACTGATACTGGGCAGGGATTCCTCCCTGATATCAACACTGCCTTGCCATTTTAACAACAACTGAACAAGTGATTTTGTGAGAGTCGCTGTATTTACTTGCTATAAACTGAAAATGATTTTCTACTAATGCAGGAAGCTCCCCTTATTCTATAGCATCACTAAAATGTGGAGTTCCCAAAGACTGATAGCAGAGTTGGAGGTTGCATCATTAAATAAAACCCCACCAGTTGGTTGTGTAGTCATCTATTTTCTTAATGAAAAAGTTAATGGTCAGCATTAAACCTTCAACTGTCCTCTTTAATGATCTATTCCTACTCACACAGGTAAGCTATAGGGTAACACATGTATACTAGTTAAAAGAACAGTCTGCACTCACTACCATATGGCGTAGTTGAAGGGTTACTAACCAGTGTCAGAGTCATGCCCATGACCACAGGGATGAAGATGAAGTTGAGGGTGGTGACCTGAAGTACGTAGCAGTCTGAGTCTGGGTTCTTGTGAACATCTTCGTATTGTTTGGGCATGCATAGAGACTTGGCACAGCCATTCTTACCATTTCCCTGCTGGGATGGAAACAATGACAAATATACACAAAAATAAACATAAAAAATATAACCATGAAAACAGAAACATCAACAGCTTAATACAGACTACACAAAATGTTATCATGTCAGGAGAGAGAAGGGTTTCATATAACCCTTTTTACCTGCTTCATAAACTTGAAGTTGAACTCCCACAATGCCTCTGGTCGGGTCCCTGGCACCTTTCTGACCCAGAACAGTAAACACTGCAACAGGAAACATTAAGCCAATAAAATTTACATTTACAAAGGGCTAACGTGAGATTTTCTTTCTTATTTTGGAAATAAAAATGCAAAGGTTTGAAGTTTCCATCCAATCAAACACAACACAAGGGAACGTTCTCATTAAGAGAGTTAAATTCAGTCTGGCTCTCTTTAAGCTCCCTGCCTCCACTGAGCCTAACATTGGTGATCATGGATCACCTGGATGTCACAAAGTCAGTAATCAACAAGCTCAGTTAGCTCAGAGCTTTCCTTCTGAGCCGTAAGTGCATTTGTATGACATAGGACACTAAAGGCCCTTTTCCACTAGTATCTACTCGACTCAGTTTCAGTCATTTTCCATTACAATAGAGTACCACCTCAGCGTGGGTGGGGTCGTAAATGGCATTAACGCGAATGGCCGAAACTCCAGCGACGTCATTTGTTATGCGCGACACAAACACGAAACGACTACTGCAGAGCAATGGAGGCCACCAAAGAAATGTCTGCACCTCGTCGCATTGCTCCGCGGGTTGATTTCTGTGCAGCCATCTCTGATCGTGTTCGTTGTTGTTATTGCGTTTTAAAAATGGCACGGTTGACTCTTATGTTCTCCCGACGCATCTAGTGACGTCGCTCACGCTCTGGCCAATCAGTGGCCTCCGTCTGCCGACGTCACATTTTCGGCTCGACTCAGCTCGCTTGGAAGCCCAACTGAGTAAGTACTATGAAAGTACCTGGTGGTACCAGGTACTAACATGTACACGTAATGGAAACATGTACAAACCGAGGCGAGTCGAGTCGAGCCGAGCTGAGTAGGTACCAGTGGAAAAGGGCCATAACAGATCAGTAACAGACAAAGTAAAAACAAAACTTTAGCTCCACATGCGTGTAGTTTGGTGACTGACAACACATCAGCTCAACTACCTTGGAGTTGAGCAACTTTGTGGGCGTGGATTCGGGCAGGGCAGGAATCTTCGAGACACGCAAGTCAAATGGCTCATACAGATGGAAGAGGGAACGAATCACACGGGCCCGTAAACAACGCATCTTGTCAATAGAGTCAGGCTGGAGACGAAACGGCAGGTCAGCGTCAATCCTGTAGTGTCTGTGAAGAAAAGACAAAGGGTGTGAGCGAAAGAAAACAGGTTTAATATACAGTCAGTTTTCTCCTCTATTTTGCTAATTTACTGAACCACATTCAAGACACTTTTTCCTGTCATACATACACAGCTAATGATGGATGTGTTCCTAACTTTAACAATGAATTGTGAGCTTTACATGTAGGCAATGGTAGTTTCCATTCTGAGAAATATTATATTATGATTTTCATTGTTTTTCATTGACATCAAGTTTTAAATTGGGACTTGAGGAGTGGGGACCACTTTACAGTTTTTTTTTCTTCACAATAACCTCACACTTGTGCAATATTTGTAGGAGAAGCATGCAGAAGCACTGAGTTTTACGGTTTTACTATTTTGTAGCTCATTTTCCCCACCCACATCATGCAGTTGATTACTAAAACCAGCCTCACCTTCTGTAGAGTCTGGTCCAAAAGGCAGCAGTGCATGTGACTGTCCAGGCATTCCTACAGATTAGAGCAAATCTGCACACATCCTCAGGCCGGATATAGGAAGCCAGTAGTAACCAAATGTCCACAGGATATTCCCCTCCATCACTACTCTCACTGCTCTCTGTGAAGACAACATGCAAACAACTCAGTAAGTGTACCGTACTCCCAAAATGTTGAGTCCTCTGCACTTCAATTCATCCCCAGCATGTGCACACTTCAAATAAATAACAAACAATACCCTTTCTCCTCTTGTTTTTCTTCTTGCGGGCCGCTTTAGTTTCATTTCCTCCCTCCTCTTCTTGGTCCAGCTCATCACTGCTGTCCAAGGCGTCTGCTGCGACACCGGCTGCAGACGAGACGACCTCCTCCACAGCACCCTGAGAGGCCTCCAGGCCGCACAGTAATTTCACTAAAACACACAGTGACCAGTCAAATCATCTGCACCGCCTGTTCAGACGAGATAAAGTTTTAAAAAAAGTCTGACCGTGCATCATCACAACACAAGTTACCTTCTTTTTCAACTGCATTTACAACAGCCTTTTTCACCCTCCCTGACTTCACAACGGCCGGGTCGGCATCAGCATAATCAGCGACGGTCACTAAGAAAGAAAACATACAGATTACCTACACATGACGCTGTTTAGACGCCACATTTCATTCAAACATGCTGGAAACTTGTAAATAAAGTTACTGACAGTGCACTGATGTAAGCCAACCTTTCTGTTGCGTGACTTGAATGTTACATTTCGGCTCTGACTAACACTAGAAAACAAACTGACTAAAGCTAACTGTGACCTGTCTTCATTTTTACCTTATTGTAGTGTAAAAATGTGTCTTTTTATTTAAACTCGAGGCCGTAAACTGAAGGTGAAGCCGACTGAGGAGCTCCTGCTGTGGGCGGGCTGGCTAACATAAACGCAGCCTACCTGACTCTGAACAAACGTCCCCGGCCCGAAATTTCAGCCGTTTTCGGTTCCCTTTCTTGGGCATGACGACACCAATGATCTGCGGGCGCTTAACGAGCCTGTGAGTGCTGCCATGTCTCTATGGCAAGCCGAGGTAGAGAGAAAGAAAGAAAAATGAGAGAGAAATTGAAAAGTGTTCCGCCAGGATCTTCAGCCATCATGGAATGACGTAACGCATCCAAGTAACGCGAGAGTATCGTTGTTGTCGTTGTTTTCCTCCGCTGCTTCACTGCCACCTGCTGGTGACTGTGAGCACTTCAATGATTTCAATAGAAATATACTTCTGCCACATTATTTTATCAGCCAATTAAGACTTTCATCAATATATCTGCAAGGTAAGACTTTATTAATTGTCTTATATAAACATATATATATATATTAATTGTTAAATGTATTGTGTATTTGCATTTGTTGTTCTTGCTCTATTCTACACTTATTTTTGGTGCATAGTTGGAGGAGTTAACAGTGACACTTTTCACTGTCATTTTACACTCTATGGTTACTTGTGACAGATAAAACTTGAACTATATTTTTATTTTTACTATACAGTTAGACACTCCAACACCCCAGGAAGTAACCAGTAAAATGTATTTTATTTCTTGATATAATGATTATACTAACCATTACAAAATAATGATATTAGTGCGTTATTCATTTGACTTTTTTTATATCTGGTAATTGAGTTTTGGTATATTTATTTATGGCTATGAGTTATTACCTATAAGTTTAAAGTAAATCAAGAGCAGACATGAAGATAGAGTGAGACAGAGAGATGGAGCAAATGTGGCATGATATAAATAGCCGCCTGTAAGTGAGGAGTCCAGTTAGACATCAATCAGACATCAATTAGTAGTATGACAATTTACTTTGTGTAAAATCACTTTCACCAAATGTTGGTGGAATTAACTGACAATGAAGATTCAGTGATGCTGATGAAGTACACACATATTGATTTATTAATCAGGCATACACTGAAACTGAAGGCCTGCTGCCCTGTGTCACATGTTCCAGCTGCCCATCCACTTCTCACCAAACAACAGTGTTAGAAAGTGACTGACAGTACAGAAACTGCTGCTAATACAAACAATTAAAGCTGCCCAGACATCACTGAGCTAGGTGGATTATAATCATCAGTGAGAGAAGGAAGACAATGGTAGAAATTGTAATTACAGACCATGTCATCAGGCTGAAGAGTCATAATGCTAAAAAAACAAAAACATCCACAGTTCTGTGTTCAGTGACCTATGTAAGTATTTTGTAAAAGTGCTGCAGGCCACCACAGCCTTCCAGAATGGCTGTTGACAACATTGTTGTCAACTTTGAAAACCCCACTGCAGAGAGCCAGATCACCTGAGGCAAATTCCAATGAAAGTAAGGCAAAATTAGTTTATCTGAGAAGCTGCACTTCAAAGGGGACCAAAAAAGCAGAGGTGATGCTTTAACCTCTGGCCATGAGAAATTACTTCCAGACAATGATGTAATCTGCACAACTATTGTCACATCTTTTCTGACTTTGGGAACGGGTGAGAGGAGATGTCTTGTTTATGGCCTGAGTTTCAATCAAATTCCTTACTGTCTGCATCTCAGCAACATATAGCATCAATGCTGTCTAATATTAAGGCAGTAATTGATTTTCACAGTCCTTCTTGTAAGAAGGAATATTGATTTCACCCTGAAGTAAATCATGTCACTATGGTTT
This sequence comes from Scortum barcoo, assembly GCA_023238725.1. Lineage (NCBI taxonomy): Eukaryota > Metazoa > Chordata > Actinopteri > Centrarchiformes > Terapontidae > Scortum > Scortum barcoo. The sequence continues at coordinate 19,803,245 of CM041537.1, forward strand.
GCTCCAGATAATGGTATTGTTTCCCCTTATCAAGACTTTCTGTGTCAGTGACAAGATCTATTCTCATTCATCCACCTGCAACTGCCACACGTAAGCCACCCACCAAAATCAGATCTCACTTGCTAATGGACCTTCAGCAGTCAGATTCCAGATAGATTTCCAGCCCCTGTCCTTCTGTGTGAAGTTTACCTTGTTCATGTCATGTGGACATGTTCTTTCTGTGCTTTCCTTCGACAGTTCAGAAACATCCCAGCTCACAGGATACTTAAACTTTTCTTACAAATTCAAATACAAAAGTGATTCGACATGGTTTTACTGTTTATTTTGACATTGCTGTCAGAGAGATGCAAGTACTGAACTCAGACTGAAGTTCTCAAGTAAAAGCAAAAATACTCGACAACGTTCATTTACTCAAGATCTGTACTTTTGAGGTACTTATTTTGAGGTGAGTATTTTCCTTTTCTGCTACTCTATACTTCTACTCCACAAATATTCAAAGGAAAATATTATACTTTTTACTCCACTCCACAACAGCTTTTGTTTTTGAGTTTCCACAATGTGGTATCACTAGTTTTACTTAAGTAAAAGATCTGATTCTTCCACCACTGATTGAAGTATAACCTCTATATCAAACCTTACAGGTGAGATATAATTGAGTGAAGGCTTATAAACTCAAAGTTGCAAATGCATGTGAATCTCTCTGGATTTACCTGCATTAAAATCACAAAGCAAATATACATTAATAGAAAAAGTCAGAGCTTTGAATAAAATAATCTTGTTCAGCACATATTGAGAAAATAAATAAATGACTGAAGGAATGATGTGATATTTAATAATTTTAAGGGGTTTAGACCAATTTCACAATCAGGAAATAATAACTGGATGGATGAAAGACTATAGCCTATGAAATATAAATAATCACTGGTTTCTCTTCTTTTGCCTCAAGTAAATATTTTTTCTTGATATTTCATGACAATTTAATCTATTTAACTTTAGTCTTGAATTGACTTTAACAAAATTACCCTTTTATCAAATTCTTAAACCTTTTATCTTAATGACATCTTTTATTTTTACAGCTGCCTGTGGAGCTACATCAAATTCAAATATGAATATTAGTATGGTCACTCACAAGTGTGATCTTCAGTCATAACTTTTAACCGACTAACCGACTTATTTCCCCTTATTGTGGCCTATTCAGTGCTGCAACAGCAACGTGCTGATAAATCAATGAAAAGATTAAATTCCTGCCTCATGTTAAATTACACCTTCAAAGTTAGTTGGAACTGGCAAATAATCACGGTCACTTGTGTTTGATTCAAGATTAATTTTCTTTATGGCAAGGCTGCGTGTTCATGTCGCTGAGTAAACAGCTGTTTTAAGTGTATTGTCAAAACCACAATGTCTCACTAAAATAATCAGTAAAAGCCACTTGAAATAAACAGCCCTTCCCAGTGGGAGAGAGACGTCAAGCTGTTCTAGAAATGGCTTTGCTCCTTTCGCCCACAGTTCTTTGAAAAAACTGCACAGAAACACAAATAATCCAATAATGAAGGAAGCGATGGGACCTTATTCTTTTAAAATATTATGGCATTAAGTTATGGCCCTTTTAAAGACAGTTCACTGGAGTCAACCCTACGCCCTTGTATTGTCTTATTAGAGCAACACGTCTGCACGTCTGTTCATTAATGTGAGAAGAAGTCCACACTGTGAAATAATAAAAGTAAAAATATTATTATCAGGAAAAAGTATAAAAAATAAAAGTACTCATTCTGCATTAAAAACATTCCCTGCCAGTGTTTTCATCTTTGTGACAGTGCACTTTTTAAGCTAATCCAACTGAGATGAAGTGGTGTGCCTCGAATTTCCACAAACACCTTCTCGAGTAAATGCAGGCCTACTTAGTTACATTCCCTGTCAGTACTGTGGCACATTATTTGTCCTGAAGTCCTCAAAACTGCAACTCGCACAACAACAAAAGGTCCAGCTCATGATCTGTGGCACAGTGCAGGTTGATGCAGCAGGCTACTTCAGGCCTCGGTGTTGTGGATGCTTTACAGAGTAAACACAGCCACAACACAGTATTAGGACACATGTTTTTCCTTGCGATATTACTAAAATGCATCATCCTCAGGCTTCGCGTCAGGGCCTGCAGGGTGCGCTGCTCGCTCTCAGTGCGCAGCCTGCCTCTGTGGCTCTGCTGAGGCTGGAGCTGACTGCGCACCGCGTCTCCGGAGCTGGCAGGTCGCGGACGTGCCCGGTGCTGCTCATGTACAAAAGTTCATTACGTTGTACCGATCAGGGCTCAAGGCCGCACTGAGAGCAGAAACGTGACACCGGTGTCGGAGTCGAGAGACTGTGACATTATAAGGACGGTCCAGCCGAGTCCAGTCCGCAACGCGCATGTGGTGCAAAACGCGTATAGGCTGAACAGTGCGAGCTGCTCCCTTATTTCCAGAGCTTATTTCCAGAGCTGTAGCCCGGTAGTGACAACTGCAGATTCCCCTGTGTGTATGTGTGTGTGTGTGTGTGACTGAGCGACCGTGTGCATGTGTGTGGGAGGAGGAGTGAGCGTCGGCTCGGTGGCGGTGTGGAGAGATGGAAGCGGGGAAGGCGGATGCAGATAAGACTCGCTCCCACTGTCCCCAAGACTGAGGACGCAGACCAAACGCTCCCCCTCGGATATGCCCCTGCTTTTCTTTTTTTTTTTTTAAATATATATAATCGTCTCCCTCCAATGTGCTGTGATCTCCGTCGTGCTCGCGGGCACCACCCCTCCAAACGCGCCCGTCTATCTCTGAGCTGTCAATCATATCACGCCGGGATTTCTACATGTGAGTGCATGGCGCGCCGGGCAGGGCGGATCTGCTCACGGGCTGAAAAAACGCCGGTTAATATGGATGAAAGGTCACCCATCATCTCATCATTTCAATCACTCTGATTAGGTAAGGCGGTGTAAAGCTTAAGGATGCACGTTTGATGCAGGAGAGCAGCGGTGCAGCGGGGATGAGGCGCGTATCTACGGTGGCATAGGCTGCCCGTTGCTACGGGGCGTTAATAGGCCCTCTTATCAGTTATTGTAAGTCTCTTTATCAGGCTCGTAACCCGCGCATCCCCCTTCTTAATCCCGACAGCGACACTGTCCTATAGCGTTGCCCACACCGCGGAGCAGGGAAGATGATGTGCGAGGTGATGCCGACCATCAGCGAGGGAGACTCGGGTGGTCCCCCCCGAGGCGCCGGCGGCGTCCCGAACGGCTCGGACCAGGAGGCCAACTTCGAGCAGCTGATGGTCAACATGCTGGACGAGAGGGACAAGCTGCTGGAGTCCCTCAGGGAGACTCAGGAGACCCTCATCCAGTCTCAGACCAAGCTGCAGGGGGCGCTGCACGAGAGGGACGTGCTCCAGCGGCAGATCAACGCCGCGCTGCCTCAGGTGAGGAGCGGGCGGCGTCTGGAGGGGGGTGAGGTGGGTAAGGTTTTGTCCAAGGGAGCAGCACCCCTTGCGTGCATCGTTTGTCGTGAGGTGCTATTTGAATTAGACAAGTGTCTCCACCCTCCACCCAGATGAGGAGATACTGGGTCAGTGGTGATCTTCAGGCTGGATGACCAGTCTGGGCAGGGTGGGCAACTGCTGGGACACAGGACCCAGGACTTCAGGCTGATGAATTTTTTTGGGGAATATGCACTAAATTGCAATATAAGGGCTTTAAGGTGGACTTTATCACCTGTAATGCCTACCTTGAAATGGTCCTTGTGCCAGAAATTATGTTAAGACCTTCATCGCTTTAGTTTTGTGCTAATATGTGTCATGGTCCGAAAATAATCACATTTCCACACAAATCTGCATGATTATATTTCTAGCATACAAAAAACTGGAACAGAAAGTGAGAGAAACAGACGGGGTTAATATGGGCCTTGTTTCACCTCAGGGTTAACTTAATGGTACTCATGGCTGATTCAGAGCATCTTAAACATCACTTTTTCTTGTTTTCTTCTGGATAACAGTGCCGCTGGGTTGAGGCATGGCAGCAAATTTTGAGCTAGACCTCCAAAAAGTTGAAGATGTTAAATTGAATTAACATGGACAGCCAGAGCAGTATTTCTTTAGTAAGGTTGGCTTTCCTGCATATACACCCCTGCTGGGGAACCCCTCTAACGCTCCTGCATGTTCTGAGATCATGAGAATAGCTGCGAAGGTGACGGGGATATACAGGCACATACTACTTCAAAAGCTCATAGGTGGCAGCGTGCCAAAAAGGAGGATCTAAATTTGTAGTAGGTATAAAGGTAATGTAGTAGGTTGGGAGGTGGAGAGGAGGGTGTTCACTCACTAGAAGAATGTCGACTGTAAAGGTCTGGTCCAGATGTTGAGAGTCCTGTTGGTCGGAGAAGAGGGCAGGGCCCACCTGTCATTATCTGGATTGAAACCTCTGAAACCTCACCTCTGTGTTCAGTGACCTGCCTGTCAGTGGTAATGTGAGTGTAAGGAGCTGATGGTAAACTTGACATTTGTGGCCTCTGTGTGTGTGTGTGTGTGTGTGTGTAAGTGTGCGTGTTTGAGAGAAAGAGAGCTGAATAAGCGCTGCTACAGTCACCGAGCATGACGACAATGAAGCCTCAGCACACAGAGCTGTGTTACCCTCTGACCCTCTGGTCTAAATGCGTGGCATGATGTCACAGTATGGTGTGTGTGTGTGTCTGAGTGTGTGTGTGAGAGAGCAAGGGAGAGAACCATGCTGACGATGACAGCCTCACTGCAGCCTCCTGTGAAAGAAACATGGCCGCTTGCTAGTGTACATGGCCCTGGGCTGCTTGCTTCCACACATGCATACATGTCTGTGTGTGTGGCAGAGAGAGAGAGAGTGGGAAGAGGCTGTCATGCTTGTTTTCTAATCCTGCTTGGTTCAGCGTAATGTTTTATTCTAGCAATAATACAAGTATTAGTTATACAGTCAGAGACCTCAGGGACATTATGCAGACATTATGACTGGCGCAGACACATGCATAAGCTGTCTCCTGCTCTCTCTCCCTCTCTCTCTCTCTCTCACTCTGTCTCTCTCTCTCTTTTCTCTCAAAACAGTACACACACACTCATGCTAAAACAGCAGTGGTCATTTCCACACCAGCCACAGAGCGGAAAGATGATGCAACAGAGAGTACAGTAGTGAAGCAACACTGAGAAATGAGAGAAAATCTCAGTTGGAATTGATTTCTGCTCAGTTTTTCTTTGCCCAACTGGAGGACAGGGAGAGTCTGGCCCCGATGCGTCAATGGAAATTGCATCTTGTAATGATGAGGGGGAAGTGTGGAAAAAAGAACATACTGTATCTGATATCTCAAGTTTGGGTGTGATGAATACATTAGAGCAATGTTGTAGCGGTTGGTGAAGCTGCTGACCTCACCATCCTATATGTGTCTGCGGTAATTAGGTTGATTCGCGGCAGTGCTCAACATGACCGTAGCTGGAGTGTTTATGCCCTCGACTACAATACATCACAGCTCTGTGCTTGCTCTTGCCGACTCCTCTGTGTAGCCCTCCAGTCAGCAGTGTCTATGCGTGTGTGTGTTGGAGGCTGTGTGTATTTTTCTCTGTGTGTGTTCAGTTTTTTCTGCTCCTAAGGTGTAGACTGATGTATGAGTGTTGGCACAGCAGGACAGCCTTTTCTGCCCAAATCCAACCACTCTTCTCTTTCCTTTTGCCCAACAAACATTTGTCATCTTAACCTACTAGGTAAATGTGTGTGCGTGTGTGTGTGTGTGTGTGTGCATTTTGTTATGTCTTCTGTAGGTTTCCTGACTCCATGGGACTGGTCTGACCCAGAACTGTCAGATCTATGTCTCTTATCCACATATACACACTCTCTCTCACAGACACACACACACACATACATGTAGAAACAAACAGTGTGAGCAATTCAAAATTCAATGCTCTTCAATGCCGTCATTGTTAAAAATACATAAACCCACATCACCTCAGCATCTGTGCTTCAATTTGTTTGCCTCAGCAGCGTCATAAAAATGGGACAACATTGCCATCTTACTCTTACCACACACACACACACACACACACACATACAGAGACTAGGATGGATGGATATGTTCATTAGCTACAGAGAATAGAGTTTCAGATTAACATGTCAGCCCATTACAGTGCAAAATGCCTCTAATACAGCCCTCAGAGATGGGTTTGCCCAAAGACAAATTAGGTTTTCAACACACACAGAGATGCACGCACACATGCTTGCATGCACAAGCATGCTTTTATACACACATGCACGCTCACACACACACACACGCACACACACACACATAATGCCTGTTCCTCTTCTGTGTGAGAAAAACTGTTCCGACACTGTCAAATAGAATGTGTTGTAAGGCGAGTGTGTGTATATATATATATATGTGTGTCTGTGTGTGTACATATGTGTGTGTGTATGTGTGTGTGTGTGTCTAACACAGAGATAGAGAGCAAAGACACAGTGGGTGAACACTGTGTGTCAGTTAAAGCAGGGCAGTCTTCCTCTTCCATCACTATATTTCTGTTTAATATATTTCTTTATTATGACTATATTCTATTCTAAGTTTTGTTCAATGACTTGGAAAGGTTGTTTGAATAGGTCACCCTGACTATGACTAATATGAATATTGTACCTATTGGGGGACTGGCAAGAGACAGATTTTTGAAAAAAATATTATTCAAGTTAGATGAGACGATAGATGCCGCTCTCATGTCTGTGAGTTGAGTACGGAGTTGCAGGCAGGAGGCAATTAGTTTAGCTTAAAACTGAGGGCAGATGGGAAACAGCTAGCCTGGCCCTGTGAGTATTTTGTTTAATCAAACAGAAATGTAAAAATGAATATTTGTAGTTTTAGGGGAAGTTATATGAAGCTGATTGATTGATTACCAACTATTTTTAATGCACAACAGTTTATCCTCTGCTGATTGCCGTCTGTTGGGTTACAGATTAAACAAACAAGATACGATGTGTTAATTACTCAGCTGAAGACATATTATGTGCATTTTTGACTCTGGAGAGAGCCAGGCTAATTGCTTACAGTTTTTATGCTAAGCTAGGTTACATGCTCTGTGCTGAACACACAGACATGAGATTGGTTTCAGTCTTCTTGTCTGACTCTTGGAGAACAAGACAAGCACATGAGACTGTTTCCCAAAATGATGAACTATTGCATGAGGGGAACCCCACCACTTTTACTGACTTTGCCATACGGAGTACCATTTAGAGTGTGAAAACAGTTGTATAATGTCTTTTGTGGCTCGGAGGCTCTCTTCACTTGAGACTTCACATTATTAACAGACAGCATCTGTAACAAAGTGAGGATGTGGAGTCTGAACATTTCTGTGTGGCTAAATAGACTGGTGATATAAAACAAATAAGTTCAAATATGAGACCTTGACCCCAAAACACCAAATATCTGTGAGATAGCACAATTTCAAAGAGGTGTGTGCCGTCATGGCGGGACGCGTGTTTCCTGGTGTGTTTGATGGCGTGTGTGAGTGTGTGTTGTGATGTTTGGACACCTGTTCCAGTCAGACACAACACTGGTTATTTTTGCCAGCATACAAATACACAGACACACACACACACACACACACACTATACACACCTCACTGCCCTTCCAAAACAACAACTGTTTCTAAATTCAAACCCCTTTGTCCACACTGAAATAAATGTACACACACACAGTCACACACATACACACAACCTTTTGTAGGTTGTTTCCTCAACCTCACGCATGCCACATGACCTGTCCTTTGACTTCTCATGGCATTGATCATTGCCTGCCCTTGTACAGACATGTAAACACAAATTCACACACACACACGACTCGTGTGCACATACATTCACTGAGCCTCTATAAAGAAGCATGTGTGACTTATGTGTGTATGTGTGTGAGGCCCTGTCTCCATCCCTCTTCCCGTCTCAAGTGTCAGTGCTTCCATGTTGGTGTACCTTCTCTAAAATCCAAATGTGACACAAGTTTGTTTCACTGTTGGTCTCCCTCAATCTTTCCTGGGTTTTGTGCTTCACTTGTCCCTCGATGCCAGTTCCTCCGTTCTTATCTCTGACCTCTTTCTCTCTCTCCATCTCTCCCTCTTTCTTTCACGCTCTCTCTGTTTATCCAACTCATCAATAACCCAGTAGTCCATTATCTGCTCCCTCAGACAGTTCTCGTCCCCTCCTACTCCTGAAGCTGACCTTAGCCCATGGGCTAGAATGGGAGGGAAGGTGACACAAATTGCTCACTATTTAAATCCCTTTTTGCCCTGAAAAGCACCCTGTGTCTGTGTGACAACATAACAGGCAGGCACTGGTTATTTCCTCATTTGGTCTAAATGGAGATTGGGTTAAGTTACACACAGTGAGATATACTGAGACAAATTGCTGTTATTCTGTCGAATAAGAAGCAGGGGGTTGAGAAGTAGTGAGGTAACTATAAGTAAAAAGTTGGGTATCTGCATTTTAAGTCAAACAAGAAAGAAACAAAGAAACTGATCATATGTGTTAATCAACCTCAGTTTTGCAATGAATAAATATAAGGGCTTGTGCCTCCATTCCGATTATATAGTAAAGGTTGGGTTGGCCAATAGAGAGCAGGGTGTTTCACGCTACCTGAACCGAGGCCAGCAAAAGTAAGCCTGGCAGGCTTGGTACTCAGCCATCATACTTACTGTACTAGAGGTGTGTTTTGCTTACAGGTACAGTGTGAGAGGGAGTGCATGTCAAAGCTAATAGACCTTACACTGCAGAGTAAGGAGGAAGAGCTCCAAGGTCCCCCTGCGCTGTGTTTGGAGGTGGCCCGAGCTTATCATGGCACACACACACTCACATTCAGCAAGGCACTCTCGCTCACATCTGCATCCATCCACAAACAAACAATAACACACACACTGCCTGTGCTTTCTTAAATGTCAGCATGCGCTGTCTTCATGTCGTCTTGAGCCTGCGTGTATGTGTGTGAGCGAGTATGCCCGTGGCTAGTGTTGCTTATGCATGGATGGCACAGGCAGCTTTGTGCACAGTGATAGGAGAGTATTGTGCAGGGTGGAGCGAAGTCAGTTGAAAAATGACCACATCTCATTGGTCTGCTGCTGAAGTCCAAATCTTGTGTTATGTGTTATGTAAGAACCAAATACTGGAATTTGGGTTGATGTGGAGGAAAGTAGAGCATGAAGTGAGCAGCTGAATGTCAGCAAGAAACCCTGTAAGAAAAGAGGGAGAGAGTGAGACTATAAGACTGAAAGAAAGCGAGAAGGCAGCGTTCTAACAGACTCAGCTGAGAAGGACGTCCTCACCCGTGAATTCACCCCAGCCTTAACTATACCGAACCTTTTCATAGTTTTTTTACCTTCTCCATTTTCAAAGGGAAATTCTGGTGTTTCACTACTTGGGTCTTATTTCATACCATTGACTATGATGTCTTTTGGTTGTGATAACATTGTACTCATCAAGTTAAATGCTGAGATTTGGGAAAGTGGCAACGTTGCTTAAAATAAAAGTCAGACAAGGAAAGAAACATTGACCAAACAAAAATCTAAACCATTTTGTATATAGGTAAATCTGTAAGACAACAACTGAATTGTCTGTAAGTACCCATTGTTTGTGTATGCATACATTTGAATCATGACATCCCCATGTAAATTGTGATGCTGTTTACAACGAGCAGTATCTTTATCCGTCATCTTTGCTTTCTCTCTCAGTGTGATTACTCAGAGGTTTAATGCTTGTATGGTCGACTGAATGCTTATGTTTCTTGACTCATCAGACCTTTTTGCCAACCAGATTTCATCAATTTACTTGGCAAGTCCGAGGTTTCATTTTAATTAAATGAGGCCTAAACTGAAAAAAAAAAAAATAAGATCAATGTTGTAATGAATGATCCTTTAATCTCATACCTTTGCCCAACCTCCCATTTCAATAGTCAGAGAGCCTCTGCCCCTTAACCATGGCCAGATCCATAATTTTTTCGAGCGAGAAAGAGACAAACTCAAATGACCCCAGAAGAAGTGGGAAGTGAGTCTAATTAACAAGATAGCTACCTCCCAGCAGCTGACTGACATCGCACCTCTCTCTCTCTCTTTCTTATCCTCTCTTCCCCTCCTGCTGCATCCTGGCAGCTTAACATCATCTGCCAGTCTCTTTCTCTCCGCTCTTCAGCAGTTCACTTCACGATCCTCGCTCTTCTTCCTGAGCATGATGTTAAGTCTTGATTCAAGCACACCCTAAAGCTCTGACTGGGTCAGACTGGCCCCTGGCAAGGACTTGTGCACAGCTTTCGGGCCCCTGAGCACTAATAGATTATTAGTGTGCAAAGCTAGCTCCCCCACGCTGCCCTGCCACACCACGGCTTCAGTGCTCCATCTCTCAGCAGCATCCATCCTTCGCTCCCTCCATCCCTCTGCCAGTACCATCTGGCTCTCAGCACCAGGCACATTTAGCTCAGCCGGGCGCCAATTTGTCCCCCTGGCTGCCTGGGAGAGAGAAGGAGAGTGAAGGAAAGAAGAGGAGGAGTGGGAAAGGGAGACAGATACATCGAGTAAGATTTAGCAAAGTGAGACAGAAAGACGGTCAGTTGTGGGGAAAAAAAACAGAATCAAGCGTACCTGACGGTCCCCAGCAGCGAGGGACATGCTCTGGTAATGAGGAGAATGAACAGTCACTGTGTGTGTGCGTACGTGTGCGTGAGTTCCCTCTCCCTGGTAATAAGAGCAGAGTGATTGGAGTTCCAGGACCACCAGAGGGGAAGGCGAGAGTAATGGCGTAGGGAGGCAGGGAAGGACAGAATGAGAAAGAAGGGGAGGTGGAGGAGGACAGGCAGGAGGAGGAGGAGGAGGGGGATGTGAGATGAAGTTTTCCAGCCAGCAGGTAAGCCCACAGCGACCCTGCCATGTCTAACAACTACACTATTGGAACTCTGTCAGTTCACTTTCCCTCCTGCAACTCCCTCGGAACAGGAGATAAGGCATCGGTGGGCAGGTCGGGGGTGTGGATGTTGGAATGGGGTTGTGGGATAGAGGTGGGGGAAACAGTGTAAAAAAGAGTGTATATGTGTGTGTGTTTCAGAAAAAGAAGGGAGGGTCTACATTTGTAATTGTAATCACCAACGTGTACAGAGTGTGCAAGGACACAGAGGAAACAACAAGACAATACATGCACATCGCAACCTCTCTCTTTCTCTCTCTCTCTCTCTCACACACACACACACACACACACACACACACATACCGTAGTAGGGGCGACATCTTCTAGACCTCAGTTTTTCCCAGCAAGAAACTTAAGCAACAGCACAGGCAGCAGCAGAGGCGGCAGCATCAGAAGCTAAGTCCCCGGCTGGAACCTTAAAGGGATTTAAGAAACTTCAAAATGCTTCATCTGCTCCATGAAATACAGCTTGTCAGTGTCTCACAACATACATAGCACACACCCCCTGCTGCTGACTGTCAATAACACCCGCACTCACTCCCACACACACACACGCACGCAGATTTAAGAGAGCGTGGCGGTGCAAATGAAATGCAGGATTTGGGAGAAGGACACAGTGGTAGGACAAATATTGCTGTATATAGCTAATGGCTCCCGTGAAGCATATATTTCTCTATGCTGGTACGCATGTTATATGTGCACAAACAACAGAACAACAACTTTATATTTGTTTATCTGTCTTTGTACAATCATTTGTGCTGAATTGGTTAGGATTTTAATCATAAGTGTGCATCTGTGAGTGACAAAGAAGAGTGTTAGTATTATTGACATTTTTCTACATTAGTGACTGGATGCCAGTCAGTCACAGGGAGAAGGGATGATATGTAGCAAAGGAACCCCAGGTTGGGATTGAACCCGCTGCATGGAGGTTCATCTCTACATCCATAGGCATGTGCTCATTTAGTTGAGCTATCTAGCTGCACTATACTGAAACTCATTAAAGTCTAAGTTAGAATTTATTTACAAAGAAGAATTTTTTTCTTTTTCTGTGCTGGCACATTATTTGGAGTTTTTCCATTTGTTGAAATGATTGTACTTACCAGCTAAGTCGCAGAAACTGGAATCAGACACATGTGACTTAATTCATTAAAACTCCATAGCAACATGAGAAGATTAGTTGTTACAGTCTAGAAGAAGATTAGTTTCACAGTCTATTTTAACCTGCATTGATGATTGTTTTTCTGGTCAGTATTGAAGTTATCAAAATTGATGTGGCTAATGTTTATAGCAAACATTTGCCTTTTTACAGATGTAGGATATTTGGGGCAGCATTAACATTCATTTAGAGAAGTGTTTGTGTCTCTTTCAGCTCTGTTTTGGTCTCCACAAACTCTGGAGGGAAATATCTGGCTCTTTAGCTGCTAGATGCTCCACTATATGTTCACCAGCTAATTTCAAATTGCAAACTGTCAGAGCTTTTCACTGCCAGCAGCTGTCTGCTGAGGCTGAAAACAAGGCTGAAGACACCAAAACACTAAACCAAAACAACTAGCTAAGAAACCCTGAAATGGTCTGAAGGTGAGGAGAACTGCAGAGTCTCATAGAAATTATCTTTTGGTCTGTCACTTTGAGTGACACCTTTCATACAACACATTTGGTCATTTGTCAATATAAGAATATTAATGAGTGCAACTTTAACTCTCTTATAATTCACTTGGAAGTGAAGACAGAGGTCAACATATCCAAAGTGCTGGGAACCAAGAATGTGGTGATGGACTGATTGGAGTAATAATTCATGTTCACTTCTGTTTTTACCTCTATTCTGTCTAATCACCTTTGCTCTAAGTGTTTTAAGTACATGTTTTCTTAGAAAAGAAAAAGAAAAAAGATTCATGTAATCAATGAATAAGATGGCACACACTTAAAAAAAGGCACCCAGGCTGTAAACACAGAATATGATCACTCCTTTGTATACAACTCTGTTACTCCAGGTAAACATATGCTAGAGGTGTTGATTTCTTACAGTAAGAAAATAGAGTGATGAGCTGCCCACACAGAGTCAGCACTTCCCGTTATTGCAAGTGTCCGACTGGGCTGATCCATCACACACACACACAGCCGCACATGCAGAAACACACACACTAGGACACTCGTTTGGATACGTCTCACAGAGAAAGATGTGTGTGAGATGTTAGCCAGCTCAGAGCACTATCATGGCTGGCCAGACACCAAAATAGACTGTGTTCTAAGGATAGGCTTTGATAAAGACATGATGACATACACCGACTTAACACCGCTGAATACACCGTATTCAAGGCTGATTGAAACAGCATGAGTTCACTAAGTACACACTGGAGAGACTAATCAGATATTTTTGGTGGAAGTACATCCACAGAACGCTCTCAGATCGTCTTGTCTCGGTATTAAATCAAGACCCGTTTATTCAGCACCACCTACAAACATGCCTCAGTTCTCAGCTGCAGTCTGTTATTCATTTACTTCCAGCTCCATTCACAGACACGTGGGATGGTGCAGACACTCAAACGCAAGTGCACAGTTTTATACACACACACACACACACACACGTACAAGCTCTCTCCCAGTTTCTTTGAGTTTGTGGTGAAGTTGTTCCGCCGCTTCTTTTTTATCATCTTTTGGTTTAATTAGTTTTTGTGTCTCCTTGTTTTCTGTAAAGCACAAGAACCTGTTGTCTAAAAGCACTTTATGAATACTCTTGAACTGACTGAGTGAAGATCCAATATCCATATTAACCTTACCAACACACTGATCTGTTCTCTCTCTTTCAAAGTCTCGCTCCGCTCCCCTTTTTTTCCTCTCCCTCAGTCTCGCTGACTCTCTATCCCTCGCGCTCCCTCGCTCTCTGTCTTATCAGCACTGATGGCTTTAAGCGTGTGTGCTGAGAGGTCTATTAGTTAGCTATCGTTCTGTCAGATAATGCTTCATATCTCTCTGCTAGTTCACTGTACTTACAGCTTTGCTCTGACTGCATGAGGTGGGAGCACAGCTGCTGGGATATCAGATTTAGGCCTGAACCTGCACATTCTTTAAAAACGCAGATATTTTTGGATGCGGCTTGTGATTGATTCCAGTCTCATGGTTTTAGCAAAGCTGGAGAAATCTCAAAATGTTGTTTTACTAAGGGGATTTATTAAAACCATACCAAGTGGAAGTGTCTGTGTGTATATGTCCTTTAGCAATTTAGTGTGTGCATCGAACTGACATAGATCTGCTCATTAAACTGGGAGGTCTGGTGAGTTTTCGAATCTCCTTAGAAGCCTGAGATGATTTTGTTATGGTCATATGAGGGTATGCTTATATGTGCACATGCATGCATCCACTCGCATAGAATCGCACTGTTTCAGTGGTACCGAGGAAACATTTGTTTTGTGATTGAGTCGTAAAGTCCATGTACTACATCTAATTACAACGCTAATAGCCTGCGCTGCTCCCCCATATTGTAATTGTATGAATAACTGATACACACTCACACACACACACTGTCATCTATTTGGCCAGCTCTGTCTGTCGATGATGAAGGTCAGTAAGCATTGTGGTGCGCCATTAGAATAATGGGGGCTGTGACGTGGCCTGCCCCAGCGCAAGAAGAACATCATTCACACTTAGCTGCTTTTCTCTCTATCTCTCTCTCTCTCTCTCTTTCTCTCTGTCTCTCTCTCTCCGTCATGCCTTATGCCCTGCACCGTCTCCTCTTGTCCTCAATTCCACACTCCAATAGCCCGTCCATTTACTCATGCTGACTTTCACCCACACACACAATTAGGCTTAAAACACAGACTCCGTGTCAGCAACATCAGATGCCTCTTAGATGTTTTTGAGCACCTTGAATTTGGCTTGAAACTCAGACAGTGCTCTCATTGTAAATATAAACAAAGTATAAGAGTATAGACAAAGAATATATGTGCACTAAGAAATGCTTGTGACTATTTAATTGGAAAATGGTTGCGGTATATGCAATTTCAAATGGCCTAGTTCTGGATGACTATAATTAGGCACCTGTAGCCAACAGTATTCTGCTTGACTCAAGATTGATGTGTGTTTGCTATAAACATACACATTACAGTTTCTAGAAGACATTTTTAATACGTTTACAGATAAGCCTCATCATTTCAGTAAAATTAATGTAAGTAATATATTTAGTGTTAAACCATGATATAATTATATTTGTTCAGTAAGGAAATACTGTCTTCCTTATCCACTTCCTGTTGGGAAAATTCATCATGTACAACACTTTGACCTTAAAGCCCATTGCATCATTTCTCATACATTTTATAACACATGGTCTGTGGCAGATTTCGGACTTGCTTTCAAAATGTGTAACTCAAGCCCCCATTAGGAGGCTCTAAACATGAACATGGTATAATTTCCTTGCAAGTAAAAATGGATCCAAGCTTTTTGGAAAGCTCTCAGATCCTAATGGGGCTCTCAGTTAGTGCTTTATTAAATGCAGGTGCAAAGGAAAGGGCAACCACTTAAGTGCATGCATGTAAAATATTGTGCTAGTATCAATTATGAGGCAAATATACAAAGTGTGTTGCCTGCTTCAGGTTGCTCCAACAGAGCTTTGAGGTGGGAGGAATTTAAAAGTTTTCTTTTAGCACGATGCTGAATGTTCCTGAACACAGAAACGCGATTGTCCTTCATTACTCAACAGTGTTAAATCAGTGGATCTTGACGCTAGATATGCTTGCTATAACTATATGTAGTCTTGAGGCCAACCCCTCAGTGTGTTGCAGAGATGAATATTGCACCTGAAAGGCATGTTATTGTAGAATTAGGTGAGCCAGATTCACAATGACATACAGCATCGCTTGCATAACCTTGGCAAAATGATGAATTTATGCGCTTGCCATTCGCTCAAGCTTTTGAGATATGACAGCTGTGAACTAACACCTTTGAAAATTTCATAAGGAAAACATAAAAATTAAATTATGATTTTAATTGCAACCACTGTGCACAATAACATGGTGACAAGTGGAGGAGTGGGCGCGCACTCATCCCCTTGGCTCAAGTTTTGGCGAAGGCTGCTAAAAGCCTAAAAGTAGAAATCTGTTTTTAATTTTGACACTGTTGAGCACGCGTCCCCTTGCAAATGAGAGAGGGAGCGAGATAAGACAATTGTGAATTGGAGATGGACTGAGACAGAGAAGAAGTGCCTGTAGTTGAGAGTTACAAAAAGGTCATATGAAGCTCCTCAGCTTGCATCAGACTGTGCCATCTCTCCTCCCCCCTCTCCGCTCTTCACTTCCGCTGCCATCCTCCAATATTCCTCTCCATCCTGTGCCTCTCCAGTTTCAGTCACATCCTTTTGTCATTGTGATCTGTTCATTTCTGCCTTCTCCTATCTGATCCCCCGTTTCCTCTCCCCATGTCTCGTTCCCTCAGCTCTCTCACAGCCAGTGCTGGCATGTCAGCATCTTGTGTCAGCAACGTCTTCTCTTCTCTTCTCTTCTCTTCTCTTCTCTTCTCTTCTCTTCTCTTCTCTTCTCTTCTCTTCTCTATCTTGTGTGAGCTGAGTAGGGATGGGGGGACACCCCGGAGGGAACGTACACTCAAACACACATACGCAGTCACACACACACACACACTCAGGCACCCACAGATCTGTGCTTTAATTGGTCCAGATTGGCTGTGGACTTTCTGCCAGGGCGGTTGGTGCATTGTAGCATGCGGCATTTACACACATATAACACACACGTACACCCCCCCCCCACACACACAGCCCACATACACACACACACACACAGTAATCTTTTTATTGTGAAAGACTTGTATTTTCTTGTATTTTTATTTCTATCCCATTCTCCCTCATTTATAAACATATTGTCTTCTGTTGTCTGTTGTTGTGTAACTCTGTATTGTTTCCATGGTTGCCAAATTACAATAATAGACCTCCCTGCTCATAAACAACTCAACATATTGACGAGGGAGGGTAAGTGATAATAGGAAGGAGAAATATATACAGTAACAGTGATACAGTAATGGATTGCTGCAATATCATCATGTGATCAAGCATGTAAAGACACCCTTGAATGGAGGCACTGCGCTGTTTTTATCCATCAGTTATACTATATACAATATTTTTGCTCTTTTAACAACACATCCATCTTTACAGCCAGTTACAGATTAACAGCTAATGCAGCACAACTGCACTTGCTCTTGATTGGCAAACCTCTAGAAACAGCTGCTTAAATCCTTCCAGTCTGAATGATTTAGGGCATTTGAACTGACAGACCCTGGGGAAAGCCTCCACAGTTTCATCATTATTTTCATTCATGAAAATAAGCTATTAGCTGAGCATCAGAAGCTGACGTCATTGCTTCCAATGTCAAATAATGGGCATGTATTATTACTGCAAGATCATCCACTTTCGTAGGCAGGTTATTTTTACTCCCGTCATCTGCAAAAATCACTTCTCCTTACATCCCCTTTACAAATGACATTTCATACCCCCATCATTGTTATCACACGTACACAGACAGGCACACACGTTCACACTTACACACAGAGACAAAAAGACTACACACAGCAGCCCTGTGGGAATACACCACAAATCCAGTTGGAGCTTCTTTAATGCTGACCCAACGGAATATATGTCCGTCCCTCCAGTGTTCCCCTCTCGCCCCGAGGGCACAGCGCCAACGGGTCCCACAGTCGCTCACATGCATCTACAGATACACAACATGTAGTGTATATTCATCGATATTGTGCTGTCCTTCTGTCTGTCCTTTTACCACACTCAACATCTCCGCTTGGCAGTCTTTCGGTCAGTCAGACATTGTGTGTGTCTGTGTGTGTGTCTGTGTGTGTGTCTGTGTGTGTGTGTCTGTGTGTGTGTGTGTGTGTGTGTGTGTGTGCAGACTCAGGGTTTTCTCTCTCCTCCTCACCTCTCAAAGCCCTGCAAATTTAGTCTCCATGGAAACGGGGGGGAGGAAGAGGGAGGGGATGATGTTGACTTCCTGACACCTTCTGTCTCGTGGGACACCAACTGTCAGCAACTCCGTATGTTTGTGTGTGCACATGTGCTTGTGTATGCATGTTTTCCCGTATGATATGATGTATCTATATGACCTGCGAAGGAGCCTTAAAATCTTAATGAGCGCAAGTATTTACATATGACTTCTTCCTTTGCTGCATGCTCCACTTTGAAGGGTATTTGTTTTTGTGTGTGTGTATTTGTTGGCATGCGAGGCTTCAACCTTGGTGACTGCTTCTGATTGGCTGCCAGAGCTGAGTGCCTCAGTGTGTTAGTGGGTCTGGCTGAAGGACTACGTAGAGGAATCCCCTGTTCATTAGGAAAGTATGATGAAAGGAGTGATGAACCAAGAGAGCACAACCCAGAAGAATCTTTCTCTAGATACTGTACCACATCTTCTGCATGTACTGTATGTTTGCTTTGTCCCATCATCAAAAGCTGGGTAGTTCAGTTAGAATTTTTTAACAATGCATCCAAACATACGACAACAAATCAGTGCCAGGCAGCATGTCGTTAGTCCCTTTGTGGGTTTATCATAAACAGAGCAAGAGGAGTTGCTCAAATGAAGTATCCTGATAAATAACAATTTAAGTCATTTTTGATAGTAATGCTTTCTCTCCTGCTTCTAAAATTTGAATATTTGTCGGCCTTCTTTGGGGTTGTTGATTGGACAAAACACCTTATTTAAATGTGTTGATTTGGACACTTAATTTGGACACTTGGGCTCAATCTAACTAAGAAACTGATAAACTGAGAACCGTCTCAAAAGTACAGATGAGGAAAAGATGCAGTGTCAGAGGTGTGGACACACTTTGGCTTCAGCAAAGATACAACACAATACAATCAATCAAAATCAAGCGATACATATACATTCTCGAAGATGGTTGCGACTTCAAGAGGAAACAAGTAATTTGATCTGTCACCCGAAACACAATCATGTTATGCAATACGAGCACATGGCCAAAAAAAGAAATAACATTAATTGTTTCTTGATTTTCTCTTTTAGCAAACACTGCCTAAAATCTATCTAATAATATTATATTCATGATAAATATAATTATATCTGCATATACAGTACTAAGAGGCTCACTTATATATTATTTATTATATATTACAGGTGTAAAATTAATTAATTTTACAGATTATTGCAGAGTTAATTCTAACAATTAATTAGAGTTACAGCTAACCATTATTGTCATCATCACTTCATTTGTCTATTATTTTAATTGTTCAGTCAATAAAATGGCAGTCCCAATTTCCCTGAGTCCAAGCTTATGTTTCAAATGCTTTGTTTTGTCTTACTGGCTGTTCAAAGCTCGAAGAAATCCAATTTACTACTATAAAAGACCAAGAAAAAAATCTAATATTTACACTTGAGGGGTCATAACTGCAAATTTCTGGCACTGTAGCTTAAAAACGTGATTATCAAAATTGTTACAATCTGTTGATTGACTAATACTAATACTTTTAGTTATGCAAGTAATTGACAGTTCTGATCCAGAAATGTGGAAATTAAGGATTTCAGATTTTGTCTACCTGTTCCGTATTCCTGCTGTCTGAAAGAGGACAGCATCATTATTCACAAAGCAACCTGAAATCAAGCACAGTTAAGATGCTTAACAGGAGAAATACAGGAAATAGATAATGACAGGAACAACCTGAAGAAGACAAAGACAAATGTCGGAATGCACTGTAGGAACTCAACGCTGAAGGGAAAAGTAGAAGTTTGAAGATGTTAGTGCTTGAGCTACTTGATTAAACAGCCGTGGGCTCTGCATCCCTACCTACCACACCCTAGTGTTGCCATGGATATTAGGCCTTGGCAGCACAGATGTGTGTGTGTGTGTGTGTGGTTAAGAGGTGTGCCAGGATGACATCATACAGTAGCTTGCTGAGAAGGTCTACTGCAGGCACATGGCGTCTACAATATTTATAGACCCCCAGAACAGATGAGCTCACTCAGTCACTCAGTGTGACTGGCTTCACTTCACACACACACAAAGAGCAAAGAAGTGGCGGAGAAGTTACTCACGCAATCCATGCCACACCCACTCACATAAATATTTCCTCCTCTCTCCTTAGTTTTTTACACCCACTGGCCTTGAAGAGTCTGCTGCATTCAAGATGATCATACAGACGTCATAATACATATGGCCTTTATCAAACTATAGCGAGAACGAGTCTAATGCAGTTCAGGATTATTGTTAGAGTGAAACTATGAGAAAACACACACACACACACATGTGACATAAAAAGTGTCTGTATTCTCCGTGAAAATGAGCTGCCACTGTGTGAGTCATAAGGAGAGGGAATGGTTCTCTGTGAGGGATTAAACTGTGGAAAAATAAGGGACTGCTACAGTAACCGCACACACACAGAAGCACGAAAAACACAAATATAAGCACAACCACACACACACACAAAATGACCCCATTCCCCACCAAACATGTGCATATTACACACACAGGATTTAAATCCTCATATCCCAAAATAAACACAATCATTTCTTGGGAGAGCAAATACTGTACATCAGTGTAACAGCAAAGATGATTGAGAGTGACCACTGTGTGTCTGTGTGTGTGTCTGTGTGCCTGTGTGTGTGTGTGTGTGCATGAGCAAGTGACTGAGTGAATGAGCATGCGAGTTTGAGATACAAGGCTGGAGAGCTCCAGAAAGAAAAATCACATTTCATAAATAAATCATCCATGGCCTTGTGATGGATGTGCACACACACACACACACACACACATGCACACACAATGCTGCATACCATGGCCATCATAGTACCGACCAGATTAAAGGCGAATCATTTTTAAAGAGCTGAGTGTGTGTGTTTGTGTGTGTGCGTGTGTGTGTGTTCATGCTCGTAAGCTGGTGGCAGAGCCTTATGTGTCCTCTTGTCCAGAGCACTATATGTAGACCCACGACAAGCATCCACCAAGGAATTAACCCTCTAACTAACAGTAGAGATCTTCTCAGTAACATTCCCTTGCAAACTCTGTACTGTAGAAGTGTGTGTGTGTGTGTGTGTGTGTGTGTGTTTGTTTGTGTAAGCGCATGCTGGCTAATGTTGGTGTGTGTATGTGTATCTGAATAAAAATCAGACCCTGGAGAAAGTAACTCTACATGGGGCCACCGCTTCATATCTGTGTGTATTTGTGTTTGTCCGCGTGTGTGTATGTGTGTGTGTGCATCTGTGCGTGTCTGTGTGCGTGTTTTCCGAGCTACAAAGAGAAAAGCTGAGTATTTTAGGAACCTGCGTGAGAGAAAGTCTTCCGTGTTACATCCTCCGTGCTCTTCTTTCTGTCTCGCTCCCTTTTCTCCGCCTGCCACCATCACATGCTGACACTCCCACAGGCTATGATGTTGAATGAGCAGTTTTCATAAGTTTCATCTGACTGGAAGAGGATTCGAGAAGAGAAGGGAGACAGACCAGCGGCACAATCGATGAGTGATGCAGGCAGATGGTGGGACAAGAATTTGCAAATGGGAGGAAAAGTAATAACACAGTTATGGTGATTGTGACTAACCAGCCACCGCTCACAACCGGCCATCACATTCAGATGAGCAGGTGTGCAGTGAGCAAATAAGTTTTCACAGGAAATAACAGTACAAAATGAAAAAGTATGTGTCTGTGAAATGCTTGTGTGCTTTGTGGTGTGAATATGTAATGCAGCCTTTACAGAATGAAACGAAGAATTTCAATAAACTACGTGTCTCTCTCAAGGTGTGATGATATTAGCTATGGACTGTAGCTTTGTTTGTCTTTTATCTATTTCTTTCTTGCTGTGGTGGATGCAGACATTCTACATGATGCTCTTTTTTGACATATTTGGCATCTTTTCTTTCAGGAGTCTTTCAGGAGTCCACTTATTTCTTTGTTTTGATCATTTTATTGTGAAACAGATTGATCTTAATCTGACACAGCGCACCTTGAGCACACTGATGAAGAATGAAATGGACAGAATTACTCTATTTGAACCCAGTGTAATCTAGTCCATACAGCTGCTGTCTCTTTCTCCTTGCCTGTTATTAGTGAGCTTCATTACCACGGTGTGGCATCTCTTCCAGTACCCTATTGTACCTACCTTACCAGTCCATGACATGGCAATAAACATTTTTTGGAAGGATGTCATCAGAGCAAAGCACCTCTCAGTCTGGATTTGGTCTGAGAAGATAATGTCCCTTCATGGAAAGTGTCGACATGGTTTGGCTTTAATAGTCAGACATTATACATAGAAACTTAATATGCAGGCTGTAACGACAACATGTCACTGCAGAAGTTATTCTGTTGTTTAATAGATTAATACTCTCCCCATTCAGTCACCATACCATTCAGTTTCTCACTTTTTTGATCTTGTGATAATTTCGTGTTCATGTTCTAGATAAAAAATGTGGCTATTATTACGTGTATTTGCTGCAAGCTTGTAGAAATATACAAAAAGAAAGGCCGTAACATCTACACACACTATTTAGTACACATACACAAATTTTCCGTCATAGACCCTCTTTGTGCATATAATGCAAACACAATGCAAAAGAACATTTATAATTGTACAGATATACATACACACATTCTGGTAATTTGCCCCAAAGCAAAACATCTGTGTATCATTCTCATGAGATCAAGATCACACTCAAGGGTATTGCAGTCCCACAGGATGGACTACAAAGATGGAGGACAAGGGAGGACAATGTACATGACAAAGAGAAGGAAAAAAATATGTAGTATATGTATGTAGTGGCCATAAACTTGGTTTTATGAAATAACATTTTTTTTCACAATCTCTTATTGTCCTTTGAGCACCTGGCAAAGCTTTGAACCAGTAGAGTGGAGTAGACACTTTAATCCTTCAACCAAGTGCCTGATCTCAGTACCAGCAGTGGTTTTGTATTCAGTCCCGCACTCCATGTTTCCATCTGTGTGTTTTCCAGTCTGAGAAGGACAGAGGCTGTGGGAGAAGGACAGGGCAGCAGTGTGACGCCTCACTCTCCGGCACTATGAGAGGTGCCTGTCGTGCCTCTGTCATTACAGTTACAGTTATTGTAGCCTTACTGTAGACACACACACTCACGCACACACTCACAGTGGTGTAGAGTTACATCCTGCCACTGCAGTTTGCTCTCTGTGAAGGGCAAGAGCAGCGTTCTCGACCTCCACAAACACGAACAAACACATAACACCTAGGCTACTCATTACTCACAGCCATTCTTAGCTCCATAAGGGATTGAGAAGAGAAGAGATTATTGAAAATTATGCTGGGTGTACCCTTGGAGCAGTTTATTTACTCGGAATATGAATATTAATATTAATACAGCTTGGTTTGATGCATCTTCTTCTTTCCTCCAGAACCATGATACACTTTCATCTGCAAAACAGAGCAGCTGGGACGGACTGAGTGTGTGTGTTTGTGCGGTCTCTGGAGTATTTGTGTGTCGGTTTGTGTACTTTTCAGCGAATTAATCGGTGTGTTTGTTTGTGTGTATAGCAGGGGTGTATATATTAATTTAAGCAGCCAGACTTGACCCAAACTGTTTATGTGTGTATCCAAAATTGGTTACGCATTGTTTTCATGTTGACTTTATGTTTTTTTTTTTTTGAATAAATAGAATATGGTTAGGATGTGAGAATAAAATATCTTTACATGGATAGAAAAAGATGAACATTTTCGTATTTTGGGAGCAGACTAGTTGAGGCTGCGTGCCTGTGTGAGTTCAGATGTGAATGTGTCTACAAACCGTGTCTGCTGTTTGCAGTCGTTGTGTGCGCTGTGGTAGTAATAGGCTTCCCTCTGGGCTGACCAGGAGCTTGAGGAGGACACGGTGAAGGAGAGATGAAGGGAGGTAAGCTGTGCGCTCCAGCTGAGTGATGAGGACAGCGGGAGAGAGAGACAGAGCTGACACAGGTGCTTTAGACAGGGGCAGCAGGGAGGAGGTGACAGAGGAGACTGAAAAAAACTAAACAAATGAGAGCAGGAGGAGGTGGAGAAGGCGGAGGAGCAAGAGAGTGAGGTGATGAAGGAGGAGTTGACCAAGAGGGGCGGATGCTCCCAGAGTGCTGATTGTGTCTGATTCCTGAATTCCATAGAGAAACAGCGTGGTCTACCATGTTGGTCTAGGCTGAAATATCTCAACAACTAATGGATGAATTTCCATGAAATTTTATACACTGACATTCATGATCCCCAGAAAGCTGACTTTTCTGACTTCTCCTCCAACACAACCATGAGATTGGCATTTTTGGTTTTCAGTAAAATATCTTGACAGCTATAGACTCTCATGAAATTGGATCCCATGAAATGTAATAACTTTGGCCTCCTGACTATTCATCTACATAGTGAACATCATAGTTAATTATGCATAACATCAGCATATTAGCATTGTTGCTGTGAGCATGTTAGCATCTGTATATTATCATTAATCTCAAGGCACAAGTGCGCTTAAGTGTAACCTCAAAGACAGAAAGAAGTAAACACATTTAATTGTTGATTTACAGGTGAAGAGTTCAATATTCTGGTGAGAAGATGCCTTAACAGCAATAAATGTGATGCTGGCAACAAACAATGTTCCCGAGACAAGTATTAAAGAAGTGTAAAGAATGGATCCAGAAATGTAATATAATATTCTTAATTATCTTTTCATGAGCTATAATCACCTGAAACTAAGAACAGTTGTGTTTTCATAAGCTTAGAATGAGCCCTTCATATCTTCATAGGGAGCAGGGCCTCTTCCCCTCCTTACTGCCATGTTTCTACAGTATCCCAGAACGGTCATACCAGCAGGGTGGAGCATGTGTGTATTTGTATGTGGTTACGTATTGTATGTGACAGTGGAGGTGTTGGGATGAGGGTTGCCCTCTGCTCCATGTTACGGTATGATGTAAAATGGCTGCTCTCCGTTGAGGGAAGGTTCAGCCGAGATTAGCAACGCTTGAGAAAAATAGGGAGGAGAGGACGAGCAAAGGAGGGGAAAAAGGATGAGAGAGCAATGGAGGAGCTGGAGTGGATAGAGTGTGAAAGAAGTAATCAAGTGTAGTTAGGCTGCAGGAGGAGGAGAGAGACTGAGGTAGCGCAAGAGAGAGAAAATGGTGAGAAGCTGTCAGATAAAGAATAGTCAGAGGTCTGCTACTTTTGAGAATTCTGCTGCAGAAAGTGTTTTTTCAAATGTGTCAAGGTTTTGGTATTTTTTTCAGTACAGCTGTGTTTTTGTGCACGTGTGTTCAGTGCTTGTTTGAATAGGTCTTTTTTCTTTTGTTAATAATAATTTATCTCCATAAATCTCAGATCCTGCCAGGGCAGGCCTGGATCTAAATATTTGCATGTGTAATGAGTCAGACTCATTTCAGAGCTCCCCCTCTCTTTGGAAACCAGTCGCAGCTCTAAAGCTGATGAACCCCCCTGCCCCCCATGCATATTTTTCTGTTTTATGTGTGAAAATGGTAAACATGATGAGTTGGTTGGCCAGTACTTTGTGTGAGTACCTTGTATTGCCTGTAGGGGTCTCTGTCTCACCACTAACCCAGATGGCAGCAGTGACCCTTGTGTTTGGTCTGTTCGGTGGATGTAACCAGGACCAGGCTGGAGGCTGCAGTGAGCTGCTGTCAGTTAATGGTGGAAGTCACCACAATCACTAAA
Source organism: Scortum barcoo (assembly GCA_023238725.1). NCBI lineage: Eukaryota > Metazoa > Chordata > Actinopteri > Centrarchiformes > Terapontidae > Scortum > Scortum barcoo. The sequence continues at coordinate 19,828,836 of CM041537.1, forward strand.
GGATCTTTTCATGTGTGAGGACTTGTCTGTCTCACCGTTTCATCGGCTGCTCTGCTCTCTCTCTCTCTCCTCTGAACCCTGTTTCCTTGACAACCAGGTGCAAGCAAGTAGACAGGAAGCATTTTCCCTCTGTCTTTTTCTACAGTTATGTGCTGCCTCTCCCAATGATGTTATTATTTTGACTGAGCATTTTAGCACATTTTTTTTCACTGAACATAGATCAGTGCGTAGGAGAGATTGGTGAGTGATGAGGCACAGGAAAATAAAGGAGAATAAATGAATGAACAAAGAGGGGAGAGATGCTGAATGAAATTAATGAACAGTTAAATCAGTTGTAACTAATTCGACACTGCTCGCAACTTAATTGTACAGACACTCTACTGTAAAACACTTTTTACACCCCATGCTGTATTAGCTGAATTGGAATTAATGTTACCAGCCAAATATCCTGACACACGCGCAAGGAAATGCAACTCATATTTGATGAAAAGTTTGTGAAGAATTTTCCACCTCTCATGGTGTTAGTTGCTAATATTTGACTGTATATACACATCAGAGGCATAAAACTATTTACAGCGCTGTGCAGCTATAATGTTAGCACAAAATTATAAAATAAAAGTTAACATAAAATAATAGAAGTTTATCATCATTAAGTATTTCATTCCATAGAGGGCTTTTTTTTTTTAAATGGTCAAACTTGTTGGTCAAGATATCCTGATTTTTATTCTCTAATATGGGTTAAGCTTCAAAAGGCCACAATTCCCATAATGCAACTCAAAACTCTCTCTGCCTGTAAAACGCCCACATCTTTCAAAAAAATTGAAATGCAGGTTTTATGTATAAAAATTATACTTTTTAAGATCCTAATCCCAGATTACCCATGTGACATCATTGGGTTATATTCTCAGACTTGACCAAGCTCCTCTATAACCACAGAAGACATTCTAGTTTTAGGAACGCTCTAACTTGACAAGTAAAATTATTTTAACAAATAAAATCAGTGGAGTGCCCTCTGGTAATATATATCTCTACTTTAGTAGGCAAAAAGGCTCTGGCATCATGAATATCAAATTCAAATGACAGCTGGTGTACTGCAAGACAACACTAACAATGTGATAATGAAATAATACCTGATATTTTTTACTGTATGAAAACACCAGAAGGTGTTTCAAACTCCAGCCATGCACTGTGAAATCCTACTGAGAGAGGAGGGACGAATAAGGCTGCCATTTATAAATAGAAAGAATCAGCACACACAATGTCATGCTGAAGGAAAATGGGTCTCTTGAACTTGTGTTGAGTAAGCAGTGACTGGAGTTTTTATTAGGAGGAAATAGAGCGCTTAATTTCATGCTAATTCTTGGCATTAGTTCCAAATGTGACTTAAAAACTCCCTCTGAGTGGCTGAACTTTCGTGTACGTGTGTGTGTGTGTGAGTTAGCAGTAGAGAACAGGTGGCCTGAGCCCCCAGCAGTCCTTGCTTAAACCCTGCCTCTTCCTTCCTCCATCAGCTGATCACTACGAGCCTCTCTGTCTCCTCCTCCTCCTCCATCCGTCCTCATTTCTGTCTCCTCCTGTCTATCTCTCTCATCAAAATCATCCATGTTTACCTCTCCCCCTTTTTTTCTGCCAGTCCGTTTATCCATCTCCCCACACTCTTTCTCTCTCTCTCTCTCTCTCTCCTCTCTCACTCTCTCTCTCTTACCCCTCTACCCTGCCGTCTCTCGTCCCGGCTGTAGTTAGTGCAGGAAGACTATCGGAGTGCTCTTGTCCCGGCGGAGGGCAGAGGGAGCAGCGCAGGAATCTCATCCAGCCCCGCTGCACTCAGTGTCGTTCACGACTCAAGAGGAACTAGCCCTCTTTTCCCTCGTCCTTGCCCTCTCCTCCTGTCACTCCTCATCCTCTCTGCCTCCCTCTATATCTCTTTTTATGGGGGGTCTGTTTGAGGGATCTGATATGTTTAACCTTCACCATGAACCCAACAGTGAAGATCCACCTTCAGAATGGGACCCACTTTAACACCTACATGTACCAGGTAGGGACTCAGCAGCACTCGTACACTTTGTGGATGTTAGTGTCTCCAGCTCAAATAGCTCTCTCTGTGGTCTCCACGTGTCCTTGCCTGAGTATTGATTTCAGTGCTGATGGCTCATTTCTAGGACTGAGATATGGCCTCCTCTCCACCTCTTCCTCCTCCACCTCCCTCCTTTTCACCGCCGTGCCTCAGCCAAACAGCGAGGAGTGATTAATGCTTCGCAGTGATGCAAATTGCATATCGGTTTAGAAATGTGGGCACACCTCCTCCACTGAAGCTTTTCACTGGTTGATTCGGTCGCTCACATGTTTCTAGCCATTATTTCTGCATGAAAATAAAGGAGATAAACATGTGTCATGCACTGATGGGGACTTTCTCTCCTTTTCCGTGACTGCTGTGCGTGCTTGGTTCGCCGCATGTTTGTTACAGCATGCGTGCGCGAGACAGACTCTACTGATGCACAACAAAAACTCTTTGTGTTTCTCCTTTCATCTGATCAGAGGAAGTATTCCCCTCTCTTCCTTCCTCTTCCTCTGTGTCCCTCTTTCTGGTGCAGGTTTTGTTTTGCTTTAATGAAGAAAACTGAGATACATGAATGGATGCTATTCTGGGCGCAGGCCTTTGCTGGGCTCAGAGGGGGAGAAAAAGTTGGAAAAACTTGGAAGGATTTGACACCTTTGTTTGCTGAACCATAAGAAAAGGATTTTTTTTTTTTAAAACAGAGAGGGAGACATAATTGATGTGTCAGCCTTAGACTCTTCTATCGCTGTAAAAATGCTTTTGCTGCGTCAATCAACTTTATGGCCAAGAATCAGGGTATTAAATGACTTTTGATGTGCATGTTTTCACAGTGGTTGGTTATTGGGTTTTTGCCAGGTTTCATTTAAATCCCTTAAAAAACGGTTAGAAATCTTCTAGATTCACTTATGCCTGGGATTTCACGTAGAAATCCCTTTTTTCCAAGGTGTTCAGAGTGGGATTTACTGAGTTGTATTTACACCGGGTGTGTTTGCTGTTGTGTTATCAGCATTCCAGAAGTGAGTCCACAGCTGGCACGGCTTCAGTCAGTCTTGGCATTATCCCTAATGTGCTTCTCTTAGGCTGATTTGCACACGACTCGCAATGATTATGCAGGAGACTAATTTTACTACATCTCTCAGAGCCATGTAGAATAACAAAAAAAAAGGATGAAGGTGTTTTATATATATATATTTACCTGCCATGTTCTGCATTCTGAAGGGAAGAATTTGGAAAAGTTTTCAGTGGGAGTTGTTCCCCCGGAGCGCCAGTTAGGGTGGAGAGCTTTCAAGTGCTGCAGTCAGCTGCTTCACTCCCCGGTCTTAGGAGCCGTCACACACATCATACAGAGGGAATATCTCTCTCAGCGGCTTTGTGCATGTTTGTGTTTCAGCGTGTGCCCCCGCATGGATGTGCGTCTGTGCACGTCTGATGAAACGTTCATGCAAAAGTTTGTATGCTCCTCAAACACTTCACTTTCCTAATGAGCCGCTGCCATGGCAACGGCTGCACTGATCGAGTTGGTGTCATGGCAACGGATTACTCACTGCCTACTTAGCCAACACCCAGGCAAGGTGTTATGGTGGTGGTGTTTGTCACAGTTCTCAGTGCGTGCATGCGCGTGTTGACTAAGATTTGTCAGAGGAAGGTCGAGTCCACCTCTCTGCTGTTCGCCACCTCACTTCCTCTGCAGTGGTGAAGAGTTACAGAGCTGTGATATCCGAGTCTCCCTGGGGACTCACTCATTTTCCATTCCCAGACTTGGCATTTATCTTCAGCATGGAACTCCTAAGTGAATTACCACGATTTACATCGGAGTTAATTTAGTGTCTTTTGGTGTGCGCAAGTGAAAGGAGCTCAGTCATTATATACGATCTCTGATGAGGGATCACCTTCTTCTTCTGCCTCCCCACAGCAAACAGCATCACGTCTGTGAGTTTACTGGAGAAGCGTCATCTTTCTAGTGAGTCCTATTTTGCATTTGCATTGACGGACTTGCACCCCATTCCTACAGATATAAAAAGTCTTTGCTGAAGGTCAACCAGAAAAAGCAAAACAGATTTCACTGACCAGGGCAATGCTAACTCACGCCCACTTCTGTGTTGAAGGAATATTAAACATGCACTCCTAATGCATGAATACCCCTTAGATGCACCAAAATGTTACTTTGTTTAGGATGCGCTCCTGTTTTCAGAGATGCAAACTACAATCTGACTGCTGCTGACGTGTACTTGAGCTGTAAACATCCTCAGATTAGCATAGGTACTCTCACGTACCTCAGCCCTGCCCTGTGAATCATACAATGTGTGAATGAGATGATAGTCATGTGCACCGTTCCTGTCACTTTGCTTTCTTGCTTAGTCACATCTGTTCCTCTCCTCCCACCAGCTGACGCTCGGAGGAGACGTTGCCCATCCTCGCTGTTTCACGAGCTTTGGCGGCCATCGATTTATATTTGCTTTGGCCCCAGTTTGTCTTGTTAATCTACCCACACACAGCAGAAGTTGCCACAAAGTTAGAGGCTGTTTGTTGCTCAGCACATTCATTCTTTTAAAGGTATGATCTGTAATCTTCTGTACGTCCATGGAGTTATTGGATTGGTATGGTCAATGGAGTGTGGTATTATAAAATTCTGTAAAGCCCTTTCCCTTCACTATGCCTTGTCTAAATCTACTTTTGGTAGTGCTTTCCAACTTTTCCACAGATGACCTTCATCGACGTGCAGAGAACAGATGCGATCATGCTCCATTCTGCTGAGAGTCATAATGTGAGTGTAGGCAGAGAAGAAGTTGTGAAAGCAAAAGTGTGGTAAAAGGGAAAGACTTTTCTAAAGGAGAAAAGTAAATATGGCATCCAGTCCAGGATGTACCCCGCCTCTCGCCCAAGATAGCTGAGATAGGATCCAGCACCCCCTGCGACCCTGTGTGTCAGGATAAAGTGGGAATAGAAAATGGATGGATGGAAAAGTAAATATTGCATTCAAAAATAGAAAATGGATGGATGGAAAAGTAAATATTGCATTCAAAACACAACAGTTTGTCTGCTTGCACTGCAGCACAGTGCAACTGGTAAACAACATTTACTCAGTTTACAGGTAAAAACTGAAGTGGTTGTAGTTGTAGGGAGATGCTAGAACTTATGATAACATTTATTTAATCACGTAATTTCATAGAGATCAAGAATTCTTCTGTAAGAGTGACATGAGTACAGAAGAAGAAATAGGAACAGATGGACAGGAACAGATAAGATGGAGAGCAAAACACAGTGAGTCACACACACACACATATGAACAGCAAAAGAAACAATCACCAACATCTCTAAAGAGGTCAGAAATGTAACGTTTAAGTCCATCCAGTGGGGTGAGACTTTCAGTTCATTCCATTTATGAGGAGCTGTAAGGAAGTCTTTCTAAGTTCTGTATTTATTCATGCATGTCCGGAGTTATCCAGTCCTGCGATCTGGTCTGATGACCAGCAGTATTAACTTTGAGGAGAGATGTGAAATACTGAGACAGCTTCAGTAGGACACATTTAGAAGAAATTAGGAATGATAGTGTTCTTTCCACTGCTGCGTGTTACCCTGGAGCTTGTAGATGTCCCATGAATACTGCTGGCAGTGGGCCGATGAATGAATCAAGGACAAGTGTCCTCAAAGTACCCATGATCAGTTTCCTCAACCACTCCGCTGAATAACAAATAGATAATAATATTAAAAGGAAAAGTTAAATTGTTATGACTGCTAAAGCACCTGCCTCCCACACATCCTCACACTCAAATTCACGCTTACTGTATTTGTATCAGACAGTGCACTACGTATTGCTGAAATAAAATATAAGTGTAGAGTTACACTCAGTATCGTTAAGTGTTCATATCAAATTTTTTCACCACTGTATCTGAGTTTTTGTATTCTAAGTGAACAATATATGCAGCACTATATGTCTGTGCTCTCTGAAATCCCCACACGGGAAAAACTTAAAATCAGGTACACTACTTTTTAATAAAAATCCCACAATGCAATTCTTTGCTTTTGCTTCAGAGATTAAACTGTAGATATTATTATTATCAACTCTGATTATAGGGCTGATTCTAGAGACCGTAACATTCATATTCTTTATCACGTAGGTAACAGTGAATGAGAGGGCAATTTCAGGTGTGCATTGTAGGTTAACTCTCTCTGCCGACCTCTCAGCACATTAGACATTAGAAAAACACACACACACACACAAGTACAGAGGGATAAGCACACACACAATAAACCTTATATTTTTTGGATTGCATGAGTGTGTGTGTGTGTGTGTGTGTGTGTGTGTGTGACTTTTTTTTTTTATCCGACTGCACTCCAATCTCTCTCCCTCTCTCTTCTCCCTGCACGCACACACACACCAACAGTATTTTTTTCATCCTTTAATCCCAAACTGCTTAAGGAAGCGAAGGGGAGAAATCCCTTTACAATGTCTGGGCTCAGCAGTGTTTGGTAACCACTTGCTATCTCACATTGTGGTTCGGAGGCAGAAGAACGGCTTTCCTCTTGCAGACACCCAGAACCCTCTCTCCGCTCTATATGATATACTCTTTGACAGATGTCGAGGTTGCGTTGTCAAAGAGCTACGCCTGTATCTGACTGTTGTGTGAAGTTGAATAAACATCCTGGGATTTTTCAAAGCTCGCATGGTTTTGGGGGTTAGGACTGCATAGTGTACACAATAATAGTGTGTGTGTGTAAAGGAGAACAAAAGCAGCAGTTGAAGCTGCCAGAGGGAAGGCGTTAGACAAACTTTCATGAGAAATTAAATAGAAAAGTTTTTTGTCCAGACAGTGATGTGTTATATTTTATATATAACTCTTGTCTGTTCCGTTATATAATTCTCCCAAAAAAAGGTTATGCATTCATACCTTTATCTATTCTTAGTTACTTGCCAGCGCATGTTTCTCACATTTGTTTGCGTTTTTTGAAGCGGTTTGTGGTTAGGCGCAGGGAGCTCCTGAAAAGCACAGAGATGAAGGGATGAGGCAGAGAACACGAGAGGTGGCCTGTTGAGCCTTTTACCTTTGCCATGATTGAAAGAGACAGTGAGCTCTAACATCTGTTGGTGGATTTGGGCTGAGCTCCTGTCTATCGGTGCGCCCTTGTGGAATAAGGGAAAGTAAAATGAACAAGCTGACCCATTTTCCCCCTTTCCTCCTGGTGCTCCTTCCCTGTCTCTTTCCTCTCCAGTCACTCCCTCCCACCCCGCTGACTTGTTTTTTATTATTAATTTCTTTCTTTATTTTTTATTTTGCTTGAAGCATGATGGGCAGGGTTAACGGATATATCGAGATCATTTTGTGAGAGTTATTGTTTGTCCGTGTGTGCAGTACATATGCGTGTTTGTTTGCCTCAGATCTGAATCCTCTGGTTTAGATTATTATTATTATCAACTCTGTTCAGCTAGTGTACTTTATTGTTGTTTTTATATCCCATCTATGGCAAAGTAAAACCCCGCAGGCCAGTTTGCAGGACAAGTATTAAAATCACATTTGTGTGGCAACATTCAATTTGCTCCTCTGATTGCAGGCAAACCTGATTTCAGCCTGATTGATGCAGTAAATCTCACACCGAGACCTTTATTTTCATGGACATGTGAAACATTATGTGCAAAGCCAGAGGTAACAAAATACATATATGAATCATAACAAACACATATATACAGACATATTGTTGTTATGTTTATCTTAAAGGAATAGTGTGACATTTTGTGAAATGCATATTCACTTTCATGCCGAGATTGATACCACTCTCATGTCTGTATGCTAAATATGAAGTTACAGCCTAACTTCGCATTCACACTAACAAGACAACGCCATTTGTAGGATGAAAGTAGTTTTATTTGGATTAGCTGAGGGATGTAAAGGGAGTCGTCGAAAAGAGGAATGTAAAGGGGGTTGAGAAGACGCGGTCTTGTTCCTGAACCTTTTTTTTTCCATAAAAAGTTTTTTTTTTTAAATTAACCCATATTTAGGTTTTCTTCTGGAGTCAGTCTGTGTGTCCTACTTTCCAGATAACAGACAAGAAGACTGAATATTCATAATACACACATCAAGATCAGCACATGAGAGCACAACATCACTACCAGTTCACCACAGTGAAACTTAAGGCCAGGACAGTATAGTATCTTGCTCTGAAACTGGGATATCCATTTCTTATGGTTAGAGATGGTTTTCATATTCAGGTTGTGAGGACACACCTGTTCTGATCACACCTGTCCTCTTGATAGGCCCAGATGGGTGTCAGGTGCATTGATTTACTAGCATTTTCAGCCAGTCCTGACACATAATGCTCTGCTATCTTTGCTATGGCAGCGAAGTGGAACTTTTTCCCGATTTCAAAGACAGGTTTTTCAGTCGTGCCCAACATTTGGGTCATCGGTGAGGAACTTGAGACCAAGAGTGCAGTGTCATGGCTGCAGGGAGTGCCAGGACTTTAAAAACTGTGTGTGTGTGTGTGTGCCTGTGTGTTTGAGGCAAGCAGAGAGAGCATGAGCCTCTGGGTATTGGTTTGGACTAAAGCCAAGCTTACAGGAAATGCCAACAAAGCACAGAAAGACGTTAAAACAACCTGCACACACACGCACACACAAACAGACTCTTGCGCGCACATACACATGTACTTGCGCACATACACATATACACGCACACATACACTTGCACACGCACACATAGACTTTTGTAAACAAACAGCCACCCAGTCTCTGCTCCAGCATGATCAAACCACAGAAAATATTAAAAATCAACTTCCAGCAGCAACTGTATGAGTCACTGGCTCGTCCTCTGTTGTGCACTATAACAGCGGCGCCTTGCCCTTCGTAATGTGTGTCTTTTAATAGAAAGCCATATGAGCGGATTAAGTTTGGGGCTGGGAGACCAGGAAACGCCCTCTGACATAAGAATTGACTACTGAGACAGAGGCAAGGCAGATTTTGAAATATTAGCTGTATGAGAAGGATAAAAGCAAGCACTGACTTTTCACCCTTTTTCTTCCACTGATCTGAAAAGACGTGTCTGGCGATCAGTTTACACACTATGATTTATCCAAGCAGGACAGAATGTGGAGACCCTTTGATCCCAGACCAAGCAGCAGGTGAAGCATCATTTTCAGCAAGAGACATCAGACGTTATCACGATTAGTAAAACTCTCTACTCATATGTTTGAAATGCTGTCTTGCAATAATGGGTGGTCAGGGTGTAGCCTACTGCATCAAGTTGACAGATATATCAGATATTCACTCAGGTCAAGTATGTGGTCACAGAAAAGCCTACTACTACTGCTACATTTTTTTAAATATTCACTCTTACTATTGCAAGATCAAGTGTTTATGTCATAATGTCTTCATAGACCTTTGACCAAATAGATTTTAAAGGATTAGCATACCCCAAAATGAATCACTGCCAAGTGAAATGCTATTAAAGTTTATATACTGTAAAAACCAAACACACAGCAGAAGAGCGCTGCAGTTCCATCGCAGCACTCTCCCAAACTATTAAACTTAATGGAGCCATCTCTTTACGGCACCAAAAGAGCATAAAGTGTCCATCAAATTTGCAATACGTGGTTGTTTGTGGCTATGTGAAAAGGCAGTGCCGTTATCTTGAATAGTGTAGGAGACAGCTGTGATGGCACTACATGAAGTAACATACAACATGTTCAACAGTACAAATACAAATATGAACCATAACTGGGACATAAAAGGCCCAGATATATTTTTGTTTATGTTTAGCTTGAAGTGACACTTTGACATTTTCGAAAATATGCATATTCACTTTTCTTGCCAAGATTAATCTACCTACCAGCACCTCTAAAGCGCACTAATTAAACAAACAAGATGTAACGTGTTAATTAGAGAGCTGCAAAGGTGTTGATAGCCTTTGCTCTTGTTTCCTTCCTTTTGCTAAGCTTAGCTAATTAACTGGTAGCTGTAGCTTTAGTGTGTTTTAGTGCACACATAGGAGAGTGTTGTTAATCGACCTCTCGTCAAAAAAAATATTCCCAAAATGTCGGACAATTCTTTTAAGTGGTGTTTCAACGAACGTGGCAGTGTATAGATGCATCTCAGAACTGTGTCTGTACTCAGTGCTGAATGCTAGACTGGAAATTGCGTCAAACACGCCATTTATGACAGATTGAGTGGATCCCAACCAGCCCTTAACCACTGTGGTCCGACTTCTAATCGCTCATCAGTCGAGTTTTTCAAATGTGGCTGGAAAGGACGTCTGGAGCCCTGCGAGTGCTTAAAAGCTTCGGTGAAGTGCATAGCCATCTGTCAACATGAGCATGAAGAATGAACATCAATAAGTCAAATGGCTCTCAAGAGAAATACAATTTTCTCACACAGCGACAAATTCATTTTGAATAATCAATTGCCTATTCTCACTCTATCATCGCTGGACACTGGATTTTATGGATGTGCTTGATTATCACATTTTTTTACTTAATTGTATTTGCTTGTATGTAATGACATTTATCTTAACATTATGACAAGACCAGCTCATAATGTTTTTTGTTACTGTTAAAAGACATCTTTAGACTTTAGACTCTTTAGACTGCAACCCATATTCAGTGATGCCAATGTGAGGTAAACCCCATTTGTCTGTAATGGGGAAAGAGCCACAGGCAGTTGATAAATGCCAATTCTTTGGATGAATTTGGGATATTCTTGTCCAATGTCAGCTTGATTATTTTCATTTGCTCACATTTAATACATTGTGCGAAAGTCAGTCAGAATCATGATTTTTTTTATTTAATTTTCTGTTTTGTTTTTTTCTTTGACCAGTTACAGTAACACAATGCCATTAGGCACAAGTCCACTTCTTTTGGCACTTGCTTCTGTAATTTCATGGCTCCTAGAAAACCCAGAGGCGGGCACTGGGGTGGGCAGAGCGGCACAGCCGAGGTTGTGTTTATGCAGATCAGATAGCACAGTGCCATTTTGGTCATTTCCACCCGCTCAGACCACCTCTTATCTCAGGTGCACAGAAAACATTTCCCAGACAGCATCCCTTGGACAACCATTTTTCTTCTCTAGGAGAAGCCAGTCTGAGCTGCCCATTATTTAAGCCTGCCCCAGCTTCTTCTGCTGATAAAGAAGTCCTCCTACAGGTTAGAGCAGTGTACTCATCCTGTGCTGCTCTTCTCTCCAGGAGTGTGCTCGTGCCACCAAAATTGCCAAAAGTGGTCAGCCACACCCACAAATGCTAACAACCTGGATCTGAAGCCGCATATGTGCTCACTTTCACAAAAGTAGAGCCCATTACATTGATCAGTGATGCCAAATTAACCTCTGTACGGGTGTTGTGTGTATGTGTGTTGTGTTGTGTAGGAGTTTGCCACCCTGACGAAAGAGCTGAACATATGCCGGGAGCAGCTGCTGGAGAAAGAAGAGGAAATATCTGAGCTGAAAGCTGAAAGGAACAACACCAGGGTACGTCTGAGTGTGTGTGTGCTTTGTGTGTGCGTTTGTGTGTGTGTGTGGGTGTGTGTGTGTGCATGTGATGCTGATGAAAACAAACAATGCTTCTAAGCTTGAAATTAGTATTCTCTTTGGTCGTGCATGTATTTATGTGTGTGTGTGTGTGTGTGTGTGTGTGTGTGTGCAGTGTGCTGTAGCTGCTGCTGGAGCACCTGGAGTGTCTGGTGTCTCGTCACGAACGCAGTCTGAGGATGACAGTGGTGAAGAGACAGGCACCCCCACCATCTGGAGTCTCCAGTGAGGTGGAGGTCCTCAAAGCCCTGAAGTCGCTGTTTGAACACCACAAGGCTCTGGATGAAAAGGTGGACATACACACACACACCCACACACACACATACACACAAGGGCTGCTGTCTGTTCAACAAGGTAAATTAGAAATAATAAAACTGCTTCTTTGTTCAGTTGAGGTAAGTAATTGTAGTAATTGTACTATTTGAGAACATGTAGTACAAAATAATTAATGCTAAACTAGCAAAGTCCATTAAAAACATAAATTGTGAGACCTTACACAAATCTCTCTAGTTCCAGATTTAAATTCTGTGGGTCACTAAATTATATTTAACCGCACTCGAATCGGGATCGTGTTTCTACATAAATGTGTCCTTGTGTTTCTGTGCTGTGTGTTCATGTGTGTGTTCTTGGTGTGTTTGTCAGGTACGTGAAAGGCTTCGGGTGGCGCTAGAGAGGGTGGCCACCCTGGAGGGACAACTAGCAGCTACCACACAGGAGGTGAGGTGTAAGAGTGTGTGTGCGTGTCCCTCTGTCTGTTTGTGAATGTGCATGTGTGTGTTCCTGTGTTCCTGTATTGGTAAGTGAAACATCTGTTCGGTCCCTAGCAGACATCTGTTGAAGCCTCCAGTCTGATCAGATATATGCTGTCACGCTGGGTGAGAGGCTCTGTCTTCTCAGCCCTCTGTTCATACACACACACATATGCACACCCACACGCATGCACAGCCAGACGTGCAAACTCCCCTCTGTACTCATCCTTTTAAAAATGTCATTAAAGAAATCAGATAAAATTATGCTAAATATTCACAGCAGGCTCAGTGAAAGCCTCCCAGTGGGTTATATAAGATTTAAAGTCAAAGCTTGTTAAGTTGCACTGATCACACACTTTTATCAGAGGTGCAGAACCACACCGAAGCAACCTCTCCCCCCTCTGAGAATAATTCATATTTGTAGTTATGTAAAATATGGTGGAGCATGTTGTCTGAAGCGTGCTGGCAGCCGGAGAACCAGGCTTCCCTGAGAGAGGCTGGGTTTTGTTCTTTTTTTCTAAAAAATATATTAAATGTGTGAGTTTGTTCATTATTCTTTTTTTTTTTTTTTTTTTTTTTTTTAATCTACGTTGCAGTTGAACATGGTGAGACAAAGGAAGGACGGTGACTCAGTGGAGCGAACAGATGGATCCAAACCTACATGGAAGGTCTTCCTGGCTGTGTGATTGTTTTTCTGCTCTGTGCTTTATCTTATGCCTAAACTATTTGTCTGTCTGGCCGTTGGTTGCTGTCTTTGTATCTTATTTCTGTCCTTCCCCCACACATTAACACATCTACACACACACATACAACTACATATGGTGGCTTACTGGAGCTAAATGTGCCATGAATCCTCCTTCACCTTTCTGATCACTCTGATAACATTCACACACTTGCTCCCTACTCAGCCTCCATGGTTTGAGGCCAGCCCTGAAATGAGTGCGCATTATGTAACTGTGTCTGGGTCCGTCCACAGGGAGTAACAAACCTCCCCACGATTAAATGGCAGTGCCTGTTTGTATCTGGATGAAAATCGCCGATCCCCTGTGCGGGCCTGACAGCCGAGGAGGAGCAGTACAAGACCCACTCACTGTGGCTCCCATTTCTTCGGCTGGAGGGAAGAGAAAGAAAAAATAAGTGTTAATATACAGTAGTTTTGTTAAAGAAATAATTAAACTTTGAAAAATCAATAGCTTGCCATTAAGAAGGGATAAGAGCAAGGAGAAGAACCGTATCAAACAATGGCCATGGAGAGCATTTGACAAAAGTTAAAGGAATTGCGAGTATGAGCTTCAAGAGGATTTTATTCTTAGAGTGTGAAGAGTGTTCAAACACACACTCTGTCAAGACATTTATGCGTGACACCCGCTGACCTGCTGACAATCACCGTCCCCAAATGTGGCAACCAGCACCCTTTAGGGGACATTTGAACTCGAAAGGCCATAAAATGATCACAACCACATGTGCTTTTCAAGCAGAAACCCCAACCAGGACAATATTAGGGCCATGTCGTGCTATTTCCAAAGTCCCCGCAAGTGCATCTGATGAGTTTGTTTGGCTAAACTGAAATCATGCACAGTTGCACAAATTACTAGGTGTGTTTTATTACACAGCCTGAGACCATTCACCCCTGTTTTCCCCAGTGTTTCACAGTATGTTTATGTTTCTGTAAGGTATTCATGAGCGGGCAAAATTGGAACATGAGGAAGCAAAGGGGGTCCTACTAACTTTGGCTGCCCACTGTGTTGCCTGTCTGAATATGTGTCCCCGAAGGTTTGTTTAATTAAGCCCTGGAATTAACTGCATTTTGAGCTGCGAAGAAAAGAGAAACAACATCAAAACAACAACATGGCAGCCTAACCTCATGCAACCCCACCTCTACTCTGTTTTATCTAGGTCATCCAACTTTATAAGTTCTACAACAACTCTCAGTACCTCAGTACCATCCATTCAACCATAGCATGCACATTTGTATATGTGCCTCAGTCCTAAAATACATTTTGTATGACAATGTGCATATATATGCATTAATGTTGTGTGTCCACCTTATAGAGACTGCCCAACGGCTCAATAGACGCCCACGACGATGGCAGCCGGGTGTCTGAGCTTCAGGAGCTGTTGGATCGGACCAATAAAGAGCTGGCTCAGAGCCGCGAGCATTCGGCCACCCTCAACACCCGTTTGGCAGAGCTCGAGGCCGAGCTCGCAAATGCACGCAGAGAACTGAGCCGCAGTGAGGAGCTGTCACTCAAACAACAAAGGGAACAGAGAGAGGTGAGAGTAAAGGAAATGTGCTTTTGTTCTTGGAGCACAGAGAACAACAGGTTACAAAAACTTAATACATTATTATATCATTTTTTTAAAAGTACACCTTTGTTTTCCATGCCATTTAGAGTTACTAGATTCTGGTACTTACCACATATTTAAAGCAAAACATTTATACACAGGTTTATATAGATAATGGCGAAATTTGGTCATGTATATAGTGATAAAGAACATGTCTTTGCAGGCTTTTCTCTCATTATGCTCATGTTGTTGTGTCTCTGCACCCACAGAGAGAGGATATGGAGGAGAGGATAACAACATTAGAAAAACGCTACTTGGCTGCTCAGCGGGAGACCACACACATCCACGACCTCAACGACAAACTGGAGAACGAACTGGCCACCAAGGACTCACTGCACCGACAGGTAGCATACACACGGTAACATTCCACTACATTATCATGGGGTTAAAAAGATAACAGCATGCATGATAAAGCATTTACTGCCTGAGTGTGTGATTACCATTTAAAATGGTAAATAGTCATTCAGGAATAGTTGGTGAAAAAAGCTAATTTGAAATGGATGATATCTGCCTCACTCAATGTCTCTGTTTCATTAAACCTAAACAAGTCCTCAGATACCTGACTGGGATTCAAGCACAGTGTCTGAAAAACAACACAACCAACAAGACAGTGAACTGCTTTGTCACAAATCAGTTAGCCTGACACAAGGTCTAAATCAATATTTATTAATGTACCATATCATTATTCTGCTGTGCTCAGGATTCATTGGATGTGCTACAAACCTAATGTGTTGTTAAGTGCCACCAAAAATGGCACATTTGTCTTGATGCAAGGTGACATATGTCTAATGTGCTCTCAGTGTCTCCTTCAATATTTTAATATTTCATGCCTCGACAGTGTCAAGACACAGGTTTTTTCAAATATGCCTATGTAAGGTATAGAGAAACATTATAGTCAGTGAGTGAGTGAGCATCCTGCACAAAGGTTTATGTATAGTTCAGGGTGAATCTGAGTTCAGCTGCATGTGGGGAATACCAGCAACATCCTTCATTCATGCGTCTTGTGTCCTCGCTGCCCGCTGGCTGTGCTATGCTGATTACACCTCACTTGTGATTGCACGAATGTCCCTCTTTTTTCTTTGCGTGTGCGTGCATATGTGTCAGAGCGAAGAGAAGGTGCGCCAGCTGCAGGAGATGCTGGAGATGGCAGAGCAGAGGCTGGCTCAGACCATGAGGAAGGCTGAAACGCTGCCAGAGGTGGAGGCTGAACTGGCACAGAGAGTGGCAGCTCTTTCCAAGGTAACACACAGACACACACACACACACACACACTGTTTTAAACTCGTTTATACTTGAGATATTATATATTTCTTATATGTATATTCTCAGACACACTCCCTCTGTACTATGTACAGGTATACTTGCAGTTATAGTTGTAATTATTTATCTTTGGATTATTTTATTTTATTTTATTTTATTTATTTATTTATTTATTTATTTTTTTTTATTTTATTCTATGTCTTACATTTCTACTGTCTATTTTCCACTGTGTGTTTTTGCTGCTGTTATGCCATGAAGTTCCCCGCTGTGGGACTAATAAAGGAATCTGAATCTGAATCACACACCAACATGCAGCTGTAAAAAGCCTAGCAAAGGATACCGGTGCAATAAAATGAGAATCAGTGACTAGGAGATTTAAAACACAAAAGCAGATATAGACACAGTGACAAAGCTTATACTGAAGATAGAGGCAGGTGTACTCATATGTAAGTGTCTCCCCCTGCAGGCTGAGGAGCGCCATGGCAACGTGGAGGAGCGACTTAGACAGCTGGAGTCACAACTGGAGGAGAAGAACCAAGAGCTAGGAAGGGTGTGTGTGTGTGTGCACATGTGTGTGTGTGTGTGTGTGTGTGCACCAGCCCTGCAGGGTTTCTCTGACCTCTCGCTATGGTGTGCATGTGCCTGTGCGTGCGCGGGCCGATGCTTCACATTAGTTGGACGCCTTGACCCTTGGCTCTGTGCTCCCTCATGCATACACGTACATACACAAACACACAGCGCAGACACACATATGAAGCGCTCTCCATTTTCCTGGTGCACTGTTGCATGAATTTGAACCAAATCCACATATCTTGCTGCAACACCCCCCCACCCCTCTCTCTCTCTATAAGACTGATTGGCTGCTATCTTTAGACTCTGAATAATTCACGCAAGGCTAATTTCTCTCTCTCTCTGTGCGATCTCATGACTATATGTAGTTAAAGGAGCTCTCTTAGGATGCAGATTTGTGTTTGTGTGTGTCTGTTAATTTACTGTAATGAAATTACCGTAGAATACATATTAAGCACAACACTTCCCATTTAAGAGAAGGCATTTAACCCTTTTTCATCATCACGTAAATGACTGTAATTAAATCATTCTAGCTGCGAGATTCATTGTTAGCCAAGAAGACCTACATGTGACAGCTGATGATCTCGAGCTGAATACACACTTCATCCTTTAATCCATGCAGAGATGCTTGATTAGCTGCATAAAGACACCCAAATGGAGTCTGTGTCAAAGAGAAAAAAAGTGATGATGTCACCCCCCCCTCGTCTGGCTCTCTTCTCTTCGCTCATCAGGCTCGTCAGAGGGAGAAAATGAATGAGGAGCACAACAAGCGTTTATCTGACACCGTGGATCGTCTGCTCACTGAGTCCAATGAAAGACTGCAGCTCCACTTGAAAGAACGCATGGCTGCCCTGGAGGACAAGGCAAGGCCTGTACACACACATTCATCCAAGCGGCAGCTCATATCGCTGATGTTATTGCCTCACAGAACAAATGAATAAAGAGTACAGCACATGTTCCGCAGATTTGTTTTGACGCAGCCGTTTGATTTTCTTTTGTCTAGAACTCCCTCATTCAGGACCTCGAGAACTGCCAGAAACAGCTTGAAGAATTTCACCACACCAGGGTCAGTAGGCCCCGAATGAATCGCCTAATCACAGAGAACCACTGTGTCCTCACATCCAACTTAAACGCCCCACATCAGCAGTGGACTGTTACTAAATACACTTACTTAAATTCTCTACACGAATACAGATTTGTTATTTAGTTAGTTGTTACTTTGTATAAAAAGTTGATCAAATATAAGGCATAGTTATTGGATTAAGTTACACTACATCACATGGCACTGAGCCATAACATTACAACTTAAATAAATAGTGGAAATAGTTGGGAAATATGTGTAACTGCTTTCTTGCCAAGAGTTAGATTAAAAGACTGACACCCTCATATCTGTATGGTAAATACAACGCCTGCAGCCAGTTAGCTTAGCCTAGCATAAAGACTGTAAACAGGGGGAAACAGCTAGCCTGGCCCTATCCAAAGGTAACAAAACCTACCTACCAGCACTACTAAAGCTAATAAAAGAGATATAACGTATTACCTAGTGAGCTATAGAGCCTGTGGTTAGAGCCAGGCTAGCTTGTTTCCAGTCTTTATGCTAAGCTAAGGTAAGCAGCTGCTGGTGGAGGATTCATATTCTTAGTATACAGACATGAGAGTGGCTTCAATCGTCTTGTCTAAGTCTCAGCAACAAAGAAAAACAGTATATCTCCAAAAATGTCAAACCGATATTACACTGACAGTGGACCCTCTCTTGCATAATGACCACTTCTACTTTTGATACTCTCTTTACCTAAGACTTGTGTACTGTTACTTTGTAAGTCAAATTTTGTTTACTTTCACTTTTTACTTTGACTTTTATTCTTTAATTTAATGTGTAATGAAGTCATATTATAGTTTAGCGTTAACTTTTACTTCAACTAAAATAAGCAATCTACATAATCTCTCTCAGGAACGGCTGATTGGAGAGATTGAGAAGCTGAGAAACGAGATTGACCATTTGAAACGCCGCAGTGGGGCGTTTGGAGATGGAACTCACCCTCGGTACACGCAGACATACACCTCCTCAACACATGCTCTCTGACATACACCGTCTCCAACACAGCACCACATCATAATCATTTTCTGTGTGTCAGGTCTCACCTGGGTAGCTCCAGCGACCTTCGCTTCTCTGTGGTGGAGGGCCAAGACGGCCACTACAGCACAACCGTGATCAGGCGAGCACAAAAGGGCAGGCTGTCTGCGCTACGGGACGATCCAAACAAGGTGCTTACAATGTCTTTATCAGGCCAAAGCAACCCTGCAGTTCCTCACATACACATACGCTGAACAGGATGGCCGAATTACAGATCACAGGATCATGTGTCAGCTATTCTTCTAACCGCATACTGCTCCTTTCCAGTGCTTTATCCAAGTTCATGTCTGCTTTGCTAATATGTGTCAGTGCTTGGCATATATGATGATCTTCATGCTTAACTTACCATTCTCTACTAACCTCTCTGTCTCTCTGTCTTTCTTTCACCTGCCGCCATGGACATGCTGTCTGATGTAAGTTCCCTGTTCATCCATTTCTTCTCATAACTGGCCACATGCTTCCACAAGTGTAGCGCTGTATTTTTACATGTGTGTGTTTAATCATAATTAATGTGGTGTGTCCTTCAGTTACATTTATTTATGATTAAAAACTGATCAGTGGATGTTGTATTTAACACGCGAATATGTTAAAGCTCATGTGTGTCTGTTGTGTCCAGGTGTGCGCGGTGTTTGAACAGGACTACCCGTCTCTGCGTGGGAGCGTCAGCCACCTCCTCGGCAGCGACATCGAGGCAGAGTCAGACCTGGATGATGACGTCAGCTCGACCCTGCTCTCCCCCAGCGGCCAATCAGATGCTCAGACTCTTGCTCTCATGCTGCAGGAACAGCTCGATGCTATCAATGAGGAGATAAGGTGCCAAATCACAGGCACATTAGATTACAGCACATGGCGGTCTCATGATCCCCATGGGGAGCTGAGTCAGTACAGCAGCAAGACTTAGGATGCAGATAAGAGGAGAACAAAGTATTAAAGACAAACAATTACAAAAAAAGAGGGGGGTTATTTTGAAGATACTACAGCAAATAAAAGTGCTGCTGCTTCATCTTGTTAATGCAATGCGTAAAGGCCTGTGGCCAGATGGGATGCACCAGAACCGATAGTAACATAGATAGAGATAGATAGAGAGATGATAACATATAGATAACACTTTTCACTCTTCAGCTTTGTTTCCTGCTGGAAGAGGACGCTGTTCAGTGCTGTTTACAGTAAACAAGGTCCTCCTGTGACACCTCAGAATATGCTTCTGCAGAGGAAATGCAAAATAGATGCTTAATATGCTGCAGAGGAGCCAGATTCCCTCAAAGTGAATAACAATGTCTGTGCTACAAATGCTATTTCTAAAATCCAATATTTGCCAGGATCTTTGCATTATTACATTTTTCATACAATTATAAATGATACATAAATAGTGATTACTTAAAAGATCCAATAGGAATAGATAAGAAAAAAGTCTTTGTAGAAAAAAAAGAGAAATTAAAAGTGTTTTCCTTTATAATGGATTAGACTGAATTTAATTCATTACCAATACAAGGTGCGTCATCTTAATTTATGGATGAGTGGATGTATGTGTTTGTATGTGTGTGCAGGATGATCCAGGTTGAGAGAGAGTCAGCAGACCTCCGCTCCGACGAAATCGAGTCTCGCGTGAACAGTGGCAGCATGGACGGACTCAACGTGACGCTTCGACCACGGGCACTGCCCACTTCCGCCACTGCCCAGTCTCTGGCATCATCGACCTCCCCGCCCACCAGTGGCCACTCCACACCTAAACACCACTCACGCAACGCCAGCCACCATCTAGGAATCATGACTCTGGTCAGAGAGCACATACTCGCACGACTTGCAGTATGATCATTGTGAAAAGCTGTGTCTGTAACTGTGTGTTGTTTTGTTTGACAGCCAAGCGACCTGAGGAAACACCGTAGGAAAGTAGCAGTAAGTTTGCACACACAAACAAAAGAATTGCACTGTTTTTTTTACGACTGTGCTGCTTCCGTGACTGAGCAGGGTTCCACTTTTTGACTATTCTAGTCTCCAGTGGAAGTGGACAAAGCTACAATCAAGTGTGAGACATCACCTCCCTCATCCCCTCGCAGTTTACGCCTGGAAACCAATTTTGCCCAGTTCACAGGCAGTCTAGAGGATGGCCGAGGGTAAACACACACACACACATACACACATAACACTGAAAATCAGCATCAGTACAGAATCACTTTTGTATTGTTTTGCTGGTCCAGTTCAACTTTCCACTGACAAGTTTTGAAAGATCCTGAATATGGTGAAGATTTTGTCATAACTGTTTGCAGCAAGCAGAAGAAAGGCATCAAGTCATCCATTGGCCGATTGTTTGGGAAGAAGGAGAAGGGTCGAATGGAGCAGACTGTAGGCAGGGATGGACAGCCTCTCCCGGCCTTATCAGGTACACTGCAGACTGCATACCATATCCCACACTGCTGCAGACTGTGTGTGATTTACATGTGAATTAATACTCTTTTGCTGTATTTCAGACTTTGAGATGGGCATCGGTGACACTATGACTCTGGGAAAGCTGGGTACACAGGCTGAGAGGGACCGCAGGATGAAGAAAAAGTAACAGCATCTTTTCTTTTTCTAAGTTTGTGAGTTTTTATTTTGAACCAATTTTAACATATTCACTAAGCCATGGTCCATTTTTAATTTTCTTATTAGACACGAGCTTCTGGAAGACGCAAGGAAAAGAGGACTGGCATTTGCGCAGTGGGACGGTCCTACTGTTGTCTCATGGCTAGAGGTATTCCACTGCTCTACTTTTATACACACCAACTTGACAACATCTCCCTCTTGCTGTCAGGCTGCGTGTACGCCTAATGCAAAACTGAATACAGTGATATCAAATACTAAACAGACCATTACAAACTGAACTCCACTCCCTTCACCCATCTATCTGACCTTTTATGGCGACAACGGTGGTGACGTTGAATATCTTGATGACTCTCACCAGCTGTGGGTGGGTATGCCGGCGTGGTATGTGGCAGCCTGTCGTGCCAACGTGAAGAGTGGAGCCATCATGTCGGCTCTGTCGGACACAGAGATCCAGCGGGAGATTGGCATCAGCAACCCTCTGCACCGACTCAAACTCCGCTTGGCCATCCAGGAGATGGTCTCCCTCACCAGCCCATCTGCACCCCTTACCTCCAGAACGGTAAAATAAAACACCAAATACACCTCCACGATTACTGATATTATAACTAATAAACAAATGAGCACATGGGAAAACAGAATCCAGGATTGTAAATCTGAACACATTACCCTCCACAAAACACTCAAAACCTCCTTCTCTATTAAGGTAACCTTCACTCTGCACCCTGGGGTAATGACTCCTCACTCTTTTTTGCTTTGTTTGTGCTTCGGTTCAGACCACAGTAGAGGCTCACTTTATGCCTTCGACTGGGGTTGACTTTTTCTGCTGCCATAAATTGCATGAGGTTCTATGGGAAAACGACACAAATAGTGCCAGATATAGCTACAAGCTACCTGCCTGAAATACACTCCCTCCCTTGGCATCACTCAACACAGTGTTTGTCTGTGTGTGTGTGTTTGTTTGTGTGTGTGTGTGTGTGTGTGTGTGTGTGTGTGTGTTTGTGATTGTGTGTGTGCCTCTGTGTGTGCGTGCGGGGTTTGGGGTTGGGGGGGGGTTGGTATGTGTGAAAAAATATACACATGAGTGCATTCTTGGGTGTGTTTTTGTGTATGTGTGCTGTGTGTGTGTGTGTGTGTGTGTGTGTGTGTCTGGGTGTGTTTTTGTCCTCTGAGCAGTCCTCCGGAAATGTGTGGGTGACTCATGAAGAGATGGAGAACCTGGCTTCCTCCACTAAAGCGGTCAGTACCATCTGGGTGCTCCCCTCCCATTCCCCCCCTCCACAGAAACACTCTCTCACACTCACACTGTCCCCACTGTGACACACGTCACCTCCCGGAAGTTAAATAAATACCCACCACATCACACACTAACGCATTTTTGTGCTTGTGCTGATATTTGTACGTGGTTGTCATATGTACCTGTTATAACTTGTGGTCATGTGGTCTTTGTCTACAGTTAGCTGATGTGATTGAGGCTTATCTGCTGCAGAGTATAATTCAGAAGAGCTTTGTGTGTGTGTGTGTCTATGTTTGTGAGTGTGTTTTTGAAAGTGTAGTATGAATGTCAGTGGCCTGTCTCTCTAACCCTGTATATTGTCTCTACCATGCTGCTACTCAGGAGAATGAGGAGGGCAGCTGGGCACAGGTGAGGTCACTGATCTGCCAACATCTGTCTACACACACTCTGAAACTGTGCCCACACTCCTTACCAACACACACACGTGAAGGTGATTTGGCTGCCAGATCATCCTCAGTATTATGTTCTGTACATAGTAATTGGAAAAGAGGCAGATTAGGAGATGACACCCTGACACAGAAGAAGCTAAATGGTTTTCAGCCATCATTAATTTCACTCTTTAAATCTGTCTTTTGCCACAGTGGCTTAAATGTCATCTGTGAAAGGGGCAGATTGGTAGATAGAGTTTGTTTACCTTTATGTAATTCCCAGCATATTTTTGCCCATCATCAGTCTGGATATTGGTCTAATCAGAGAGAGTGACTAAAAAGACCTGCGTGGCTGTGTAAGGCCTTGTTAACGATACAAAAGTGATTAAATTAAATTAAAATGATATGAGGGGCTCAAAATTTACTGTCTTGTACCATCGCAATGTTTTTTCCTAATATACACTCAGAAACTCCAAGAAATGTATTTGAGCTTTTCAGAGATGTATTTTTTTCTTTGAGGTTTTTCACAGCACATATTTTGATTTGTCTCAGCATGGAAAGCATGGGTGTATCTAATAACATTAATGATGGCTTAGTTTTTAGTGACCCAGTAAGTATTGGAGACGGTGAGCAAGCATGTGCAATACCAGGGCCCTGGACTTGGCACAAATAAATAGAATGCAGCCATTTTTAATGTTATTAGTACCACCTGTCATGTGTGCTTTTGCTGATGAGACATGTCAAGATGTCTGCTGCAAAAAAGACCTGCTGTACTTTTAGACCCACAGTTCAATCTGGTCTAAGCACTTGTATTATTCAAGGCATACACATGGAATTAAGAGATAATTTTTCCTTTAGTTATACAAAATAACATGAGTAGCTTTTGGCACCAAAGCATATTGTTTTTTAACAACAGTCCCACATCCATGTGCACATATACATATAATCCTGAAACAGAAGACTCTCTCTTAGAAGAATCTCTTTTTTTCTGTTGCATAAATGACTAACATTATGTCGTCTTCTCCCGGTAGACTCTGGCGTATGGCGACATGAATCATGAGTGGATAGGGAACGAGTGGCTGCCCAGTCTCGGTCTGCCTCAGTACCGCTCCTACTTCATGGAATGTCTGGTGGACGCACGGATGCTGGATCACTTGACCAAGAAGGACCTGAGGAGCCACCTCAAGATGGTGGACAGCTTCCATAGGTCTGTAACCACAGGGCAGATTATCTTAGCTGCTGTTTGATTAGCATGTACCTTGGATAACTGGAGAAAGATGACTAATGATGCATATGTGCTTGTGCTTTTCTATGTTTCTATGTGTGTTGCTTTGTTTCTATGTGTGTTTTTGTGGGTGCGTGTGTGTATCAGGGCTAGTCTGCAGTATGGGATTATGTGCTTGAAGAGACTCAATTATGACAGGAAAGACCTGGAGCGCCGGAGAGAGGACAGTCAACACGACATGAAAGGTACACTTTACACACACCCTGATATACACATAGTGACAAAGAAGCAAGCACGCACACACACACACACACACACACACACACATGTTCTAACACTAGTTCATAAGCATGCACACATCCACAGTCAAATCAGGGCAGAGTACCATCTAGTGGCCTTGCTTGATATTGTCAATCTGGCCTGAGCATTAAAACAGCTGCACATTAGACTGTCAAAAAGCCAACTGAAGCAGGCCTGCAATCTTATCATCCAAAGCTCCACATACCAAGAGTAGTCCACACACACACACACACACACACACACACACACACACACATACTTAGATCCAGCCAGCCCCCTTGCCCTTTTGACCTTGAGTTCTGCACATGAACTTGACTCAGCTGTCATGTCAAATCACAATCCTGCCCTGTTTACACACACACACACTCACACACACTCACACACACATGCACACACCGCCTGTTCCAACTTGGAAAGCTGGCTGACAGCTGTGCTTTAAATGAACAAAGGGAGTGTGCCAGTGAGTTGACACTATGTGGACATGCACATTATCTCTTTATCTCTCTCTCTCTTTCTTTCTCTCTCTAGCTCTCTTTCTCTAAATAAGTTGCTCTTATTCTCTGGTAATGACGTGTCCTGATAAACTATGTGACATTGTGCTACGGAACAATAAACCTGAGCCTCTCTTTTCTTTCTTTAGATGTGTTGGTGTGGACCAACGAGCAGGTGATCCACTGGGTCCTGTCCATTGGTTTGAGGGAGTACAGTGGCAACCTGCTGGAGAGCGGCGTCCACGGAGCACTCATCGCTCTGGACGAGACCTTCGACTACAGCAGCCTTGCGCTCATCCTGCAGATCCCTATGCAGAACACACAGGTGGTTATCAAGGAAAACACAACTGTTTGAAATGGTAGAAAAATATCAAGTGTGATCCAATTGTTAGGCACAGTTTGGTCCATTTTATGGACAGTCTTAATGTATTATGAAATAAAATATCTGTGACTACTAAAGGCCCTAAATGTATCAGTAAGATTTGCTTTGTTTTATATCATAATATCCCACACATTCAGCACACTCTTTCCCAATAAGCACTTTTATGCAACCAGTC
The DNA here is from genome assembly GCA_023238725.1 of Scortum barcoo. Taxonomy (NCBI): domain Eukaryota; kingdom Metazoa; phylum Chordata; class Actinopteri; order Centrarchiformes; family Terapontidae; genus Scortum; species Scortum barcoo. The sequence continues at coordinate 19,854,280 of CM041537.1, forward strand.
CATCTTCCAATGAGGTTTTTTATGATATTGGTTAATTTATTTTTTTAGTGAAGCAGTATTTTATGTATGGTCAGCATTTCCTTCTCCTGCTGGCTACGTGGTATTGTTCTCTGACAAAAAAGACTCTGTTGTTCTCACTCAGAACTCACTTGAAAGAATTTCTTGGCCGCAGGCTTCAGGACAGATTACTTGCCCGCAGTTTCATATCCACTGGCGAAGAAAAAAAAAACATTCATGTTACTCTTATTTATCAGAGGAACTGTTCTTACATAAAGGTTCTTCCAGAGCTTTTATTGACATTTTGCCATCAGCTCCCGTTAGTATCTGACCCTGGTTGGTTAACCCACAGCTTCACTGTGTCTCCTGCTGACAGAGCTTGTGTGTGCTTTGTTTCAGGCGCGGCAGGTTTTGGAGAGGGAGTTCAACAACCTGTTAGCCTTGGGGACTGACCGACGACTAGAGGAGGTGACGTCTCAAGCTGCTGCTTTGATCAAACATAGTCCTGTTGAAAAAGGGCCAATTGTCTGACCTCGCTTTCTCCCTGTCCCTGCAGAGTGGGGATGACAAGTCTTTTCGGCGCTCTCCGTCGTGGCGCAAGAGGTTTCGGGCACGCGAGGGAGGGGCGGGGCTGGGCATGATGGCGGGCTCCATGGAAACACTCCCTGCTGGCTTCCGCATGCCCTCCATGTCCATGCCACCCTCTGTGAATCTGATGCCCAAGAAACAGCTCCAGCCTGAAGGTGTGTCACAGTACTAACCATACTCCTCTGGTTCAGCCTATGTATTTTTCTGTGTGTATCTATGTGCTTCTTTCTGCTTGTTGTGACTGACTAACTGCATGCTGTGTCCTCTCTGTCCCGCTGCGCCCGAACCCCCCTCTGTGCCACGCCCTATCAAGCTCCTCCCCCGGCGCCCCCGAGACTCGACCCCTCGGCTGTACGGACCTATTCATGCTAACTTCTCTTTGCTTACTAACAGGAGCGCTAATGCTAACAGGTAAGCTAAGCTAAAACCCTACCTGAAACTGCTGCACTTACAGGTCAGTGAGCTTTTAACCAGCATCGCCCAGCTGTGTGGCATGAGGCAGGAATGTGGCACTAACTTTACGGTACCTGGCTAATGCACTGATGTGTATCTGGTTGATTTTAGTCTTTAAGCTAGTTAACAACGTATTGTTCAAAAGCCTTTTGGTTCCCATTGTGGATAGTGCCTGGTACTTTTTTTGATATCACCTCCATCGAGGTTCCAAGTAAGCTGAGCCGATACGAAAAGGGGACATTAAAACGCTGATTGGTCCTCTGCTCAATAGAATCACCTTAACTTCAAAGATCAACGACTGCTCTGTGGAGCCCTAATGAGCAAGATAGCTAGCCAGCCAGCGCATAAGCCAACACGAATGCAACATTAGTCAGTGCTGTTGTTGTGTTATGTGCTACTGTTTACGTTTGTTATGTTACATTATGTTGTTGCTTCGTATTGTGTTGTAGCAGTTCATTTCATGAGGCATTGCTTTGATGACCAGCTAATAATCACGCCCACATTGAGGTGCTTTGAGGGACAAAAGGACAATCAATACTCGACTTAATCTAGATACAAATATGACTCAAAATAAATTCTAATGTTGCTGCTTGTCTGCTGGAAGTGTTTCAACACTTTTATTGTAAGAACTTCTTGAGGGATAATGGGCCAATGTTGAATTTTAAGCAGAAAAAAATGCAGCTTTAAAGTCTGACATATTTATCTCATAGTCAAGAAATCCCACAAGGACCAAAACCAACAATAAACTGGTCCAACTAACGAGTACTGCCTGATATAGCTTATTCTTCTGTGCCAAAGAGCTCCATTGTTGTCCTAATATAACTATTAAACGGACATAAATTATCTACAGCGTTGTAATGGGTAATGTGTTCATTCATTGTGTTGAGGCACCAGCCGTATCATTTAAAAGCTCATGTTGTGTGTTATTATTACATATTGCTCAGATAATTTAGATAGATAAGTTTTATATAACAGTACTAATAAAGTAGTGAAGTATTATCATAAGTATAATTTGGTTCATTAATACCACAGGTTCACTGTATGTTTTTAATGTTAAATGGTTTCACGGTGTCTTCCGTTCTACATTTATTGTGTCAAAGTAAAGCAGAGTCTTTTCCTTACTTCCTTTCTCACTTTCCTCACCTTTTTTCTCTCTTCCAGTGCATTCTCATTACCTATACGGACACATGCTTGCGGCCTTTTGAGAGTGATATGCCAAATCTGGAGAGGGAGTCCTGGGTGCCACTGGGGTGGGGTCTTCACCCCTTTTGTTGCCCAGCCTCACCTCCTACCTTTCACCTCTCACCTCTCCTTCGGACACGTGCAATACAGACGCCATCTCTGACCTTTGAACTCTGAGAGTGCTCATTGGCTGTGCTCGCTGCTGTAAAGGAGACTCATCCCTGTCTCTCCCAGTTTACCCTAGTGCTCCCAGTAGCCTTGTTGTTGTGGTGTTGTGCTCCTGCTCCCCTGGTCTCAGCTGTGGGTTCTTGTTCTGGTTCTAATCTCTCAACATGGCCAAGTCCAAACCAGTCCTCCTGTGTCATCCCGTCCTAGGGACGGTTAAGGTAAAAAAAACAAAAACAAAAAAAAATTGATAGGATGGTGACAACAAGATGTTGATTTGGACTTGGGAATGATGAATACTTGTATAAATGGCAGATCCCACTGCACATTGCCCCTCTACCGGTTATGCAAGGTATTACTCATTAATTGTCTCTGTACATAAAATGGATGACTTATGTTTTTTATAGAAATATTATATAAATATATATATATATATATATATATATATATATATGGAAATATATATGGAAAATAATACAATATCATTGCTGTATATGAAACCCAATGCCCTGTATTCGATAGTGACTGTTCTCTCTCTCTCTTTCTTTCTCTTTCTCTCTGTGTCGGACCTTTGTGTGTCTTTTGCTGTATGCTGTAAGTGTGAAACGTTAGTGGGAGAGTCTAACTAAGGAGGGGGTGTGTTTCTACAAGGACTCTTCACAGGTTCATGGGTCCAATTTCAGACTTCTCTCTTTGCCTCTTCTCCTGTCCTTTCCTTTTTTCCCACCCACTTCCCCTTTTGACACTATGTAGCTGTTACCTCTCCTCTCTTTGCCTCTCTCGCCTTCAGTATGACACTATATGTAGCCTAGAATAGAGTGAATCCTTTAATATGAAGAGTGCGCGTGTGTTTGTCTGTGTGTGTGTGTGTGTGCATGCGAGGGAGCAAATAAGTTTCTCTGCTCGAGACTTGTGGAGAGGTTGTGTGTGAAAGGCCGACCCCAGCCATGTGACCATGACTTTTCTCTGTGGATGGGTTAGTGTGAACACTGTAGCTCCTCTCTGTTGACTCCTTACTTTCTCTCAAATCAAACTGTAAACTGCTGCTCAACATCAGCCGATGATATACACATAAAACTGCTCAAAGTGACGGTTTGATCCCGTTACCATTGCCTCCCATTCAGTTGCCATGGAGACGTGCCAGTGAGTAGTCAGTACTCTTGGCTGACCAACTCCTCATCCAATGAGAACACAGCATATGAAGTGAAGTGCTGGATGGGTGTACAATCTTTTATTTTTATTTATTTTTTTTATTTTACAGTTTTTCCAAGGTGTCTAAAAGGTGTAATGTGCTATGTGGCAGCTATGAGTACTGTGTCTTTATTCCAGGTGTGAACAATGCTGACAAATCAAGATTTTATTATTTGGCTATTTAAAAAAGTGAACTGTATTTATGACACTACATAGACATAAGTAAAGCTGTTTTTTAAAGATTTGGATGTTGTGTTCCTTTTAAGGTTGTCACACTCAAAGTATCTCATTGGTAGTTGAGGACGATGACAAATGATGTATTGAAAATGGTCTTTATTGCAAGAATTGGACAGACAATATCACTTTTCAGAACATCTACAAATACACAACAATCTTAGTTATAAAAGTCAAAAATAAGTTAGCAAAAAATAAAAAATAAAATGGCAAAACCACTCTGTAGAAAAAGGGAACGTATTTACATCACTAGCATTCATAACCAGTTTAAATTAAGCAGATCTTGGTCAAAACTGCCATGGTACATATTGGCCCCACAAATGAACTCATGTTTTTTTAAGCATAAAAACACACACAAAAAAGAATGAAAGATCAGGGAAAGGTTTCGAAACGAGGAAAACTCTGTGGCTCTGTCAGACCAGAAGCAAGCCTTACAGAGATCCACTCTAGTAACTAGGTGTTAGGTTCATGCAGCAAAGTCCTTGAATCTCTAGTTAGACTAATCTCCTGTGGCTCTGACTGACAGGCCTGGACCGCAGGTTTAAGGCAGGGAATAAAGGGAATAAGGCCTCATTGTGAACAGGAGGAATTCAGTTTGGATAACAGACCCATAGATCAGCAGAGTTACACTTCAGATTAATCGCTAATTTCAGATTTTAGCAATTAGATGCTCAGATCATGAGAGCTTAAAAATAAATTGAATTGAAATCCAGGGTAGGTCGTCAGCCTGCTTTGCCAATTGTCATTTTCCCTTTTGTCTGTGGCTCTCAGTGCATCTATGGGTCCGCTGTGCAGAGGGTCTACTTGGGAATGTCCACGGGAAAGGCCACAGCTCCGCCTGCTGCAGAGATGCCGTCCACGATGGAGGTCAGGGCCCGCATGTTGCCTTGCTCTGGAGAGTCAGCAGCACTCAGGAGATCTGCAAAGAGGCCCAGTCACACATTCAGTATCCGGGCGAGGGCACGCCAATCTGCTTGCGCTGTGTAACGAGACTATGTGTGAACTGTACTCACCCTCGCTGCTGTAGCTCTGCGTGCACTGCTCAGGAGTGCTGCTCCACTCTGGGCTACTGCAGCAGGTGCTGCCCGAACTGGGCTCGCTTGACGACGACACCTGTTACCATGGAGATAGCACAGAAGTTGCCGTCAGTCACTCTGTGTTATGACACGGCACACCCCACCCCACACAGAGACACAGCACACACACCACAGTACAGTGTAATGCCACACACACACACACACCACAGCCACCAGTGCATCCTGAGACCCCCTTAGAGGCAAATGTATGGACACTTTCTCAAAGGAAAATACAACTGAATATAAAATAAGAGAAAAGATCCTTGGATTGTGGTCACTGAATAAGTCTGTTTTTGTTATATCTTGGCACCTGTCTCATCAGTTGGTTATTGCTGCCCCACTGAAACGATCCAATAAGCTTACAATATTCTTCCACATTATAGCTGAAAACTGAATTTTAATTTTTAAGACTTTGAAGAACTGCAAGGCACTGAAATGTGGCTTGTTCTATGGCAAAATGCATAAAGGGATACACTAGCCTGTCTCTCCAATTGAAACCTCAAAACATACCCACAGTGATCAGTTCTGAAGCCAGCTTTAGGCTGTATCCATTTGTCAAAGTCACACATTGTCAAGAACATTTTTACTTTGACCATGTTTCCAATGTTTCGCCTATTTCATCTTTCTCTTTCTCTACTTCACATTTCATCTATGTCATAACATCTTTTGGTGCATTATGTCTTTTCCCTGTTTGTTCTTTTGGCTCTATTCTGAGCTAAATATGTGACCCTTTGTTTCTGATGGTCGCTCCTCCGTCCTACTCACTCTGGGCTGGCCAGCGCTGGGCCGGTAGTGCAGTCCCTGCTGTCCCGTCTCAGTGTCCTGCTGGTTGAGGGAGGACACCAGGGCCTGCAGCCTCTCGATGTACTGGATGGCACTCCGCAAAATCTCCACTTTGGGCAGCCTCTGGTTTGGGTTCATCAAGGTGCTCCTCTTCAGGGCATCAAAGGCCTCGTTCACCTTCTTCAGGCGCCTCTTCTCCCTCATCGTGGCCGCTCGCCGACGGTCCATGGTGACCGTCTTCCTTTTGCACAGCTTACAGGCCCAGGGCAGGCACTGACCCGGGCAGTGGGGCTCAGAGTGAGGCGACAGGCTGGACGGAGAGGCTTTGTCCTCCGTACCTGTTGCCCCGACTCCAACGCCCCCAGACAGATTTCCACACAAGCCCATCATGGAGTTCCTATCCTGGTAGGCACCTTGGTCGTACGCCCCAGGCAGGCGAGAGGGAAGAAGTAGCTGTCACCTCCCTCGTAGAAGCGCTGGTCAGGGAAGAAGTAAGGGTTGGTCTCGAAAAGCTCCATACTGGACAGCGCTGTGGTGTAAAAGGGGACAAAGATTCCTGCTTCTCCCCTGGAACTGCTCTACTGTATGTGGTCTTCGGTCCTGCGCCCAGAGAGTGTGTGTCGGGAGTGTAGGTGTGTGTGCCTGTCTTGCCGGGGTTTGTGATGAGTGGAAGACGTGTGGAGAACAACTGGTGTGGAGCAACTGTAGGCTGGCATTTAAACCCCTCTGCCTGCTGCAGGATCACAGGGTTAAATTTAGCACGAGCCCCCAGAAACCTGACACGACGTTTAGCTGTTGCTGCACATCTACACTTCACATCTCTGTTGGGCCCTGCTCTCTAGGGCTTTAAAGGCCCGTTAGTGTGTGCATGACCATGCCCTTGTGCGTGTCCGCGCACTCTTGTGCGTCTTAAGAGGCCAGGATATGATCAAGTTGCTGTGGAAATGGGAGAGATAACCGCGGATCAAAGATGTCCGTCTTAATGAGCTAATCCCAGACTCATCAGCGTCGCCCTCTATGACACAATACAAGAAGTGGGGGGCAGTGGGGACAGTCTGGAGACAGCTGTCACTTCATCTAAGAGCCAATGATATGCAATGACAAGGAGTTGTTTGACTCCTAATTCTAGATGGGAAGGGAATGAGGCCAGAGATTGCTGTTTACTCAAAACTGGGTCACAGATAAACACGTACTCTGACTAAAGGTTCAGAATGATCAACCAGGACAGTACTAAATATGTAAAAGCTGAAGTGACATAAAAGCTCCATTGTTGGGCATTGGTTTTATGTAACCACATTCATATCTGCTGACTTTCCTTCTAAGATGATTGCACAGAATGATGCAAGTGACCTTCTGAGCTAAACTAGACTCAGAGTCAGGCAGGCCTGTGCAGGAATGGACAAGAGTATTGGCTAGTACAGTAAGTCGAGAACCAAGTTGTCACTGGCTCCCGTTACCCTCGGAAATCAAGGGACAATAATCAGACGGCCATGCAGAGGCGCGGCCTTCGTTGTCCTGACCTCTTCCACTTAGCCGTAGTGTTAGCCTAGCCAGCGGGTGATAATCCTTCCAGGACATGTTTCACCTCATAGCTCACCGGCTAATTCGAACTGGCTTCCGCTAGCGTGGACAAACAGCCAAAACACACACTTCTGTCATCAGAGAAGTGGCCTGGAATGACAGGCATAGTGTGAGATGTGTCACATCCCTGTGTATCCTGTGTCACCATCATAGGTTTATCACAGTGATACATATACCTGGCAGGAAGTGTTTGCTGGAGACTGTCGGATTCCTCTGTTTTGTGGCCACACTTCGTAATATGCTCAGAGACGTACTGGTGTCTGGTGCACATCACTGCCAGTGAAGAAAATCAATCAACACACCATATATACACTTTAAATACCACTAAATTCTTGTTACAGCTCTGAATGATTACAGTTAGCAAGCTAACACGAATGGGTCTTTGATTAAAGGAATGTAATGATCGATTTTTTAATAGGGCCTTCGTAAATGTTTCTGACTATTTGGAAATGTTTTTTTTTTTATACTTAATTAGTCTGATAAGGAACCTGTGACAGCTCATTAACCAGCCTCTTACCTCCCAGATACAAGTTGCTATTTAATAATTCACAGCACAGCTCTCAGTTTGTTCAGTTCTTTGTAAGACATCGCTCATTCCTCTGAGTAATAAAGCCTTTTCACTGTTGTGGACTGGTGTTAGCCACTCTTACACACAGCACATTATTTCAGTGAGCATACATGTGTCACGGCAGACATTCTGACGTCATATTAAAAATATGCGGGTGTAATAAATAACGTTAATCACGGGTGCCTTTCATTTAAGCGTGTCAGCTCCAGGGTCATGGTATGGTGCATGTTGGCTAAAGGGGAATAGTTTACTGGCAGTAATTAAGAACACCTTAGCTCTCTCTACTATTACAAGTTCAAAGAGAAAGGCTAACAGAGAGCGCTAGCATTTTGATGCAACTGATAATTAGTGCTTTACTGCAGGAATATAAATGTAAAATTCAAAATGTGCAACGAGCAAGACAAATATATAAATGCTGTGTGCTACACGTGCTGAGTTTGAGTGATTAAGCTCTGGGCCATATGCTAGAAAAAGTCATTACATTCTCAGCTCTCAACCTATACTCCCCATTTTTACCTGTTCTGTACTTATATTTCCTAATTTTAGGGTATTTATAATGAAGTTATAATAACGTTTAGACTAGAATTATGGGTTGTTTAAATTTTTCCTGTCAGGGGTGAGTGAAACTATCCTTCTCATGTCAGATGAAATGAGTTGCTGATACAAACAGAGGGCTCTGGCACTGGGAGCCAGGCGGTGGTTTCGTGGTCTCATCCGGGGCTTTCTGGCTCGGGTTTGGGGTTGAGGCGGAGTGCAGAGTCGAGGTTTGGCGCAGGGCTGCGGTGGGCTGTCAGGTTAGTCTGTGATGGATGGTCACTGATGGTAGAGCGAGTACAAAGACGCCTGTGTTTCTCTCAGGGGTTCAGCAGGGAGGGGGTCTGCAGTGTGTCAGAGTCACTCATATCCCTCTGTCATCTTAACCCATTGTCAGCAGAACTAGAGAACTTGTGTGTGTTTGTGTGTGTACATGTTTGTAGTGGTCTTAGACACACACTTGTGTCTTGTTTGAGAAGTAAGTCCCCTCTCAGCATTTTGAAGTGAACACTTGAGACGCATCAGAAGAGATTGGGCATTTATTTACTGTATTCAGTCAGATAAAGTCAAACTATCAAACTAACAAAATACAGATCCTATCAAATATTCACTCAAGTGACAAATGGGATTCTGACTAGATTTGATTTCTTTTTTATCTCTTTTTAAACTAGAAATTTATATTTTAGCTGTTTCTATCTGACCACCCACATGGGAGAGGTAATAAAATAGAATATATATATATATGATAACATTTGATTTTTTTATTTATAAAGAGCACATCTACTAACAAGATATACAGCAATGAACCTTCAGCTTCCTGTAATGCGGTTCAACATGTCAGAAGACAAATTATTTATACAAAAAATATTTTTTACATTCCAAAATGTATTTGTGTGGGTTAGGTATGCATGGGTATGGGTTTGTATGGGTCTGTGTGTATGTGTTTATGTTTGTGTGCTTGCATGTTCTTGTGTGTGTGTGTGTGTGTGTGTGTGTAGTAGCAGGACTGCCCTGTCACTGGCAACACTGTTCCACTTCTCCTCAGTGACAAGCGGCAGCACATTGTGGGACAGCTGAGCAGGAGGGAGGAGGGGGTGGAGGGATCAGTCCTCCTCACCCCAGGTTAGCCTCAAGATCATCAATGACCAGGCGAGCTGTCATCTGAGCGCAGTCGGGAAATCTCAGACATGTAAGAGGAGAAAAGCATAACAACAGAGAACGAGAGTTGATTAAAAGAGGATAAACAAGGACCCAGATTTAGTGAGATACAATATAATATACAATGACCACAGAAGTAGATGACATTCAGTGGAATACATGTGTTTGGTGCTGTGCTTTCCTTTATAAAGGTTTTCATGAAAGAACTGTATAATTTTACAATTTACAGAGAAATAGAATATAGAGATTTCAGTTTGATAAGTTATGTTGACTTTATATGAGCTGTTGTTGTTTTGCGGAGAAATGTCCCAAAGCTAAAATCCTAATGGCTTAGAAAAGCTGACAGAGATTTATGTAAACTTAACTAAGCTAAACTAAAGTAAAGTAAATAACAATTTATCATCTGAAAATGTATTCAACATACAGTATTTGTTAAAATTGTATGCTTGCCTGTAGACACATTTGTCATGGTTCTGTGTCTACCAGTGTCACCAACACAGTCAGTTCCTTTCTGGCAAACTATGGAAACTATTAGACTTTTGGATTTACCATTTTTTTTTACAACTACAACTTTTTTTCTCAGTGTTTTGGCTTAAGACCAATTTATAGAAACTGAATGCATTTATTAATACTTGATACAGTTAACTGACACATTAAAGTTTCTGTCAAAATGAAAAATTTATCAACCTTATTACTAAAACAGTGGATAAGTTTAAGTGGGGTTACCCTCCACTATATCCTTACATGTTTGGTGACTGTGGTTTCACTACATGTAGTTAAGGAAAAGGGAAATGTGTGTAATTGGGTTTAAACTAAAGTGTTTTTCTATTACTCCATTGTCCCATAGCCATTGTCCTGTTTGAAACCTGGACTCGTGGATGCAGCAGTGTTACGGACTGGTTAAGTGCCTTTGGGAGAGAACATGGTCACCATAGTGACAGCAACAGATGTCCGAGTGTGTCGCCTCAGAGACCGTTTCCATACTGTCGCCATGATAACTGTATGACCATTACTGAACCCTTTGATATCAGTTTTTCACAGAGCACAATACAGAACTCCCCTCTCTCAGACTATGATGATTTTATACATACAACGTTAATGGTGAACGATGACGAAGCAGTGCACTCCTCCCAGATGATCATCAACACAACACGGCGAAAACAAATCAATCACTGAACTACTCTGCAGCCAATGAATGGGAGCAGTAAGAGCTGATTACTACTCTACTATGTGCCGCTATTTCTGTTGAGTAATGAACCTTACATAAGCAGCAGTGCTGTACTGTTTGACTGATGTCTAAAGGTGATGTGACACTACTACGGCCCAGCTAATCATTGGGAGAATACTCCCATTCATTCCTGTTCAGAATGAAGTGCCCCCACCTGTGTTTTTACAGGGCTCTGGAGGCCTGGAGAAAGCTTTCTAAGTCAGGGGGAAACAGTAGTTCTGTAGCCCAGCCATGCTGCTGCTCACTGGGGCTTTTATCGCGGAGTAATCCCCTACAACAAACAGAATGGCCGGCATGTGCATACGCAGCTGTCGCCGTCTTAGTGCGAGTGGTGTCATATTAAATCACAGGAATGGACTGAGCCTCTGAGCCATCCGCTGCCCTTCCCTTTACTGGCATCCCACTGGCTGCGAGGCTCCGAGCACACATGGACAAACAACCATACATACTCATACCTACATACATAACCTACTTCTCACTAACATACTTTGCACCACATGGTAGCCTTAAAGTTATTTACTGTAAATAACTCCGAGCCCCACCACTACGAACAACCAGATTATTGATATGACACATATTCCGATGATGCCACAGGTTGTTCGAGATCTCAAAATGAGCATTACAGGCCAAAAACAAAGAGCGCCTGTCTTTTTGAGAGTGCCAGCTTTGCTTTGATTAATCAGAGAGGTATCTGACAGGGCAAAGCTTGGCCCTCGTAAAAACCTATCCACTTTAATTTGATGGCAATTTACACGTTGAGGATTCCCAAGCGTAAACCACAATCAGCATAGCTCCTCTAGGAGACACAACTGCATCCTGTCAGAGGCCAAGTCATGTGTATACAAGCGCAGAGTGTTGTGAGATTTGAGTGGACGGCTATGCAGAAACTTTGCCCTGAATCCAGTCAGCTCAGTTTTTCGTTATCATCTTCCATTATCTGGCCTCTTGCTGTGGGCACAAGTGAAGACAAGCTCTATTATGTGTCTCCTCTAATGTCATCTTTAATGTGTCTCATCTGTGTCATTACCTGTTCCCCCTCACACGCCATATTTCTACTCTTATTTTGAAATTCTCTCTGTCTTGAATGACTTTTTCCATATTCCTGTCTTTGTTTTTCTCTGGCTCCACTGACCTTCTCCCATGTCACCAGTGGGACAAATTTAGCGGCGTGGTTTCTGGAGCGACCAAATAGTCGGACACAACAGAGGGAAAGTGTGTGTCTGTGTGTATGTGTCTGTGTGGAGGTGAGAGAGAAAGGTCCTAGCCACACAGATACAGTTACAGACATCCAGACACACAACCAGAAAAGAGGAAAGGGGATAAACAGGCTGAGGGCCGCCCATCTTGGAGGTATGCAGACGAAGGGCGCACAGAAAGACAGCGACCCAGAAATACTGTGTGTATATAGAGAAGACTACAGAGTAAGAACGGAAAAAAAAAATCAGAAGGACCAATAAAATGATAAAAATGGTCAAAAATATGAGAGCAATGCTCAGCACAGAGCTTCCATCCTAACTATTTCCCTTCAGGAAGTTTTGCTTATGCCATAGGGGATAAAGGGAGAATGTGTTAAGTTATTCTGGGATGTTGGGATGGAGGTACTGTCGCCATGGAAACGTGCAGATCCCCTACCACTCCCTGGGCCATTCCAGAGCTGCCATATAACCAGGGGTGCCATTCTTCGCCTATATGCTGTGTGAAGTGCCAGACGCCCCGAACAAAGCGGTGTGCCATTCTTGAATTAGACGAAGAGTGAGGGAAAGCATTTTGGTATGGCTGTTTCGAGGATTTAATACTGTAGTGCAAATTACAGGGAGGACAGAAACACATACCTACCACCACGCTGTGTGATGTTTACCAGTGGTGGACTGTTACTAAGTACTTTAAGTGCTGTATTTGGGTAAAAATAGAAGAAAAAACTGCTTTACTTGAGTATTTCCATTTTCAATCCAATACTTTATAGCTCTGAATTTAATGTTCTTATTTTATTGATATTGATATACTTTACAAATTAAGAGTCCACATCACAACATGATATACAGTATATACAAGTCTATAAAATGTGATATTTACTGTAGATTAAACTATCCATCCATCCATCCATTTTCTATTCCCACTTCCGCTTTATCCTGACACACAGGGTCGCAGGGGGTGCTGGAGCCTATCTCAGCTATCTTGGGCGAGAGGCGGGGTACATCCTGGACTGGATGCCAGTCAGTCACAGGGCTGACATAGATAGACAGACTAGATTAAACTACTCAACAGTAAATTAAATAAGAGCTGAAATGATTGATTAGTCTATAGACAGAAAATTATGCAGCTTTCTCAAATAAATGTCCTTCTTTTAAGACATAAACATGACAGTCATTTTCACCTTTCAATGTGAGAACTATTTTCTTTGTCTTAATTTACAGTATACTGAATCATCTGGAAGTCTGGACTGTTGGCTACACAAAACAAGCAATTACTCAGTTAATTGAGGAAAATAATTAGTAGATTTTTCAATCTTATATAGCTCACCTCAACCACCAGTTAAATGCTGCTTACACATTAATGCATGAATGATAATCTACTATATAGTAGTATAAATGTCAAAAAGTTTTCATAGATTATATTTCATACATTTTTTCTACTAATAAAGTATTTTTACTTAAATAACATTTTTCAATGTAGGACTTTCACTTGTATTCTTAGCATGGTATTAGCACTTTCACTTAAGGTAACAGGTGTGAATGCTTCCATCACCACGTTTTTTAAACAAAAATCATACCCTTGGTAAAGCACCTTAAATAAGTCTACTGCTTCAATTTCTAGATAATATTGCCTTTGTTTGTATGAAAGTACTTAATGGACATCTGTACAAGTTATTCTTTACACGTTAGCAGACCTTTGTGTGGGCTTCACAGGGGACTTTCCACACTGTCGGAATATTCCCTAATGAGTAATCGTTATGTTAATGACACCCTGAGGTGACACTGCTGCAGTATTTATGCACAAGACAACAGCAGTGTTACATCCACATATACTGTAGCTGGGTTAGGATGTCTGTCCCACTTCTGGACAAGAGGACAAAAATAGGGTGGGCAGTGAGTAAGCAGAGGAGAGTTGCAGGTGCTGGAGTCCAGTCAAGAAGGAGAGGACACATGACAGCTGGCCTGTCATACAATGACTTATTCTTCAGCCAAAACACCCCCAGACACACACAGCACTCTTCACCAGAGGGTACTGTACATCAACTGGCCCTTTGGTCAGCAAGTTAACTAAAAGAAACAATTAACTCCCAACACTTCATAGCTTTATAAAACAACTTCTTTTATTCCATGACAAGTAGAAAAAAAAAACAAACAAAAAAACAACAACTATATATATCAGCTGTACCATGTTTGAGCACATTATGGTCTTAATGTCTATAATTGCAACAATTAAGTCTGTCATTCTGGACCAGAATCAATGGTATTATATGTATTAAGTCATGTTCATGAGGTCTTCTAGAGGAACTTTGTTTCTCTCGGTTCACAATGATAAATACAACAGGCTACATTAATCTTTTATAGCGTTTACATAGCTAATATAGCTCTCACACCAGCTCAGTGCTGGCTCTAGTCACGACAGGAGGCATGCTCGATATACGCATTACATGTTATTACTGGTACTGTACAGCTTTTGTGGGCACCAGATACAATATTGAGACTTTCCCCACCTGCTGGCAGAAAGATTAAGCGGAAGTGAGAAACAGCAGATTAAAGATATTCCCTCTATGCGAAGCAGAGCCGAGAGTTAAATGCTTACTGTCACTGGGCATCTTACTTGTGAGCACTGTAGAGCATACTGGATTTGTAGACAGCTCACACACTCACTGAAAGTACATAGCGTCTTTGTGCTGCAGCAATACAATCTTCAAATAATGCAGAACCATCTAAATAAAATCTAATATACAAATTAAGTTAAACGTTATTACATGGCAGTGTAACGCTTAAATCAAACCCCCAACTCCAAATAAGTACTATGCAGGCATCTTCACTGAGGGTACATTTGGTAACTTAGCCTGTTTCCATAAAGGCTTTCTGTAAATCTTTCAGAACAATAATTGCAGTAAATTACACATTAGAACTCTGTAACAATTGCAGCCTATTTTTTTCTGCTTCATTAGAGTTGGTCATCTAAACAATTAAAACAGATTCATAAATAAATTAAATACAAAATATACAGAAATCATTAATTTATCATAAGTTCAGGAAGGGGTGTAAGGTACCCTTGCTTAATGATAACATTTAAACATTAACAAACGATTATATTACATCACTTACTGCAGGCATAACTGTCAGAGGTTTGGCAATTGTGAATATTGAATACACATTAACATCAAATTACCTATGGCCCCGAGAGGAAATTACAGTAAATACTTCAGCTTTGCATTCTCAAGCAGGTTAAATTCAATTCTATGTTTTAAAATACTATGTTGAGAGAAACAGGACTTAAGCCACCACAATTTGTATTTTACATTCACTTATGCTGAGAGGACTTTTTTTTTTTAAAGAAAAGCTTAGAAGGATACTTTCATGGAGCTGCAGCTGTTGACAAAAAAATTGTAGTTTAAAAATTTTCATTTTCTGTTCTTCCTTCAGCGTTGTCTTCATAACTGAAATCTCCATAGCCACATTACCTAAGGGATATAAAAAGGTTGAAAAAACAAAATAAAATAAAATAAAATAAAAAAAAACAAGACGTCCTGAAAGGTGCTTAAAGAAATGTGATTCTAGTTACATACCTGCACTGGTGTTTGTGTTGAGATGACTGAGAGAGAAAGAATCGACTAAAACGAACCTAAGGAAAGCAACACTGATTTTTAAAATGGCACCATTAAAAAAAAAAAAAAAAAGAAAAAAGAGAGAAAAAAAAAAAAAAAACAACCAAACCTTCATGAAATCAATAAGCTCACACAAGCTGTGCACTCCAACGTGATCTTCTAATAAATAAATAAATATGATTGCCTTTGTAGATCCCTTATTTAACTGTGGCACCAAAACAAACATTTGGTTTGACAAACTCTTGTTTTCCATCTAACAATACTTCAGAGGCAGTTTGACGCAACTTAAACCATGAAACCAAGAGCAAGCCTCACCAAGTGCTAAACTTTGTGTCTGTCTGTGGAGGTTTTATGGGTAAGGTGCACGTTGGTGTGTGTGTGTGAGAGTGTCCATGAGCAGAGTGTGTACCAGAGTGCATGCAGCTGAATGTTAGAATACGACTGAAAATGTGTGTAGTATTTTTTTTGTTGTTTAAGTCTATAGGGCCTGACACGTATGTGCTTGTGTGCGCGTTTTAGAGGATGAATATCTTAATAACTTTTTGAATGATCTTCCCACATCCGGGACAAGGAGCCTGGAACTTGTGTAGCCTCCTTGCACATGGGAAACAGGTTAGCAGGTGAGCCGTACGGCCGTGTATTATATTTCCATTGCGAGGCCGCACTCGACAGAGCTTGCAAGGCTCCAATAGTGCCTCAGGCCTAACTTCTTCAACCTCCATGCCCAGATTTTCCTGACTCTCCCCTTCTGAGAGCTGCTCTTCCCTGTGGAAACTGGAGGGCCAAGGCGCCTTGTCTTTCCCTGTGCCCATCATGGGCAGTGGTCGGTCAGCTGTGGAGTGGGAGGGCAGAATGACGGGGTCAGACACTGTTCTGCTGCAGTCTGGGACGTCGATGATGCCTGTGTCGCTGTCATCTTCCTCATCGTGGGTAGCGAGAGAGCTGCATGCTGGGATGTCAGGAACAGAAAGGGAATGGGCAAGTCGGGGGACATCTTTGTACCAGTTCTTTCGTAGAGCCCAGCAGCGAACGCAGTACCTCTGGAGAGGTGTGTTATATTTCCTGCACTCTGTGCACTGCCATGCATCCTGAGGGGTAAGGTGAACATGAAGTTTTATGTTTGAATCAACAACAAACTAAAACTACAACAAATGAGGGGAAAAAATATATACAAACCTGTGTGGAGATCTCTGTATCAGTGTCATCACTCAAACACTGAGATTCTTCATCTGGCTCCTCCTGCATCTGGATAATACATTTCTTTAAACATCTTGTCAACTTATTCTCACTCTAAATAAAAACATGTATTTCTTCTTTCCAAAACAAATATCAAAAACTAAATAATTAATAACTGCTGATTGACGTGAGCCTGACTGAAACATCCTAAACACACTCCTACCTCTCGATCCGTTTTCTCCTCCTTCCCTCCACCATCATCATCCTCAGGTGGAGCCTCCCCTTCTCCTCCGCTCCCTTCCTCCAGCGCCGCCTCTTTCATCTCCACGCTCACCTGTTCGCTCTCGCCCTCAGTCAGGAACCAGAGGTCGTCTGTGGTGTCTGACACGATGGCTGTGTCCTCCTCCTGTGCAGGAGACAGCTGACACATCAGTCAGACCACCACTGTTACACTCCAATTTATGCCATTTGCCAACAGGAAATAATAGGAATAATGGAATAATGTCTGTTTTAGGTGTTTCTTTAAGCTTGAATCAGGTTTCTTACTTGGTTTGTGTGGATGTCAGTCGAGCCATTGCTTCTGCGGCTGTAGTTACTACGGAGATTACCCAGAAACCACCAGGGCAGGCCAGAGAGGTCCCACTCGTCCAGAGTAACATCCAGTTTGGGCCGTTTGCAGGCAGATCGCGGCAGGCCTTCAAGGGAGTCTGGAGAGGATTTCTACAATTAAATCCGGCACCTTGAGCAGGTCTCGTCCTGACCATAGAACAGGCTGATTTTCCTTACCATCGTCTGGCTCACGAGGTCGTCTCTGGGAGGGGGTCTGCAGGAGAGGCCCATCACTGCCAGCCTCCAGGCCTACTTTGACCACACCTCCACACATCTACAGAGGAAGGAAGGACAAAAATTAGAACACTGAGCCACAACTGGGTACTTGGAGGACTCGCAGCTCCTTTTCAAGGCGGCCTCTGGGTATAGGGTGGCGGTACAGGAAACAAATGGCTGGGCAAATCAGGTATGGGCCAGTGGGGAGGGAGGTCAAACAAATTTATTAGATAATGGGGACACTGAAACTGTGTGAAGGGTAAAGAAAAAAAAGAAGAAAGACAGGTATAGAAAGGAAAGTTAAGAAAGCCAGTGTACCAATTAAACTGGTGAGTCAATGAAAAATCAATTCCTAATATTTAGAATGTGAAAAATAAGTCACAAGTTTATGTTATGACTTATTCTAAGATGTGATCAATACATATATATATATATACTGTACCAGATAAATGGTCTAGTACAGTATATAGCTCACAATAGTTCACAATTCTAAGATATTTTCACATGAGAAAATAAATAGAAACAGAAAAACGAGGTGAGTATGATAAGATCCTAAATTTGACAGTTCCCTGGAATGGATTTCACTGGTGAAACAACTGGAAATACAGACATAAGTCTGCCTGTAGCTCAACAGTGTTGCACTCAGTAGGTGCTTCAAGGTGGATTTTGGAGGGAATTGGAAAGAAGGGTGTAGGAACACGGGGAGGGGTGAAGAGGTTGAGGGTTACTGTTAGGCCTATGGCTGGATCAGGAGCTGTGATCCTCCAGTGTGGAGCAGAGAAGAGAACTCTGAGACAGACAGAGAGAGTGACTCTGCCCCCCATCCACTGGGTGGTGCTGCTGGGTCACAAAACCGCTGAAAATACTGCCAGACCAAACCAGGGATGGGGTTGTACAGAGACGGTGCCACTCTGTACAAAATGCACACGAACGGAGACAGCAGCCCTTTGACACCTCCCCTCCTCATTACACACAAGCAGCTCACTTTATTGTATTTATAGTCTACTTGATCTCAATCCAGCACTAAGATGAGTGCATGTTGCGTTGTATGATGAAAATGCACAAGAGTTGTGTGTAATGAGGTGAGAAAGGTTGGGGGGTCTCTGTTTCTCCTGAGCACCATGCTTCGGCTTTACCTGACCACGATCCTCCACTCCGCCCTCTACACATTCACGGCCCACAGAAAGATTCTCTGCAGCGTCTGCATTTCAGATGAGACACAGTAACAGAAAAAGGACACCCCCACCCTTTAATTATAGCATGACACACTCTCTCACTAAGGCCTTCTTTTGTGGCTTTGTAGGACAGGCTGAAAAATGGTTCTTCTGGTCCCCCGCATCCCCAAGAGATGCACCAGCTATCACAAGCATTCACAATGTATGAAACAAGAAATTGGATTTTAGACAATATAGAGGGAATTTGATGGTGAGGTAATCTCTGTATTGCCAGAGATCTCCCCCTCAAAACATTTAGTTCAAGATGCAAATGAAATATTCAAATTCAAACACAAAGGGAAGAGAAAAAAAAAGACAAAAATGAATTTCAAGTCACCACAAACATACCATGTTCTGACTATATAAACCATAATGACATATTGCTTGTTCTTTGATGACACCCCCAACAGAAACACTTCACATTATGAATGTATAAAACATTAAATTAATGTATGAAAGTGTCACTTACCAGAACAACCAAGTACAACTAAGTATTTCTTGAGCATTTCATACACCGGGCTGTAAAATGAGAATTAAAGTGTTCAGAATGGACATTCTTCTTCGACATGTATGTTTAGACGTATAGTTTGATTTCAGTTCATTGTGTGGCTCAATACCTCGGGTTTTTCACAGAAAAGCTCTCCACCTCCAGCAGCTCTCCCAAAGGGTCATCCTGGCAGTGGACTATGTGCTGCCTCTGTTTGTCATACAGCTGCTTCCCCATGATGTACTGACCCAAGTAGTGCATCACCTACACAAAATACAGTATCAGATATAACAGAGCACACACAGGGGATATTTTTACTTTTAAGAAGCCAGCGCAAAGGGCCAAACACTAGGAAGAGCATTCCTCAGGTAACACCACAGTATGATCCAGTAAAACAGGCTGCATACTGACACTTCACCCGACAGCTCACCTCTTTGAGCGTGAAGACCTCTTCCTGGGCTCCGGCAACACGCAGAATCTGCAGTAGGGGGGCTTTTGGTTGTACCTGAGATGTGATGAAACAGCACCACCGTTTTGCATGAAACGTGAATTACATGTGCAAGATTGGATAAACAAAAAAAGCACCTGTCACAGTTGGACTGTACCTGATTTCCCTCTCCGGGCAGCGTCCTGCATGACGAGCTTGATGCCGGAGGCTGGGCTGGTAGGGAGCTCATAGTAAACGAACAAAGTCTGAAATCCAACATTAAGACGATGTGAGACAAACCAGCCTTCAAATCCCGCATCGATACCACCACATGACACTGATGTACTGACTTAGGAGAAATGGTACACGTACCACCAACGCCCACACGGCCAAAAACACTTGGTCATGTTATTTTTAGCTTAAATTATTTAACAAGTCCTAATTTAAACAATTAAAGAAATGTCGACGGTCTATTCTTTGTTGAAGGTTAACACACTGCAAACCACAGATACCCACCATTTGTTCAACTTAAAATAACAAGGTCAAATTCACGACAAGCCCAGCGTCTCACCCTTTCTGAACAGACATTGTCTCTTCGGTACAAACACGACACACCTTCAGACATTACCATCTCCTCGTGTGTGAGCATGAAACATCTGTGCAACGCTGGCAGGTGGCAAGTTAGCCGCGGTGGCTAACGACAGAGCTAACGTTAGCTCGGTTAGCTCAGTTAGCTATTTCCTGAACAAAACGTCCGTTCAAAGTGATCTTACCGTGAAGGGTGGACATTACTTCGCCACTGCTACGCTGCTCCACACGCACTGTTGCCTCAACAACGAGCCCACATTTTTGTAAATACGTATAAATATGTGTAGCTGGTTAAAGTAAGGTTTTCGACGCTAGCTAGCTCCCATTAACTACAGTTTCAAACGATGAATATGGACACACGACTTCCGGAGGCTCCGCCACACAGGCCGAGCATGTGGCGCCTCCTGCTGGTAGATGCACAGCACTGCAACTGTACTGTCTGTATTCAGTAAGTTTTCACTTTATGAAGTAAAAGGACCAAAACTGTACTATAAAAAAATACTCCACTACAAGTACATGTCCTGCATTTACAAACTATTTTTATATATACGTAAGTACTTGAAGTATAAAAGGTAAAAGTATTCTGCAGTAAAGTGTAAGTAAGTGTTTTACTTTTATATCTCAATTTTCTGGATTAATATTACTGTGGCATTAATGTGTATGTTGTATTTTACTTCTTTAGATATTTAAGGTTGTGCTCATTTAAATGATTTATATAGTGTTTCCTTATACATGGGAATTATAGACTGTTACATCTCTCTTTATTGTAAAGTATATTTATTCTGTTTTTTATGACCATTTTAATCACTTCTGCACACCTGCATCAACATCGTAAGTACTATTCAATATTTTCATGTTTTATGTTAAAATGTTGTAACCAAAGGCATTATTATTGGTTAAGACATCATTAATTGAATTATTTGATTAATTAGATTGGCTAAAAGCAAAGGAAAAAGATTTATTTCCCAAGTTGTGAAAAATCCCTTGCTGATATATAGTCATAATTTCTATATTTGGTAATATCTTTACAAATATTTAACAAGTTAAAAAATAGACTTCAGTCAGCCAACCAGAACTGATCTATCAAGCATTAGTAAATTATTTATTAGCTATTAATAAAGTCAGTAGTGACAGCTAAATCCTTTATAAAGCTGCACTATTTTCTGTGGTTCTATAATGTTGCTTTCTTTCAGTATTTGATGGCATAGTAATATAAGTCACTATCTTAAGTAAGCAACTAATGCAAATATTCTTTATCTGCCTGTTCTTAATTCATAGTGATTGTTTCATTGTGTTTATTGTCTTGGTTAAACTCTATCGTGTCATTATGACTGCAAGGAGCACTGCGTCTTTGCATATTATTTGTCCCCTTCAGGGTCACAACACCAGCTGTATCTTGAACAGAAAGGCCAATTAACTGAAGTACTTCTCACCTATTAATGCAATAATAATATACCACTGTTAAATAACATTGTCACCATGGCTACTTGTACTTTTTTTTTTGGAGGACTGCGAATCAAGTATTATTCCATTTGTGGAGCAATTAACAAAGGCCAAAGACCACTGAACCAATGTCAGAGAAAAAGTGTTATTTCATTCAATAAATGCAAACACTGTTATAAAACATCTGTGCTACAGCATTGTTTAATTCAGAGACTCTCATCTCTGATATCCTAGCAAACAGTCAAGAAAACAAGGTGGAATGAAGATCACAACTCGTGGCCCTAATACTTTACAAACATGAGATGTACATGGAGGCACAAATGCTAAATTTTTCACAGATCTGTAGATACAGTGCAAAAACAAATAATTGAATCCAAAAAGTAGCTGGGTTTGTTCTTATTGACACTTTTGTAAGTGAAGAAGCATCAAAGCATATGAATCTGCTTTCAAATCTGACTAAGTCCACCCAACAGTCCTTGAGAATATGCCTCTGTATTAGGCCAGCTTATTAGAATAGCTTATTCACTGGGATATTATTAACTGCTGAAGAAAACAAGCATTGGCCATAAACCATGCACCTCAAAAGTTCCAGTTCTTACATTGCAGATAACAGAAATGGTGGTCAGCCAACATCTCATCTAAACAAAAAAGATGTAGCTCATTTCATTGAATAAAGTTTATGCTCTTTCTAGACACATTAATCATACATTAGTTCTGTTATTGTGGATATTTCACAATATCCTAGATTATCAAATTGCAGTGCACCAATATATCAGAAGACTGTCAATACTGGCTTTTAAAAAAATTTTTTTTTAAAGCAATCTTGTATAATCATGGAAAGGTTCATGCTGAAAATATTTAGTCATACAAACAGCATGATTTGACATTTTTCCTCTCTTTTTTTCCCCAGCAGGGTCTAAAAACATTTGACTTGATTGTCTTGATTATTATGCCTGCACATGCACTAAGATCATTAAACAAATGCATATTGGTATTGGCTGATATGATGGGGAAATGTCAGCTAAATAAAAACAATACAACAGAATCAAACATACTGGTGCATCCTGTAAGTCAGAGAAAGTTCAAGTAAAGGGTTTGTGTTAGCATTACTGTCATGCTCATATAATGCTGGGCTAAGGATAGGTCTCTACAACGGCGCATCTAAAATTAGACAAGTAAACAATAAAAGTGCTTTGGCAATAATTCAAGTCTTTCATGTTCACCACACATACAGGGGATTAGAAGATATTGGCTGTATGAAGCTGCACTGTATAAAGAAAAAAAAAGGAG
Source organism: Scortum barcoo (assembly GCA_023238725.1). NCBI lineage: Eukaryota > Metazoa > Chordata > Actinopteri > Centrarchiformes > Terapontidae > Scortum > Scortum barcoo. Next base: position 19,877,275 of record CM041537.1, read on the forward strand.
TTTACAATGTATAACTTCACAATAATGGCAGGCCCTTTTAACATTCATTTCAAAAGCTTCATTCTGCATGACAAATTAAAGACTAACATTTATTTAATTTATTGTTCTTTTTAGTTGACATCATGTATTTGTTCGTCTAAATTAGGCAGTCGTTTACTAAAAGTGAATCACCTTGATGGGATTCTATTAAAATTCTGGTAATTTTCTTAACCTGTAAAAATCAGTGACTCTATGGGGAAAAACACCACCAAGTCCAAAATAGTGTGCCAAATTTTAGTGACCGCTGAAACTGATAAAAAGAATGTTAAAATGGCCACCATGCACAACAGGACTGTGTCTTGCTATTCAAAATTTACCTAATACAAAAACGACTTAATCGACAGCAGACATAATACTGATTATTATTTTTGTTGTTCTGATGCTCGACTGTTCCCTCCCTAATTCTTGATCAAATGTCCTGTGAGCCTACATATCCAAGTCGTAGCCTCTGTGTTGTGTCTCTGCAGTCCATCACGACCTCTTCTCAGGTCAGAGAGAAAGGAAACATAGAGAGCACATATTCAGACTCAGTGGTCTCTACAGAACACTTTGTGACAGGAACAACAAAAGCTCTCTGGGGACCCCAAAGGTTTTCTTATGCTCTGCGCAGGGTTTGACCCCCCCCCCTCCCGAAACCTTTTTTTTTTTCTTCTGTGGGAGACTCAACTGGTGCAAGGAAGCAAACGTGAGCTGCTGAGTCCTCTGGCCACCAGGGGATAGGGCGAAGAGAGAAGAAGATGTTAATCAGCATGTAGGAGCAACAGGAGTGCAGTTAGACCGCAGTTAAATTTAGTCTTGAAGAGCCTTTGAGTGAAGACCTTATTCAAGGAGGTCCTGTGGGGAGACGCAAACAACTTATATTAGTTAATAGACCATAACAAAGTTGAGCTGATAGTAATAATCACCTTTTACAAAGCATCAGATACCTGATCTGAGTCTTCATTGTACTGTGCTTTGCCCGTCTCCATGTAGTGAGGGTCAATATCATCGACTCCTTCTATCTTATTAGCCTCAACATGTTCTCTCATAACAGAGTAACGGTGCACGAGGAACCTGATGAAGACAATACGTGTATATTAGACGATGAACAGAGAGGAAATACAGTATGTGCAGTGTTTATTATTATCCAGTGTGTGTGTGTCAACTAACCGTCCTCCACAGACATATTTCTTAACCAGCCAAACGCCTGTGACAGCGCTCGTCAGAAGGATCGCTATGACAACCATCACTATGACGGCAGTGTTTGTCGAACTGTTTCCAGTCTGTTAAAAGTTACAGAAACAGAAAGGGATGAAAATGCGAAGAAATGACATCCTTTGGAAAGACTGACCAGATTTCCTGCCTCTGAGCTGTAAATGTGCGCACTTGATGACTGGGCTTCATTACTTAATTCACGTATTGGATGGGAAGATTAATTCACTGTTTCTTTGACAGGTATTGGAGAAATTGAGTTAAAATTTGCACTACACTTGGTTGGAAACATGCCACACTGCAATGAGATTAACCTCTGACACATCTAGTGATATTGTTGCTGAAGATCTGAGGTTCTCTATTGATTTTCAGGATGTCCCGATGTGTGTTTAACCAGCTAGATCATCTTCTACTGGTAAGCTAGCCCCCCGAGCCTCTTTCCCAGAATTCTCACCAGAGAATTTGGATAAAGGGCGCTGCTGGTGCACATTCGCCTCAAGTCTGTCTCCTTCCTGTCTGGCTGGAAACCTCCCTCACACTGGTCTCCTGGAACCTTCCGGTAGCTTAAATGTAAGGAGACAAACAGAGAGATGAAAGGTGAGACACTCAATGAAAAAGACACGGGGACAGGACAAGACAGCTGGTAAAGCTAAAGATAAGATTTCCAGGGAAAGAGAGAGAAATAAAAACGGGCGTCCTCACCCACTGGTCTGCAGCTGCTCGGTGGTCCCATTTAAACAGAACTCCAGAGGACGGCCCTTCATCTCCTCCTGCTCCACACACTCTGAGCTGTTCTCTGGCCGGTAATACCCAAAGTCACTGTGAGACAAAGCAGACGCTCAGCAGGTCATTCAGACCGTGTAAATCTGTCAAACCTTTAGTTTAAACATCAGGTAAACAATGTGTATCTCTCTGTGGGTTTTGAAAACTTAACCATGTGATGAAACTGTGACAGAATTACTTTAAAATCTGTGAGAAAACTAAAAATGTTTAACTGCAGCTGACAAACACAACTGAAAGAAACATCTGCTTTTCTAAGTTACTGAAAAGCTAAACATTTTAAAAGTTTTTTTTAATGAAATACAGCATCCAGTGTTCCTTAATTTAGTGTAATGCGGTATCCATTTTTGTATTTCACAAAACATACCAGTGATAATCATCCACTGTACATGGACAGGGGGACAGCTTTTTAGTGATGGCATAGTCCCTCCCGTTCCAGCAGAGTGAGTCTTTCCTCAGGCGCAAGAAGGTCTCTTTATAGCCCAGCACGCAGCCATCGTCAGATCCACTGGGGTCTGAAGAGTGACCCAGCCACTGCATATAGTCCCCTTCAGTACCTGCAAGTACATATACACACACACACATGCCCTAAGTACTTCCTGTTACACCAACCAGTCACCACCTATATTCTCTCACATACTCACAGTCTCTGGTGAGGAGCTTCTTGAAATCGATGGTCACCACAACCCATTTACTGAAGTCGTTCCTGTAGCCCCACAGGCTGACGTTCATGGAGCGAGAGCCGGGCTCACTGTCCATGCCACTGAAGTAAAGTGGATCGCTAGTGAAGTTATAAGTATGCCAGCACTGCCCCTCATCAGTGGAAAACCTGAAGGTGTGGGGGAAAGGGCAAAAAAGGGGCAAAACCCCCCCCCCAAAAAAGTCCATCAGTGCCATCAATAAAAACATTACAATACAAATATAAATACAATACTTATCAATAAAAACTGGGGAAAAAAACGTGTATACGTAAAGATGTACGAGTGATGTAGTATACTTGATCTGGTTGACAGGTGAGTTGGTGTGCTCCACAGCCACCAGCAGCCCTCCGGAGTCCACTATTGCATAATGATGGGGGCCCTTGAGAGCCAGCAGCCACGTGTAGCCCCCATCATCAGACACGTACAAATCGGGAGAGAGAGCTGACTCTGTGTCTCCGACGCTGCCTGGAGAAACACAGCGTAACGCGTTACAAGATGATTAAGCATGACGGGAAGTGATTGTGTGAAACAAGGTCTCTGTGTTGCTTTTTGTTTTACCATGGGCCAGAATGAGGCCCACGGCGTTGGGCGCTGAGAGAGGCAGCAAGGGGACATTCATCTTCATGGAGATACTGTAGGAGGCGTGGATGTGAAGTCTGCACTGTAAAAACACAATGATTAGGTTTTTGTTGTTGTTGGTTCTAACATACTGTTCAATGTTGTAATCTATATATTTAAGTGTACTGCGTATAATCTGTCTGTGAGTGTGTGTCTCACTCTGTTAGGCCTATTTGTAGAGGTCTCAGTGTCACAGTGGCTGTTCTGTGGTCTGCGCAGAGTCTGCCATTTTGCTCCTTGGTCAAAGGTGATCACTGTCTCCACTGCACCATCTGCAAAAACAACACAATGAAAAGTCACTAACATGCACACATATAAAAAACACACCTACATTGTGAGAAAAACAAAGATAGCTATAATGGAGGACATATCATCAATTTGTTGCAGTAAAAGGTTTGCAGTTTGCAGCAGCTGCCTCACTCCTGGATGCCAGAGTTTGTACTGCACAATTAATTTGTGACTTCAGGGTACAATGCAGTTTATAGGCAAATGTAAAGATAATAAACAATATTTAAAAATGATGACAAAATATAACCAAAAGATTTCCTTCACATATGTACATATCACGCAGTGTGTGTGTCGACCCACCCTCTGTGAGCACACTGGTCATGTAGACGCCCCTGAGTGAAGTAACGACGGTGAAGTCAGTCTCACTTCCTGAAGTCGTGTAAAGATGGCGCTCCAGAGATTTGGAGAACACAGTTCCTCTGTCATCTGACACGTAGATGGTTCCAGCACCGGAGTCTGGTCAACACAGTACACAAATGCAAACACACACATGCACGCACACACACATGCACACAGACACACACAGGTCTGGATTATACATTGTTACAGCCCAAGAGCTTCTGCCAGGGCTTTGTAGGTTGTGTTGTTGCTGTGTGTGTGTCTTTGTCTTGTCTTTCTTTGTTTGAGTGTGTGTCTGTTATGGTATGGCCTCAGAGCCAGCCTGTAACAAATTATACATTTACTGATCCACACAGTGACCTATCTGCAGCTCCAGGACCTTGTTCAAGACCGTCTGAGCGGGCCGTGTGCTTGAAGGTTATTTTGGATTATCAACATTATTGTTCATCTTTCGCATCATCAGTAATCACAAACACTGTCAACATCCTCATCGTGCACATATCAATCGTCACTCTCAGCATCCTCGCTGGTTCTGACCTCCAGGGTCGTCCACATGCATGAATATCATGTCCTGATTGGCCGTCAGGATGGAGTAGAACTGCTCGCGGTTAACTGTGGGAAGCTGAGCAATGTTCCACACCTCACCTCCGTCCACTGAGACGTGGATCATACGCTCCGTACCCTAACAAACACATAGGAAAACATAAGAATTACAGGAAAATGCTGTAATAACTGATAAGACATCTTTACAGACAGAAATATGGAAGTATGGATCTGCTATACATTCATTGTTTCATTCACTATACACTGGGATAAAGACCAAAGAACAGACAAAATGTTAGAGATGCAGCTGATAACTGCTCATAGCTGCAGGAGATAAGCTATTTTAAAGGGTCAGTACACCCAAAAATCACAAAAGAACAAACAAAATTCCTTTCTCCTGCATTTTAATGAGGAAGTTGCTGGTGTTTAATATGTATAAATTTGAAATAATGTTAAAAAGGTCCCATTTACCTGCTATTAACAGTGATCTTTATCTGGATAAAAAATATCTAGTCAATGAGGTTTAATTCACAGGCCTTTGCAATTACACCTGGTGTTAATAAGAAAAGTTTACTTAATCCTGCCCACGCTCAGACCTCAATATGCAAATTAGTTAGGCAGGTCTTTGAGTCTTTTAATTCATAAAACACACAGAGTTATGTACCATTTCTACAAAAATGTTCCTGGTTGTCTTAAAAAATGCATTCTTACCATTTATGTCGATAAATAAACATTATACACACAGAAGAAGGATATGTGAAGGAAGACATGCATTTATAAACAACCATCAGAAAAACAGAGAAAGGCAAATTCACAGAAAAGCATACACTCTGGTCTTAGACACACATACCGTGCCAGTCATGATGGAAGCGAAAACAAAGCGCCCTCCCAGTACAAAGGAGTAAACCCTGGTTGCGATGGTCTTAAAACTTCGGCCATAGTCTGTCGTCCTCCTCAACTCCAACATTCCTCTGTCATCTGATGGAGACAAAGTGGGGGTTACTAGAAGTTTTGCTGAATTTAATGTGTGTCTATATTGTCTTCACTTACTGCATGAGCCATTGTAGTTTGTTGTAAAGTAGATGCTGTTTTTTGGACCCCTGTGTGTGAAAGAAATAAGCAGTGAAGGAAGGAACCTGGGGAGGAGGAAAAAATCTAATTCTGCTCACATTTATTCAGCATCTGAAAGTTGTCTGAGTTCAGATGTAAATCCACTTTCGGAATTTGTAGAGATCACAGATTATGGTTGTGGTGCTCTAAGTGCTGTGTGAGCGAGGCGCGCATCGACCCCCGGGCTGCGCTCCAAGACCTCTCTGGTTTTGTTTGCTGCCAAAGGGGACGAAGGTTTTCACACTGCAAAGATTCTGCTGGTTCAAGGACTGCGGGCTGAATAAGAATGCCGCTGCTGACTCATGATTCGCTCTGACAGACGCCTCAGCTCCCTCGCTCTGCAGTCAATTTAGGCTGGGGCCTAAATGACAGCTGTGGTCACGCAGAGCTATCACAATGTTCCCACAATGCAGCTCTAACAACCGCAGGCTGACACCACAACCTCGTGTGAACTCCGGTGCCCAAATGAAAGCAGAGTCAGGAGAGTGATTTAAACCATGGTGAGAAAGACAGCTGGAATAACAACAACACACATACACACTAGACAAAGACGCACATGTAGGCTGTGTGGAAACAAATATGAACAAACCTTTTTCACACCCTAGCATTTCAGTAGTGGACAGTTCACAGTGTTTTATGTCCTGCTTTGGCTGTTTAATTTTCACTATAAAACAATCACACATGGCTGACATTTAAAAGGTTACTGATCATTCAAACTCTGCTGAACAAGAGGTTAAATGTACACAAAAAGTAGTAAAACATCTATTAGTAGAAGATTCGCCGTTTACTGAATCACTGATTTTACTGCGTATGTGCCAAGTGTGTGCCAAGGATCATAAAGGTGCATTCTTCCTCATGCAGAGTACAACAATCATGTCTCTGTACCAGGGCTTTGTTTTCTAGTGCCGAATAGGGCCAGTCTGTCAGTTTCTACAGACAGTAGATGTGGACTTTTATAATCAGGGATTATCTCACCAAAGAGTGTGCCACTTTCATGCTAGCCAGCAGTTGCCTACACTGTATTCTGCATTATAGCAGAACTACAGTAAAGTCAAATGCATTATAAACAATCATACCTAAAATATTTTGAATATTCAGCACATCCCAACCAGTTCTTCCAACATCAAACTGTCACATGTGCTCTTTTCACTTGGGTTAATGAAATTTCAATTAGTTGAACATAATTTCATCAACTGCTAATTCCACCTACGCAGCTCGGGCTGTGTAGAAAGTGAAATCAGCATGTTAAGCCTAAAATCAGGGTTGTCAAAGCAAAGGACCTGGTAACAACCCTCCTTTTTTGTAAACAAATAAGGTTCAGGCCCCGTTACATATTTAGTGCCATAATTTATTACAGAACTAACGATTCTCACCATCTGACCAAACAAACACTGTCATGGATCTTCCTCCAGGTGGCACCAAAATCCTCAGACAGCCACAGGTCAAACTGAGGGGGAAAAGCTTAGTCAGTAAAAAAAAGTGTTAATTGACTTCAGCAGCTTCAAATCAGCTCCAATTCAGTTTATCAACACGCAAAACTGCTAGCAAAACACTGAGGTTTGGTTTGGTTTAAAGCATGAACGTTGCTACCGTGATGCTGAGCGTCAGAAGCACGTTGCAGTCTTTAGGGTTGTACAGCATCTGAATGAGGGGCTCAAACGGCAGGTCAGTCGAAACAAAGGTCATGCCAAAGTCCTGTGAGCGAAACAGCCTGGCCCCGCCAACTTCTGACACATCGCCCGTGAGCATCACCTGAAACCAAACACAGAGAGGAGCTGTGAGGGTGGATCCTTCATTTGTAAGATTTAAGCAGGGTCTGAAAGTGAAATATTTTAAATAAGAACAACGGGCATTTGCTCTCCCCAAATGGCTCACCTTGCCAGAGTGGTCGGGGCTGATGGCGATGCCAAACTCACTGTGGATGAAGGTGTGGTTGATCAGGTGAGTCACGTCTTTGAACGTCTTCCCATAGTCTTCACTGACACAGAGACAAAGTTACAGTTAGATCCCGAGACCAGAGCTGTGACAAATACCTGACTGCTCCACTTCTGTTCAGTGTGCCATCAGACAGTCCTCACCTCCTGTAGAGGTTCGACTGGCCAAACCGCATCATGTACAGCGGCATCTGAAACGTTGTCAAGACCAGCAGCACCTGGGAGAGGAGCGAAGGGATTACACAACACACTGTGCAACATCTTGGACTCTCTTTTTAATTTTTTATGTGCAGTCATATATTTTCATTCGTTTGAACAAGCTCACCCCTGATCCATCTCCCACCCAGGCCAGTGACACTGAACCCATGGTCCTCACTTTGAAGGTAAACTGAAATGGACAACAAAAAACAAAACAAAAAGTGCAAAATTTTAGAAAACAATTAACAAATCATTCTGGCAAAATGTTTCTTGATCACCATTGTGTCAGGTTTATTTCTGACTTTCTATTAAGTCTGATGATACTGCTTGCATAATGCTGTGTCAGGACACCAAGGAAGAAGGATGCACACACACACACACACACACACACACAGAGATCTAGAATTTAGACTGAAATAAACAAAACACAAAGAGAGTTTGTGTGTGTTTCTGTCAGTCGCTGAACTCTACACATGGAGGACAGAATGAATTGTCCTTACTGTCCAAAGTAACTCGGCCATTTGGATGCACTCTGCGTGTGTGACCTACATTCCTGCCCAAATGACAAAGCTGGGGCCAGAGAACAGGACAATTACCAATGTCCCGAGCACAGCACGAACACGCATACACTCACACACATACATTAAAGGCAGACTGAAAGTATCCTATACCAACCATATAAGCAAAACACAAGAAAGTGTATCTTATTTTTCACACATTTATCAATACACATAATTACATATAATTATCACACACGCAAAAAAAACTGGTACGTGGAGCTGAACTTTTATTTGTTAAGTTGCAAAGAATATTTCTCTCTTTTCATCCGGAGTGTTCCGTCATTTGAGCAATGTATTTAGCCTCAGCCCAGAGTCTGAGGAAGGTTTCTCCCCTCCTCTCATTTTGCTGGCGGGGCAGAGATGTTTACAAGGTGAACCCAGCCTGGAGAGTCTGCATACAGTTCTATAAAGCCGCAGGAGCCAGCCAGGTCTGCCTGCTGGAAACTACTTGTAAATAGTGGCCAGTGGAAACTGGTCTGCCCCGGCTGTCCAAGTGTGTGAACACAACTTTCCATCTCTCCTCTGCATTAATCATTTCATCACACCCCGGCTGCATCCATCTTTTCTTTCATCCCTCCATTGCTTTATTGCTTTGTCAACTTCTACTCCTCTCCTTTGCAGTCCTCTGGTCAATCTGTTGCTCAGTTTAAAAATGTAAATCCAGACGTGCTGTCCTCCCAACAGTCTCATACCACTGGAGCAGCAGTGTTTTGGTTTCCAATCTACCCAAAGGACATTGTTACATCAGTTTTCTCTCTCTTTCCATTTTTCCTGCTCTTCCTTCTCTTAATCTATATACCAGGCACACGTGCCAAATATGGATTAAATGTTAGTGTCATGGTCACATTTAAGGCTTAAGCAGGACTTAGATCAGGATGCACACAAATTCAGCTTCACTCATTATACTGATTGCCACCAGAACTGTCAGTGGTCAAATCACTTATCTTCCCTCCGATCTAATAATGCATACCGATATACAAACCATTCACAAAAATGGTTGTGCGTCACAGTGTCAACGCCATTTCCCATTTATGATTTATTATATGTGTGTTTAATTGGCTTTTTACAGTGTGTTTATGATGTCACTGTTTGAATGATTTGTAGGTCTCGTTACAGAAGACAGAGATGACAAAACTATGAATACCGGAGTTCCAATTATACCTTTGAGAAAACGTGTCTAATAACATTCAGTAATACTTACTGAAACAAAAACCAAATACTGAAAAAGACCAAGAGTCTACAGTCATGTTAGTAGGTCTGCGAGGCTGTAGGGAAAGTCGGGCTCCATATCAAAAACTGTTGGACTTGAACATTTTGTATAAACTCTGCTCCAACAGAAGAAGCCCATTTACTGTGGACATAATCAGAATGTGAACAGAGCAAAAAATAATGGCAGGAAAAAACATACATACATAACCATAAAATGCATACCAGCCACTGTCAGAGTACAAAAGCACCTATGGAAACTGAGATCCAATTTTAAAGAAATATTTTAAAACTCTAGTCAAAATGACAACAGCTGCCAAGGTCACTGCATGTCAACAGGTTTCGTGTTGGGCACCGTCTTCAGAATCAGGCCTTTTCAAATGTTGCTTGTACACCTGTGTTACATTTACCCAGCGGGGTGTTTCTTCACATCTGTTCCTCTGAGACCCTGACTGAACAAATGCTGACTTGACAGGCTGCAGTTCACCGGGGCTGAAACCCAAACAATCAACAATTGCATTACAAAGCTGGCCGGCCGAGAGCAAAGGCTGAGAAAGCTGCGTCTGAATGAAAACTGCTGTTTTATCTCAGTGGAGAAGGGCGCAGCAGGATCATGTAGCAGGGGAAAGAAAAAGGGAGTCAATGTGAAACTGAAGATTACTCTGTCCTGCTCTGTGATGGGGAAAACAGAGCGACAGGAGGAGACCAAGAAAAAAGAAAAGACATGTGAGTCAGCAAAAAAAAAAATTTCAAGAGATAAATGTCTGACCGTGTCAGACGTGGCCTCACAAATCAGACATGACCTCATGCTGCAGCACATGTTGAAGGTAAAGGTTCACATCTGCTCTGAAAAGGCTCGTCTACGCTCCGTCTGCACCTCCACTCGTGAAACGCCGCTGCCCACAGTGTGTTGGTACGTTCAAGCTCTCAAAAGTGAACAACAATGCTGCTGTATCGCACAGGCCGCTGTACATGACCACACACACAAACACACATACAGTACGTCCATGCAGACTCAGTAATATACAGCGTGGGTGGGTGGGAGCACAGTGAAGTCCTCTCTCAGAGGACAGCACAATGAGCGCCTTATTCTCTCTGCTCCGGGCTTTAACCTTTCTGCTTCAGCCGTGTTTGTGCACATTAAAACTTCAGAACGAGGAGGTCAAGGGCTCTCGGCTCTGATCTAACACACACGAAGCCGTGCAGAGCGATCCTCAAACGTCCGCGGGCAGAGACGTGAGCTGGCCTGTATTAATGTCCATTCAATTATTATTGTTCAGGAACAGCAAAGGAGAGGATATTTCACTATCAAGTCAAAATTCAGTTGGTCCAATTATCCGAAATTAATACTATTCCCATGAGCCCTGGCTGCTATGTGTTTTTTTGCTACTAATGTTTAGCACAGTAACTCAACATCAGCATGCCAGCGCAGTCTCTGTGAGAATGCTGGCGTTTAATGAACAAGCATTTCTGTAGACTGCAAGTCCTGTTCACCTGCTGTTTTATGGACCAAACAATAAACAGATTAATCAAGAAAAGGAACTTTGAGCCCAGAGTTAATCTGCATCGATACAGATGAGAGAAAAGCAGCTAATCTACTTGACTTTAACGTTGTTTGGTTTTCCGTACACTAAGTGACTGTTTGCGCCGATGGATGTCATTAAATGTAAACACAGATCACACACATCCTTAATCACTTCTCCAACTTCTGTTAAGACGAGAAGCACCACCTCGGAGTCCACAAGTGCCTCTTCTTTTCTCGAAGTTTGTTGATCTTATTGGATGTCAACAAACGCATACTTTCCATAACTCTCTCTCTCTCTCACCATGTGGAACATCAACTCTGCTGCTTTTCTTGGTGCTCCAACAGCTGGCGACGACCCAGTTACGTTTCACCCTGAGAGCAGGACATGTTTTTTCCTCTACGTTCTTTTGGCCAGAGGGGACTAGAGGACGGGACGGAGAGAGAGGAAAAGAAAAAAAAAAAAAAGAAAGGAGAAAGCCAGTTTGTAAAGCAGACAGAGTGCACTAAATGAACCTTACACAAACATACAAAAAAAAAAAACACACAAAACAAACAGAAAATGAGGCGAGGCTTTGGGTTGTAACAGAACACATCCTGTGTATCGGGCCTAAAATAGCAGAAAAAGAAGCACGGGAGTGGGTGAGACCTGAAAAATAAGCAGCCTGTATTGGTGATCTAAAATGCTCACACTATCTTGCAGATCTGATATAACAGGAAAAAGTCAAGAGTTGAGTCCACACCACTGGCACTCAGATCGAGTCCAGCAGAAAAAAAAAAACAAAAAAACGTGGGGAATGTTTGTGAGGGAGAAAGGCCCAAAGGAGACAGGAGGAGTCTGCTCTCTCTCTCTCAGTGAGCGTGCCGAATCGTTTTCATGCTCAAAAGTTAGTCCAGGTGTCTGAGCCACAGAAATGATGTAACGTCCACTTTCTTCCACCACTCGAACACACACATGCACACACGACAGGGAGACTGTCCTGTGGAGTTCTGTAGCTTTAGACAAAGTTGTTATTCTTGAACATTCCTCTGGACATCTGGGTCATTCTTGTTGTGCTTCCTATCACAACATGTTCAGGGCTAAAAAAAACAGAAGGTGTCGTTTGGTCTCTTGTAATCTTGTGATCAAGGTCGACGTGAGAGATGTTTGATCTGGATCACAGGTACAAAATGAAAGAGGGACACACTTATCTGTGAAAGATCTTTGAGGTGTCTCAAAAAAACAACATCACCGTTCAGACATCATCTGACTCCTGCAGGACCAAAGCTAAATGTTTATGGATTTAGTTACTTTCTCCACTCAGGCTGCAGCATTAGTGACAGCAGACTTGATGGATCTGACCCGAACTAACGACTCACATTAATTCAGATCAGTTAAAAAGCAGTGTAACAGCTAAAACAGCGCATCAGAAAATAAATCAGTAAAGACGTAAGAAGTAAATTATTTTAACAAACTTTTCAAGTAAAATATTTGAAAGATGAACGTAATGAATATTGGACAAGGTGGAAGCACCATGTCCAATATTCATTACTTTCATCTGTTTTGTATCACTGCAAATTGTATTGAAGCTGCAACAATTAGGCAGTTAATTGATTAGTTGATCTACAGAAAATGAATCACCAGCTATTTGGATAATCAATTAATTGGTTTTAGGCATTTCTGAAAAAAACTTTTCAAATATTATCTGATTTCACCTTCTCACATGTGAGGAGTTGCTGCTTTTCTGACAACAAACTGAATATATTAAGGTTTTGTTCTGTTTTCCAGACTAAACAAGGAAACTTAAGACATCACTACGGACTTGGAGAAACTGTAAATGGCATTTTTTTCACTGTTTTGTTTTTGTTTTTACAGTTTTCACATTGAGAAAACTGGCGGATTAAACAAACATTGAAATAACTATTAGTTGCAGCCCTAAATTGGATATCTTTTAGTTTTGACTTTTTGGTTGGAAGATGTCAAACTGGACTCAGAGAGACCATTTTGTAACAATTTAAAATAAATGATTGACTGAGAGAATAATCACAACTATAGTCAATAACAGATCATTATTATAACCCTTTATAACAAAGTTTAGGAGTGCACATTAAAAGGATCGTATTATGTGCAGCTGCAGATTATTTATTTAATCAATTCATTGTGAAAAATGCCCACAATCTGGGCATTTTATTTAGTATTATTTTACTATTTGCTCCTAATAGCTTTGTGTCTGGAGAACAAACATAATTTTACTCCAGACAATTTGAGGAGCTTGAACCATGAGATAAAAGTTTGAGATTTTTGCTTGAAAATAAAGATTTTTACACTGAAATCGATCATCAAAAGAGGTGCATATTATTTTTTTTGCTCATTTCACCACCTCCTACACATGAAATGATTACATTATTGAAATCTCACAGAGCTGTCAGATCACAGCTGCATAAGTCTGGTTGCAGTGCAGAGGCTGCTGTTCACTGTTGGAGCGTGTTGAACTTGTTTACAGTCTGGACGTGATGAGCAGCCCCATGTGCTGAGTGACACACGTGACACACACACACACATACACACACATGCACATGCACTGAAGGAGCAGTCCACGAGTTAACCACTGTCTGCTGCTGCAGCTCAGGAGCACACACACACACACACACACACACTGCTCCACTGCTCCACTCTCTCTCGGTTGCAGTGACACTTTTAAAGTGTGTTTTTTAGAAGCTGCTCACTTACAGAGTGGGTGTTGTTGTGCAGGGTGGACTCGGCTCCACGCAGAGCCGTGCACGTCTGCTCATTCAGTCCTGCGCTGCGCTTCGACACCTCCGACTCCTGCAAACTCCGTCCTAACTCCTCGTCACGGCCAAACTCACTCCGCAGCCTCCTCGCAGCGGACGGCCTCCCTCCCTGCTGCAGCTCCGAGCCCAGCGCGGAGCAGAGCAGCCCGACAGCCAAGAAGCAACATGCGGGGACCATGTTCACCAGGAGAGGCTGCCCGACTCTGGACTCTGCGGGCGGCTCTTCTGTCCCGACACTTTTCGCTCCGCGGGCCCCCCTCGTCCCCAAACGCATCCCCGATGACGGCCCATCCACGGCGGCAGGGGATTGGTCAGCGCCAGAACAACCTGCGATCTCATTGGACGCCGCAAATGAGATGTCAGAGGGTTTCTGGTGTTAAAGTGACCCCTGCTGGACAAAACCCAGCACACACCAGGGGAAACTTTTTTTTCATATTTTTTTTCTAAAGTGGAGAATTTATTCTTTGAATTAGTTAATGATTCCAAGAAGCAGGACAAAACCAGAACAGACAGTCTCTTTCCCAGAATAAGATGAGTTTACCTTTGCTGGGCTCCAATGTATCTTATAATATTTTAGTTATTATTTTCAGCTGATTATGGAGCAATGAAACTTTGTCAGACAGGACAAAAATATGACTGATCACCTCAAATCATAAATAATGTGGTTATGTAATCAAAATGGAGTGGAAAAATATTTACAAAGCTTTATGAATTTAACCCCCAATCAGTTGGTTAAAAAGGTAAAAGTGTGGGCTTGGTTTTTACCATAAATGATTTTGGTTGACAAATTAGTTACAAGCTATTTTTCTCCTCGGTCTCTTAAATAAATGGAAAATGTGGCAAGGAAAATAGGAATGTTTTCAGGGAAAATGATTAATGTGTTCCAGGACAAAAAACAAACAAAACAACAAAAAAAGAAAATTATGACAGAAAAACAAACATGAGCTACAGAGAAGAGCAAAACAAATTAAGTTTTTATTTGTTTTATCACTTGACTGGCTGCAGAAGAAAATAAAAAGCTTTGCAGTAGCTTGCAACCGAAACCAGAGAGCTGGCAGCAATAATGTCAAACTAAATATAAATACTTTTCTGTTGGGGGACATTTGTTGCCTTTATTATGTAGTGAAAGGAAACAAGTTGGAAGGAGAGATGGGAGATGACATGCAACAATTATTTTGCAATTACATGGTCAGTATTTAAAATCCCTATACTATGTTTGTTTCTTCTAAAGAACTAAACACATTTTTTTTTTACTTTCAGACCCCACTGTTAAAACCAAATATTCATTTTTACCACGCTGTAATGTGATGTTGCCACAGTGATGTGATGCACACATTTACATTTTCATTTATAAGTAAAACACTTGGTCTCCAGCTTTTTACTAAAAGACAAAAAGACACAAGAAATACACAAAAAAATGCAAAGAGTTGGACAACTTTTTGAATACAAGTTTAATTGTACTGATTCGTAACAAAAAAATACCCCCCCACCCCTACTGTTTTCCTGCCACTCAGTTGTAAGCGCTGGTCAGATTCTTGTACAGAGCTGTAGAGATGCTGAGAGACAAGAAGTTAATTAGCACGTTACAAAGAGAAACTTCTTTATGCAATCCAAAAAGACTCTGAATGCAGCACGCAGAATGTGCTGATGGAAAGTTGTGGTTGTGGTGTGACATTCAGCCCAGGTGTGCTTCCACGTCCTCTCCTGCCCAGAACTCAAACCGAGACTTTTAAGTCTGTTCTGCTCTGCTCTAGATGTCCTTGATTACATCCTCCAGCTCCTCTTTGGAATACATGTGGAAGGTCTTCCCGGGCTCTACTGTTGCCAGCTGCAGAAGGGACATAGATCAAGAAAGCCTGTTTGAAACCTGTGGATTTAAACTCTGGCAGCGCTGTTCAAACTTGAAACTGCTGTGGCTGAGTCTTATTTCAAACACAAGTCAAAACAACAGCACTGATGTGGTTTCAACTTAACATTTTCACAGACGAATCCAACCTTCGAACGTCTATAAACACTACTAAAATCAAGAATTCAAACACTACAGAAGTAAGGAACCAACCTCAATGTTGGTGGCGTTGAGCTTCTCTTCCATCACCTGCTTCAGGATGGTGAGGGAAGACTTGATGGCTTCTTTTAATGTCATGGACTGTCAGTAACCCGGTGAGAGGGGGACAAACAGAAAAGATACAACTCTTAAATCCTGGTGACCTGCATGTCTTTCCCTTACTTCAGACCACCAGTGCTTATAAATTCAATTTTGATAAATCTTTAAAAAATAATTTAGCAATTTACAATTTAAGTGTCACAATTTGCTCAGCTAATGTTCAAGTTAGATATAAATAGCAGTGTTTGGTACCTTGTGGTAGACCTCTTGCAGAGAGCTCTGAGCTCCCTCTGACGCCGAGCCGATGGCCCGAGCATCGCACTGCACAAAGGTTCCCGATGGATCCATGTGATACCTGCATTCACAAACAAATAACAGTTAAGTCTCAGTGAAGTGAAAATTAAAGGTGAACATGCCTTCTGTTTAAAACAGTGCAGAAAAATGTAATCTCTACATACAGCTGGGGTCCTTTTTCATCAACTCCCCCAAAGAGAAGTGCCACGCCGAATGGTCGACTCTGTGAAGACGAACAGAGAGAAGACAGGTTAATGCTAGTTAACTTGAACACCGTCAAACATTAAAAAGTCCATTGGTGTGAATAGGTGAGTATGTCAGCACGGAGGTGAGCTGTGTGACTGACCATGGCACCAGGATCAGCGTCCTCCTCCCCGAACTGCAGCGCCAAGTTTGACACAGCCTGAGTCACGCTCTCAACCGTCATTGTCTCATTGTAAGTAAACCAGTGGTTCTGAGGAGGAATACATGCAGGTTAATCGTGGGTAAAACACAAAAGTTCAGTGAACTGCCTATAACACAGCGTTCTCAGCACTCATACCTGTGTTTCCACTCTTGCTTTGTCAATTAGAGTCTTGGCATCAGCTATCAAGCCACTCATAGCGCAACCTATGAGGCAGAAAGATAGAAAATGAAGAAACTCCATGTTATCAGAGAGGTTATTATGAGAGACACAAGGGTGTAATTATAGCTTCAGGACTTTGAAGCCACATGAAAGGGATGTGACTGAATTGTGCCTTTGATGTGTGTAGCTTTAATACCATGCCCTCAGGTTAACCCAAAATGTTTTTAAACATGCAGTAATACTTACACTGAATGCTCACTTTTAATTAGAGCAAAACACAGAGCTGGTAAAATGTCGAAATATACATGAATATAAATTTGTAAAATATTTAAACAGCTGCTTTCCACTCACCGATGTGACTGTCAATCTCCACAATCTTTTCAATGCTGTTGGGCTCCATCAGTGGAGAGGTGATCCTCTTCTCCACAGCCAGACATACCCCCTCTGATGTCTGGATGCCGATGGCTGTGGAGCCCAACTGGGAAAGCAAGGCCAGACCAAAGAAAACAAGTGAGTGTTGAGGTGGATGCTTGTTGCAAGTTTAGTGTTTGATATCACACAGAGGAAGACGACTAATGGGCTTTGTTCAGACTGCAGGCAAATCAGATTTGTTTCTACCATTCTGATCATTCTGATCCACACTGTTATTTGCAAACGATCAGATCCAATTTCTGTATCCAATCATCACCGACCTATCTGCATGGGTTGCTGTGTTAACGACATAGGGGTCAGTAAATATGATGGCTGGTGGCGTGGATTGCCAATATGAAAGCATGAGTAATGGAGATTCATCATCTTGCTCTTCAAACAATGAGGCAAAGTCATGGTGCAGAACTCCTCCGTCACACAAGACAAACTCGCTGACAGAGGAGACCGGTATGTATCACAATGTTCTTGCTGCATTCATGGCAGGCTTCACTGTGCAGCAAGAAATCCAATTTAATCATCAGCATTGCGACTAATATGCAACTGTAGAGATCTGATTGGAACCACATCTAAAAAAACTTTGTGTAGCTTGGGTTGCAAAAAACAAAACAAAACAAAAAATAAATAAATAAAAATCAGATATTTTTTTAAATACTGTCCAGATGTTCAATCTGGCAGTCTGAACAAAGATTGATCTACTGAAGTGGTCCAGTGTGTTAATACTCACTTTTATGGCCTCAATGGCATATTCAACCTGGAACAGCCTTCCTTCAGGGGAGAATGTGTTCACACCTCTGGAAGACAGATGTGAATAATTATGATTATTGATAAAGGTTTCAACATTTTTGGAAAACAAACTGTGCTGATAGCGAATTTGTGTATTTGTCATAAAGTTTAGTTTGTAATTACTTGTTAACAGTCAACATTTATAAATGAACACTTTGAAAGCTTTTTAAATTGCCAACTTTAGGATAAGACTCTTGAACAACAAATCTGAATGTAAATTACCTTTTCCTGTTTGAATAAAGTTTTTTTAAAATATATACCGAAAGTGAAACTAAACTAACTTGTTGCAGAGTGACGCTGTGTTAGCTGACTACCTGCAACAAACAGCTACAAAGTTACAACAAAAGCTGGAAAAAAAGTGCATGTAGATGTTTTTGAGCAGTCGAAAGCAAAAAACAGCTTTTGATGTAAATAATAAACATTAATGTGCTGTCTGAAATTTCAACACCGAGCAGCGCTCAATAAATGACAAAGCAGTTTGTGGTGCACCGACCTGTCGTATTCCGATCTTGTCAGAAACATCTTTAATCGTTTAACACAGGACCTGCAGAGAGAAATAACAAGTTTATGTGAGACTCTCGGACTGTAAAAATCAGTTAAAATACTTATAAAATAAGTCAGGACGACTCTGCGGTGACACCGGGTGATTGGCTAGCTCGGGTTAGCTGTGAGACGAGAGAGCATGTTAGCTAACAGACACGATCAAACAGTGAAACAACCACGAAGAAAACACTCACAAAGGTCCAACACCAACATTCAGACAGTATTATAACATTTAAGACAACACATGTTAAACACTCCGCCACATATTTCTGAATAAAGGCACTTGTTAGGCTCATTTACCTCCAGCTACAAACCCTTGAATGAGTTCGCTTGTTTCAGGAGAAGCGTCGGGGTGTGATAGCTAAAGGCGCCGACTGTCAACAAAGCACAAACTAAAGTTCCGCTTGTGCAGAGCAGCAGAGCAACCATCGCTGTGTGACTGAATAAATGTTTTTAATGATGACACGTTTAACATAAAGAGCAATGCCTGTCACTTTAGCTGGGAATGAAAAAGCTGTCCAGGAACAGCAGCTGGGGTTTAATATAAACTGCTACTCTTCAATTACTATTTTATATAAATGAGTCTACATCAAGAATAGATCAGGCGGATTAAAATAATCACAAATCAGAGAGGGCTATCCACTGTTACTGTTACAGAACACAGCGTCACTTAGATAATACACTTACATATATAAATGTATTGATCCATAATGCAATATAAGCATTGCCAGTAAATAACATTTTACTGACAAGTGAAGGGGACATAACCCATAATCAAGCACGGTTTATTATATTTTAAACAGACCAGGTATAATGACTAAGTCTAATTCAGTTTAATTCCAATCTGAATAGTCTGTAGTGTTTGGGTTGTGTTGGAAAAAGGAATATTTCTTTGAACTGGTGCTCAATTTCTCGTTGAACAAGTCCCATATGGTCTAGCGGTTAGGATTCCTGGTTTTCACCCAGGCGGCCCGGGTTCGACTCCCGGTATGGGAACAAGCTTTTAAGACAAGGAACAAATGAGCTAAAGAAGAATAACACCAAAGTAAACGTACACTATCTGATATTCACAGGTACACCAGGTACAGGAGGGACAGTCAGAGCTGAAAGCTGATGGAGCTCATTCTGCTGTTGTTACTGCCAACCTCCTTCGTAATATGTATACAAAGACATGTTGCAGAAATAGACCATAAATAAAGCAAATACACATAAAAGCGCATTTTAATGACTGCACATTTATTCTGCATGTCATAGCAGGGAGTCAGCCACTGAGGGTCGCCGTGGAGCTGAATAAAACGAGGAGTCAGCAGGAGCAGTAAAAGCTGCGGACACTAAACCCCTTAAATAAATAATAAATAAGCTAAATATTGCAGTATCCAGCCAATGCAATGTGGTGCACTGTAAAATAACTCATATGTGCAGAGGTTACATGTGCTAAGAACTGATGTGATGAGACTATAAAAGTGATGATAATTATGGACGATTTATATATTAGCTATACTGTGGGCCATATTGAATTCTATAATCTGACCAGAAGTTATGTGGTCATTTTGCCCTGTTCTGTCAATAAATATAATAATAATGCAATATCAATCATTACATGCACAGGTGCACTACAAACATTGTTGGGAAAAGTATCAGACATTTTAGTTGCCCAATTTATAAACACAATGTAAAAGTCTTGCAAAATTAGAGTTACTTAAAGTATAGCCTATTCCTAAATAACAGTTCTCAAAAATGTTCCGGTCTGAGTTAGATTATTAAATATTCATACAAATGTTCATATTTTATATTTATAGTTTGTTTTCACTACCTTTTAAAGTTTATATATTTTGCCTTTTCCTATGTAGCCTATTATTATTATTATTATTACTATTATTCATAATAATAATAATAATTATGTTGATGCTCTATATAAGCAATACTTTAATGATCTGGCTGCTGAAGTTGGAAGACATCTTGATACATTTTAATGACACTTATAATATGAAAAGTAACCGGCTGAAAACGATCGGCTCCTCCTCAGTTGACCTGTCATTATTCAAATTCATCATCTCATGTTGAGTTACAACCAAAACTTTTTTTGTTTCTTTTGTCAGAACCAAAGGGATGAAATGAGAAAAGAAAGACTCGGTTAAGAGTAAAGGTGTGAGTTTTGTGGGAAGTGTGGCTCCATGCAGGCGGTGTCGGGTTTCATTTCCCGGGTGGGATCAGTTCAGTTCTGTTTTGGTTCTGTGCCGCAGCCCGGCTCTCCACTTCCTCAAAGTCCGACCAAACCAAGTCCTGCTGCAGCCCTGACCAGTCTGCGTGTAAACATGGTCAACATGAAGAGAGAGAGGGAGGACATCATTTTCCAGGCTCTCCTTTTGATCCACAGTGAGTAGGCTCGACTCTGGTTGGTCAGCATTGTTCGACATACTTATCTCTGATGCGTTCAGATCATGAATACATAACTTAACATCATTATTATGTCAAAGTAGTTGCCTTTTAAGGCCCAAAGTTGCACCAGTACTAATAAATAAACCAGAAAAAAATGTTTAGCATTTTACCAGATTCTTTCTTAATTTTCTCTTTTTTAAGTTTGACCAGATTTATCTTTATATGTTAATACATTTAAGCTTGTTTGAACTCTAGAATTAATGAATCAAGTTCATTTGTTGACGTGTGGAGACAGAAATGATTTATATATTATAATATTAACTAAAGCCAGGCTGGATGTTTTCCTCCTGTGCATGCTTCACACTCACACATTCCTGTCAGATGAGTTTTACTGAGTCAGTGTCCAAATCATCAAAACAGTGTAGCTGCTCATTATGAATATTAATATCAAAGAGCAGACTTTCCATTTTTGTTTTTCACTTAGATTTAGTCAGTTGATTTTTGCAGCAGATCATCTGTTGCTGGTCTCTTTTGCGACTTTAATGACTTTGAATCATGTTATGATTGGAGCCAGCTTCAGTTTCAGTTTAATGTGACTTTAGAGAGCCTTTGTTTTAACCCAACATGCAGTGGCTCTTTCACAGGGTCTGTTTAAGTGATTATCCCGTTCACATTCCCTGCTGTTTTTGTTTCAGTTCCCGTGGCCTGCCTCTTCACTGCAGGTATGATTCTTTGTGTGTGTGTGTTTGTTCATGTGCAGTTGTGATTCACATCTATGCATGAATGTTGAATTTGTATTAACTCCACACTCTCCAGTGTCAGCCCAGTCTGACAGCAGCAGCAGTGTGGTGGTGGCGGGCTACAACGTGAGCGCCCCCGCTGGGTCAAGGGTGGTGCTGCAGTGTGTGAGCGGCCGTATGGTGTGGACCAGGGACAGGGTGAGGGACAGACAGAGGGTGGTCCACTGGGACCTGTACCGGGCCGGTCAGGACTACACCATGGAGAGGGTGCTGGACATGTTCTCTGCGGGCGATCAGAGGATCTACAACTCGTACAACCAGGGCAGGGTCGGCCTCAGCCCCACCGCCTTCAAGGATGGAAACTTCTCCCTGGTCATCAAAGGTCACACTCACTGTATTTAGCTTACGTGTGTTGTTGAGCTGGCCTCTTATTATGATTGACATACTACAGTCATTTTTACACCACAGTTAGATTCAGCATCCATTTATAACCTTCATGCATTCATCAGTTTCACTACATCAGGCATCTTTTATTTGATACATGTGTTCATTTCTATGAGGGTAGTGTGGGTGGGAAAACCTGCTGTTTTGAAAACTGCAACAACACCACTGAGAATTTCAGAGAAAGAGACTCATTATTGTCCATTATTGTCTTAAACCAGCTCTGTGGAGTTTTTAACTGGCTATGAAACAGTATGAATTTCACAAAGCAGAAGAGACCAAGAGCGAGAAGATTGCATCTTCTGTTACTTTCAAATAGTTATTCTTAATGCTGCAACCAGATCATATTTTTCTGCACAGTCAGACTAAATGGCTAAATTTGAGTTTCTACAGCCGCTACCTGAGTCCGTCTCTGTCACTGGAGCTGCCACCTGCTCTCCTTACAGTGAAGTAGTCTTCTTACGGTGGCTAGTTAAGCGGAGGGAACATGTAACCGAACATTAGATGAAACATTACAGCCTTTGTCCACAGGCACCGCCAAAATCAACATACAATGAAAAGGTCCATAGAACTGCTTTAACATCTGTGCTTGTTTGTTGCTTGTCTGCCATGATTGCTTATCCAAGAGCAGAAAACTGAAAATCTTATTCCAAAGTGCAATGACTGTAAACCCACACAGGATATCACTCTAACAGTGTGTAAAAAAATAGTCTTGTGCTTGTGATGACAGACGTGACGATGAATGACAGAGGTCTCTACTCCTGTAACCTCCACCACTTGTACTGCCACCTTTACGAGACAGTCAGAGTACAGCTCAATGTCACTAAGTCACGTACGTATCACAGCACCACAACCATCTGCATCTTTAACGCAAGGCAGCTTTAAAACCGACTTGGTATGTTTTTTTTTTCTTTTACCATAAAGGCCGTAAAGAACAGCGCTTCTGGGACGGACATAAGGCGGTGTACGTGGTGCTGCTCGGAAGTACGGTGGTGCTGCCGTGCGTCAACCGACGTAATGTGTGGACAGACTGGAGCCAGGAGGAGGAGGACCAGCAGGTGTGTGGAGCTTATGAGCTCGTCTGTAGCTTTTCCTCATCTGTCCAGATGAACTTTTTTAATTTAGAGGGATTACGCTATGTTTACTGGGAAATGTAATTTCTTTCCTAACTTGGTGGCCTCCAGGTGGTCCACTGGGACCGTCAGTCCCCAGGAGTGCGCCACGACCGCGCTGACCGACTGGTGGACCTGTACGCCTCTGGAGAGCAGCGTAGCTATGGGCCGCTGTTCCTCCAGAGGAAGATGAACATCAGCAACCAAGCTTTCTCGGAGGGGGACTTCTCGCTTGCCATATCGGATCTGCAGGTGTGTGTATGTGTGTGTTAACGCAGAGTAACTTAACAGAAAACACCGCAGGAGTCCTATGGCTTTAGTGCACATAGTAAAAGTATACTGCTATGGGAAGAGGCACACTTCCTACTGGGGTTAACCTTATTCTAAATGTGCACATGTACTTCGGATGATGTATTTGCAGAACACATGGAAGTTTCATTAGTACTGCAGCTCTTGTCAAGCTTTATTGTCCTGTTGGGAATAATGAGGTTGGCAGCCACGGTAATAACAGCACCACAACAAACAATACAAGATCTGTCCAGAAAAGACTTCCTACCAGTCCGTCTTTTCTAGTAATAGCAAGCAGAGAAAAGTTTACAGTCCTATCAGTGTTTTTTGATAGAGCTCATAAATCAGAACATTTAGGTTTAATACAGGTTCAGGAGGCTCCAGGGCTCAACGACCACACCGTGGTACCGGGCCAGTTTTCCAGACAGCTACAGGCAACACTCAGCTGACTGTCAGAGCAATTTTCTATTCTTGTTTTATGTTTGACAGTGTAAAAGTAGAATAAATTAGCTCTCATGTAAAACAAAATGATTTTCCTGGCAAGACAATGACAGATAATCTCTCAAAACTTCTGTTCAATGAGAAATTTGAAGCATTTTCAAACTATCCCATTTGCTCAAATGAGTATTAAAACAAATATATAGATTATGGCTGAATAGTGTATATTTAACTTGTGGATAAAAATTAGGCAAATTTGTTTAGTTTCTCACATGAACAACACTGGTGCTAGCACTGAACTTTGTCAAGCTGCTACTTTATGAAAAGTTACATGAATATGATCATGTGGCATGTTTATCAGTAGATTCACACAGCATGCCATTTGCAGATGCATTACCAAGTGCAGCATGTGTTTCACTTTGTTTGACTGGCTGCATTCAACACACAGCCCACAGACCAGGGAATGTACTCCTGCCACCTCCACCATCATTACTGTGGTCTCCACGAGAGAAGACAGTTTCAGGTCACGGTGGAACCACCAGTGATTCAGACCACCCTGCCAACCGAAGTGCCCAGTGACAAAGGTTACACACAAACACACACACAAACACACACATAAACATATAAATACATATCTGTCGTCCTGCTCTAGTTATAGGTCAGTGTGAGTGCCTTAGCAGAGAGGATGTTTTATGACTTTTTGGATTCGATCTATCGTGTATACACACATCTGCTCTTTCCTTCACTCTGCCTCCTCTGTGCCTTCTTATTTTGTGTTTTGGTCTCTGCCTGTTACTCTCCGAAGTAACAGCAGAGGAAGAAGAGAGGAGATGAAGGAAAAGAGAGGAGGGGGGAAAAATCCTTATTCCTGAACTTTTCTGTTTCATGAGATTTTTTATTTTGCACCATCAGCTTGTCTGACGCCAGACCCCTGAAACCGCACACACTCCCTCACAGCTCAGTCCTCCGAACCTCCTCCTCCGCCTCTCACCTTCTTCTCAACCCACCACTATTTCATCATTATGGCACAATTAAACACACTTTTCTTTGTTGTTTATATATGTAAACCTGTGGGGGCTGTGTTTTTTTGTCTTAAGTGCTTCATCTGCTTTCTTTCCTGCTTCTTCCCCCTGTTTTTCCCCGCTCGATGCCTTGGTTTATGTTTCTCCGTGCTTTGACCTGACTAACAAATTCTTTCTCTTGAGTGCATATTAGGCAGAGGGAAAGAAAAGAGAAGAAGAGGAAAGGATCGGCGTGTTGGCATGCCAACTGCCTATCTCAAATTCTTGAAGAATGAGAGAGCTTCTGGTGCATGTGTCTGTGTTTCCAGTAGGTAACTGAAGCAGAGCCGGTAATGGCAGCTGTATCAATGTGGGAAAATCATTGAGAGAGGCTTAAAAATGAGAAATGCCTGTGGCCTGTGTTTGTGTGTGTGTTGTGTGTGTGTGTGAGTGTGTGTGTGTGTGTGTGTGTGTGTGTGTGTGTGTGTGTGTGTGTGTGTGAGTGTGTGTGTGGTGTGTGTGTGTGTGTATATATGTGTGTGAGCACGCCAAGTCCCATCTCATTTCAGTGGAATCTCTCGGATACAGTCTTTTGGACTCAAGTCCAGCTCTGCCCACACAATTAATCCTTCTCTCCCCGAGCTGTAATAATACAGTAGGATTGCACCATGGGAATTTTACTGCTTAGACACAAGATGCAGAAGTGATTTATCTCCAGCGCAGGAGTGACCAGACATTCTCAGCTTCTAATCTCAGACATTAGAAGCTGGCTGCAGTATTTAGTCGTCTTATCTGCTCTTGTTTGCCCTCTCTCACCGTCTGCTGCCCTGTTGGTTTTGGCCCTCTTCTGACATTCTGGAGAAGTTTCGCCCGCTCTTCACCCCCACCTCCATCTCCTCTCTGTCCTGCTGTCTTTCTGTTTTTTTCCTCTTTTTTTCTGCTCTTTGACTAAGGTTTGTTTATTTTCATCACAGCCCATTTCCATCGCTTTTCTCACTTTTTCTTTTTGCCCTGTAAAGAATGAGAACATGAGAACTCTTTTCGGTGTAGTTTACAGACAGAGGTTTGCCTCATCTGCACGGCAGCTGGCAACACGGAGGGGAGATCGACTGAGAGGTAGATGCAGAAAGAGAGAGACAGGAATGGGGTTTGAGAGACAGAGGGAGATACACGTTAAGAGGGAAGGGGCCAGAAGTCTGTTGATGAAATAGGGAAGAGGAGATGTAGGTCACCCCTCCCTCCCATCAGAGTTATTTCTCAGTGCAGTTTAGGCAGGGAGAGGACGGGGCAGCCAGTCTAAACACAAACACATATGTTCCCCTCTGGGTACGAGTCAGGAGAAAATGGCTCGAAACTAAACAAAAGGATAAGAGGACTTGTAATGCAAATGAACATGTTGTTTTCATGTATGCTGCAGCTGCCTACGCGTTAAAAGTCTGTGTTTGGGACAGCGGGGCGAGGCCTTTTCTAGCTTGATTCTGTGAGGCAAGCCTCTGGAGAAACATCCCAGCGTCCCCTTCCTCTCCCTTGGCGCTCCTCTCCTGTTCCACCCGGCTCTGTCCTTCCTTCACTCCTCTTCCTCCCCTCGCTTTTCTGTGTTTTTCTGCCAGGAAAAGTAAATCACAGCATGACTTTCTGTCTGGCTCTCATTTTGGCTCAAATATGTTGAGTCTGAGGTCCACATCTGCTTCTTGCTTTGCACTTTTTTTTTTTTTTATAAATGAAGCTAAATGAAACCAGGCGTTCCTCCCCCTCTGCTTCTCAACACTCAGCACAGCCGCACATATCACCTAATGCCGACCGACTATGTTTTTTCCCTTTGCCCTGAAAATGGGTTCAGCATTTTTTTACAGCCTGGGATTGTCATCACATGTAAAAAGAAAAAAAAAAGCAGTGTAAAACAATTAACAAGGTGTTTGAGCTTACGTGGCACACACATGTGGAGCAACAATGCACATGCATACTGTATGCAGCCACACCATGCCCAGACTGGAAAGTGCCCTGGCTTTAGATGTAGTCTGTCACTGCAAACACATGTTAAACACAAAACACTGACTGCACTGGGAACACAGACAAGATTAATTTGAGCAGAAATTAAGTTCAAAAGTCAAGAGACAGTCAGGAAAGACAGTCAACAACAAACTGACAGTCGGCTTTGATAATTACATCACAGAATGTTTTCCATTTTTTTTTATTGAATTCATTTTGTTTACTGAAGAAAAGATCATTTAGCATTTTAGTAACCTGATCGTTACATTACATGGGCTTACATATTTGTATCTTTGCTAGCCTCTCTGTGCAGCTGTGTTTATCACTCAGGCTAAATATGTTTACATGCTCACAGTTACTATTGCACCATGCTGATGTTTATGTTAATATGGTTTTTATCTCAGTTCAGTGTGTTAGTATGCTAACATTAGCTAATAAGGATAAATACAAAAATCAGCTGAGGCTGATGGAAATGCCATTGCTTTTGCAGGTAATTAGTCACGTATTGAAATATCTGAGAAATTATAAGTTTGATCCGATGATGATGCTACATGAAAAGTTAAGAGCTCTCTTAAAGGAGCAGTGCGAAGGATTTAGTAGCATCTAGTGGTGAGGTTGCAGATTGCAACCATCTGCATATTCATCTCCTCACCTCTCCCTTTCCAAGTGTGGAGAACCTACTGTGGCTGGCACATAAACGTAAAAAATGAAAGGCCCTCTCTAGAACTAATATTTGGCTTGCCAAAAGAAAGCACTATTTTTAGTTTCAGGTAACTGTACACTAAGGAACATGTAATTATGAATATTACATTCCATTGTTGCCAGTAGATCCTCCTAAATCCTACACACAGGTGGGGACAGGGAGCAAAGTTTCTCCTAATCCACAAAGGAGATGCTGTGATATTTCACATTGACAACTTTGGTTTGCTTATGGCACGAGAGGAAAAGTCAGTACGGTTCATTCACTGGGCACCAATAATATCTGCACCAAATTTCATGGCTTTACATGCTGCACAAACAAACTTAAAGGGGAGAAATAAGTAAAAAAGGACAAATGGAGCATCAGTTATACTACAGCTATGGACAGAGTTTTGTTTCATGTTGATGAAGTGAGTCAAAGCATTGAAAATCTGAAAAGCCACAGAAAGTGCATCCAAAAGGGAGTGGAGCTATTATTGGACTTAATGGACTGTTTCTGTGTTACTCATGAGGTGTGTAATGTCTGTTCAATGCAAGATCTGGTTTTGTTTATGACAATTGTTAACCTCATGATGACACACTGGTCTGTTTATGAGAGAAAGGATGAAGCACAGAAGAACACCAGATGCTGACAGTTGTGTTTTCTGTGCCACTCAGACCTCACTAAGGCTGAATCAACACGAGTCATCACTTTTATTCTGCCAGATCAGAGGCACTACTTTCTCCTGCCGCTGGGCTACGTCCTCACCTCGCTCCTGCTCCTGGCCTTTATCATCCTCATCATCATCCTCATCACACGCGGACGGAAAACCAAAGGTGTGACCTGCAATATATTCATATCATAATTATTATCATATACTCTTATACCGTTATCAACATTATCATCTTTTCATCAGTATTATCACCAGCTGAGGTTGGTCTACTGACCTTTGCCTCAAGACTTTTTGCACTTTACTATCTACCTTCTCACCTTTTTTGACATGTATTGCATTGGATTATCTATCTATCTAGCATGTTATCTGATCTATCTATCTATCTATCTATCTATCTATCTATCTATCTATCTATCTATCTATCTATCTATCTATCTATCTATCTATCTATCTATCTATCTATTATTAGGTTACATTAAACTTTTGAATTTCAACAAATTTTCTTGTGTTTTCAGAGTTTTATCCTCAGGCATCCATGAGGTGAGCAAGAACACATAGACATAGATAGGTTTTTTAATTTTCCTTATAGTCAAGATGCCAGAAAATCTAAAATAACCACAAAAGAAAAATGCTGAATGTAACAAAAATTATACAAATTAAAAGCATATATGCAAATTGATATTTACTTCATTTTTTAAATTGTCAGGAGGTTCAGTAAACACTCCATTTTCCTAAAATTAGAATTTTCTGGCAATTATTTCATGGTTCAGGCTTTACAGGGTTAAACACACAATCAGACGTCTCTTCCTTCCAGTGACAGATCCAGCAGAAGCCACAGCAGCTCAGAAGAGTTTGAGATGGACGTTACTGAGGTGAACATGTGCAGTCACGAGGAGAGACGATTTGGTGAGTAATTAGTGAGGGTTACTGCTTTTGACTTTACTGTGCGTGTGTGTTTTGACTTTCTCCTGTGTGGTTTTAGACTACAAGAACAACCTGCTGAAGGAGAAGGTCCACATGAACACTCAGCCAAAAGTAATTGATCTCGACAAAGGTAACACACACAAATTCAAAGTCAGCTGTCATGAGTTTCCTCGCTTTCATTTCCTCCGTAACCTCAATTTGTCTGTACTTCTTGCAGAGATGCAGAAATTTTCTAAGTGAGGAAAGACAAACAAAAGGTATAAACTGGAGTCACTGGCTGGTCCAGAGGCTGCGCTCCAAACTGAACCTCCACACTGCCTTCTGTTCCTGGCAGGAGAGACAGCAAGAGAAAATGTTGTGAAATGCAGAAAACCAGGAAAAAGAAAAAAAAACTCTCTCACACTGAGGTCTTGTGTTTTCAAACTGTCAGCATTAAAGACAAAGAAAAACTGATTTTGTTTTCTTTCGTTGTACTCGATGATACTAAAAGAAAAGAGAGAGAGAGACTGGATTTGGATCACTGTGCATGGAAGTATAGCGCCACCCAGAGGGCAGTCTTAACCAAGCCTTTACTGTTAAATGCATTGTGTGCACAAGTTGAATAAAGTTGACTCAGTTGTGATCAAGTGAATTAGAATTATCAGTTATTACAGCTTTGATCATTATTCTTCCAGTTAAAGAATAAAAGCTCATTGATGTGTATAGTTTTGTTCTTCTCTGTTTTACTCACATATCCACCTCGGCTTAGACCGGACTGAAGCACCACTGAGGCGCCACTATCAGTGAGTGCTGCTATGATAAACTGTACGCTAACTGACCAGTGAAGCAGAGTATGTAAAAACGATTTATTTTGATGCTGAGACTGTATTTTTTTTTTTTTTTTTTACATGTAATAAAATTTGATGCTGATGTTTAACTGCTGTTGGTTGTGATTGGTTCAAGGAGATAGTCTTTGTATTCAAATGAAATGTTATTACTTCTTCTTCTCTGATCTAAATCATTTTTATTCCCTGTGTTTATAACTTAAAAACAGATTAAAAAAAAACGTTTCTGCTGGCATAAACTTTCCAAGTATTTTTCATCTGGGAAACAGCTGGAAAAAAAGTTTGCCAGGATAATTTTTTTTCATCATGTAAAAAAATAAAGTTTCGATACTCTCAGGCCCTAACCCTATTTTTCACATCAGACATTTTGACTGCTCTTAGTAGCAAAAACACAGGCGTCACTAACAACATTAACAATGGCTCTGTTTGATTCAAGTGTCCTACTGAGTCATGGCAGTGGGACAGTAGTGAGGCAACATAGATAAAAACAAGACCATGAAAATGAAGCAGCTAAATGGAATTCAGCAATCATTCATTGTACTTATTATGCCAATGTTTCTCCTACTGTGACATGTCAAAATGTCTTTGTTGATAAAGCCCAATATTAACACTTTCCACTGTTTTACATACAGCATCAATTCAGGGGAAAAAATTGTACTTGCACAACCAAGTGTGATTGAAACTACCAACTTTTTTAAAAACACTCACTGTGTTGTGACTTCTGACTACCTAATTTGCCAATTATCTTCATTAGACATGCTCATTCATGCTTCAAGGCAACCTACTATAGTACTGAGCTGTGCTACTAAACCAATAAAAACTGAACATAAAAAAAAACAATAAGGATTTGTTTTTTAGGAGCTGAACGTTTTTTTTAGCAGAGGAATGAAGAAAACAGCAGGTGCAGCTGAGCCTGTTTGTGTTCTGATGGGAGAAGTAGCCGAGAGTCCCAACACCCAAACACAACCCCACTTGATGAAGTTCTTCATGAATGTAGCTGTGCGTTGTTTTCTTTGTTGTTTTGCCTAGAAACAATTGTAGCGGAAAATTGCAAAATCCTCTTGAATTATTTTGCTGTTGTTTATTTGCCTGTAACAGTCTGATTTAGATGGGGATATTCAGTCTTACAGTCTTCTGAATGTTAGAATCAGCTTTAAATCATTCTGTAGAACCAAAAATACTCCCCAGGTATTAAAAAATGTCAAGGCCATGACTTCAGTGTCCTTGTTGTTGGTAGTTGCAGCCCGGGTTATGATATCAAGTATGTTGTTGCTTATGGTTATGTTGCCGTTTTTGTTTTGTGTTCAGCCTGCTCCCACTGGTACCTCTGATAAGTGTGTAAAACACAAAACTTTGTCCATGGCAGTTTTGTGTTTTGTGCTGAACAGATAGTCGTACCTAAGTACACTTTAGGTCATAGTTCATTTATTCATTCCTTTGTGTCACAAACAAACAGTCCCTGAATTCAAGACAAATGGCTTTTTATACACTTTGTGAACTTTGTTTTGTGTAGTTTTTTTCTATAAAATACATGGTACTGTAATATACTTTAAATCTAAAAACGGTAGAAAACCCTGGTCTGTCTTGCACTGTTGGACAACTGTATTGAAGGAAGCCGCTCTCAATCACTCAGCACGCGCGCGCACTCGGCGCGCTCTCTCTCTCTCTCTCTCTCACACACACAGATACACACACAAAGACAGTCATCTGCAATCAGAATCCAGTATGAGAAAAAGTGTGACAACATTCACAGAACTACAGTGGGTTAGCCAATTCCTCTCTGTCTCCGTTCCACACACATACCAGCCAGTCATAAAGACGTCTACACAGAGTCTAAGAGGAGATTCATTCAGTAAGTACACCCAGAATCAGAGGACCTTGTGTTTGTTTACAGTTCGAGGTAAGCTACAGGTATTGTTGGATGAAGATCAGGCAGGACACTGGGTGGATAAAGGACTTGCTAGAGGACATCAGGGTCGGCTTGTGTTGTAGCACTAAATTTGAATTAAAATAACGAATGAAAACACATCTGCTGTTGTTCGTGAGTCAGAGTAACATAAAAACTGATGTTCTGAATGAAAGGAAAACCAACCTATGGAATAAGAGAATACACTCCAACAACAATTTACTTACAAGATTAAAATCTGAATATTATAAACACAGAGCAGCAAATGTGTCTTTGTCTTTGTGTCCTTTGAAACAATCTACCATGTGTCAACCATGGTGTGTTACTTTGCAGTTGAAGGAGTTGATGTGGTACACATACTGTACAACCTGCACTCAGTGTCTCGGGAGCAGAGTCTGGCGCGTGTTCCGATACTCAAACTGGGCCAGCACCATCTTTGTCTCATCACCCATCCTACACCTTGGGTGTGTGTACACAGTGCTTATGATTGGGGGTAGCAACCATGGGAGCTTCCTATATTGAGCAACAATGGTGCCAAAAGGGTCTGGTCAGTCTTAAATACAAACTAAACCCCAACAGGGGTCTATAAACACAAAAAGTACAGAGGTATAATATTTATGGTCCAATAAAGGCAGTCACATTAAGCTGACTGAGAAAATGACAGTAAAAATGCCCGTCTCTCGCCTCCTCTGTTCCTCAGGGCCTGGTCCAGCCTCTGATACCTTTACAAAACATGTCAAACTTCAAACTAAAGCACAGGGACCCACTCCTCCGGATTGGTCAGAAGAGATGCATCGTGGGAACTGTCTATGGTTCTGGTTGGGCTGGTTCGAGCTGGGCTGCACTGAGCTGGGTGATTCCACTGTTTTGGCTTTCAGCTCTCTCAAGTGTCCACCACAGGTCCCATGGAGTCCTGTTGAGGGCTCTCCAGAGGGGACGAGCTGTCAGGGACAGGAGGGTGAGGCGAGTGGACGACCCCCGCGCTGCAGCTCACGCAACCCTGTGAGACACAAAGATGCGTTAAACATGCTCAGAGGAGGAAAAAGTTTAATATGTTTTGTGACATGTGATTGCACAGTCCCACCTGTGTGTCTATCTCCTGTGGGATAGTGTGCTGCTGGATCCAGGGATGAACCTCAGCCAGCTCCTCTCGTTGCTCCTGGCTGAACCAGGGCTGGAGGGGCTGAAGCACACGAAGCTTCTCCCGGTCCTCTGCCAACACCTCATTCTGGTCCCTGGAGGAGAGTAGAGACAAGATATAAGGCAAAGTGGAATGACATGTAGGGAAAGAATGAAGGCATCTTAAAAAGATAACACAATATTTTCCTCACTAGAGGACAACTCTGGTACAACTCTGGCTAATGATGGATGAAGACACACAGTGATCATCCAGAAATAAAGTGTCTAGACAGTTTTCCATGTTTAAAGTCAGATCTGAGAGGTAGCAAGTATTGCGTAAAAATTCATTTCCCCTCCAAATGATAGTGATTTTCATCGGAAATCACTATGTTTCATGGATGAATTACTTAAGTACACAAGAAAGAAAAGAAAATGTTGTTGCTCTGCCGTGTGTGAGTTGACATTTTGAAGCAAATGAAGCCCAAGCTTCTGACAGGACTGGCATTTTATTTTTGTTCTTTGTGAGCAGCATTGAAAAGGTAAGAGTGAAGAGTGATGTTGTGTGTGTACCTGGTGTGGACCTGGTACGTCATCATGACGTGCTCAGGCGTGTGCTGGATCATGCTCCACAGCGAGTTCTCCACCCGAGTGTCAAAGGTGTGCTGGTGCTCTGCTGGCGCCTCCTGGCTCTTGCGGGCTTTGCGCGAAGTGTCTGATGAATCATTGCTGGCAAAGTATTTGCTGCTGTTGCTGCTGCCTGTAAGCCACAGAGAGCTCCGCATCAGTAACTTTAGCTCGCTATTAAGTGAAACTGTCACTGTTTAACTACATTTTTCAATTTATTCAGAAATCAGAAACATTACCTGCCAGCTACAGACACAGAATATGTTAAATATTTCAAAGTAAGGGGTCAGTTTGTTTATATGTGTAATGTATACCTATGTGTTTTCCCTCTTACCGGTGTGTGAGGTGGAGGTTCCATTGGAGCCAGATCCTGATCCAGACCCCAGGGAGCCTCCAGACTCCCCTGACCCAGACCCTGAGGCATTGGAGCCGGTCCCTGACCTGGCATCCTCCTGCAGCAGGAGGTCAAGCAGCTCACTGGATGTAGACTGGGCATCATGGTTTCCAGACTCACTGGGATTATCACCCTGAGCAAGGCAAAGGTTTAACGGTCAGAAATAAACCATGTACTGCTGTGAATTCAGGTGGAGAGAATGATAGGAGCTGCACTGGTTTAAAATTTGAAGGAAGAAGGTTTTAACATTTTTCAATTGACAAAAAACTGCAGACTCACCTCATTGGCATGTTGTTCGTGGAGGCTTTCGGTGTGGTTGTGCCCAGTGCTGCTCTGTCCTTCGCTTGGCTTTGGCAGCTCCTCCTGCAGCAAGTTCAGCTGCAGCGGAGAACTCGAGCGAGAGCTGGAGAATAGAGCCCGAGGCCCAGCCGCCTCCTCCTCTTCCCCAACAGAAGAGCTGGCTCTGGGTGAGCAAAGCAGAGTGCCCAAGGACGTCTGAACTTGGGGGCCAGGCTGGACTTGGAACTGAGGCTGAGGAAAAGGGGCAGTAACTGGAGCAAAGCCTGTCATGGTGATGGGAGCCTGGGGCAGCACGGAAGGAGTGGATGGTGGGTAAATGGACGGGTAACCTGGAGTGAAAGTTGGGTAACTGGGCAGGATGACAGTCATGACCGGAGTCATGTATGGGTTGATGCTCTGGGTTGGAGCCAGGGGTTGCAGGTTGTGAAAGTTCTGGATGTTCTGCAGATTCTGAATGGGCTCTATCTGGATCGGTTGCATGCCTGTCATGCTTGGAGCAGACTGCATGATGTTGAAGTTGTAGCTGAACTGGGTTTGGTCAGGAGGCTGTAGCACCAAGGGGGTCGCTCCAGGAACCTGTTGTGGTCTGGGTGCTTGCTCCGGGCCAGGCTGGGTCGGCATCATGGGGAAGAAAGGCGCCTGCAGCCGTGATGTCTGGCTGTAGGGTGCCCCCATTTGGAGCTGGGAGGACTCTGAGGAGGGCCAGGAGGAGTCTGGGACAAGGCGAGTAGGGCCAGATGGGGAAGCATAGCTGTCTGAGGAACCATGGGGTTTGGGGCGCTTGTGTCTGGGCTTTCCTCTCCGTGAGCGGTTCAATCCACCAGCGCTCAATGGACGTAGGTAGTCACCTGTGGTGAGATGGACACAGGCTGCAGAATAAGTTTGCTCATAGGTGCCGAACTATCACTTTAAAATTCTATTCAACAGTCACTAAACCCACATCTTCGTCATTTTTCTACGCAAATACACACCTGGGTGATGGGAGTGAGCCATGGAGCTGTTGTCCAGCTGCAGATAGGAGCTGTAGGGGCTCTGGAGGATACGATGACGGAATCGATCCACATACTCCTGCTCCTCCTTCTGGGTATGAGCTGACAGCACTTCCTTGGTGAGGCCTATAAACCGTCGTTCTTCTGTGGCTGGGCTCGGGGCCGGACGGACAGGGGTTGGAGCAGCATCAGTAGGCTCGCTGCCCATCGGGGCATCCTCTAGCGCCGTGGCCTCTGTGGGAGAACGTTGAGGAAAAACATGTTCAATTGACAATTTACAGGTCTTTTATCCCAGTGAAATGTAACATGTACACAACAACAGAACAGTTGCAAAAGAGCAACAGAGTGACTCATGTGTGCATGAGTGTACGTCACCTGATTCAGGCTGTGGCACGTGGACGATGGTGCTGCTGTATGAACACTGGCTGGTGACAGAGACTACACTCATGGCCTTAGTGGACATTGTGATGTCTGTCAGAGGCGCTCCAACAACGGCTGCTGCTGTAGGGGCCACTGACACCCCACTGTCCAACACCACTGGAAAGTGAGGAGAAACAAGATCGCAGGGAATGTTAAAAGGAATGTAAAATATTACTGAGCAGTGTGCTGTATGTGTTGTGTGCGTTTATACCATCAGAGCTGGTCTGAGCTGTGTCGGTGGCTCCAGCAGGCTTGTCATCTTCTGAGGTAGAGGATGAGGAAGAGGACGTGCCCAGAGAATGAGAGTCACTCTTCCGCTTGAGGGCTGGACCTGTACAGCTCTCCAAATATCTGGAACGCACAGGCACATTCACACACACACAAGTAATAGTGTGCAAGGAATTAGATGCTTTCACCTGTAATAAACTGAAATACATGAAAGTAAGAGCGGTGTGATGTTGCTACCACCACACACCTGATGATGTTGTCCACACAGTTGATCTGCTGATAGGAAGGAATGTGGGTTTGCTTCCTGCCTTCTTCGTGATCTCTGACCTCAGGGTTGGAGGTTTGAGGGGGCAGACGTGCTGGAACAATAAAGGGTAATTTTGGTTAATATCTAAATATTTGCACCTCTTAATACAGTATGTGTTTTATGTTTATATTTGCATTTAGTATGTGTGTCTGAATTACCTGTGGCAGGTTTACCAAGCAGAGCAATTTTGTGGCTTGAACCCAGATAAGCTTGCTGGCCCCAACTCTTGACTCGATTCACATCAGCGCAGATCTGCTGTAGAGTCATCTGCAATGACACACATGCACACACAATTCATCAGCACGATAAACCTTTGAAGCATGGTTACCGTTGGCTTCCTGGATTCTGACGTCACTGTGATGTCTCACCGGTTCCCGGTGCGAGTCCTCCCATAGGTTACCGTTGCTGTCACTTGAAGAAGCTACGCTGATGTAGTGCTCATGAGAGCCGTTGCTTCCCAAACTGCCGTAACCACTGGAACCATTGTTATGGACCGGCTGTGGAGAAGAGACATGAAGAAGTGAAAGTATTGGAGAAACTCTGGCACACAAACAGAAAGAAAAACAACTACAGATCAAGTAAGAGGTTAAACTTCTCAGATGCTGAAGTTTTATCTTGCGTTTTCTTACTTAGTTTAGGAACTGAAAATCCGCCAAAAGGATTAATTACAATTTGATATGAAACAGCTAAACTAATTTCAGTATTTATGACTTGAAAACATTTGATCTTTTCTATGATAAATATTTAAGAAATAATGACCTGCAGGAAAAGCTTATAGATCTTTGCTTGCAGATCTTTTATTTCCTCATGGGTAACTGGGATATCCTCCATAGTCCGAGCAGCAAACACATCCTCATTCAGAGGGCTCCTGGTGACAAAAGACGATAGCACATTGACTTCATTTATGATGTAATACTATTACACCATTAGCAACAGCACAGCTAAAGCACTTAAAAAGCAAATAAATGGGCGTATTACATGACAGACCCTGCACCTGAGCACATAGAACACATTTGTTCTTTGTTTGTGAATATAACACTTTTAAATTCTTCCTTGTGTGATTCCAAGCTTCTTCTGTTGTTTCTTACGTCCTGACTTTATGCCGTCCGATGATGAAGGCCACCTTGCGGCTCCATGGGTTGATGAAGCTGGACCAGCTGGTGTCCAAGGTGATGTGGTCTCCATTCTGACAGCGCAGACGCACTGGAGAGTGCTCAAATGGAGACTGGCCCGCATACTTCAACACTGCACACAGCAGAAAGAGTGAAAAAAGAGAGCGGTGAAAGATTAATAGCTATAAACTACACTAAATGAAACCTTGGTGCATCTTGTCATTTGTGTTATTGATCAATGTAGTAATTATTTAACACTACATTATATCTCAATGTACTAATACGGTCTGTTCCAAAACTTATCCTGATAAAAACAACCATTTTTTAAACTCTCCTAAACTCTTACCTTTTCGGTGCATAGACAGCATGAGGGGACGGTCATCTGGGTGAATGCAAGTCAGCAACGACGTGCCAATCAGATCCTGTGGAAGGTATCCTAGCAAGGGCACAGCCCTGTGGACAGAGATCATCACATTAGCTTCATCAACACACTGCTGTTTTAAAAGTAAACATAAACTCAGACTGTGCACATGTTTGTGTTTGTGGTGTTTGTGTGTATTGACCTGTCATCCACTTCCAGGAACACACAGCCAGGAGAGTGTGTTGTGGTGAAGATGCGCTTGTCCAAGGGGATCCGAGGGGCTGCATGAGAAAATAATAGTAAATGTCTGGGGATCTAAAGTAAATGAATGCCTCTGTATACTGATGACTGAATAGCATGGGTATTCAGAGGCTGTATGGAGTATGTAGGGCTGATAATTGTACCCTCATATCCAGAGATAATGCGTTCAGCCAGCGCCAGGCAGCATGGCTCCTCCTCATCCCCACTGCTTCCTTTTCGCTGCACCTTCAGCAGGTAAGGCGTTATCCGAAACGGGTTGTAGCGCATCTCTCCCTCACGGTCCTTCCCACCCCTAAAACACACAGTGAAATTTTAGTTTCAGCTGTTTTGTATGTAGTAAACAAAAGCCATTACTTAATATTTACACTACTCAACCAATATTAAACACTAAAGAATTATGTCAAACTGGAAATGACCATTAAACACATGAAGACTACAGCCATATAAAGATGCTTCTTCTACAACAGTAATCTCTTACACTATACTATACTAAGTGTACTGACCTGATTCTGCAGAAGAAAGACTTGACCTGGGCACAGTCAAAGAGAACCCCCGCTGCAGTAAAAGAACAAAGAAAAGTTAAATATCTGCAATTATTTATGAACAAACTGGGAAACAAGGTGCTAAAACTATAACTGTGGTTATAAATGCAGTACAAACACACCTGTGTGCGAGTTGCTCCAGGGTGGCAGATGTGGCTGGGCCGTGTGCGAGTAGAAGACATTAACATCTTGGTGGAAGAGCAACTCCACAAACTTGGCCGACTCCAGGAACTTCCTCTTGCAGCAGAGGATGCTGGGAGCCTGCTCCGACGCGTAGAGCACGCGGCCACTCGATAGCGAGAAAACCACAATGAAGGAGTCCTACACACAGACACAGAGACGTACGCACGCACATGTAGAAAGACACACGCACACAAGCAAGCCAAGTCACAGACACACGCAAAAGCAGTAAACACTCATACACTCACACACACGCCCAGGCGTGAGGCAAAAAAAAACAAAAAAAAAACACGCACGTATGTATACAAGTGTGTTTGTGTCTTTAAGACTGTCCAGAGCAGTGATAAATATGTGATAAAGTGATAAAAATACTATACAAGAAGCTCACTACAAAAATAATATATAGGCAATAACCGTATGCTGTGAATTTTGTGTGTTTGTGTATATACCGTGTTTTTAAGGGTGTGTTCAGAGGTGACTCTCTCCAACTCTTCCAGGGTGCAAACAGTGGCATCCCTCTTCTCATCCTGGCCATTTCTCATAAGTAGTTTGTAGTATTCACTATTGGCTTCAGAGGGGCACAAACAAACATGATGCTTTCAAACAAGGTCAGGTAAACGTGTGCTTTTGGAGGAAAAAGTGGTGATACTACTATAATTAAAAAGAAAACAGAAACTAAATAGTTTCTAAGAGTAACAAAAAGTTTCCAGTGGTCTGTTTATCCCAGTTTACCTTGCACTTGTTTGACACAGTTGAGGGCATAATGCAAGGCCTCCACAGTGCTGGCTTTGCTGCGACTGCGTTTGTCTGATGGGAGCCTCTTCTTCATCTCAGCAACTGTGATCATCAACTCTCTGTGGGCCTGGCCTTTGCCACCATCTGGATTCTCACTGCTATACAGACATTCAGAGAATCTAACTTAAATGCGGTGGCAAATAAACAGGTTTAAAGCTCTGGTTTAAGTCTGAGAGTTGGAGAGCTTGAAGTTTTCTGGTAGTTTGTTCCAGGTATGTGGTGCACCAAAACTGAAAGATGCTTCTCTGTGTTCGGTTTTCAAATCCAGAGCGAGCAGACCTGTCCCAGACAATCTAAGAGATCTGGACAGTTCATAACGGAGCAGCAGATCAGCGATATATTAAAGCTTTCAGTGCTTTATCAACCAACAATACTTTCAGTTCTTTGATAAAATGGTAAACTTTCAACCCAAACTGTCTGTCTGTCTGTCACGATTTACAAACAAACTTTCTGGTTCAACTTTGACCTTCCCTTCCTACTGATGCAAGTCATAGTTTTCCTGTGCAATTCGCAACATTACGAGCGTGCCAACTTTCATTCCTACCTCCAAAATAAATGGTTACTACAGTAATGTGGCTGAACAGTCGACTTGTTTACAACCTGTTTGATCATTTGACAGGAACTACTTATTACCTGTCTTAAGCATGTTTCACAACACTGATATTCATGGTTGATATTCACAGATGGAGCTGCACTGTTAGTCATTTTCAGATGACTGAAGAGTTTTGGGCCACTGTGGTATGATATATACATAATATGAAGTCGGGGTACAACCAATCAGCTAAATACCTCTTAGTTGATGCTGAGGTGGATCCAGTAGCACTACCAGGGCTGGGATTGGTCGAGGAAGAGAGGTCATGCGATCCGCTGGTCATCTCCTCATCTTCTTGCCCTATTTCTCCACCTGAAGCTCCGTTCTCCTCCCCCCTGAGGTGCTCTGATGGTGCCCCTCCATCCTGCTCCCCTGTTGACACCCTCTCCTGCTCACCACCTTCTCCTGTGGCCGATGATAATGCAGGTTCCTCCCCATCTGGGCTGCTCTCACCTCCAGGCATCTCTGTGCTTTGGTCACACATCAGTGGTAATTTATCCAATCACAGTAGTCAGTAGGGCTCTTCATATGCTCAGCAAGGGGAATGGGTTCCATGTGGTGATAAATTAGCATTCATGCAATTGGGGTTGCACGTTGCACGTTGCACGTTGCACGTAGCATGTAAGATCTGCTCTAGATAAAGGAAGATAAAGGAAATAAAAAGAGATAATAAGAGATGGTATTAGAACAACGTTTGCAAGATTAAATTCACAACATGAGAGAACTAGCAGCTGGTCCTGTAAAAAAACAAATCTATCTGAGAGGTGCGGGGGCCGCATTAAAAGATATTACTTTAAAAAAATCTGAATTAGAACAGATTTTTGTCAATTAAAAAAGGAACAGGGGCTCTTGGCTTTGATAGATAGATATGGACAGGGTGAGGACACTTGGCAACAGCACTACCCTCTAGTTTTTTCCAAGTAAGATGTGAGCTTGGTTTGTTCAAAACAGTAGCGACCAGAGTGTGAGTCTGAGGAAATGAAAACCTTCACACCTGGAGAGGTCAGGATCAAGTCACCATACCCGCTGAGCTACCTGCTCAAACCCCTGCAGCAACATTATGCTTGTGTTTTGCAGTAAAATGTTACTTAGTAATGATCATTCTTTTAAAGGGGATGGCGGATCAATATGTGCATGTGTTTAACAGAGTTTTGACATTTATCTATTCATATACTCATCTATTTCAAAACAATGTATGCATCTAAATTTGCTTTGCTTTTAGGTACTGCTATGTTTAATTCAATGAATAGACACAAGTTCCATATGACATACTAACTGTATACGGTATGCAATATGTACTACTTTTCTAGCATAGTGCACTGAGTACTCATGAAATCAACAAACTTTTAAAAACTTTTTAAAAGAAATGATACAACACTGTTTTCAAACACCAATTACAAGTTTTACTAAATGTCTTCTTAAAAGGTATTAGACTTATTTTTGATTTTGCAAGGTCTTTTGTAGTCATTCATAATTTTTTTATGAATGACTAAGTAATTACATTTTTTGCAGCTATGAGTAACTCTTTCATTTCATTTGTTCACTTCACTGTGGAAGAATACTGTGCATAAACAGCACATTAAAAAAATTATTGGGTTTTCCAGTGTGAATGCACTGAATAGTAAAATCCTGCTTTGAATCAGCAACTATGTCGTATGAAACTGGGACATAGCTAGGATGTAGAAGTGTCATTTCAAATGAGGAAAAGCAGGTGTAATTAATACAAATCATAATGATTGCTGCATTCCATTTAGGTGTGCCAGTTCCATTTATGGCATTGTAAATCCAGTAATTAACACCTGTACTTTTCTTGCTATGATATGTCAAGATGTGTTCTGAGAAAAGTATCTATTGAGGAAGGAGGGAAAAAAATCAAATGCCTACAACTGAAAAATAAAGACCTGAGAGGTGATACTAGGAACATTACTGCCAAATAAACGCAAATACAAACAAATAAAATGTTCTGTTCAACAAGACAATGTTTTTCTTTTTGCAAATGTGAACAAACACAATCTGCCATGTTATCTAATACTACTGGACTATCTGACCATCAAAATGACTAACTGTGTTCTGACTCACCCCCTTCATTTACAATGCACACATGGGATCACTTCATCCATCAATACTACCAACACCAGGTACAACGCCGCAAAGTGCCTTCCTTTGCACAACATCAATGACACTACAATAATGCAATACTCTGCAGAATGCGTGCTGATGCAGACAGAGAAATAGTCAGAGTCTCTCCTCCAAGTCAAATGCAGCTCAAATCCTCTGCAGACTGTCAGAAGTAACACATCTGATTTCATATTTACAAAGAATATCTGTATTTACAAAGAATATTTATAGAGTAAACCATCC
Source organism: Scortum barcoo (assembly GCA_023238725.1). Classification (NCBI taxonomy): domain Eukaryota; kingdom Metazoa; phylum Chordata; class Actinopteri; order Centrarchiformes; family Terapontidae; genus Scortum; species Scortum barcoo. Next base: position 19,919,773 of record CM041537.1, read on the forward strand.
CAAATGGGTTTAAATCACACATGATATTTTTATTTTAGGATATATTTTTTAACTTTTAGAATTTAACTCAACATAACAAAATATTACAAGAGAAACCAGAGGTAACGTATTTGCCTTCTCCAGTTAAACATCATATTATCATGTTATCAACAAATAGACAAAAACTGCAGCTACCACCTCATAACAGCGACTCCAGACGAATGAGACACAGAGAAAGCAGGAGGGAGATACACTGAGAGGTAGCCAATGAAAATATCCTGCGTCGCTCAACAGGTCGTCACTGCAGGATTACATAACCAGCTTGCTCAATTGGGAGCGTATAAGTTATCCTCCTATTATACTTGCGCTGTGTGTGTGTGTGTGTGTGTGTGTGTCTGTGTGTGTACAATGCACAGGCTCACTGTGGCGTAGGCAAGAAAAACAAACTACATCTAAGACATTTATGTTTGTGACACTGTTAATGATTTGTATACGTCAGTAATGTTTGTAGAGGTGGGAGTAAACTGTCCCATGATTAAAGGTATGAGATACACAACATTTGCACAAAGGTAAACTGTTGAACTGTACATGCACTGCATACATTATATTGTAAAAACAAAACTAAAGATGACTGAAGGGGGCTTTAGAAAACCGTTGAGCAGCGCAGGAATTTGTGTTCTCCAGCAGAACTTTGATGGATATTGTTTCAGGTGACAAATGTGACCAACTTGGCTGTAGAAGACTTTAAAAACAATGTTAATGAGGATATTCCCCGGTTTTCCTGTGCTCATCGCATGGCAAACAGCAGCACAGATAAACAGATAAATGCTGTGTTTCAAAGCAACGATCTGTGTGCTAGTGTTGTGTATAGGAGACCAAACCATTCATACATGTAGCAACAATAACTTCAAGAAGTAAAAATACAAAGTCAATGCCATATAGCTGCGGTGCTGTGCTTGATTTGAGTGGGAAACTAGTTCAGTGACTGGGCCTCTGAGGGGAACAATCACCTTCAGAAATCCTGTTTTTCACACAATACATAGTGAAAGACATATAGACTGAGTCAAAGACTAGACTCCAAATGTGTCTAAAATTATTGTCGACATTCTCAACATGTGCTCTTCCATGCTGTCAACGTTAACTGCAGACAGATAAAGCAAAGTAGACGAAACGCATTTACTTAGAGGAGCTGACCTTGTTATCTCAAAGAGCTTCTCAGACACATTACAATTTCTCAAACACACAGCACCAATGCACAGCAGATTCCTGCCAATACCAAAGCAAAAGCCTGAAAGCATATACTTCCCCAGGTGCACAACATTTGATTATGAAATCATAATATTATATAATGACATTCACAGACTAACATGTGCATGTCACTGTACATTCAAACATAAATCTACAACTGAAGGTTAACACTTCACTTGACACAGTTGACACACTAATTAGGGAAAATACTTAAGACTGATGTGAAAATGGGCAAACAACTGATCTCTGGCAACAAGTTAAGTATTTATGGGTTAAAGACACAAACAGTCAGAAGTCATGTAGGATATAAATGTAGGTCACCTCAAACACAAAGATCATCACAACAACTAAATACACATGCACAAATACAACTGGTGTGATAGGGTGAGGGGGAGTAAGTCATCACTGATACCTGTTTTTCACGATGCCATCCCGTAAGAAAAGCTTTTCTGCCTTCAATAATAGCCCACTCAAAACAAATTTGACACTGTACATGCTTCACTACCCCCTCCCTACATGAACCCAGTAACCTCAATAAACCCACTCACCAGAAGACTTCGTCCCATGGCTTAACGTACAGTGCTGGCATCCAGAGCACCACCACTACTGTCATTATTAAAATAGTTTTACTGTGCCACACATCTACCGGCATACCTGGCATTTTTAGACACATTATGAGTGCACACAATATGTATGTAATATACAGTCATGAATAAATCCTGACATTGGCGAGTCTGTAAGGCCAAAAGAGGTTTTGTAAGCTTACGTTTTAATTGTTTACAGCTGTGTAGCATGAATTAATAGCTTGTTGGCGAGTGCCTTAGTTAATGTGATAATTGCACTTGTTATTAGAGGCAATGCGAGTGTGCCAGAGCCGCAGCAGGAGCTTTAATTTACTCCTTACTGTTTGGCTCTCTTTCCCCCTCTCTGTATGCAGCCTTCTGACTTCACGACGGACATGTAATTTAGCCTGCTAACATGTTAGCAACACGCCCCAGACCACACTGCCGTACGAGAAAGCCGAGCTTCACTGTTTGGAGGCCACAACATACACACTCACAAGAGTGTACCAGGGCTAAATAACATAAGAAGTGGGGTTTATTTCATTTGTTTACTTCGCGCTGTTGCTCTCCGGTCGGTGCCGTGGGCGAGGTGGGTAGCTAGCTTAGCCAACTCGCTAACTAAAAACGTCTCAATGCTGCGCGTTAAAGTATTATTTACCTTTTCGATTCCGCGTGTGTCTCAGCTCCAATTTCCAAAAAGTTGAATTTCTGTCACTTCGATGGCCAGGCCGTGTTGTAAGTATTTTTTGTATAATCACGTCCCAGTCACGTAGCTAAGCCGTCATCTATTCCGAGGCGCTTTGACACATTTGTGCAACGTGAGGCCGGCTCGGGCTAACCCCGCCCACCCCACGCTGATTGGACGGCCGAAATTTGGATCCGTGCCATGATTGGCTGAAGTGGGTGTGTGTAAGTGCGGCGGTCTGTCAGCGGCTTGCTGGCGGTTCACGTGGACCTCCATGTTACACAACAGAGAGACAACACGACTCGCTACGGAGCTGCTGCAGTCACCCCCCTTCTGATGAATGAATGAACAGAGCCGCTGCATGGGCCACCTGATGCGCTGCACACATCATCAAAACAACTGACTGATTTGATTCTTGATTCTTCAATTTTTGTCATTTTTCTAATCTCATTTCAACAATTTGTTGTTTTTTCTTTTTTTTAAATAAAATATTAAATATCACTATCATATAATATTTTAGTTGTTTTTAAAGCAAGCATGCCAAAACCCCACTCCCAAATGTGAATATTTGCTATTTAGTCTTGGGCAAGGATAGTTAACTATCTTTGATTGTTGGAAAAAATATATTTTTTGTTTGGATTATGTCATCTTGGGTGCTCAGAAGACAATTTATAGTCCAAATTATTATTTGAGTAATTTGCTTTTAAGACAGATTGTCTTTTGAACTACTTTTTTTTGTTGTGGCAAAGAAATGTTTAAGAAATTTGAACTTGAACTCTGTTGTTTTGGTTATAGTGATGTCTTACACACCTAGTAATAGTGCACACAAGGTTGGATTGTAATTGCACAAAGTAAGTACCTGCCCCAGGGCGCCAGATCCTCAGGGGACCCACAGGCTCCAGGTTCACTACAGGGCATTGCTACATGCAACTGTTGGGACTGCAAGTCTCCTGGGGCTGGTTAAACAAAGTTGCAAAAATGAACCGATGAGAACTTGTGATTTATGTTGAGTTTTATTTTATTCAAGCAAAAGGCATAAAGGCAATTGGGGAAAATGAGTAGAATTGCACTTATTTCCAAATAAATTCCCAGCAGACAGGCATGACTGAGGCTCGGAAGTCACTGGGTCCGGTCCTGTGTAGACATGAGAGGATGATGACAATGCCATGCATCTGCGATAAAAGCCTGGTCTGTAAAAGTGTTTTCAGTGGCCTTTGAAAACATTACACAATTTCCTTTACGGCTACAGTTTGGCTATACACTATAAAGAAAGAGCCCATTCTTCTGTTAGTGTTCATTTCTGCCACCTCAGTATCATGCATGCCCTGTGAAAGATGTCTCAAAAACATCAACAGCTCAACTTACAGTAATGAAATTCTGGACAGAATGAAATTAATGTATAAAGTATCCCAAATTGTGTGTCTCATTAAAATACATTTATTGTAATAGGATGGAAGCAACAGCAGGGAATGCAATCATCCAGTGTTGGTATGGGGTATATATGTCACACTGTCACTGCCCAAAAAGGTTTTTCTCTACACTCACACACGGTTCTCAGCAGCTGTGAGCACCTAGACAAAAAAACACTATACAATTCCTAAGGTTAGTTCTACATATATTGCAAAAAAAGCTATTGTTAGCTGAATAATCAAACTAAAATATCACACATGAAAAGCACTGTGCATTGATCTCATGTGATCAATGCATTGGGCGACTAAACAGAAAACTTTATTAAAGGTTAATAAGCTCAGCTGAATAAGCAGGAGCACAGTATTTTTTTTGGAGAGATCATTCAGAAGGCACAACTGTTCTACTGGCTGGTGTATACATGAACAACAAGGCATGGCTGTATTTTAACTGTTCTCCATTGGAGAAACCTGTTAAGGCATCTGTCCAAAACTATTTTCTTACTTTTTTTTACTTGAATATTTTACAAAGGCAAACTTCATGGCACATCCTTGAGACGTAATTGAGAAAATTCACCACTTTTAACCCAGTGTAACACTTTTTTTTTGTTCTTTTTTTAAACTTAATGGGATTTTCTCTCACCTAGCTGTGAGACTGTTTGTCTTGGCATAGAGGCACTTATCTGAACACAAATTCATCCTTTGCTGTAACTAAGTTTTAGCTGAGAGGAAGGTAATTAAGCAAAGGTATGACTGGTTGGTTGGTTCAACGTTGGTCTACTGGTTAGCTTTTGGTTGTCCGGTGACCGTCTAAATTCCTTTTTATTCAATTCAAAATCAAATGTCTGACACAGAGACCTTAATTAGCAATCAACCATGTGTATAAATAAAATACGGCATCAGATCCCATCATTTCCTAGTCAACTGTACCCATTCATAAAATGAAGCACTGGAAAGTTATTTAAAAAAATTAGGAAAAAAATCAAAATATTGGCACTCTGGAAAGTAAACTGTATGTGTTGGGTATCTCTTCAATGATATGAAGGGTTACTGTTACAATCTAAACTATCACAGAACAGCATATCATCAAAAGGCACTTTTCTTAGCCTGGCACACAAAATCATTAGTTATTAATAAAATATGAAAAAGGTAAATTAAAGTTGAGGAGAGTTTACAACAATATTCTTCACTTCTAGTCCTGAGGTTGGAGAGAGTGTGTGCATGTGTGCACGCTTTGTCATACAGTCAAAGACGATTCATTTACACTGTTTGAGTTTCCTTATGAGATTTATATAACCAGTTTATGTATGTCTATGTATGTTTCTGTTTTCTTTGGCAAGTGGCAGGACACAGGCGCACAAGCATGCACGTGCACACACACACGCAGGGCAAACCAGGACAAGGAATGAAGACCCCCTGCTTGAGGGAAAAATGTTGTGGAGCTCAGTAGCCAGTAATCATGTGACGTCTTCCTCTGAGACATTATTTGTGCACGTTGCTCCTCTCCCCTTCTTCATTGTTTCCTCCACTCCTCCTTCCCTTGGTGCTGTTTTTAAGAGTTAGTCCAAACTGTGAATGAAGTAGGTAAGAACTTTTAAGATGGACAAGACTTAAACAAACTGGTTGTACCAAGAAAGAAATAAAAGTACCTGCAATCTAAATGTATTACTCATCAGTACACTGTATATCAGTGTCCAGATCAAACTCAAATCTAGAGTAATTAAAAGTGATTATATTTTGCGTAATTTTTATATGAGTAGTAAGACTTTTTAAATCCTAGAGATGGTTTTGATCATCGGAAGCAACATAAACTGCTGTGACAAACAGACTTCATACTCACTAATGATGATGACGACGATGATCAATATAACAGCTATCAGGATGGCCCACATCTACAAGGCGTAAAGGCACAGCAAATTCAGTGTTACAAACATTAACTGGGATTAAAATGTGTATTTATTGCAAGAAAAGACTTATCATTTGCAAGACTTATTCTTAACTTATTCTTATTGTTAAACAGCTGAATTCTTCTGTATGTTTGTTTCACTTCAGTCCACCATCATGAGTAGTACATGTGTATACCGTATGTTGTGTAGTTAAACTATGTTTTTTCTTTTATTTCTGATGTGCTAAAATTAAATGATTTGTTGGGTAAACAGGGTGAGGCTTTTTTTAAGACCAATATAATTCAGACCACCTCCAGTCGAAAGACTTCTGTTGAGTTCATTTTAGATCAGTCAGTTATTTTCATTTAGAGTGACAAAAGGGGTGTGTGTTTGTTTGTTTTGGACCAGACTGTGTTTAGACACCTTGCAGTTCTTCCACCAGTACTTTCTTTTCAGCTTCGCAGCACTGGTCTCGAACTGGGAGGCTCCCGCCTGGAGTGCGTCTGCTCTGTCATCCAGCTCAGACAGCTTCGAGTCACGTTCCAGCACTTTGTCCACATTGACACGCATAATATCCACCACCTACTCTCTCACACACATACACACAATCAAACAAGAACAAAACACTTTGTTTAATGTCAGCACTTTTTAAATGCCTATCCCTTGATATACTGGACCTTAAGAGTTCTGACTAGATGTCATTCAAGATCAACCAAACAATGCGTCGGTTAGTTCTTTTGGAATTAATAGGGGAGAAACAAAGATATACTGCACAAAAAAGGTGATGACATCAGTGATTCAAGTGTTAAGTAACCTCTAACAATGTTACCAAACACCAACAAAATCACCAGTCATAAGAGGTCACACCTTAAAATGGTAGAAAACATTTTTTACAGGCCTCTGCTTAATAACAGGGTTCACCTAGAGTCAGACATATATGTACACGCAAGTATCACAGAATACACATAACCCATATGTTCCACTGATCCACAAACCCCACAACTGCCCCTCCTCTCAGACATAACGGCAGAGTGGAGAGGAGTGTGTAGGCCCATGCAAGCCTTACATAAGCATGGAGACAGAGATTATATAAACTTCTGACAGCCTATTGGAGGCTTTGTGTGACACGCTACGGTTAAAGTTCTGTGTGGGAGGGGCTTACATCAAGGAGGCCACAAGTGAGAGAGAGAGAGAACACAGTAAGGGGGATTAAGAGTGAAACCACAGGAGGAGCGAGACTTGGCAGTCATTTCTTCCTGGTGGCCTCACTGACACGGTTTTGAATATAATTTCTAAAAAACTGGAGGAGAAACGGCTTTCACTGAATGTTCTCTGGCATGTGAAATGACATGTGGAGGTAGAGTGGTGGAGAGCGACTGATTCCACATTGTGGTGATTCATGACACTCCTGCCAAGGGTTATGCAAGTCTCTGCTCGAGACAGACGTCAAGGAAGAACCGAGTCACACAGGGTGTCTGAAGACGATGAGGAGGGAGGGGCTCTGAAGTTCAATGATAAGAGTCGTCTAGGTGAGAGAAATGATTTCTCTCTACGCTGGGAAAGGTGTCACGGTGAAATTGACTCTGAATTTGAAAGTCTCTACACAGATAAAAATGAATGTCAAAGATTGCATAATTTGAAAATGAGTCTAGTCTAGTGTGAAGTCTAGTGACTTCATAAATAATATATGATTGAATCTGTCATGGGGCAGACTTAAATGAACAATAAAGGTAAATAAACAAATAAACAAGTGTATTCTTAATGGTGGAGATTATTCGAAATGCATTTTTGGAAGTTATATTAATATTAGCCAGTGTGAAAATATAAGCTTGGGGCTTTATCTGGGCTTACTGAGACAGTAATCAGAGACACATCATACCTCATCCACCTGGGCCTGGGTCTGCTGCAGGCGTCTGTTGCCTGATGCAGCGCCTGCACCTTCTGGACCGATGGCTGACCTGGTGAAATGATGACATTTAAGTGTAGATATTAGACTTCTGTGAGATTTTACCCCTAAAATTATTTTGTATACCTGTACCCAAAATGTTTAGACACATCTGACTAATAACAGCTGGTGATGAGATTCATGTCACACTTTGGTCCGTCGCTTTTGGTGGTCGCAGATATAACATCCAGAATCACATTCATTGTTAGTTTTAGTTTAAATTTAATCATATAAAATAAAACCAAACAGTCTAAGGGAGCTCATGGGGAGGTCCGAGCAATCACATGACAATTTCAAGCTAAAACAGAGGAATCCCTCAAAAACTCTGGACCTGTCTACGGTACAGCTGGTGATGCACCCAAAACATGTACATATACTGAAAATGTCTTGAAAATCTCTCACTGATATAGTGCAGTTTTATGCCTAGTGGCCATGTAACTGATCTACTGCAGGGAATAATTATGATGATGATTTCAGGAAGAGAAAGGCTAGAGCACTCCAGTGCTGTGTATTATATGAATATTGATATCATGTTTATGCTCTGCTCTGTCTTTTTGCTAGTAACTGCACTCATAAAACACACTGGAGTGTTTTCACTCCTTAAACATGTTCATGTCTGTGTGGTTCAGAAGAGAACTGATGATGGACTTCACAACAAAATGACACTGCATTATATTATATATAATTTGAATAAAAGTAAGAACGGTTCATATCAATATCTTACTTCATATAATTTGAACAACATAAGATCATGCATGTCTTCTCATCTTAAACTAAAACACGTCTCTGAAATCTTATTTTTCGTATTCTTATTTTATTTAGAAGTTTGTTGTTTAAAAATAACTTGGGAGACTGTTCTAAACAAATATAAAATATATAAACAAATATAAACTGGAACAGGGAATTTACACTGCATAAATAATTTATTCAGGATTTTCAGATCTGATTTGGAGTCCTTGGGCTTGCAGGCCTTTTTTTTTTTTTTTTTTTTTTTTTAAACGGTAGTTAGCTGCTGCCACCCTCTGACTTGAGACAGCATTGCTCTGCAATGACCACACTTTTCTTACTGAAGACAACAGATATAAAGACAACTGAAATAGAGAAGATGGGTTGAGGGTGTTCAGTTCACACCAACTTGCAGGGTTTATTTTGACTGAGTTAACTGTTATTTCACATAGCAGCAGGCATGTATGCTAAAATACAAATAAAACACCCACAAAATACTTGTTATGCGCAATACATTCCTTTTGACAAACAATGCTACAAATGAAATTACTTAAGCCTAGTACAGTAAAAGCAGTGGCTTTATTATGTTTTTTGATATACATATAATGAAGCTAATGAAATAAACATCAGATTTATATTAAAATCAAGGTATGGAACAAAAATGAGAGTTAAAAACAGACATTAACACTTCACTGCAGACTATCAGCTGTGCACCAACTCTCACATGAGGCTGACAAACCGATTCACCCACCTGAAACACATAATACACACAGTGTGGGTCTTTCTTATTACACCAACAAGAAGAAAGTATGCTTATATGAGACGTACTCTGTATTTGTTTCCAAAGCATAAGGATGAGGAAGCAGGATGCAGCAGTGACAAAAGACACATTTCCGTATTTTCTAGCCAACAACTTCCTCCACTCTCTCCCAAAATCACAACGAATGTACAACCCAAACCTTAAGTGGGCTAAAAAATATATCAAGAAACAAAGAACTAGGTAAACATATAACAGATGAGGGATCACACTGTCAGAGCTTTGGCTTAGTATAAATATATGAACAATCATAATGTAGAATCTGTTAGCCAGTTAATCCTGCAACCCTGCTTTTACATGCCTCAGAGAGTAAACATCACAGACACCCACTGTATAAACATCTGTGTGACTGTAGCTGATGCCCCCCTTTAAATACAGCACAACTCTACAGTTGTTGAGGTTTAAACGACACATTAATAAATCACAGCCAACTAAATCAAAACAGCACTGTTGTTTGCTGGTGAGCCTAACCTACTTCATTTCCTGAAGAAAAACTACCCATGACGTAAATCGTATATAAAGGAAGACAAACATTAAACCAACAATGGTGAATAGGTGGGCTGAATCTACATTAGTTTGCTTCTCCAGCAAACCCCCAAGAAGGTTACACAAGTTGAGTTTTACAGACACAGGTTAAATTTATATTTCTGTCTTTATATCCACTGTAAGTTTTATCATATTTTAGCTGAAAGATGATACAAATTGACATAAAAAAAAACCCAAAAACACACAAATGGTACAAATTAAAAACAGACTGATTCCATTGCTAATACTTTGAATTGTTCTACATGTCACACCTCACTGTGTCTGTCTGTTTTAATTAATGCACCTATTAATGCCCTTGACTTTTGGTGGCACATGTTGGACTGGAATTGCAGCAAGTACATCAGTTTCATCTAAAAACAAGGCAGTAATTAACTACTACTCATATTACGTTACAATTTTTTGCTTTTGCTGCTTTCAGTCATTTGAAACAATTAATGGATTATTAAAATAGTTCTATCGATTGACTAATCACCAAGTAACTCCCACTCCCTGTTAACACACCTGACATATTTTTTATTTGACCTCTCACACAGCCAGACTTGTCAAAAAGCTCTGGTGTGATTAACATGAAGGATGACTCAATTCCATTTAAGTGCCTCGGTAAGTCATGCCAGGTGAGTTGGCTCGCACAATAACAGGCTGTACTTTTCCTCCATTGTTGTCAAAATGTCTGACTACTGGCTGTCACCTTGGTTTCAGTGATGGTAGTTAGCAGATTCTTGATTTAACAGCAGGATCACGCTAAATTAAGACCTATTTTGAACTTGAAATAAATCTGTGACTCTCAGGAAGCAGAGTGTCCATCTCATTGTAAATACAGTAGGAGTGTTTACATTGAGTCTCTCCTCTCATCTCTCATGTAAGGTTTAAGGTTTTAGATGTGTTCACAGATGCAAAACTAACTGTTGAAAACTACAGCAAATGTATGAGGAACTGGATTATAGGGGTTAGTTTCAATATGTATTTTTCTGTATTTTCTCATGGAACTACTCAATGGGTGGGTTCAAATGGCTTGGTCTGTGTCATAAATGCATTTTCCACACCACAACGTCCTCCACTATAAACTGCATACTGTCTGTACTTGTAGTTTTTCCTCTGCATTTAGAAGTGAAAAACTGCAAAATCAGTTGGTTACGATGACGTGTCATGCGTCATGCACTGTGACTGTATTGTGCATTACACTGAACGATTAGCTAACTGCATCTTTAAAAGCTGAGCAAATGTTAAGATTTTACAAGAAATCAGGATGGATGACAATCCCACTTAAATCATTCATGTATTTTTAAGTATTATTTGTCACACTGTTTATTATTTATTTAATCATTTAAACATTACTCAGCTGATTACAGGAAGGTCGTGCAAAATCTTGGTTGCAAGTTATAGAAGAAGAAAGAAACTAGTGAACTCTAGAAACTTGACTTATCATTAAAACATTGGGAATGATGTCTGTTGAATATTTTATACCTGGGTGTATCTTCAGCAAAGACAAGCAAGTAATATGCTGTTAAAGATATATCTGATCTGCAGAATAGCCCACAGGGTTCTTGACTTGCACTAAATTCATCCTATTTACAAAGAGACTTCCTGAGCAGATGGGGGTGGGGGAGGGATTGAGGTTAATGGAAGAAAGGAAACAAGGGATTTTCCTAAGAGATTTGGTCGGCACTGTATTACTCTTTAAAGATGACCAAAGTTCAATAAACAGTGAAAAATAAAAATAAATTATAACCCAGCCCTAGTTACGCCACTAATTATACTCTTATCTACATTTATTGAATACAAACAACAGGTAAGACAGCCTCAAACGCATTTCCTGTTTCAAACCGACATGTTGCCACTTTGCTAAAAGTACTCTTGTAATATCTTCGTCCACTACTAAATTACGAAATGCTTTCAGCTAGTTTTTGACAGAATACGTTGCATACACGTAGATAATCTGGGATATTAGTAGGTCAACCAAACAGAAAAAAACAGAGAAAAGACGGGCTGGTGAGCACAGATGGCAAAGTTAACGTAAAGCTCACTGTCCAACATGTACATTTACGCAGCTGTGCCATGTATGTTTTCCATGAATTGTCTACGCATATAGCAAATGACCACTTACATACTTTGTGCTGAGCAAAGTTACAAAGCTTTACAGTAAGTCTGCGACAGTTAGCCTCCTAGCTTAGCCTACACTAACGTCTTAGCACTTGTTGCTAGTGGCAAACTTTGGGCGTTGCTTTTTTTTTTTTTTTTTTTTTTTTTAAACTCATCCTGTTTCACTAAACAACCCGGAAGGCTCGCATGTGAGACAATTTCGATAGAGGAAAATCTCACTTAAAGAAAACACCATGCAAACATGACAGACTTACATTGTGGAATGAAGTTTCTCTGAACGACGCAGCCGCTGTTTCTAACCTGCGAGCTAATGCTAATGCTAATGTGTCAAGCTGTAACTGTTACTGCTGTAGGGTCTTATGCTGCCTTCAAATGCTGTCGGACAAACACTTGGTGCGTATGCAAACAGATTGTTAAAGTACTCAGTAAAACTAGGAAGATGAACCTTTATCTATCCACCATACCAAAATGTCATCGCACATATTTCTGATATAATATGCCTACAGAATAACTTTTAGCGCAAAAATTCCTCTCTTTGCATTATTATTATTATTATTATTATTATTATTATTATTATTATTATTATTTTATAGAGGAGGCTCTGCGATACTGAATTATCTAAAAGAAATAATAATAAATAATTTGTAATAAGTGGTGAATTTGTCATTAGATTAGAAATAATTTATTTATTATTGGAAATTTAAAAAACGTGCGAGTTTATGATGAGCACCTGAAGGCAACATTAAAGAAACAGTAGCCCGTCGCTCTCTGCGAATAGCGACGATTATTTATGCATGACATTAGATTAGGACAGTAAAGTGAGCTCCTACTCGTAAATATCGTAATATATTGCTTTAATCATTAAAATAGGGTATGGGCGCCTTAGATCTGTGTATTTTAACCCTTAATTTATTCCACTGGTCATCTGTCCAGGAGATATGCGAGCGAGGAGAAAGCGACCAGTAGAGCCCGTGATCAGCATGTGACACATGTGGGAACCAACGCTTCTCAGTGTATACTTTCAAAATTAGGAGTAGCTGGAATCGACATATATTTCACACACAACTGAAACTTAAAGGAATATTTGAAGCAGTCCATAAAGACAAAACAACAACAACAAACAAACAAACAAAAAGATTTAGTTAAATATAAAAGAGACAAAACTACTGCACCATGCTTATTGATTGATTGATTGATTGTGTGCAGTCTCTTTACAGACTGACTAATAAATACTGAACTACAGCAGAGGAGAGACCAGACCAGAGTCCACAGTTATGAATAAAATGTTAGAGGCAACAGGTCAGGACATGAGCTGTACTGTTTCCTCTGTCAGTTTCCAACTAAAGCGATTAATCAGAGGGTTAACTGGTGCTAATTCCCTGGATTTCTTTAACCCGTAGATGGAGGGTTTACAACTATTAATATCAGCACAACAACAATAACAACACACTTCAAATTCAAAACTTCAGAACAAAAGGACACATTCTTGTTAACAACTTTCTGATAAAATCTCCAACTCTACAGAGCTAAATGATACAGAAAACATCATGTGACAAACTAAGCAGGTTGCTGCAGCAGAGATCGATTCAAATGAGGTAAGAGCTTTTGGAGCACTTGAAGGCAACAGTAGAGAGGCAGTAACCTGAAGCTATTTTAGGGCACGTTGTCACCTGTATCTTCCATTTGCTATGAAATGAGACAAAAACAACAAACATACATATCATACACGTTTATTAAAACGTTCATGTGCAGCTTCCTGTTGAGTTAGTCTGCACTTATCATATGTACATAAACTTGATGGTAGGTCAAATATGTGTTCAAATGTTAGCTATACTGTTACAAAAGTAACATTATATTGATATACTTTATAAACTCTTGAAAAAAAGACAAAATACACTAACATTTGGTTCTATATGTATATTGAAACAGAGTTTACAAGATCAGTTTTATTTTCCAACCTATTTTTCCAACCAGTAACAAGCCACAGCCACCGAGCTGTAATGGGTATCAAGTACTAAACTAAAATAATAACAAATCTAAGAAATGTAAAAAATATTCACCCTTTTTAATATTTTCAAAGGAAATTATGCATGCAAATCAATCCCTGAAACAAATCACCTTAAATGTGTAAATCCTTTGTTCAAAGGTTCATCTTGATTATAATTTATATTTTGTATTTATAATGTTTTGCTGGTTGACCTTGAGCCGACAACAACATTGTGGTTTTGTGCTCTCCCTCTTGGCTACATCCCAGATCCTTCATCCACCTCAGCTTCCCCTCCAGACCTCTGCTGAAAGGCACAAGTGTTTTTAAGCTTTGCTGTAATATCTTTTTTCAAAAACTTCTTGTGCAATATGACTTTATTTAAAAACAAAGCAATGAAGTAAGTAATAAAACTATTACAACGTACATTGTTTATTTCTTTCAGGGGTGTGCCTCCATTGTACAGCATGATGGAACTCTCTTCCTGTAAACAAGTTGTTGTAGTTGTTCAAAACTTATTACATGATACACAAAAACACAATATAATGCAAGACTCTGATAGTTAATAGTATCCATGGCGTGTTCTTTTCAGGGCAGGTCTCTCTGAAAAAGCTCTATGGCACACAAAATAAAGAGACAACATGCACCTAAATGTCCAACAACATGACAGAAACCCTAGTCGATCACATTCCACCTCTCTGCTGGCTTTCATGTTGGTCATCTGATATTTGCAGCAGGTGCACTAAGTAACAAAGTCATCGTTAATGGCCTGCCCTCACTCCGTCTTCAGATTGCAAACGTGGTATGTAGGGACACCAGTAATGGTAAACGCATCAGTAACTTGCTTGATTGAGTTACACCTTGCCCCTGTTGAACAGAGAAGTGCCTCTCATTTCTTGTGTCCAGCTTCTAGATGTGATCTTTACTCACAATGTTTATGTAGATAGAATCTCCCTCTGTGAAGAGACCCCGCTGCCCAAACAAACCGATGGCCCACTTTTAATCAAAATCTTCCTGTTAATCATCTGTAGTTACTGACATCTACACTTGTTTTGAAAATTGAGGACTTTTCTGATTCTGTGTTAAAATTTTCAGTCTAAATTTCTTCTAAAAGAATCAAATGTATATTTTTTCAGTGTGTTTTAGTAAAAACCACGATTTTTGACAATTAAATATATGTATAAAAAAGACAACTTTAACTCTTGGTTAAATCTGTACAATGTATTTTAAGGTCCATTTTTTCTATAGGGAATCCTGTGTTGGCATCAAATGTGAAAAGAAGCTGAACACAGTGACAGTGAACTTACGTATCCAACATCTGCCTCTACCAGCTCTCCAGCCTCGCTGATCTCTGTGCTGCAGCCTCCAGGAAAACATTCTGATGAACGCTTCTCTCTTATTTGAAGGAAATCTGTCGCTGTTGCTTTCCTCAGCAGTGCTGTCACATAAACAGGTATCACACATGCATTCATTTTCTGGATAATAGCTAAGAGGTTGAAATATCACTTGTGCTGTATCATAAAGAAAAAAAACATCTCACCTCCCTCACAGATGTAGGGGATGATGAGCATTGCAGTCAACAGTGTCGCAGCCATGTTCTCATGCAGAATGATGTGCCCCCTTCCCTTGCAGCTCCTGGCACTTTGTGTTTGTCACCTGAGATATCCCCACGCCTACCACCGTCCCAGGAGAAGAAGTGGACAGCAGGCACAATGGGATGGATTTATCCTGAGGAGTGAGGGGAGAGAGAATGGATGAGTGTGTAAAGAACACATCGTAACGACCACTACTGTATGTTTAAGGCCTTATGAATCATAAAGTGTGATGAGAAAAAGGTTTGTGTCTTGTGTCTAAATATGAGGATAGTCCTTATAAACATATGTGGAAACACAATAAAGACCTATTTAATTAAAGCTGAAACCCATATCAGTAGGATTCAATTATCATTGCATAACTGCAATTTGTTACAAATAATGACTGAATGATACAATATATTTGATTAACTGCCAAATTTGTGTTTTATAGGAATAGGTATATTAATTATGGCCAAACATTATGGAATGTCATGATGTTTTACATGACATAGGTATTAAGTAGAACACTGGGGGAAAAAAGCGTCGAGCCAGCCAGGAGTCGAACCTAGAATCTTCTGATCCGTAGTCAGACGCGTTATCCATTGCGCCACTGGCCCCATGGAAAATCAATGGACAGCAGCTTCCCCCGCGTTTTGTCTTCCAGGTTCAATTTATCCATATTGTGGATTTCTATAATATAGCACAGCGTACCGACCTGTATTCCCTCCGTCTGACTATGGGGATACTTTCCTCCGAGGTGCAGTCTAAATCCTGGTTCTCAGACAGAACTGACTGAAACTACATCTAACTCAGTGTAAACCTACAGTTCTGAAATAAGGATTCATTTTAAAGCCCATGACGATCAAACATTTGAGCAGAGTACAGATATCCGTACGCCCATCAGTGTAGTATAAAATTCATCACACTATTAGTACCAACAAGTATTTCATTCTGAGTTTATAAAATGAATAAAGGAGATGCTGATGTTCACAACATAATGTTAAGTTCTCTGAAATCATTTGCTTATTTTCCACATTCGGAGTTGTTGTTACGTTTAATAAACTCACAGAACGACGTCTATTACTGATTTATTCGGCTGTACACCGAGTGATGCTACAATGTTACCTGTCATTCATTCATTGAGTGTTCTGGATACAGTGTTACATTGATTAAAAGCACCGAGCCAGCCAGGAGTCGAACCTAGAATCTTCTGATCCGTAGTCAGACGCGTTATCCATTGCGCCACTGGCCCTATGAAACGCGCATAAGGCATCTTTTCCCTGAGTTCTGACTGTCAGGATCACCGTGTATAAACCCTGCATAAAATTCTGTGTTGTGGCTCTGCACGACTACCATAACCCCTTTCTCTCAGGTGTCTTTCTTGCGGGGCTCACAATGGATGGGCCAGTTTTTATCGGAGTCAGCTGATCGGCCCACCTCAACTGAGCATCCGATCGCCCCGGTACACTTTCAATCAATGAACAGTGGAACAGCCGGGAAAAAACTCTAAAGCGAAGTACTAACTTGACTATTGTGTCCTTGCATATGGCCACTAGAGAGCGCCACTGACCTTTCGTGAATTGCATTTCTAACCTCTATCGTTTGTTGCAGAGGCTTCAAGTTTCCAACTTCCATGAATGCAACCTAACCTCAAAAACCTCGCAGCTGGAGGGTTTATCGTAGTTTAACTTTGGACGTTTGGCCCGGGCGCGCGCTTTGCCCTCCTGCTCTCATTTCCGAGGTGAGAGGCAGAGCTCTGAGCGGGGGATGCTGCTGCTGTGGATGGGCTGACCCGCCGGTCCTCGGGTATCGCAGCTGGAGGAGGGAGCAGGGAGCGCGCAGAGCGGAGACGCTTTTGGTGACTTCACCCATCGGCAGCATCACCCCACCGACCCTCAGTCGTCTCCTCCGCGCCGGATCATGTGGATTATCTTGGCGTTTATTCTGGCGGCGGCCGGTCCTGACGGGAGCCGCGGGTGTCAGCTGCCCCACGACTGGAGACCGCAGACAGAAGCGTGCCGTGCCGAGCTGGCGCAGATCATCGTCTTTGCCAAGGTGCTGGCGCTGCACGAGGAGTCCTACAGTATGTACAACTACCTGTCGTGGGAGTACAACAACAACAACAACAACAACCAGTTCTTCTCCGCTGAGATCGAGCTGCTGTGCGACCAGGCGTGGGGCAGCATGCTGGAGGTGCCCGCCGGCTCCAGGTTTAATGTCACCGGCCTGGGCTACTTCCACTGCTTCTCCTACAGTGTCACCAAGAACAACAACTACTACTTCTTTCTAAGGTGAGAAGCGCAGGTGTTGACTTTTGGTCCAAACGATCCTCAGAATTATTTCATGTCACAGATGCGTCCTCTAAAAAACGTCACGCACCAGTCAGAGAAAGTTATTGAAAAAACACAAAACTTTTATAATTTCCAACTGAAGAAACAACCGTTTATTCAGTGCAGCTCTGTTACTTATCAACCTGTGATAAATGCTCTTTCATCAGTGAAGGGGTTCAAGCATATGCACATCATTTTATTTTAGACTGCAGGGTGTGTTGAAAGTTTCAAAAGTTTGTCTGTCCACAGATGACATGACATGGAAGGCCCACTTGAACCCTCTTGTCACAAATGTGTTTTCCAGCTGCAATAAATCTCCCTTTGCTGTTCCCAGATCACCGCACTGATGCAAATGACACATTTTCTTTTAAAGAGAGGAGATGGAGCTTGAAAAATTTTGCTGGAAAGTCACTGGTTGCTTGAGAATCAGGCATCAGCTTTGTCAAGTTTTGTGAGGGCAGTCTTTAAACTCAGCCAGATGACAGAGCTGCCTCCTTTTTATTGGAGTGCATTACCGTGAATAGCACAAAGTTATTGTATTATTTGATGATGATCGATTGCAAAAAGGAAACTACATACTCAATCTCTGTAAATGTGGGAAACATTTATGTGAGGCCTGTGATGTCAAGTTGTCTTTGGCAAAGATAAATCTTAATTTCACACACAAATGTTGGGGCTCCACCATTAGTCCCTCCTGCACACTTGAGATTACCCAGTGAGAGTAACTGATTCACCTCATCCATGCAAACTGGAATTTTAATATAAGGCACTTTAAAAGTGAACATAAACGATCAGAGACCCAACTGTACATTTCACAGGAGTTTCATTCATTTTGGCGTAGACCATGAGATTTCAGACTGAGCGGTCAAGGACCTTGGTCTCTCAATGAGACACTTTCCTCCCTGTGCGGGACGTCTCTAACTCTATGCGAGTTAGAGATTTAAACTGGAGGAGAGGTTTACGTGGTAATTAACCCTCGTAAAGTCTTTAAAAATGCAATTAAAAATCATATTTACAGAATATCAGGGGTTAGTATTAAGCAATTAGGTGGTAAAGAAAGACCAAAATCATGAGCAAAATCCACATCCAGTGTAGATGTATCATGATTTATTTTTAGAACGTTTTTTTCGTTTTAGAAGACAAAATTTATTTGGGGCATTGTTGTTTTAATTCAGTAGTAAACAGTTAAGGTGATAGGATAGAAAATTGAGATAAAGGCATCGAATTGAATCATCACAGTATATTGTAGACCACCAGTACATCCCAGTATTTTTATTAGTGCAATATGAAATCTATGAATTAAAGCAATGAAGATCAGCAACTCTTCAGACCTGTGCAGAGTTCTGTCACAAAAAGAAGTCACCGGCCTTTGAAGAAACAGTTAAAAGCAGAGGATTGGCATCATCTTCCCATACTCCCTTTGAATCAGTGTGATACCATACTGATTTCAAGTTAAAAACATATTTAATAACCTGCCAAACCTTCTGCTCAGATTTCAGAGCCGTATGTGGCAGGTTAATTCTTAAATGTCTGTGTTGGACAGAAACAAAACTGTTGCTCAGGAAACGTCTATTGCATTCCAGCCAGTGTAATTACTGAGCCAGACGTTTCCCAACAGCTTGAAGGTAAAGCTACAAAGAATTTTACTCAGGAGAGTTATCGGCACGCCGACAGTCGATAGGACCACCTTTTGTTCTGCTGAAACACACCAGTACACTACTCGATGAGGGAAATGTGTGCTGACAGGCTTCACCAATATATTTCTCTCATATTTTCCTTATTCTCTCAAACAGATGATAAGTTAGATATTCAGAAGGGGGCACTGAAAAGCATTCCTGAAGTTTAATGTTTGGCTGCCCCACTTGGGGGTAGGCAGCAGGGCCAATAGTATTCTTTACGATAGTATTCTTTATAGCATATGTTACACATCATGTGCAGAGGATCAAACTCACATGTGTTGCTGTGTCTGTTGATGGCTAAAAGGCTTGCAAGATGATTTTTACTGTTTTTAGTTAATCACACCTCCAGGGACAACTTTTATCCCTGTAATCATCTAGGCGACCACCATTGGAAACTTCCTGAAGCAACAGTGACAACAGCGCTCTGTCTAAATGCAGACCTGATGATAATTGAGAAGCAATGATTGCTCCAGTAAACCAAAGCAGTGATCTTTTCTCAGTGTTTACCAGGGTTATAATGGGGAGAGAAACCCACTCTGAAAAAAATGCTTACCCATGCTTTCCTCTGCAGCAGACTTCAGCCCACAAAGGAAGTAGACATATGGGAAACAAAACAGTTCTGATGGGTATTAAATGATGTCTTAATGATTAATGAGTTTTATTACCCCCTTTTGGCTACCAGGGATTTGTAACATTATCAAGTGCTCCCATAGCCTGTAACTGACTCTGCTCTAAATGCATGCTAATTACAACAGAAATAATTCCAGTTTTTGCCCTAAAATAATGTTCTGGCCAGAAGTCTGTTGTAATTGTCGGCTTAGCTTACCGTAACAACTATAAATGGAGAAACGACCAGCCTTGCCATGTCCAACTCTTCCTTTTTTTTTGTATTTTTTTATATTTTTTTTTTTGTACTGTATTTAGTTTTTGTATGCATGACACTAACAAGATATAACATGTTAATTAGTGAGTTTTAGTGGTGCTAATAGGATGTTTTTACCTTTGTTACATTTTGACAGTCAGGCTCACTCTTTCCAGGCTTTATGCTAAGCTAAGCTAACCATCTGCTGCTTTCAACCTCATATTTACCATACAAATATGGGAGCAGTATAAATCCTCTCATCTAACTCTCAGCAAAAAGCAAATACACGTATTTCCCAAAACTATTCACTTAACTACTGGTACTGAACCACACTGAGATGTATCACAATCATTTTCTGTGGATCTGTGGTTCTTATCATAACGCTCAGGATTCACAAAGAGTGAATGTCAACTTTCAACTAAGATCAGTTCTTTAAAAAAAAAAGATATGGCTAAACAAATTGTCCTCACATGTCTTGCTCTGTGGCATTCTTGCTAATGTGAGACTCCCCGTCATAAACCTAAAACAGAGCCGTGTAGAGTTTCAAAGGAGTGTTGTTGTGGCCGCCCTGCAACACCGAGTCCCAGGCGCTGTATCAGCAAGCCAAAACTGAAAAGTTCTCATCGCAGTCTCCAGTGGAAGTCTATTTCCTGTTAAAAAAAGCACCAACACCACTGTTTCAGACCAAAATAGTCTTTTCAATCAATCTTGAGTATAACCTCCCAGGACAGGACAAATCAGAGCCTAGCGAGGGGAAAAATGCAACCAAGGATCTCCCCCGGGACCTTTAAGTGAGACAGATTGAGTGTTCCACTTGAGCCATACGTTTGCTGTAAAAACGTTAGCCTACATTTCATCGCTTGAAGATTTTTTTACTTGAGATGAAACTCTTACACAAGCTGGTCATTAAAATGTGTGCTGTGTTATGTACAAGAAATTGGAAAATAGATAAATAAAAGGTTTTATGTCACTATTGTGCTCAATTAATTTTGTTTCTATCACTGTTGAGTCCAGAGAGGTTCCTCTGGATCCACAATTCCTCCTGACCCTCTGGGTCACTATGCTTATATCTGACCTTTGACCTATTCAGTTGAAGCAAAACATCAGCTTTCTTTGTGTTTTCCCAACATGCACACGTACTCACACACATACCCATGCACACACACACACACACACACACACACACACACACACACACACACACACACACACACACACACACACACACACACACACATTCTCTTATAGGGACAACCAAACTTTTGATGTCCCTCGAGGGATGCAAGATGGAATCCAGATGTATGGAAACACACTGCTTCAAGACTTCCTCCCTCACACACTTCACATCATAGGATAAGATAAGAAACATGCACAGTAAATCCCTCTGGCTTGTAATTTGCTGGCATGACTCATCTACATAATGCTTGAATTTGCATAAAAATAGACCAGGGTCTGCAAACAGTTGTGGAAAGATATGTTTTTTTCCCTTCAAAATGTTCTAACTTTAACTACTGACATATGTCTGTCAGCTTTATAGGTTAAACAGGGAACTGCTTTAAATTGAAAGTTCTCCCGATTACGTTACGATGAAGTATTACATGATTTCTTTTGTTTGTGTGCATCTGTTTCTTTTTACACATGCACAACCTCTTACTACACATTATTTTTTGCATTTGTTCACATCTGTATCAATCATTTTCTTCCCTTTGTGCCTTGCAGGATGGATGAGAACTACAACATTGTCCCTCATGGGGTGAACTTCCAGGACCCCATCTTCCCCGACACTCCAGAGATGCACCGCACGTTTTCTAGCCTTTTCCAGTTTTCCAACTGCACGGCTGGTACTCAGGTCCACAGCTACACCCCAGAGTGGGAGGCTCAGGAGGACAGCCGGGTATGCAGCCCATCAGAACCACCACCATAAACCAGCTTAGTGTTGATTTGAATTATTTTGATTCAGTAGCTGCATATTCATGGTGACTACATAAATGATCTTGGAAAAAGAGTGAACACAATTAGCTCAAAGTCTTGTGGTGCACACATAAAGGATTAAATATTACATCCTCTTGTTTTCAAAGGAATGCCATGAAGGCAATGGCAAGTTTTTCTTAATGCATGGAAAATCAAACAGACATTTCCTGAGGTTTGGGTATGCACTATGTTTAAAGGAAAAATTGAGTATTTTTTATTTCTTAAGATGAGAGCCCTAATATAGAAGTAAGTGAAATCATGTGGAGACACATCCAGTGGGACTACAATGAACTTTGACACTAAAGGTTTGAATATCAGTCCCTCAGACTCAAACACCGAGTGCTTAGACCAGAACACTAGTGGAGCCACTAGATTTGATCAGTACTAAGTAAAGAGGGTGTCTTGGATTTGACATTTTCAGACTGGAAAAACAAACTCTCCCCCTATTTATATTACCAATGCAATAATGCATGTCCATCCTCTGGGGGATACTGAAAGGAATTTGTGGAAATGTGTAAACTAAAGCAAAACCAGGGAAAGTGGATACATCATAAAAGTAAATTACATCCCTTAATCACAAAATAGCACACAGTACACAGGACAATGCAGACTGAGAGTATAAGGTCACTATGCTTTTTAATGCCTATGACTTTCATACTGATACAAATGAGATTTCAAAATGATCTGAATTAATAAGCTTCAGCTCCAGTTCATGCATTGCTGTCACTGTTTAATTGATGAAAGCTCATTTCTACTAAAACACTGGAAAACTCTAACACCTGGTGCTCCTTGACTCTGTAAATTTCTTGCATCTCATTCCCGGGTCCATGTGTCAGTATATATAAATGGTTTCCAGTCACTCACCACTGCTTTATCCCCTTTAATGAGTCTAAACCTTTGGCATAATCCCCCTGATTTAGGTCAGTCTTCTTCTGTCTGTTTCCAATCATTTGCTGACTACTTATAAAAGCAAAAATCTGCCATGAATGAAAACATGGTTTGAATTTCCAAAACTTTAAAAACTTTTGGGTCAGGCCTGTGATTATAATTACAGAGTGACATTTAGATATCAGTGCTGCTTTCTTACATCATTCTCATGATTAGATTTCCTCCGCGCAAAATAAAAACAGACTTTGTTTTAACTGGTACTGCGCAACCATTGTTTGGACAACTGACCTAGACTCCCATCAGAACAGATAACATTATAATCCAGTTTCAACCAAAGTAAATCAAATGGCATGTAGTCATCTCAAGATTTCACACCAAACAGTATCAGCAATAAAAACATTATTTTAACAAGCAACAAGGGTTTTTCCCACAGTTTTAGGCAACAACACTTATGCAAAAGTATTAGCTCTGAAGGTTACAAATATCATCCTAACTGGATGGGAAAAAATGCAAAAATGAGATTTCAGTTTCAGGTAACGTGGTCTAACTAAAATATTATTTAATACCCAAGATGTGCAGACACCCAGTTGTTTTTCCTGAGAGGTTTCAAACATGCCTTCTCTTAGATGGGAAATTGCACCATGAGAAGACTTTAGTCCTTCATGAAATATAAACCCTTTTGTTTTGTGCATATTGCAGCCGATAAAATACTGCTGTGTACTGAGGGTGTACCACATGGATCAATTTTGGGGCCCGTCAAATACTGGTTATCTGGAGTTTAAAAAACATAGGCACCTAGCAGGCAGGGAGGAGTTATGCATTGCATTGTGGGAAAAGTATGAATCAGTGTTTTTGGAACTTAAACCCTATAGGAGCAGGGTAGGCAGGATATCCCTGCCTCACCTGCTTTACTATTCTTTTTTTTCTATCTGCTTGTGAAGGTGAAAATACAGATCAATTTCTCCAGTCATGAGGGTGCTACACAGCCTGTACAAACAGGTCTCCTGAAGATTACTCTGCTGATAATAAAAAAATAATCTTTTTGGTCTTGTAACTAAAGATGTTTCTCTAAGCCTGTCCAATTAGCCAGAACAAAATCATTTTTTATATGTTTAATCTTTTTCTAAATGTTTTTTTATACAGTGCTTTTAATAATATTAGAATTGTATTCATAGTTAATGCAACTTAAACAATAAATTATGCTTTTTTTGAGATATAGAGATACAGATAACAATAACTTGGATATCTGCTGATCCCCTGTGGAGTTCTGGCCCATTCTTGACCTGGCCAAATGATTGATTAACACTTATGAAATATTGTAGGAAAAAACGCTTTTCTTGTTAGTGTAGTGGTCTCATGTTATCAGTTGCAAAGTCACCTAGTCCCTATCCAAAGCTCACGACTATAGGTATGGGTTGGAATGATGATCAAGTAGTAAATCAAAAGCTTTGCCTTCTAGCTCAGCTGTCTCTTTACCTCAACACTTTATTGTGCATCTCACTGTCCCTTTAAATCTCACTCCTGAACAAGAGATACCTGCCCTTCTTACATTAGGCAGCAGCTTACTCTGGGAACCACCATTTGGTGGCAGAGAACTGTGGCCTAAGACTTCGAGGTGCTGACTTTCATTCCAACTTCATTGCCTCCTGAGGGTCACGGTCTGATGAAACCAGCAGAACTTCATCATCTGCAATGAGTAGATTGAGGTCCCCAAACTGTGGTTTGGACAGCTGATCAAGATGCCTCCTGGACACTTTTCTTTGGAGGCATGTCCAACTGATAGGAAACCACAGGGTAGAGCCAGAACATGCTGGAGCTATTATACATCTCATCTGGCTTGGGAACACCTTCGGATCCTCATGGAGAGGCTAGAAAATGTTGCTTGGAAGAGGGACGTCTGAGCTACCTTGCTTAGCCTTTTGCAGTTGGATGCACAGCAGAAGATGGATGTGCCTTGGTTGTCCCCTGGTTTGAATGCTGTTTGCGGTTTGAACACTGTAGCTTAGCCTGAAACAACACCATAAACGCTGACACAGGAACTGACTGAAGGTGTCTTTTTTTCTGGGTGAAAGTCTTCCATTTTATACCCTCTGCACAATGTGATTGCTCTGCTTCTGAACTTCATCCTATGCATTATAAAGTTTCATACCCCTTTAAAATCCCCTATGGGATACATAAGCAAGAACACATGGGAAAAATCCACAGCTAATATTACAGCGGGTAATGTACTAACCAGTGATGTGGGCCAGCAGCCAGCAGCACATTTTTTACATTTCCTCAAAACCCTCAGCGGTTGTTATCTGATGGCGGGGAATATACATGAGTGTTTCACACCGGCCCATGTGGAAGCATTAGGATCTGTAGAGGAAATCCACACTCAGGCAGACAGGCATGCAGTCGAATGGAGCTGGAACTAATTTTTTCACCTAGGAAAGGTCCTAGGCCTTTAGGTCGCCTGTCGTTGGTTTGCAGGCATGTTGGGTTTCATCTTGTTGTGGCATCTCACTGAAACACTCAATAGAGAATTTCAGTTTTCTTTACCTCAGATTCATCAAGCTAGAGCTACAATGTGTGTTGTCTTTGGCTGACACTAAAAAATACTTAATAATAAATTTACTTTTCCCTCCTCTTTTCTTTTTTAAGCCACAAGCAGCCAAAAATGTTCTTTTTTGCCTCACTCATACACAAAGTAGAATATGCTGAAAGACTTATGAGCTGTTGGCACCGGTTGTCGGCCCAAACAGCGTGCCAGAAGCGTTCTCTCATTTGACTTAACCAAGGAAATCCAGTATCAAAAACAGCAGATCTGTCAGGTGCTACGTCATAAATGTTACAAAAATATATTAAATATGACACTTGTATTTAGCATGGACTGTTATGGGGTAAAACTCCAAATATGATTTCACTCAAAAGGCAGCGTGAGAATAAAGTCTACTGGAAATCTTGCAGAATACAAGCTGATACTGGCCTTATTTGAGCAGGGACTTGAGAGTAATCATGGTCAATCCCATGTTTGCCTGAAGTGCCCCTAGAAAATGCTGCTCAATCCTTTCCTGATTTTCAAAAATATTTTCTGTAAAAATTGGAATAAACAAACTTACATCTTTTTCTCTCCTTTTTACAGTTGTTGTGCTCCGCAGTACAGAAGGCTCTGTTTGAGGAGGAGGAGAGGGTCAGGACTCTCTCCCAGCAGGTGCGTTCCTTGGAGAAAGCCAACAACCACCTGAGGGAAAAGGTGAAGACCATGAAACGGCAGCTACGTCAGGCCCAACGCGAAACAGTGAAGGAGCAACAGAACCTTGGCCTCAAAAAGCTCTACGAGCCAAAGTCGCCCCGAGCCCACCCCGATCAGGACACGACCCAGGACCAGAAGAATCCAACGCTTAAAAAGGTCCTCTCCAGGAATCTAAAAAACTAGATTTTTCCCCATTACTGTAAGTAAACCAGTTTGCTCAGTGTGAAACATCAACCACAGAGCAACCTGAAAGAAATATGTGTAAAAGGTTAGAGGAAGAGATGGCAACAGCAGCTTTAGTTGACCGTGGTGACTTACATGATGTACTTTAATTGCAATTTCATTGCATTATCCACCTAATTAATATGCCTATTTCAAAAGGAACATAAAAGAATTCAGGATGCTTCACCCACACAATCAACTTTGGTAATTTTGTTGATCCAGCTAAACAATTGTTTTAGTTTGTGGTCAAATGGGCCTGTGCCATTGAGACTGTCAACTACAAAGAGACCATTCAAGCCCATTTACATCCTTATCATATATCTAAGAACTGTGTGTGTGTGTGTGTGTGTGTGTGTGTGTGTGTGTGTGTGTGTTGGAGAAGAAGGCTTTCACTTGACCTAATTTGTGTCGCCAGATTAACTAAAGTAAAGGATTAGCTGCCTCTGATATAAGGAATTTAAATGGCTCCACAGGAGTAAAAGATCCTCATCTAAATCTCTTTAAATCTCATTTCACCCCATTAATCTAACATAATCACTCTCTCTGAATAACTGTTGCTGTTGCCGTCTCAGCCCCCAATTCTGACCCTCCTTATTTGTTAGTTTGATTCAGTGGCAGCAAAAACATTTTCCAGATATTGGACAGAGCTCATAGTTGGCAGATGCACTGTTGAACAATATGTGGACAATGTTAAAGCATTGTAAATTGAATATCTTGTTGTTTTTTTCTGTGCTGGACACATAATGCATTTTATAGATATTAGTTATGCTACTTCAAAAATACTATCAACAAAATGCTCCAAATTAACCATTGTCTTTTGGGAGTCCATGTTTGGACAAGGTAATGTTTGCAATGAGTGTAATAAAGTGCAGAATATACAAGTTGTGAGCATTAAAAATATGGTGTGTGGAAACAACACCCTGACTGTGTATATGAGCGTACAGTTACAGAAGAGCAGCTGTGCCAAAGTTTAAAAGCTGCAGTACTTAATGTTACGTCACATTAGTCTTTTCTACCTTTCCCTGCATTTCATTTACAAGTTTGATCTATTTATAGCCAAGATACCATCCCCAAATGTTGTGATCTTTTAAATTCAATTCATTGTTTCCCGAGTATGCATTATTTTCTCCTCTATTCAAATTGTACTAAACAGAAGTGTAAAGTTTTGTATTTGAAAACAGGGTGCTGAGCACTCATTAAGTCCAACCAGTGAGCCTGGTGTGTTACAGGATTGACTTTTTCTGTGTCAGAAATCAAAGTTTGCTCTTATCATGTGATCTGTGTTTGCTTTTCTTCTTATTTTTCTTTCTCTAAACTATAAGCATCTGGTTTGCTTTGCCAACAGCATAATAATTTGTGTAACAGTTATTGTGTGTTTTTTTTTGTTTATTTTAATAAATAAATGAACTTTTTACAAACTTTCTTTTTAGTTGTAACGGCTTATTTTACCTTCATAACATGCACATGTGGTGAATTTTAATATAAAAAGTAAAACATCTTCAAATTATAGCTTCCTTGAGGGTTACAGAACAGTTTCTAATATGCACCCACAAACAATAAAAAACAATATAGTGTATATTAGCAAATGTAGTTTACTATGCAGCACCGCAGGCACACAGGTTGAAGAGCTGTAGCTGCAATCTAGAAATGCAAAATCTTTCTGGGTGTGTTAAAGTATTGCATTTTTATGCTTGTATCTTTGTAAAATTGTTTAATGTAGCAAGTTGAACCTGGTATAGATGCACACAGTATTTAATGTTATAAAATTATTTTCATCTGTAACATCAATATTTTATAATAATCTGTCTAGCCAGACATTAGGACAAAGCGCCTACTGATGGAGTTCTGAGGCAGAGGGGTAATGAATTCAAGTGAAGGTCTCAGTTGTAATGTTTCCTGCTTTCCATGTATTCAAGTCAGAAATGATAAATGCTTTCTGGCATGCACAATATGTTTAGTGTGATTCAGTGCTAATAAATCAAATGTTTTCAAAGAACTGGTGCACTTTCGAAAGCACCATAAATCCTAAAAATAAAGTGGCCCTGTTTTGACCTCTCCATCTCAAGCTTTTGTCCAGTTCACGTCCGGCGCACTTTCAGAAAGAACATGGGACCATTTCAGACGCGAAATTGCGCTGGCAGATGAAAATTTCAACAGAATATCCAAGAGAGCTGAACCAAATTTCTTCCATATGGTGCTGCCCGAGCGGGTTGCGCTGCCACATAGAGCTCAGTGAGCGGCAGGGTTTGCATGGCGAGAGGAGGGACTTCTCTTGCAGGATTGTTCCACAGAAAAAAGCTGGACATGGAGGGGACATTTACAAGCTTTCTTCTTGCAAACTGTTTGACCTCTTGAACAAGGTGTTGCAGAGAGCAGCTCTCGTGTGCCCCTCGTCTTGACTCTTCGTTAGCTCTTTATTCTCCCTGTAAAACTTTTGCATCAGACAGCCTTGCCTGCAGCCAACTGTCAAAATCCCATGGACCTGGGCCAAAGATGATATACACACACTGCTTTCTCAACATAAACCACCGTACAGCCAAGCTGCAAAACAGATGTCAGGCAATACGACTGCACAGTGGTGGTCCCTTCCAGAAGACCTGGCTATCTGTGGACATAGTTTATTTATCTTGCCTTGTTTTATGTTTTCAAATGTTGTTACTTTCTCTGGCTCCGCTGATTTCCTTTTTTTAATATTGACAATTCCAGAGCATCTGTTTGGCTAATACCATATATCTTTTTCCATTTTACCCCCTCTCTGTTCATATTTACTCAAGCAGCTACACTTCGTCTTCAACTCTGTCTGTCTGTCATCAATCGCTCTCCATGAAAAAATACATCAGAGAGGTTTCTGACTTTGAGCTTTCTAACTTGCCACCGGCTCTGTTGTTTCTGTAGCTAATTACTCGGGTCTGCATTTGAAGCACCAGTGTTTCCCTTTAAAGAGAAGAAGACCAGCTCTTTCTGTTTTAAATTTGTCACCCCTGTCGCATTACAACAAGACTGAGAGTTTAAAGCTTTTTAAGTGCCTCTGTGAGGGTGCACAGTGCTCAAACACTAGCATGCTAATCTGCAGGAGTTAATGACTCTACTTGCCATTTGATCACTCCTACATTTTACTGATGTGTTATTTGCTACTCAATTGTAGTTAATCTTGTTTATAATATAAATATTCCTACTGGGAATGTCTGTCCTCAGTAGGTTGACCTGTAATAACCTCTGTTAAAACATTAAATATGCTTTAATTTTGTTGGAAAGAATCATAGACTGTATATAAAAATGGATAACATGAAAGATCCCGAAAAGTGAAACCAAAACATCTTGATTGATCATCTACAATACACGTCATGAGTCCTTCCTGCTCCATGTTAGCAGATCGGACATGGGCCGAACTAAAAAGAGCACATCAAACAGAATTTTTCTCCCAAAGATGGTTTTTGTCATTTTACGTAGTTCTTATAATGCTGATGTTTGTTAAAGTGTTGATTGGAGTCGGGTGGGTGTGTGGGCAGGAACTTGATACTGTGGCTCCTTCCTTGATCACTACTGCTCAGACTCTGGCGACAGCAAGACAGAAGTTATTTTTTTCTTTGTTTAAGTGTTTTCTGGAGCTTGTTAACAGGACAGCTAATACTGTCCTGTTAGAAGAATGAACGGCTTGTCGGAGCCATAAAGTGCCAGTTTGTGCAGAATTTAACACACATCACAACAGAGAGTACACAACTCTGTTCAGCCACTCCATGCTCACAGTGACAATAGTAACATGTTTACCATGTTCAACATTTTGCATGTTAGCATACTAACATTTGCTTATTAACAGTAATCACAAAGTGCAGCTGAGGCTGATGCAACTGTCACTCAGTCCTCAGCTTCACTGTGAACCTTACCCAGCACCTCCATGAGCTTCGATTTGAGTGGAAATGTTTCCTCATCATGTTGTTTCACTTGATGAGCTTTACTCTGGCGAGGGGGAGGTGATTTCTCATTGTTGCCTGTCCACGTCTGTTTCAATAAGAATGACTGATGTATGTGTGTGTTTGCCCTCAGAGACGTCTGCTGTTCCAGTTGAACTGAAATCACAATACCGTGCTTTCAGCCTCAGCCCTGCATTGTAAGCTTGATCTCGAGACCCCAGAGAAGGAGATGCAACACAAGTAACTTGGCAAGCCAAAAAGAGTGAGCTCAGCCTTTTACTTTTAAGGCTGCATTAATGACCATAACACCAGATTCAATTCCACAGCCCAGTTATGGCACACACAAAGGCCATGGTTCACATTTGAGAATCTGAATTTTACTATTGTTGATTTTCTTTTAATCTGGGAGATCATTTTTCATGACTCAAAAACCATTTCAAGCTGGAAATCACTTTAGTAGAACTTAGAAGTGTGTGTGTTTTTGGTTGCGTTCTTCTGTCACCTTTCTTCCTTCTGTGCTTTCTTCCTTCAGGTTTTTACACATTTGGCTGACGATAAACTGATGTTTTTACCTACACAAACAACCGACTTCTCTCCCTCTCTCCTCTTCCCCTCCACCGTTTCTGTCTCTCCACAAGACAGGCCGGAGGAATGTGTCTTCATGTGTTTGTTGTTAGTGCTGCCAAGCTGTTTTTATATCTAATGGTTACACTCAAGGATGTTAGGTTTATGTCGCTATATTTTCCACCCTGCATGTTTACAGCATCTCTGAGTGATTGTTCAGGATTTGAGGCACTCTGTGTTTCATTTTGGACTGGATCTGAAGTTTTTGCATACTTTGAGAGAAACGTATCCTGCTGTCGGTTGACTGTTGTTATTTGCAAATCCACCAGTGGTATGGGTTACTGGTGAAAGATGTTGCTATTTTGATAAACAGTGAGGCATTGTGTGCAGAATACCTGTCACATGCAGATCTATATTGTCCACAGCAGCCAAAAAAATACATTATTGCAGGTTTGAGGTACACTATCAGTTTATTGGTAGAAAGATGCGCCACATACACTAACATTGCTAAGCTAGCTCAATAAGCAAGCCAAAAGATTTAACCAAACATGTTTGTACTGCCGCATAAAAACTGGCTAAACCACTAAGTCCCACTGATCATTTTTAAACAAGTGAAACACAATTGCTTCCTTTGAAAACTAAAATGTTAGAGAAAAAAGGAACACACTTTGAACAACCAACTAATAAAAATTAAATGTTAGAAAAGAGAGAAAGTCACTCACTGACAGCACCCTACAGACCTTATAGCTATTAAATACAAAAGCTAAGAATCATGAAGGAATCAAATAAAGCCCAGTTCAATACCAAAGAGATCATATTAATTTGCATGCATTGGGTTAAGTCACGTTGTTGTGCCATTTTTGCTCCTGGCATGTTGTTTTGAAATCGATCTTGTTGAAATTACCTCTGACATGAGTCATTGGGCATGTTAGAGCAGATTTAATTTGCAGCTCTGCGAATCACCAGCACTCTTTGCACCTTGGTAAGAACTTATCCTGTATGATAACTGGTTTTAAATCTTAACTAGCCTGAAAAAAGCTAACTAACCTGATTGACTATCTTCCTGCCAGATTCCTTTTATGCACAAAGATGATGTAACCCTGAATCTATCGACTAGAAGGGTTGACAAGACCTTACACACCTCACCCTTGTACGACCCAGAGTTTAATTCAGCATCCTAACTCCTTTGATCTACTGCTCAGTCAAGTCCCATTCTAGACGTGCAAAGGTGCAGAAGCAACGCCCTTTTGCAATTTTCCTCTCCGTCTATCCTACTCTTTCATCTTTTCTTCTCAACAGCATGTTTCCCTTTCATCTGCTGCGGTAAGGGACTGTGTTGCCTGATGGAAAGAGTCCCAGACTCCCTGCTCAGGCCAGTATCAGATGTATTACTAATGCAAGTAACATGGATGTCAAGTTCCTGGCGATGTTTGACCCTAATTGCAGGCTGAATTTTCCCAAAAGTGGAAAATTAGTGGCTCTTCTCATACTGCCAGATACTCCCCATCCTGCTCTCCATCCTGTTTATTATAACCAACTGTGGTTTGCAGAGTCATGCAGGACTTTGTGGGTCTGCAACTTTTCATAAACTGCAGTGCTTTGCCTTCAGGAGCTGCAGCGCTCTGGGTCGAGGCTGCAAGAAGGAAAAAAAAAAATCAGTTATGTTATTAGAAAGAGATTTCTTAATTTTGAATTTTAACACACAAGTCCAGATTCAGAATGGGGACAAAACACTTTCACATAGGCTCTCCCACTCAGATCTGCTAAAATGACTCATTCACAGTGAGTGAATTGTTCATTTGTTCATAAACTGCACGTCACTCATCTCCCGGGCATGAAGAGGAGGGTGATCTCACTGTATAGTTTAGTCTCTCGCCCGCCGCTGAGCTCCTGCACCTCAGGGACTTTGACTTGCTCAAACTAAAACAACCTGGTTTTACTCCTAAAACAATGTGAGACCATGGGGTCGAAAAGAAATGGAACTGGAAAATCTCTTTTGCATTAATGATTTGTGTCTGTTTTTCCGTGTTTTTGTCCAAAGAAAACATTTGGGCCAAGATGCTCTGAGCTCTATGACGCTACATCCGAAAACAAATGCACAATTGAGATGCAAAGAAAAGAGGTTAGTGTTGAAGTAAAGAGGGGGGAAATTAGTGTGTGTATGTTTGTCTCTGTAATTATTTGCTATTTTGGTCATAAAGCCACTCCAAATCCATCCACACAAATATTTGTAAGCTGCCAGCTGTGTGTATGTGTGTGTGTGTGTGTGTAAGGCCTGTTCAATACCAGGGGCTGTAAGATGTGTGTGTCAGTATGTGTTTGACAGAGGTTTAGTCCTGTCAAAAAGAAAATCAAAGGATCACTTAAAAAAATATTTAAAGCTTCTGCAAAATCTCACACATAAATGTCTTACACTTTACGTGGAGCCAACATGTCTTATGACATTATACACTGCTTGTGCAGAGACTGCATGATAGGATTAAATTTTGGATGTCCTTATGTGTGTCATATGAAAATAAACAGACATATCTAACTGGACATGGCGTGTCATTGGATTTTCTTCTTTTCTCTGCCAGGGAGGTAATGTTTTCATTTGTCTGTTTCTCTGTTTCTACTCAGACTTTGGTGAAATTAGCTGATTTGATTTTGGTACAGGTGAAATTAGCTGATTTGATTTTGGTACAGATGATTTATGAATAAAGGGCCAAGTAAACCATTTAGGCATTCGCACTGTTAAGCACTTTTTGCACATATTTGCTCAAAACTCCTGAACTGCGAGGTTCATTTGTTATTTGACATTCCATACCTGCTATTCTTCTATGCACCATTTAACATAAAATGCCACAATTATTCAATGCACTGTGCACCCTGCACTTGCGATGTACACAGGTATGTAAGTGCAGCATTGCCCACACGAGAAAAACATGTGAACAGGATATAAGTAGCAGTTACATTTCCTTGAAAAAACAAAACTGGTAAGACAAATCAGTATATAACACC
This sequence comes from Scortum barcoo, assembly GCA_023238725.1. NCBI lineage: Eukaryota > Metazoa > Chordata > Actinopteri > Centrarchiformes > Terapontidae > Scortum > Scortum barcoo. Next base: position 19,953,894 of record CM041537.1, read on the forward strand.
CAATTTTTGGTAGATAACATAACATATCACAGATTTCGCCAATAGCTGGCTTTTCAGAACCCTTATGAATTTATATGGCTAACTGGTTGTGAGTGTTATTCCTTGTAATGTTACTCAATACATCCTTGTACAAATCATCATTTTCAATCTCCAAAATGATTTTCAGAATGGCAGACTTTTCCATTCCCTCAAAATTTCCCAAATGGCCACACAGAAGAAGAGCAGTTGAGTTCAGATTTTACCAATAATCAATCATTTTTTTACTGGAAAAGAGTGGAAGAAAGAGTGGAAAGCTTGAGCAAAAACTAAACCTACGGCAGCACAAATGTTGAAGGACATAATGAACACATAAACCTTCTGAAAGCACTGGGAAGTACAATAGATTCCTGCTGACAGATGTGAGGGGACTGTGTGTGTGTGCTCTCCATCACTGTGCACACAGCACATTTCATTTCAAACCTTAACTCAACACTTTGACATAAGATTAAACAGGTAACCTTGAATGACGAAGGGCTATAAAGAGAGTTTTGATTTGAGAGTAGTTTTACCTAAAAGATGTCATTATAGACCCACATTAGTCATTTACAATAACCTGCAGTATCTTATAATTTATCTTCATAATTATTGGAGCATATCTTTCTTCCAGGTACCGATGGTCACCTTGGGTGGGAGTGATAAGAGCGCCGACTGGAAACTCCTAGTCATGCTTCATGCATCCAGATGACTTTGGTGATCCTCTTACTGTTACTCTGTCACCACCATGAGGTTGACATTTGTGGTTTTATGTGAAACGTCTCAATGAGTATGGGATGAATTTAGTTTGATACACACATTCACTTTCTCCCGAGAATGAATACCAAAAGTAACCACATTCCCATCAGCTTCTGCTGTGCTTTGGGTTCAGAGGTAATTACAAAATGTTAGCATGCTAACATGCTAAATAAACAAGGTTAACATCTAAACATCTGTATAAGAATATCATTTTCATTTTGGGGGTGTAAGGATGCTGACATTTGTATTCAGCGCAAAACACCTCTGTGCAGCCTCAGAGCTGCTAGCATGGCAGGTGTAAACAACTTCATACCATCTCTACTAATAAAAAAGATGTGAAATGCATAAGCAAATATTTAAATCTTTTCCCAGAACACTTTCAAGCAACTCTTTACATCAATCACATGTATGTGAATCTCTGGATACACTCCGGGCACTGTCTGCAAGCAGCATTCACATCAGGTGTGCTAGTGATTTCAGGCATTGTTGATACCACTTAATAAACCTTCGCAGACTTCCAAATCAGTATTTTGTTTTTGAGTCTCATTTAAGGTTTGAATTAGTGACACTGCTCAGATAAATCAACATGCAAACAACGATGTTGAGTCAGTCATACCAGTGTGGTTCACTTCTGGCTCGCTCCTTTATCAAGTCTCTGTTTCACATTCCAGTGCAAGCATGGGCAACAGCACTCTAGAGTTGTGCTGGGAGGAGGATGTGGACTAAGCACAATCTTCATCATCAATGTGTTTTCACTCTAATATTGTGGGAGAAATAATAATCCAGGCATGAAGATATGTGTGTTCGCTTTAAAAATAGAAGGCCCACTGTTTTCTGGTCCCATCCTTGATTTAGCTGTGCTGTTCTACAGTTTCAGCCTTGGCTATATTTCACTTTGTTTTTTCCAATCGGCCACATCCAAACACCGCCTGCATCTTTCAGCACTCTTTTTGTGATCTGCTCAATTTCTCTCCCATTATTTTGAACCAGTCCCTTGTTCCTGGCTTGACCGCATCATTTTTATTCTGCCTACCGTCTCCTGAATAAGGTTGACCACTAAGACTCCCCCTTTCTGGTCTCCTCCAGACTCCAGCAGCCAAGCCACAAGCCTCAATTACCCAGCATTCTTTGGAGAGGACAAGAGGGGCCTCATGTAGCAGACTATGAAATTAACATTCATGACAAACCTCTCATCCCACAAAACTATTTCATGAGAGCAGTAGTTGCAGGATTTCATCATTGAGAAAAATATTACTCCTACTCTATTACTATTTTGACTTTTCTCTTTCAGTTTTCTGTTTAGGATGAAAGTAACTTAAAAAAATATATTGTCATAGGAAATTTCTTCCCTACAAAACCACAATGCAGTAATATTTAGTCAAAATTAAGTCCACAATCTTATTTATTTTATACAATTGTTTAATGGCATAGAAAATATCAAATTCAGAAGAATATTAAGAATATTAAAAGATATTAGGTAGGTAGATAGATAGATAGATGATAGATAGATAGATAGATAGATAGATAGATAGATAGAATAGATAGATAGATAGATACAGATTAGAAAGATATTAAAACATACATATTAAAGCATATTAAAGAGCATTTTCTTAAAAAAAAACAGCTAAAAAAGAAGGAGCAGTGGAAAAGTGTCAAATTGTTCAATTTCTAGGTCTGCCAGTCAAGATACGGTAAAGACGTTGGTCTCACATATGTAGTGCCGTTTGCCAGTGCAAACAATGTCATCCCAGGAGTTTAACCAGCCCTTCTCTCCGATGTTTCTTGGTGGGACAATGGCAACACAGTCCTGTCCTGTCTGGGTTTTGTCCCACGCGGCAATGGCGTTGTTTGGCTCCCCAGTGTGCCAGTAACTGGAACCTACGGAGGCAACGTTGCCATTCACCCAGATGTGGACACCCTCAGTCACCATGTCCTGCAACCCAATCCATGCTGAATGGAAGTCCTGTGAGTACTGCTGCGCAAACAGAAAAGTCAGTTGGGTCAAGAATGCCTGGTCTCTAGCATTCAAAACAACAGCCAGATCGCCATCCAAGTCACGACACAACTTGCGAGCACCTTCCCACTTCTCTTGATCTTGGGACACGATGAAACAGCGTGAACCGTGCTCGGTCCAACCAGGCAGGCAGCGAGAACACTGCAGTGTGGTCTTGTCGCAGAGTCTCCAGAGGAAGGATAGCCTGCTAGAGAACAGGATGGAACGCTGGCGTTGATTTTCTATTCCCAGCTGCCTGGAGGTCTGCTGTTCACTGTCTAACAGCAAGTGCAGTTGTTTGCTTTCTGCAGACATCATACTGATTGTTTGCAAGGATTGGTCCAGAAGCAGCTTCTGTTGTGCCTTCTCCTTTTCAACGAGGTGGTACTTTACCACAGTTGAATTTAGGATTGTGTTCAGCTCTTTGTTCTCCACTTGTAACTGTGTTTTTTCTTGCAACATTTTGTTCAGTAGCAGGATGATTTGAGTCTTTTCTTGCAAGATTGTGTTCAGTTGTAGGCTCAGCTGAGTATTGTCTTGCAAGGTTTTGTCCAACTGTAGGTTGAGTTGAGACATTTCTTTTGACACGCTGTTTAGAAGCAGGCTCAGCTGAGTCCTTTCCTGCAAGGTTTTGTTCAGTTGTAGGCTCAGCTGAGACTTTTCTTGCAAGGTTTTATTCAAGTGCAGGTTGAGCTGAGACTTTTCTTTTGATGTGCTGATCAAGAGCAGACTCAGCTGTTTCTTTTCTTGCAAGGTTTCTTTCAGCTGAAGGCCGAATTGAGTTTTTTCTTGCAAGGTACTGTTCAAGTGTACGCTGAGCTGAGACATTTCTTTCGACATGCTTTTCAGGAGCAGACTCAGCTGAGACTTTTCTTTCAAGGTTCTGTTCAATTGCAGGTTTAGATTAGTTCTTTCTTGTAAGATTATGTTCAATTGCAGGCCAAGTTGAGTCTTTTCTTGCAATATTTTGTTCAAATCTAGATGCAGCTGAGACTTTTCTGTTGACATGCTGTTCAGGAGCAGGCTTAGCTGAGTCCTTTCTTGCAAGGTTTTGTTCAACTGCAGGTTGAGGTGAGACATTTCGTTCGATGTGCTGTTCAGGAGCAAGCTTAGCTGAGACCTTTCTTGCAAGGTCTTGTTTAAGAGCAGACTCAGCTGTTTCTTTTCTTGCAAGGTTTTTTTCATTTGCAGGCTTAGCTCAGTCTTTTCTTCCAAGGTTTTGTTTAGCTGTAGGCTCAGCTGAGACTTCTCTTTCAAGGTTTTGTTCAAATGCAGGTTTACCTGAGCCCTTTCTTTTGACATTCTGTTCAGCAGCAGGCTCAGCTGAGTCCTTTCTTGCAAGGTTTCATTAAATTGCAGGCTCATTTGAGACTTCTCTTGTAAGGTTTTGTTCAATTGTAAGCTCAGCTGATACTTTTCTTGCAAGGCTTTGTTCAAGTGCAGGTTGAGCAGAGACCGTTCTTTCGATGTACTGTTCAGGAACAGGCTCAGTTGAGTCCTTTCTTTCAAGGTTTTGTTTAAGAGCAGACTCAGTTGTTTCTTTTCTTGCAATATTTTTTTCAAGTGCAGGTTGAGCTTAGACTCTTCTTTCAATTTGTTGTTCAGGAGCAGGCTGAGTTGAGCTTTTTCTTGCAAGGTTTTGTTCAGCTGCAGGTTGAGCTGAGACATTTCGTTCGATGTGCTGTTCAGGAGCAGGCTTAGCTGAGAATTTTCTTGCAAGGTTTTGTTTAATTGGTGGCTTAGCTGAGTCTTTTCTTGCAAGGTTTTGTTAAATAGGAGACTCAGTTGTCTGTTTTCTTGCAGGGTTTTGTTCAACTGCAGGATGAATTGAGTTTCTTCTTTTGGCATGCTGCTCAGGAGCAGGCTCAGCTGCATCTTTTCTTCCAAGGTTTTGTCCAGCTGTAGTCTCAGCTGAGACTTCTCTTGCAAGGTTTTGCTCAAATGCAGGTTTTGCTGAGATATTTTTTTTGATGCGCTGTTTAGGAGCAGGCTCAGCTGAGTCCTTTCTTGCAAGCTTTTGTTCAGCTGCAGGCTTAGTTGTGTCTTTTCTTGCATGGTTTTGTTAAGTTGCAAGCTCAGCTCAGTCTTTTTTTCCAAGGTTTTGTCCAGCTGTAGGCTCAGCTGAGACCTCGCTTGCAAGGTTTTGTTCAAGTGCAGATTTAGCTTAGACATTTCTTTTGACGTGCTGTTTAGGAGCAGGTTTAGCTGAGTCCTTTCTTGCAAAATGTTGTTCAGTTGCAGGCTCAGTTGAGACTTTTCCTGCAAGGTTTCATTCAAGTGCAGGAAGAGCTGAGACCCTTCTTTCGATGTGCTGTTCAGGAGCAGGCTCAGTTGAGCTTTTTCTTGCAAGGTTTTGTTAAAGTGCAAACTTATTTGTTTGTTTTCTTGGATGGTTTCGTTTAAGTGCAGGATAAGCTGAGACTTTTCTTTCAATGTGCTGTTTAGGAGCAGGCTCAGGTGAGTCCTTTCTTGCAAGCTTTTGTTCAGCTGCAGGCTTAGTTGTGTCTTTTCTTGCATGGTTTTGTTAAGTTGCAAGCTCAGCTCAGTCTTTTTTTCCAAGGTTTTGTCCAGCTGTAGGCTCAGCTGAGACCTCTCTTGCAAGGTTTTGTTCAAGTGCAGATTTAGCTTAGACATTTCTTTTGACGTGCTGTTTAGGAGCAGGTTTAGCTGAGTCCTTTCTTGCAAAATGTTGTTCAGTTGCAGGCTCAGTTGAGACTTTTCCTGCAAGGTTTCATTCAAGTGCAGGAAGAGCTGAGACCCTTCTTTCGATGTGCTGTTCAGGAGCAGGCTCAGTTGAGCTTTTTCTTGCAAGGTTTTGTTAAAGTGCAGACTTATTTGTTTGTTTTCTTGGATGGTTTCGTTTAAGTGCAGGATGAGCTGAGACTTTTCTTTTAATGTGCTGTTTAGGAGAAGGCTCAGCTCAGTCCTTTCTTGCAAGGTTTTGTTCAGTTGCAGGCTTAGTTGTGTCTTTTCTTGCAATGTTTTGTTCAAGTGGAGGAAGAGCTGGGACATTTCGTTCAACATGCTGTTCAGGAGCAGGCTCGGTTGAGCTTTTTCTTGCAAGGTTTTGTTAAAGTGCAGACTTATTTGTTTGTTTTCTTGGATGGTTTCGTTTAAGTGCAGGATGAGCTGAGACTTTTCTTTTAATGTGCTGTTTAGGAGCAGGCTCAGCTCAGTCCTTTCTTGCAAGGTTTTGTTCAGTTGCAGGCTTAGTTGTGTCTTTTCTTGCAATGTTTTGTTAAATAGGAGACTCAGTTGTTTGTTTTCTTGCAGGGTTTTGTTCAACTGCATGTTGAGCTGAATCTTTTCTTGCAAGGTTTCGTTCAAGTGCAGGATGAGCTGAGACCATTCTTTTGATGTGCTGTTCAGGAGCATGCTCAGTTGAGCTTTTTCTTGCAAAGTTTTGTTCAAGTGCAGACTCATTTGTTTGTTTTTTTGCATGGTTTTGTTTAATTGCAGGATGAGCTGCGACTTTTCTTTCGATGTGCTGTTTAGGAGTAGGCTCAGCTGAGTCCTTTCTTGCAAGCTTTTGTTCAACTGCAGGTTGAGCTGTGTCTTTTCTTGCATGCTTTTGTTTAATTGCAGGGTGCACTGACACTTTTCTTTTGGTGTGCTGTTCAGGTGCAGGCTTAGCTGAGTCCTGTCTTCCAAGATTTTGTTGAGTTGCAGTCTCAGTTGAGACTTTTCTTGCAAGGTTTCATTCAAGTGCAGGATGAGCTGAGACCTTTCTTTCGATGTGCTGTTTAGGAGTAGGCTCAGTTGAGCCCTTTCTTGCAAGCTTTTGTTCAACTGCAGGTTGAGCTGTGTCTTTTCTTGCAAGGTTTTGTTTAAGAGCAGACACAGTTGTTTCTTTTCTTGCAAGTTTTTTTTCAGTTGCAGGCTCAGCTCAGTCTTTTCTTCCAAGGTTCTGTTCAGCTGTAGACTCAGCTGATTCATTGCTTGCAAGGTTTTGTTGAAGAGCATGCTCAGCTGAGTCTTGCCTTTTAATGTGTTGTTCAGGAGCAGCTTCAGGTGGTGGTTTTCAATTTCCATTTCCTTTTGAGGCTTTAACGCGGCTGTCTGACTTTGCTGTTTATTCAACTCACTACAGAGGGAGCCGATCACACCACACAACACCACCAACAGAATCCCAATGACAACAACTGGCCAGCTGGATCGCAGTCTCTTCATGATGTTGATTTGAGCCTGTTCTTTGCCTATTTCACCATGAACTTCTGTGGCTTCTGTGACATTTGTTGCTTCCTCATCACCTCCAGAACTAAGAGCAAAAAACAAACAAACAAACAAACAAACAAAACCCAAAATGGATCAAAAGATGTTTCTGTGAATGAGCGGTTTTACAAGCAAGCTGTTAGGTAGAAAAAACATTTCAATTAAAAATTGATTCATGAAACATACATTTGAAAAATAATGGTTTATTCTCAAAATCCACACATTTTCATCAATATAACCTTCTTTTAATGTGCCTCTGACACCATCCCTCACCTGCAGAACTGATGGGACTTAAATACAGCAACACATTTGTCAAGTGTAATGAATCATAAGTCACCAAACTGTATTTAACGTTTTTTAAAATAAGATTCATAGATATGCAATGTGTAAAACAATATATAGTTTAATATAAAAAGTGCATTCATATTTGCAAAAATGTTTATATATATATATATATATATATATATATATATATATATATATATATATATATATTTAACATATAGGTTGGACTGCATTTTAGTCTCAGATTTCTGTTAATTTTGTCACCAGCAATATGCAAGGTACTAGCATTTTGTTTAGTTGTAGAATTTATTTATTCGGTCATCACACTAATAGTATACAAGTATACAATACATAATACAACACACACAGTATAAACAAACTGGTACAGGCAGAAGCAAAAGCTTTTATATGCCTGTCTTATTTTCTTATCAATTTAAATAACCCTCCAGAAATAGAATTTGAAAACCCAAAATAATTTAACACATTTTAACATTTATATTGGGATTGTTCCATAGTTTAATAGAAATGCATTGTCTTTTGATGTTTTTTTTTTTTTTTTTTTTTTTTTTGCTTTTTGTTTCACAGTAAACCTCTCAGATAATACTACACTCATTACTACCACACCATTACATTTCATAGCTTCAGAATTTGGAAAGGGTAAATCACTGTAATCATAGTAACAACGCTCATTAATGGCTTTATTTATTATTATAATTTATTCCTACATTCATTGTCACACACATCATTTTCTTTACTCTTGCTTAAAAAAAGACAACAGTGCGAAGCATCCTTAAGCCTCCCAAGTTGCGCGTGATTTCCTTACCTGCAGGACACCATGACATCCTCTGGACCAATCATTTCTTCCTCTGGACCAATCATTTCTTCCTCTGGACCAATCATTTCTTCCTCTGGACCAATCATTTCTTCCTCTGGGCCGATCATGTTTGTCGGTGCTTCAGTCGTCTTTCTGGACACATATGCGGCGCTAGATGGGGCTAAACCAACACCGGGTAAGAGAAGAGGAGAGTTTGTATATGTTGATATGCCAAGTGTTGATTTTCGCTCCCTCCAAGTTGCCATAGCGACCCTCTGCTTCAGAAAACGCGTGATTAAACTCTGAGTAACGCTGCATCAGCAATTAGACGTCCCCTCAGTGAGGCGAAAATACTTTAAAATCACATATTTAATGCATTCAATTGTTCAATTCGTTCGTTTAGATTCGTTTTAAAAAAGTATTCATGTTACTTGGAAGGCTGAAAGGACACATTTTTATAAAGGACTATGTATTTTTTTTGGTTTTTTTCAATAAAACGATAATTAAATAAGATATTATGACTTAACATTATACACACGTGAGATCTTGTCTATCTGTTAGTGTTAGTTGCACTGTTTCCTGATATATATAAATAAAACATTTGCTTAAATTCACTGTTCTCCTGGTGTTTTTTTATGTATTGTTAAAAATCTTCAAGACATAGAATTTACCATAATTAAATAAAAAATAAATAAAATGCATTTTTTTCTTCCACAAATGGACTCAGAAAAATTCATAATGCATAGACAGGGATTTTAATGTATATTTTACGAACAAATCTTTTCCAAGCACAAGTCACTGGCTGTCACACTGAGCAGTAGTCAGTTTTCACCAACCCACGATGCATTGCATCTGTGTATACTAGTAGGTACTGTAGCCCAAAACAGTATTTCTCACAAGGCAACATATTTATGGTACAAATACTTTGTACAACAGATCTTATCACACAAATCATCTCTTTCCTTTCGGGCTTAAAATCCATGACTGAAAATGTATCATTTCTAATAAAAAAGCTGTGGTGATTGATCCAAACACCCTGTAGTCAGGTACTGTTTAGGACAAGTTCAGTGTCGCTTTTTAACCCTCTCCATGCTTCTAATATCACTCCTGCTGTTTTCCTACCAAGGTGGTTGAGTGTTGAGGTAATGGGATACTACCTGGTTTATCTTGTCTATTTCATCACTTGTTTCATTGCACTGGAATGTAAAAAATCTTAAGTTCTCTGTTTCCATAAAACAAGAACAAAAACACTCACAGTGCTCAATTATAACAAATGAGTCTCTTGATATCATCTCCTGGATTTGCCTTGTGTGGGTGTGCCGAACCAAAAATTTTAATATGTAAAAAATACCTTTTTATATCAATATTACAACATTAATCATCATCAGTAGGAAAATTAAATCAGACTGCAGGACTTTAATAGTGATGTTTGTGGTAATATATCAGATCAGAAGAGCTGTTTTCATTCAGAGGAGATTAATTGTGACACTGTCAGTCTGCCATCATATAACAAAATAACTGTGGGTGACGACTGCCTCCACGCGTCAGCGTCCCTCTGCTTGTTTGGGTCCTCCTCTGTTACATTAACTCATGAGGTACAAACAATTCACACTGAAAATCCCTGAAAGAAAGAATCACTCTTTTACAGTTTGGAGTCACCAGTTACATTACTGTCCAAATACACATACAACGCCTACTCGATAGAAAAGCAGAGTAAAGCTCAAAAAAACTTTTTTTTTTTTGAAGCAGCACATTGAACTCGCTTTGACCTGTTGAAACGTTGTTGTCTGTTCTCATCTTCCAAAACAAACGTTTAGAAAGAACTTGTTAAAGAGTTAAATCTCTTCTTTAACCAGCACTCATCTCATGGCAACATCATCACAAGTGGCATACACACTACTCATTGTCGATCATGGGAATCACAAATTTCAAGCCACATCATGCAAACATAATCAGTACCAAGTCACATCTGTACCAAATGTCGATACAGTTGAGTCAGAGAGAGAATGACACGTTTAAAAAGCAACTGTTTCAAGGAGGGGAAGAAGTGATCAGAGGATAGATGAAGCTCACGTCAGTGGGGGATCTCAGCATCACTTTCACTGCGAGCCACCCAGGACCTCGCTGCTCTGTGCTTGTCAATGCATGTTTTTAAAAAGGAATGAATGAATGAATGAAAAATGAATACAGAACATTTACTCTTCATGCACACAAACACAATGGTAAAAAAGCACTGATGGATGTTGAATAAAGGTGAAGTGAGTCAATCTGATGCATTTTTACATTCTTTAATCCAGGTCCTTTCTGAACAGGCTGCATGTGGAGGACTTGTGCCTGTAGAAGAATGTAAGAAGAAGTTGGATGGTAATGATGGTACGATTACAGTACATGGTGACAGATGCATATTAAATTTCAGGGGGTCTTTTTGCTTTCACAAACCCTACTCGATCCTACTAAATCGACCTAGTCTTGAGGTTGCCAAAGCATACTGTTCAATGCTGAGGCTTGCAAATACTTTTTTTTTTGGTTGCAAAAAATCTATTGTAACTGTTTTAAAATACAAGAAGACATTTCTTTTAATGTGTGTCATTGAGGGCTGGTGAAATACTTAAAAATATTTCTGACACACAAAAAAAATAAACAAGGTTCCTGGGAAAACCCTCCAGAACGTTTTTTCTAACAATATCATTGTTTCATTTCCATATTGTGACCTTGATGTTACTTTCATTCAGTGTAGGTTTAGTGACTAACAAAATACATTTGGCCATAATGTCAGCATAAAGTATGTGCAAAGACCTCCCTTCTGAGATTACAGTACTTTGACACAAAAAGCATAAAGCTGCATCTTAAAGCTGAACATGTGATACATAGAAAATATGAGACAGAGACAGCAAGAAGCTATGCTGTGAGAACGCTGCAGAAAGAGACAAAAGGTTTCAGAAACTACCCGAAAAACAAACCCATCATACTGTGTATCCTAAAGGCACCTTAGACAAAGTTATATCCCTGTGCTCGAGTGGTTGAAGAGGTTTGGGGTTAACAAAAAGCCTAACCACTGCATGGAAACACTATATCGCAACAAGAAAGGCTACATAGACGGAGTTTTCATTGCATAAACTATTCTGTTACTGATTGTCTAAAAGCACGACTTAAAGATACTGAATGCAGATCTGGAAAATTACAAGATTTAACTCACTTCTATTTTAAATACGGCAACATGTCAAAATGCTCATTTGCCTTTCCACCCTAACAACCTTTACTCACAACCCCTCTGAACTTGCATCTTGCTGCAATGCTGCATTTCTGCAACAGGGTATATTTCTAAGATAATGAAACATGCACAGGGGTAACGCTCTCCTGGTCATGCAGATATTGTTTCTGGATTTTACGCTCCAAATCCTAACGGTAGGAGGTTATAAAGATAACACAAAAATATGTAAAACAATAAACAATAAAACAAACGAAAAGACAGGTTGAATCAAAAAATCATAAGTAAAATCGGTGTCCAACAAGCTCTGTCCTGCTTCGGCAAAAACAACCCCCCTGACATGCTGGTGGAGGAGGTTCCCCTCCTTACTTTGTATCCTCTCCCCATTTCAACTCATCCCAAACTACCAGCTCAGTCTGTAAAAGTGATCCTCTCTGGTGCATCATTATTATCCTCAAGTCTCTCTCCTCCTGCTTTCATCCCATTTTTGTCTTCCTTCTCAGGCTGGACAGGCTTGCTCCCCCTGCAGGCGAGAGGTCGGAATGACGCTGTATTCCTAACCAGATAAGGGGGGAGATGGTGCCTCCGGTTCCACCGAGGGGGTTAAAATTGGAAAGTCACTGGGATTGATTAGACAGGTAAGTGAAGCAGGGTGAAGGGATCACACCCTGCTGGTCGGGTGGCAGCGGTAGGCGCAGTTGGACAGAGGGTCAGTCCCACCGTCGACGTTTTGGGAGCATCCTCCCTCGCAGCAAGCCTCTGTGGGAGAAAGAGGACATACTATCAGCCCTGTAACTGTTTGGCATTAAAAGGCAGTAAATACAACACTAAAAATGACAACATCTGCAATCCACACATTTCCCCCTCAGAGTGGCTGAATGTTTGCTTATTTACAGTCTTCCTTCATCACTGTGTGTGTGTGTTTGAGATAAACAAATTACTCAGAGTAAATCTAACAACACTAGAAACTGGACCACAGCTGGTACCTGCATTTTCCTCTAGCAGATGAGTTCGGCACGGACTGGGCAGGGTGGGACTGGGCCCCTCGTGACTGGTGCCCAGCTGTAGACGCCTCATGTGACGGACCACTGCTGTGGCATTGAATGCTTGCTGCAGAGGAAAAAGACACAAAGACAATGTAACTTAGAAAACTGCAGAACCTTATTCATCTGAGACAAAACGTTAACTCGGACAGCAAAAAAGAGAGCATAATTAATACAAGAGCATCAAAGTGCATGACAGTAAACGGGGAGTCTCGCTCACCTTCCACTTGCTCTTCGCAAAATTCTTCTTGATCTGAGCGCTGACAGACTCGTGGATGTTCTTGTCCAGAGCAGTATCCCCTGCAATCCTGACAGACAGAGGGGTAATAAAATATTAGCGTGTCTCCGCAGTGTTTGTATGTGCCATCAATAGAAGTCAACCTGGGTTAGGTCAAACAAGTAAATCCCTGAAGTTGGAGTATCAGGGTTTTAATAAGACAACAATTAGGGCATCGTGAAAAGTGTAGTACCAGGGGTGCTGCAGAGCTTGCTCACAGGTGTAGCGTATGTTGGGGTCTTTCTCCATCAGGTGGATGATAAAGTCTTTGGCTATAATGAAAAAGAAAGGTTAAAATAGTCAATATTATAAAAGTCACCAGCTGTGGTCTATATATTTATGAAAGCCTGTGCTGCAACACCAGCTCAAAGCTGGAAACAGCTTATTGGTGTAGTAATACCAGTGTCTAACTGCTGTAAACAAGAGAAAAAAAAACATCTTGAGATAATTTCCACATGCCAGAAAGCCACATAAATTGTATAATTTGTTTTAAAACTCCTCGCCCAGAGCAGGGAAATGAAGAACCAGTCCACGAGCCAGGACTGGAGTAAAAAAGTCAACATGGGATCACTGCCTTGGCTTGTGGACACAACACCTCTGTCAATCTGTCTTTATGAGAGAGAACTTGACTAGCCCTAAAGACAAACTCCTGGATGACAGGTAGTCTTTGTCTTGGGCTCAGGATTTGTTCACGTTGGGAAGCGTCAGGTGGGTGAGCGGATACTAACAAGCCCTGGCTGCTTATCTCAGAGTTTTTCCTGCTGGAGGAGAGCATCTGTGTTGGGTATGTTTGATGTTTCTTTTTGTCCTTTTTTTTTTTACATTTCAGGTTAATGTCATCTCCAAGCATAGACCTAATTGTAGCTGAAGTCTTTGTAATTTTGTTGGACATCTGTTCATTTTTTTTGTGCAAATGTCATATTCAGTGTCATTTCAGGGATGTTTTCATGACTGAAAGCTGTATTAAAGAAGAGGACATGTGTGGGCTGCTGAGTTTATGTCCCTCACATATGATCACAAGCTTTGGGTTGTGAGTGAAAAGTTACATTACTGATATAAGCAACAGGAATGCAACAGAAATGACATGTATCCCACAGAGTGGATATTGATGTAGAGTAATTCAGTAAGTTGGTTTACCTTAGAAGATATTCGACAGAACTAACTTTAAGGAATAGAAAAGCCAGACCTTGGACAGTTTCCAAGCTTTAATCATTGTGTATTTCTTGATTATTTGCCTTGAAAAATTACCAACACATGTAAAGAAATATATCAACATGTTTGCTGTATCTGTAGAAAAATCTACATCATGACTTAATGAAGGATGGAGAAAAATAGCTTGATCTACACCGTACCTGAATCAGAGATATCGTCCCAGTAAGGAGAATCGAACTCGTATTCTGCCTTCAGGATCTGTTCAAACAGTTTGGCATCATTCTCATCATAAAACGGAGGGTAACCGCATAACCTGAGGAACAAACACAGGAGAACACACACATCATGTTTCCTCACAAATGTGCGGGAGCTTTTCCACAAGGGGCAGGGAGCAAGAGGATGAAAAGATGATAATGTTATAAACAAGAGATGATTATGACTGTCAAGGTACAAATGACATGACTATTTAAAGACTATTTAACTCTGTTAAATAAGTGTATTCATGCTGTTGCTCATGCGTGTTATGCTGGATTCATGTCTCATGTACTCACAGAATATAGGCTATGACGCCAATAGACCAGCAGTCCACCGCTTTACTGTAGGGTTTTTGAGCCAACACTTCAGGGGCTGAAAGAACAAAACAATATCACTATACAGGCCGGATAGATGTTTAACCATGATTCACACATCATAAGGACTATTAGTATATTTATTGTAAAAGTATATGTTGTTGTTTAATTTTGTAGTTGAACAAAGGAGGTGGGTTGAGAACTGGGTGGTATAAAGAACTTCCTACAAACTAACCAGCATTAATGCTGTTTTTCATGTCTTTGAATATCTACACAAGAGTCTTTTGAGCTATGGATGTTGACACATGAGAGTATAAGGCGGATATCGGCTGTGCTACTATTACATGGTACAGTGTTCCCTTCCAGGTAAAACCGATTAATCAGAAGCAGATTAGTCTCATTTAAGATTATCGTGTGATGTCTTTACCAACATATCCAGGTGTCCCACACGCTGTCGACATCACGCTGCCAGAGCCCTCGATTTTAGACAGACCAAAGTCACTGATCATGATCTTGGAGTCTTCGTCCATGCTGTAGTACAACAGATTCTCTGGCTGTGATGAGGAGGGACAAAACCAAAAATATTAAGAAGGTACTGAAGTGCACACGTAGCTCTGCCACCACATACACACAGCATTCACTAATCTCCAGAAAGGGATTATATGCTTGAACACAAGGGATTACACAGACAACACTTAAGTCTGCTTACAAGACATGTTTTGGGGGTTCTGACAAAACTTTGGTAACTCATGCATGGTCAGTACACTTCAGTGTGGCTCAAGTTAAAAAGTCTTACTGATGCTCATATGCAGGTTAACTTTTCTGTGATATATTCTGACCCTGGACTGACCTTGAGGTCACGGTGCACAATGCCCATGTCGTGGAGGTATTTGACGGCATCCAGAATCTGCTGAATGAGCTTACTGGCATCTTTCTCTGTGTAGAAGCCCTTCTCTATGATACGATCAAAGAGTTCCCCGCCAGACACCCTGGATAAAGAGAGAGCCAGATATATTACTTACATTACATACATACATTAGGATAAAGTGAAGCTTTATATACATAGAAAGAGCTCAATGATTGGCCAGGATAGCTAAAGACTGAAAAAGGCATGGGGTGAAAAAATATATTGAAAATAGTTTTGAATAAGACATTTATCTGTTCAAAGATGTTAATAACTGTTAATAGCTATTTAACAAACAGATGAATGTAGAAAGACGTAAGTGTTTTATTGTAGGAATCAAATAGGTTCACTGTCCACATGTGAAAGACATGACATACAGTGTGATAATGCATTGCTGATATTAAACTACAATGCCACTAGAGGGAGACTTCACTCTGTCTACAGAAACCATATAGTAGTTTGTCTGAGCCTCCAGTATTAACACACACACAGGCACCTTGGGAGGGAAACGAAGGAGACAAGCACATCTTTTACATTTTTTCATATTTTTTAATGGTCAGAACTGTCGGAGTGTGTTCTTGAGTGTTCAGGTGTTTTTTAAAGGAAAACTGACTTGCCCTCCATCGGTGATGAATAAATAATAAATAATAAATCTGTCTCACTCTGACCCGTCACCTTGCTGATCGACTGCTGTCGGTTCCCTCACGATAAATGACCATTTTTACATCTCCTTGCTACACTTTCTTGAAAATATTAAGTGAAGTTAACAGTAAAACTGAAGTAGCAGACCTATTACTGTGGTGAAGCACAGAATCAGAGGGAACTCGAAACACATTGCAAGGACACCAAAACCATTATGAGGGAACACAAATATATTGGGGTAAAATAACTAACACTACTCAAGGAAAGAATTTCCAACTTGCCCTCCCCTTGACAAATGTACACCCTCCCTGTCAGCCTCTGCCTTTTATCTCTCTGATTTACCGTTGACTGTGATTAATGCATAAATGATTTATATTTTCTGGAGCCACACACTTAACAGTGCTCCTGATCCTAATCTGTCCTCTCTCTCTCTTTCTCTCTCTCTGACATTTCGGTGGGTGGGAGGCTGACAGGCTGCAGGTGTGAGGGCGAACTCCCCACTGGTGTCCATGAGTAGGCAGCGTACACTGTTTGCTCGCGTGTATGTGTGCATGTTTACGTACATGCAGGCGTGTTTCAAAGTGCAATTAATGGCATGTGACATGCAGTGTGTGGGAGATAGCACAAGTGGGGAGTTTGAAATGTACATCACATACACACACACACACACACACAAAAAAAAACAAATCACACAAACCCACACATGTGAATACTCACAGTTGCATGACAAGGTAGAGGTGTGATTTACTTTCAAATATCTCTTCCAGAGATACAATGTTGGCATGTTTAATCCTGTGAACAAGGAGAGGAGGGGAATAAGGCAAGAAATTAAGTTCATGCGAACAATTCTTCCACTCATTTTTATTTAGCCGTTAATATTTCTGTCTGTAGGAGGCAAAAATAATCTCTCTGGCTGTCATGACAATTCCTTGTTTGGAGATCTATCCCAGTAGGTGGGGCCGGGGACAGTCAGTGTATGTAGCTGTCCAACAGTCACATGTAGTCCTTACTGACTGTAGAGGAGGCTTCACCGTATGGTGGCATGTGGCTCCCTAACTGGCTGAACTCTGTGCTCTCTCCTGAGACAGTGGCGGGGTGAGAAGATGACTCACCGGGTCTATTACTATCGTAATTCTCTGCCAGGCCAACGCGTACTGTTTCCATACCTGTCTCGCACTCGGTGGCCACTTTGTTAGGTACACCTGTACAATGTATTGCATTGCGTGCGTTATTGAAGGCAGGAAGACAAAGAGCCACGTGCCTGAGCCGCGCTCGAGATAACTGCATGTCATGCTGGATTACAGCAACGACTCTTATCCAGATTGGAACAATGCACGGACACCTTCATTCACCTGCTTAGCCTGGGTGTGGAAGGAGAGATGGACCCAGCGGAGGATGAATGATGGATTAAACCTCCCGAGTGAGCAGACACGTGTGAATGCGCGTGAGCTCGAGCGTGCACTTTCGCACACACAATTACAGGAGGTCAGGTACATGCAATGAAAGGCGCTGCAATTAACTTTAATCTTGGTGCAGGTGTGTTCGTGTTTGTGTGGGCGACGACCTCAAGGTGGTCACCTCACTCTGATTGTCAGTGAGATGAAGTGTCTACTGAGGGCTGGGTGAGTCCTCTGCTGACCTCTGTCAGTACCCGTGGGCCTCACAGAACACAGAAGTCAGCAGATTAGAGAACAGAGTCGCTACCTCTGCAGCTAGTAAGGACTACATCTGATGTCTGGGTAAAATTGGCAGATATACTGACTCTCCATACTCTACTGAGACTCTCAAACAATTACAATATTTACTGATTTATTTGAGGAAGTTTTTGGATTAGTGCCTCGCTCAGTTTTTAACAGCTTTGAGTTGGAACACAGCCTCTGGCATCAGTCTCGTTCTTCTTTTAGTTTTTTTGTCAGATTTAATTTAGTATTTTATTTGTTCTCTTACATCTGTGACAAAACAAAATTCCATTTCTTTTCGAGTGGGCTTGCCACAAATCAATGGGTGCTTCTTACGATATCTTCAAGATCTTGAATTTCCTGTGGTGGGAGGAGTGTTTTTTTAAATGTCCCATGGTTTCTGTGGACTGTTCACAGAAACTTCCCTCTCTTACTGTTACCATCAGCAATACTTTTTCTCTCAGGTTTGGAGGGATTCGTTTATCAAGGTGAAGAATTACCTTTATTAGAAACTATCAGGCCCACAAATGACAATCAAAGGGCTTGTGGTCAGAAACACACACCTATTCGGAGTCCAGCATTAATTGAGATGGATCCATTTGACATTTCTGGTTCAAACACGTTTCAGATCTGCTGTACGGCCACGTTAATTGATCTTTTCTCAGCAGAGCCTCCACAGCAACTTCACACCAAGTCGGCCTATTGGCACAGCTACAAATGACTTTGTGTGATTAGTCACTGTATTTGCACATGTTTGTGTCTGAGTAAATATTTGGTCTAGATAAAATGAGAAGTGAAAGAACAGCCAGCTAACCGATGTGATGATATCATGCTACTACTTTGGTGGTACATCAAGCTACCATTAAGCTGGGCAGCCATCTTACAAAGAGTGATTGGAACAGAGATGGGTTGACCAGTTAGGATAATTTGGCTCCGCAACACAAACTGGGCCACTAGACACTAAACTGATAATAAATCAACCGTACACTGATGCAAGTGCTCTACACAGGTTGGAACGATTAAACAAAAGCAGGAGACATATATGACAATACGGCAGATGATGAGACAGAGTGAGCTACATGATGCTCTGCCACTTTTTTAGTCTCATATTATTACAGATTGACGTTTTTGCACACCAACTGTCTCATAAACAAGAGAGCAGGTTCACTTCACTAAAAGTCTTCAACGGTGCACAGGAAAGTTATTTATTAAATATATAAAGTAAACGGTGACAGTAAGTTTTATGGGAGTAGTGCAATGTTGACAAAAAAGTGTACGTGATCAATTGTGTGTCGATACTTCGGACTGATTGTTACACCTTTAACTGGATGATTGCGTGACCTTGCTAACTAAAAGAAATGTTAAGATATAAACTATTTTGGATTAAAATAACTCCTCTACAAAGGAGCAGAAAATATCCGGCCCTTAACTCCTAAATGTTGCTGGAAATGAGACTGAAGAGACTAAATCTAAACAGTAACATCACAACCAAAATAGGGATGTGACAAACTGCAGAGGTGAGGGGAACCGCAGAGTCGAGTGATGACTCTCTGTATTGTCACTGTGAGTCACACCTTTCATGTTACATGTACTCATCTGATCCATTGTTAACAAAAAAATACTGATTAATGCAGCTTTGAGGAAATGTGTATTTTACCTTTTTATATGACTCAGTCAGACCCTGTCCCTGTTCTTTGTGTACTGAGGGGGAGTTAGGGATGATGTGTTAAAATGAGTAATGTAACCTTCGCACGAGTCTATACAAACTTCAGACACAGCAAGCGAACTGCGATTTCCAGGCCAAGTTTACCTCATTTACTGTTTACTGCATTTGTCAAATTTGTGACCGAACCGCTAACTAAGCCCCACCACTCTCATTCCACCATCCTCACCTCAGGAGGGATCATAGCTGTATATTGGCTAGAGTTGTGTCTCCTGTAACCCAGGCAACAGGAGCTCTAAAAATAACTTGGGACCCAATGTAGATCAGCCATTTTCACCGCCTGTAATTCCCCACATCTAAAGAGAAGTATGTTTGAATCACTCCACAATTACAGAGTGTTACTGTCTCTTGCCTTTGTCTTTATAAAGTAAAACATATTATATCTCTTGCACAGCAGAAGAGAAAACTTGTTATCTAACATGAAAAGTATAGAAAGTGTTTGCGGTTGATCACAGAGCAGTTTGTAGATCACTGTGATCTTCAAGAGCTAATATTATGTATATTATACCAAATAAGTTGACGAGTGATACATTTATTGTTTTTATTGTTGTGTACCCTTTCACTAAAGGGTTAAAGGGTCATAATAAACTTTTTTTTTCCCAGTAGCTGCTGGTTAGGTTAATAGGCTCTATTTTTCAATAGAAAGCAGTTTCAATGAAAACTCTTGCAGTATATATATATATATATCTCAAATTTTAGAGGTCAACTTACTTGTGCAGGACGGCAATCTCATTCTCAATGCTGTTTTCCTTGCCCTCTAATGCCTTCTTGGGGATACACTTGATAGCCACCAATTTCTGGGTCCTCTTCTCCTCAGCCAGGACCACCTCGGAGAAAGCTCCCCTGAAACACAAACACACAGGTCAGTCTGTCAGACCTTAGTCCATTTATCTTCACATGTATCTGTGAGACACTGTGAGGAAAAAAAAAGATGGGAAACTCCTGCTTTGATGTTAAACTGACCTAACTTCTAGCGATAACTTGGCTACTTGCATTTAAGTGCTGATACAAATTCTAGCCTGCTGATGCCAGCTTGTGTTTATTTTTAACTTCAGCCTCCTCCTGATGTCTTTGGGTTGCCGCTGAGTCAAGTTTTGGAGAGCGAACAACTTGGTGGGATGATTTGGAAGCGCCAATATGAAATGCTGAGGCTTATCTCTGTGACACATTTTGATGCTGGCCCAAAACTGCTTTGAAAATAAAGTTTAATCCATGCCCATCAATCAATTGGATGAAAACAATGTGCAGTGTATATTAACATACAGACTACAGACAACATGTTTTACCAATGTTACATTTAATAATAATATTGCATGTTTATTAATATGTTTGATAGATTTTTACAATTCACTCCAATTTATTGAAATATTTGGATGTGTGATCTGACAGAGCATGTAGACTCATAGTAATATTATCACTTCATCTATGACAAACCAGACATTTTAAGATTCTGTCTGACCATCTAGTGCTGCATGCTGTCATTTGCATACATATTAGACTGCACGATAGTTTTACACGAGGTCGTGCGTGCTAAAGTATGCCAGATACTAGATCAGCCCTGACACCTTCTACAATAAACAACTACATCTCTTCCTCTTTTTCTCTTTCGGTGTCTCCCTACCAACTGCAATCAATAATGGAAAACAAGTAAGGCAACGTAACTCAAATTGGCAAAGAAAAAAAACGTTTACCATTCTCCCATGACCCATTTAACAGCAGAGGCAGACATTGCTTACGACCTCTGGTGTTTTGGCCGAGCTCTAGAGATTTCTGACTGAGATCCAAAGCTGCACAATAACTAGTATATGGAAACCTGTCCTCCAATGATAGGTTTCAAGAGAACATTAATATGACTGATAGTGCAACTGCAATGTTACAGGGAGGAAAGGAAGCTTTTAACATGATTACTGATTGAGCCAAGTGTGAGCAAACGTAAAAGAAATGCTTCCACTGAATGTGAAGCAGCAGTTACAGTTACATATTGTCTAATGTTTTGTGTTACTGTGTGACAAATGTTTTTCTCCATACAGTTAATTTCATGGTAAATAAGGTAAAGAGAAGGAGCTTTCACATGCATAATCTTCTTGCTCTGTTTTATTGCATACACTGCTGGTCATAGAACTTCTCGAGGCATGAAGGGCAAACAGAGAATGAAAGAACACGTGTACGTAAAGACACGCCAGTAATTAGCCCCAATTTAAAACATCTGTGTATCCTACAAGCAATACCTTATGCTGTGATCATGTCATATGGGATGGATTAGATGGAAAAGATTCCCATGTAATGACTTTCAAGCGTTCACTTCACTTTGTGTGACTGCAGAGTTGACCATGTGATGACTGATGTGAGACATCCATATTTATTTTGGTTTGCATATTATTAAGTGCAAAGTTGGATGTATCGGAGCTTTCAGAAAAATCCTAGTCCTAATTACGACATGGTTATTAATGTAAAAGCTTTTTACAAGTCAGACACTGGTAGTTATCATACCCAAGGTATGACAAGACAAGCTTACATTGCAAACAGTACATTGTCAAATGATTTTTATTCAGAACCACAAAATCAGTATGATCAGCATATCAACTTCATTTTCCGTGCAGGAGGTGAGCGCTATTTACACTGAAAAGATGCCAGACGTCACGCAAACCAGTAAATAAACTACTTATTTTCACGCTTCACCTGAAGAGAACAACACTTCAGGATAAATGTGTTTGCGTTTTCACAGGGAAGTTTGTGTATCAGATCTTTCTCATAATTCCTCTCATGCTTTGCTAGCAAACAGTCATTCACTCTACATCAACTCGTGGTGAACAAATGTTTGTCTTGGAACAACTATTATCTAATCGCATAAATTAAGAGTGCTGCCAATAAATGTTGGCAGTGTCAACATGCTCATGTCTCTGTCTCCCCAAAACATGTGGTGCTGGGGCTGAGGGAAAGTTTAAAGCTGCATTAAGACCCCTAAATAAAAAACATAAAGCCATGTGGATCTTCTGCATCACTGTTGGGCATCACATAAATACACAATGAAAAGACAATTTTACACAACTACCTGCTGGTGCTCTATTGTAAAATGTAATTACATCCCCTGAAGTTATGTCACTGCAACAAAACTGTATGGTTGTGTATTCTGTGTGTATTGTGTATGTGGTATCAGTGTTTTTGTGTGTGGGTGGGTGAGGTGACTGTCACTTGTCAGTTTGTGCCTAACAGTATCTCTTTGGCTACATATAGCTGAAAGCGTGGGCAGAGAGGAACCACAACCATGCAGTCACTGGGTTTGCAGATACTTTATCAGCTTTACAAACAAGGAAGGACTGCATGGTTTCATGCCAGTGTGTCCAGAAAAGAAAGTGTGTGACCTACAGCCTGCAACAACTTCCCTATGAACAATGTCCTCCTTAGTACAATGGGACTGCTGTTCAGAACAATCAGGCTTACAATTATATTTTCAAATTTCATAACAAAGCAGAACATTTCTTAGGTCTAAATTTTATAAGAAATGTTGAAGTGTACGTTTTAATTATTTTCTTTTCCCAATAATTCAACCTTACTGGTGTTTTATGCAGTAGCTTTAACCTCTGTAGTCCTCTTAAACCTCTTAGTTAAAGTGGACTACAGCTAAAAGCTTGACTGAATGTGGAAACCACTCATTTGGATGAATTAAAATGTGTTTTATTTTGTGTCTCTACAACCACAATAAGTGAACATTATTGATGTTTTGACCCACGGCGGGTTTAACCCACGGGTGCTTATACGGAAGTGATGTTTATTCTACAACTGTAACTGGAAAAGCTTTCTTTTCACTGCAGGCAAATCCTCTGGGTGCTTTCACAGAAAAAATAAGCACTCTGATGCGTGGTGGACCATGCATACAGCATGTACTTTAAGACTTGCAAAGGCTGATCTTATGCGTATACATTATGACGTTGCTACTGTATTTACACTGGCTCCCTCACTGAACAACTAAAGTGGACTTAGTGATTCCATACTGAATTTTTTTTGTTTCATTTGTGATCAAATCATTGTGGGATTCTCAAAGTTTTTAAGGTTGCAAAAGTGGTCTTTTTAATTTAAACAATATCCAAGCAACACCTGTCCATGGCACCAGCAGCAAATCAAGAAATCCCACAAGAGAAACTCAAGGTTAAAATGTTTAAAAGGGCTCATAGGAAAGCATCTACAAAGACTAATGGATATGGCTAAAAGTAAACCAACTTAATGAGAAGTAATTACTACTATCCAACTTGCTTACAGTATTCAAAAAGTATATTTATTCTCTGGCTCCACCTCAGGTTTATCCAAAGTGACCCAGAGTACAGCTTCTCTGGTTGTTAACCTCAAAGCTAACAGAACACTGAACCCATTTCCCGATCAAAGTAACAATTATCCTGGGAGCGAGGCTCCATGGTCACATCTCAACCAGAAAGTAAAACTGCCACAGAAAGACCATTAGCTTTGGCTGAAATCCAGCTGTGTGGAGGAGGCTGTCAGTGCTGCAAATTCCTGTGCAGCATCTGGAGGATTTAGTTGACATTCTCCATGCACCCACTAACAAGCCAAGGGGCTCTGGGGAAGTGTCATACAGTGGTTCACACAAACACTGGGAAAATCTGAGAACATTAATGCATCTTTGACTGTGGACAGTCCCAATGTCTCTGTGTTATTTTGCAAGCAGACCCCTTCCAGTAGCACATATGTGTCTAGGGAAATAATGAGAACATTTTTCTACTTTGTAATTGTTTAGGATAATTTTATTTCAAATAGTTAAAAGCAATATTATAGGGGATTAATAGGGGATTAGATAAAGCTGATACAGGAGATAAAACTTGTGTGAAGTTGTTTATCAGAGGAAGAAGCCTTTCACCACTGACTTCCTGCTGCCAAAAGACACTGGCCATTGTTTTCATGTAATACCAGAAAATACTTCCTTTGTGAACTGTGGAGTAACATTTTCATTATGCTGGAAAACGATCTCTACATGACACCATTTAAAGCAGATGAATTTTGCAGCACACTCCATAAAATAAGGCCTTTTCCTAACGGTGATGTTTATTCTGGGCACAATAGCAATAATCATTTTGCTGTTGGTTGGCGATAACCTGCTTAGTTCTACTGCCAAAGACATTTGATTACAAAAACAACTCACTGTTGTATTAGCCAAGTGATACATTCTGAGGTTAGAAAGATTTTCACTGGCACAGATGAAGAGGAGGGAGATGCTACCACACTGGCAGCATGAGCTCACTCATCCAAGTGCCTTTCTATAGACTATATTGTGGAAAGCTGCTATAAGGACGGAGCGCTAAAAGAGTCTTCTGAGAGGCCTGTGTCCAGTTGTGGGACAGATGTTACACTGACCTTAGTTGATTGCTTGATATCGCTACAAATTGCCCCTAAATTCAGAATAGGGCAAAACAGACTTTCTAGCAGAGAAACCCCTCCCGACAAAAAAGTACATTGTTATCCTGCCACTGAAACAGTGCAGACTCAGAAAACATGAAAATATGAAGAGCAAATTGTGATGAATATTTGATGGCTGCTGAGTAGTGTGGTGAGTTTGCTGAGAGCTTAATCCCAGCAAAGGTTTCAACTAAATTATAAAGTAAACAACTCTGTTTACGGAGCTGTTCCTGCTCCTAACAGGACATTCTTATCACCACCATGGGATCTCTGTCCAGGAAGAGGACAGACACACACACGCACAGACACACACACGCACAGACACGGTAAAACTGCACATCTATTAGCCACAAAACACTCGATAAAGACACACTTACTGCCACTATCCAAACAGCAGGGCGTGTTCTCAGAAATTCACTGTGCAAATACTTTACACTGGAGTTTAAATATAGACAGCGACACAGTTTAGATGTGTTGTGCCTCAAGCAGAGTAAATATTTACATGTCAGTGAAACATCATATATTCCAGTGATTGACATTGTGCTATTGTGCATAAATCCTTTAACCAAACACTTTGCATCCTGCCTGAACAGTGGACAAGAGCCGGTCTTTTTACTTTCGCTGCTCAAAAAGTTCAAATATTAGCATAGCTCTTTCACTCTGTTAATCTCTGTATTACATCACTCTTCTTCTGCCTCTGAGTAAGCTGCTTGCTTAAAATACAGACTCTGCGTTGCTTAGTTTCTGTCGCTACAAGCAACCTTTTCATGTGTGTATCCCACGACGCCTCACTTGGTGCATCAAAGGGATTTAAAACCAAGGAATTAGGATCTCAAATGCCATCGTGCATGCATTTGCGCTCACTCCTGTACAACAAACACACAGGCATGTCACATAGCATGCAAACAGCAGATCATTATAAGAGGCTGTGGATACACTGGCACAGATAAAACCAGCTGAGCTCTATTGATTTCCAATGACAAGGTATTATTAACTATTACTGACACACTTTTCATTATTCCTCTATTTGCCATCACTGCCATTTTACTGTAACAGCTGTAGCTTTTTCTGGCATTTAACAGTTCAGTCTCTGTTTTTGTCCTTTGTCATCATCTGCTGTGTTACATATGTGTTCAGTGCCAGTGCAGACTTGTAAAGCACATATGCTGCGTTTAAGTAAACTCCAATTTGAAGTAAATGTTTTTAATATCTATGTTTATTTTAAATAGGGAAGCTTTCTTTGCATGCTGTGGTGTTGTTTCGAGAACACGTACCTTCCTTGATTATCTGCCATGTTTTGTTTTTTTCCCTATAAATCCCACGTTTCTAAAACTCCAACCAATTGTGCCATCTGTCCTGCTGAGAAGTTGGTCAAGAAGATATGTAAGCAGATGACAAAATGGTAACCGTGGAAAGGTCAGAGAGACATAGGGAAGGACCATCTGGTCCAATCAGTGCTGAGAGATACCCAACTGTGATACTGGCCCTGAAACATGAAAAGACCATCTTTGCTCTGTGTGCCCTCCAAAAAGAAATCTGCAAACCAAGCTAGAATGCAATATAAAGCATTGTCTCTTACATTAAAGGGACATATATAACTGTACAAACATAATTCTGTTTGGTTGTCTTTGTAAAAATGCTGGTGTTTTTTGGTTTTTTTTTTTAACAATGGATTGTATTTCTGCACGTAATGTAAAAAGGATCACTAGTAGTAATAAAGAAAGAATAAATAAAGAAAGAATAATCTCCCAGGCCAACTGATAGCCTCAGCACCAAAGCTTTAATTCCCTCTAATCAGCACAGTTTCCAGATGTAGCAGACAGCTGTTCTCAGCAAAGAAGCAACAACAAAGTTAGTGACTGGTTGGTGAACAAAGTGGAGCATTCAGCTGCTAAAGAACCAAAATTTTCCCCCATGGGTTGGTAAAAACTAAAACAAAGCTAAAAGAGAGTGAATATTGGAGTCAAATTCATACGGCAGACACAACCAGTCTGCCAGTATGTTAGTGTTGTGTATACAGCTTGTTGTGCTGCCTGCCAGAAATACAGTTAAAGAAGGTTTAAGTGATTAAAGTCATGACCATATTAAGAAATATGAATAATACACATATGTATCCTTAATCCTTAAAACAAATATTGCGCTTGTGCATTGTTATCAGTATGATGGTGGCAACGGCGAGGCAGACAGCGGCGCTGAATTTCCACCGCTCCTCCCACTCTTCCTCCTCAAACAACTTCACAAACATTTCTGTCCATCTGTAAATCTGAATGTGGGAATGACTAACAATTTACATTTGGACATCTGACCTATATCAGAACTATTAACAAAACACTTTTTTACATCTTGCACCGTGCTTTACATTTGTAAATATGCGACATGTAAACAACTGTAAATCAAGATACGCATATGTGTTGAACAATGTTTTGACTTTGTTAATGGCCAGTGTGTGAGATACATTGTGTTTGTGCGATGGGATCTTATACAGTTTTAGTAAGAACAGTTATGAAAGTACGAAAGTATAAGTAGAAAGAAGCTTTAGTACACAGAGAATTATTATCCACTTTGCATCTCATCACTGATTCTCAGCCACTTTGTTTGTTTTGTTTTAATATTATAGTCTTTGCATTTACTTGTGCAGTCTCACAGCTCTCAATGACATGTAGTTACCAGCAGCAGTAGGCCACTCTTTTCACAAGAAAAGCTCTGATAAATCAGCTGCCTACCACCAAAGACAGACCTTCTTGGCAAGTGGCTGCAAAAGAATGTGGAACATCTAGCGAGCTAAAAACAAATATTTTGCTCAGGGGTTGGTGCAGACAAAAATGCAGCTAAAAGCAGACCAAAAGTTGGACTTAAAGGGCGGCCAGAAACATGACTCCAATGGAGGGATGAGGCTGCTCTGCGGTACTAACACAGTAGCCATTTAGCCTGAAAGTCAATTAATGCAACTTTAAGTGCTTTATTCTCCATGCCAGAGAGGAACAGATACAACTTTCCACCATTTCAAGTCCATTTACTGAGAGGAATTGCTTTGAAACGCACACACGGAAAAGAAAAAAAACAAAAAAAACAACAATATCTGTAACCATATCGGATAATGGATTGTAATTAGCTGCAAAGCAAAGAAAATGTTTCCCTAAGGATTTCTATGGCCAGAGATGAAAAGCGCAGGGAAAGTCTTCTCAAGCCATAGTGCTGATATGTGGACAGCTTGTCGTGAGAGGGAATACGGGCAATAAGGGATTATAAGAATGGAGGGGAACTGTGGGAAGATGTACATGACAAGCCTGCAAGTGTTCTTAAAACTGTTAGGGGGGTGTATTGCTATGAGCAGATGGAGAAGTGGGCCAGACAGTGGGCATATACGTGTGTGTGTGTGTGTGCGTGTGTGTGTGTTTATGTATTCCAGGAACAGCAGGCTATGCCATGCTGAGCTGGGCTGTGCTGAGACGCAGGCTTCTGTTCGAATTAGGTCAGGGCAGGGCTGAAGGGCTGAGGGTGCCATAAGCAGGGATGGATTTTCAGGATTGGGTCGTAGTTGGAAATGGTCCCAAGTTATCATTTTTCAAAACAATTGTCACGCTTTTGCTGCTATTGAAGCCGGATTGCGAGAAACAACTGTGATTTAGTCTTATAATCAATCAGTAGCTTGACTTGATTTTTATTTCAGTAAAGCATTTTGCTGTATTTGATAACTTTGAGTCGACCAGGAGGGTGTCTACACACTGTTTTCAGCACAAGTAATGTCTGAGCACTGAATAATAAAAAAAAGATACAGAGAGATGAAAGGACAGATGAAGAGGGAAGGACGGGGTGGCGTGCCACAAGCCTTACTCATAACTCCTGTATGGTCTTATCGCTGGCTGAGACAGAATTACAAGGGCAGACACAGTAACATGCTGTCCTGTGCTTTGAGGTCCAGTACAGGAGCAGGGCAATGCGTAAGGAAGGAAGGTCTTAGCTCTATTTCACCCTACAGCTTAGAGACAATAAAACCTCACGATAAAAGAAAAGCCAAGAAAAGCAAAGCCGTAAAAAGTTAAAAAAGGAAAGTAATTCACTCTTAGCCTCGAAAAGGCCAGTGGAGTGCATGTGGGACGTCCTTGTGGAGAAATGGCAACATGATTAGAGGAAGATAAAGACAACTGAAATTGAGTAAAATTACAGGAATACTATATGACAAATATGATTAGTAGTAAATGATGGGGGAGGGGGGGGGGGCAGTTAGGACAGAGAAAAATAGAAGCACTGAGAGCGAGAGAGACAGAGATGAAAAATAGATGAAGTGGGACAGCTCTCATGCTGGGAGACTCATCTGCTCTATAAAGGTGGCTGTTTCCTTTTGTCTGAACTACTTTGTTAATCATCATTTTGAATTCATTTGATTCTGAGTCAGCATACAAACACTGAATAATGAAGAAAGAACAAAAATAGCCCCTTCACTAGTCGGTCTGGGCAAAAAAATCCCCCAAAACCCCATTTCTGGGCTCCTCGCTGTGTCTACACCTCAGTTACATTTTCAAATTGCATGCTGACATTAAAGTGACGAGGCTAATGGACATGTGGTCAAGAGCTACTTTTTACTATCTGGAATTCAGGAAGATCGATGTAACAGCAATGGCACTAATGAAGTTAAACAATATGAATTCATTATAGTCATTATCTAAAGTGAAAGTCTGATAGTCTGATTTATTTTATTGGTATAATTAGGTATAACAGTTGCAAAACTGTAATTGCTTATAATGTTATAGGCACGAAGATACAGACTCATCACTGATGATTAACAATCTACTTTTCCAGAATCATCAGAATCAGAATACTTTATTCATCCCAGCTGGAAATTTGGTAATTTGTCAACATAATTGTATATATTATTGTTGTTGCTGATCTATTCTGTATGACTTACATTGACTGCATGGCTGTTCATCTTGTGAGAAGGAACCCTCATCTGTTGCTCTTCCTGAGGTTCCTTATCTGATTTGAGGGTCTACAGACAGAAGTTACCACATACTGTTTAGATTGTAAAGTCACTTGGGGCAAACTGTGATTTGTGAGATTGAGCTTTATAAATAAAATCTCCTGGACATTGCTTTGTGGATGATTTGTTTGTTAATACCAATGGATGTATATACATTTTCAAAATACATTTTTGGATTTAGCCTCATAACAAGAGTGAATTTACATGTAGTTACACTTCACAGGTCTACACAGATCTGAACAAATATGATATGTGGGCAGTAGTTCAGGTGTCCAGAACTACTGTGTCCTTTGTACTTGTGGCATTAAGATATACATACGTTGTGTCCCACACCTTCAATTAAGATTCACAATACTGGGAGAGCACAGTCATTTAGGAGTTAATTTTTCATCATGAATAACTGTTCATGTCATAATTTAGTTCAAGTGCATTTGACTCTAAGGCAGAGTCAAAGCCTCACCTCTTGTCACGCAACTTATAGCCTTTCACAAACGCATCTGCAAGCATAAGTGCGCTCGCACGCACGTGCAAACACACACACACACACACCCCTAGGAGTGTTGAGTTATTGAACCTCTCCACTCAGAAGCAGAGAGCCCTCAGACAGAGAGGTAAATCAGTGTTTAAACCTGTGTAATGCAGCAGAGGTGCATGAGTGTGAGGGAACAAGCGGAGCAAAAGGTTCCTCTTTGACTATCACACTGTGTCCCAGACCAGATTACAAATTGTGTACCATAGAACAATAAAAATCTGTGTGCATCTGTGTAAGAACTGAAACCTTAGCTATTCTGACACATCTAAACACTGGAGGCAAAGGTCTTCAAGAAGAAAACACACACAGAAAAACACATGCAATGGTGCGGAAAAGAACACACAAACATACCCAAAACAAGT
This sequence comes from Scortum barcoo, assembly GCA_023238725.1. Lineage (NCBI taxonomy): Eukaryota > Metazoa > Chordata > Actinopteri > Centrarchiformes > Terapontidae > Scortum > Scortum barcoo. The sequence goes on from CM041537.1 coordinate 19,984,441, forward strand.
GTTGCCATTACGAACCCTTTCCATCTGTCCGTGTCTCCCTCACTTGCACATAAATGCTCCTCTTCCCGGATCAATCGCGGCCCATAACTGATAATGTGACCAGTGAGGGCAAGGGCTACTGGGTCACTGTTCGACATGAGTGACAGAAACAGGCGGGGCCCAATCCATCAGCCCCAACGATTTTAGATGATTACACCACACTCCCATACTCTCACCCTCCTCTATCTCCCTCCCATGCCCCGTCCCTGCATTTTGCAGTGTATTCCGGGCTGAAAATGCTGAGAATTTCCCCTTGTTGCTCCCGGCATGAGAACATGTGCAGCCATTCAAATGTCAAAAAAAGGCAACATGGCCCATTTGTGCCATTTGTCATCAGCAGAGAGACCTCAAAGCCAGCAGCAGAGTGTGGGAACGGTGAACCCCCCTCCCACCACCACCGACAAAAAAAAAGTCACAACAACACAAAGCTGCTGCTGTCTGCTGTATTCCACAGAACATTATGCCAATACTGTAGGATATACAAACTCAGAATAATATTTATTCCTAATGACTACATCTGAATTGGTGCAACGCTAGAAATAGTCCCTGATGGCATAATAGAGTTAAAGTGCTAATACAGAAAATATCAATATCAATTTTCCAGGTCTGAATGATGACATACTGAACAACAAGCTGGACAGTGCAGGGCAAGTCAATATTTGAAAGAAAGCCAAGGGAAGCGCCGGGGAAGCCAAGGGAGTCCAAACTTTGCAGGCAAGGAGGTCTGCATGGATGGCTTTGTGTGTGTATGTGTGTGTGTATCCATGAAAAGGTTTTTACTCAGATTATTTTTTTAGTTTTGTGCAGATAATAATGACATGAAGCGACTATTTAAATGTGAGCGTAGATTGTTATTTGACTGTTGTCCGTCTTACTGATTAACTGAAGAGGTGTCGCTCAGTGGTCAAGTTTTATGCATAGTTGCGCTTCCTGGTCCTTGAATAATGGAAGCTCTAATTTCAGCTGAAAATCAAAGGGTGGCAGGGCAAACGTGGATGCCTGTCCCACTGCAAACGTAGTGTGAAGAGACCAGGTGACAGCGATGAGAGAAACTAAAATGGAGCTGGACAGCAGGGATGTGGTTTTGGGCGGGTTTGGACAAAGATAGATGCGAATGGAAAGACAGAGACAAAAGAAAGAGAGAGAGACAGAAAAGGATAGAGAGAGAGAGATTAAAATAAGTAACAGAAATGAGAAAAGAAGGGAGGCTAAAGAGGATTTGAGTTGATTGCATTGAACGTGCTGTTGCCTGTTTGTGCATTATTAATTCCCATCTGTTTTGATTAGAAAAACATGTGGCAGCAGCTGGAGAATCATAGTACAAAGCACCCGTAGATGCCATGGGTGTGCAGTCTTGGGTCCCCCTATCATTAACAGGGTGTCAGAGACATTTGATTTGAAAGAAAAAAATCAAATGTAAGAACTAACTGTTTGTGATGTGTTGTAATGTGATGTGATGTACTGTACATTATTCTGTATTTAATAATTGAACTTGTGTTAGCTCAGTGCAGGTACACAAATGACATTTTGATTCAGTGACGCACCTACAGTAAATCTCTGTCATGGTAAAACGATCAGTAAGGGAGGCTCCAGAAACGCGAGTACATTTGTAGAGAAATGTCCATATGTGTGTCATTTTTTCCCCTGTTTCCTTGGAAAAAACGGAGAGCGAGTTTATCTCTTGCACAACGCACACACATGCACCCGGCGGTGGATTATTAATAGCAAATCAAAAACTTTGTTTCCATAGTGACTGTTTGAGTCCATTATGGATAGTGTTTCCTGTTGTTACCAAGACAACAATCCAGCGATGGCAAATGAATGTGGCACACAGCTGAGTGATGCGGTGAGCTGGCGATCTCTCCTTAAACAAGCTTAGCACCAAACTGGGGGCAGGTGGAGAACTGGACGGATAACAATGATAGGGTTGAAAGGACGGGAAAACATTTTCATGTGTGCAGCAATCACTTGCGTTTAAACAGTTGCACAACTTCAGTTGGGCTTTATATTGCTATATTTACCTGTACCTTATATCCCGCTTTTGTCAAATTACATACGGTGCTCGCAAAATAATCCGAATAGTTCAGTCACTCAAAAGGACTACCGTTATTCTTTCTAATGTAGTCTCTCTGTGTTAGGCATATACTGTAAAACATATTGCATATTGCACTTTAAAAAATTACACATTTTTTATTAATGTTTATGCAAGTTTGGCCACAGATTATGTGGTCTCTGCAGCTTTTCATTTAAGTTGTAATTTGCATTTGGTAGAGTGTTTATGGTAGAGATACGGACAGGAAAGGTGGTAAGTGCCCATCAAGCAGCCATAACTGACTTCAGTGGGGACATGAGTAACTATGGTTAAGCCAACCTTTTCAGAAGGTGCTCACAATATTTGCTCAACCCGCTTTGCATCAGTGACTTAAACTCACAAAACGAGTTTAGGTTTCATCTTTGATTCAGTGAGTGTTCACACAACTTAATCCTGGACTAACAAGGATGTGGCTGTATGTACAAGCTGCCTCGGGTGAGACACCTTGGATAAACATCCTGTCTTATGACTCGCAGCATCCATGATTAAGGGCCATAAAACACAGAGTAGTAGGATTAAAAGTTTAATTTAACCACTGTGCTCTGTCTGAGCAAATTGTTCTTTGAGACTAAACTAGGGTGCAAATTGCTCCTGCCAATTTGGGAAAGCTGGGCAAACGTTTCACTGTGGGATGGATAGCAGAACCACTTAGACAGGAGGACCAAGTCAAGCCCAGGAGGAGCGCATAAGGACAGGAATGGTCCTGTCTTGGTGATGGACTATGCTCTATTGTTGTGAGTGCCAAATTTTTTAGGTTTGGCCAAGTGCAGTGTATAGCTACCAGAATGGTAATCCTGCTCACCTGAATAAATATAGAATAGACTGCCATATAAGTCGGGCTACAGGGAGTTCTACAAATGACAAGCAGTATATTTGCCATCACGCACTCCAAAAAACCAAGCATGACCATTGTGAGACGAATGGATAAGACACAAACATACACACATAAGCACACAATGTCCTCAAAAGTTAAGAGGTTTAAGAGAGATTCTGAAGTACCAAGAAAAGCAGAACAGCAAATAAGGAGACACAGAACAGACACATAACTCAAAATACTAAAAAAAAAAAGTACTCAAAAAGAACTGCTGATACAGGAATTAATTTGCCAGTGTCTCACTATGAGTGTCACACATGGAGGCCCTCTCATCCATTTTAAAAAAAATTTGAAAATACTTAAATAGGTCTGAAAACCATACACAATAACTAGAATATATAAATGGACTGGTCATTTATATAGCACAGAAATAAACTCAGGCCTCACAATAAAAAAAGCAGCCCAAATATCCCCTCCCCAAATGTCCAACACTCACCAGCTACGCAGACATAAACACACACTGAGAGACAGTAAAGGCTCCAATCCCAGCCAAGTGAAATGCATTACTATAAATTGATTGCCTACATCTTTCAACACGTATTAACCTTATGTGTCTATCACTAAAAGTGTTGGAAACATGGGATAATGCAGACATTCAAATAAAAAGTGACCAGAGGTCCTTAAGAGTTACCAGTTTATTAAGCACACCTCTACAATCTAATGTAATCCAATACATCAGCGCAGAAATAACTGTTATCTTTGTTAAGTGTATCGGTTTCAGTTTTCGTTGACACTGTGTTGACTCAGTCCTGTGGTAATTTATTAGGCCATAGAGGGGCTGTTTCACTGTGAACTACATTTCCTTAAGAGGTGTTTTCCAATGTTCTGTCTACAATCATTTACATGCTGGGAGCAGAACATCAGCCTCTCAATGTCACGCTTTGTGGCTGGTTTGTTGACAATGCGTCAGAGAGGTAAATCAACGGGTTCTGATGATACAGTGTAAACAAAAGTGAACATTATACGCTTTGCAACACTACTATTATTATCTACGATCTACTATCTATTACTGAAAGTTTACTGCAGGGTTATCGTACTAAACAGCATTAGACTACGCACACTGACCACTCCCAAATAATCCTGTTTGCTTGATGGAAAATATTCTTTTGACTGAAACAATGATGTTTGCCCAAAGAAAAAAATGTCACAAGATCTGTGGTGTTGTTCAGGGCACACATGCTGTGCTCCAAATGATTTCACTGGATGGCGCTGTAGTTTACCAGCATAGAGACACTGATTTAACTGCTTTAAATATTGTGTTTTAATATGCTTTTATAAGTTAGATAGTCTTAGATGATTTTGTAACAGTCTTTGAATGTTTCAACTAAATTAAAAAAAAAAAAAGCATTAAGAGGTGGTTTGAACAGCAGTAAATGCAGCTGCATTTCCATGTCAAAACACATACCAGACTACAGAACACCACCTGGTCTGCACTAATACAAACTCATCTGTGCCACTCCACCTATCTGTGCATAAGCAGATTTGTTTGGATGAACAAATGAAATTACCAAAGGGGTAAAGGTGCAAAATTGTCCCGGGAATAACGGCATTGATGCTTCCCTTGGCTTTGCACTGACACATTTGCCACGCATGTGCTTGCTTGCACCACATCAGGTTCACATTGGAGCCAGTTATGTCCGATTAAGCATCAAGCTTTTAATAGGGACACTAACAAGAGCAGCCCTGCATAAATATACTTGGAGCGATGACACATTTACAAAATGCAGTAAAACCTGGTCAGAAACAATTGCACATTCTCTATATTTGATCCACCTGAGAGGCAACTTAAAACATGTGCGTTAAATGAATCTGTAAAATTTTTTTAAAAAGACTATTCAAATTGTGGCAGTCTTTCCCAGAGTGTGAAAAAGCCATCATACAAAGCAGGAACACAAGAGTTTTTGCCACTGGCGCTGACACACTTACGTTCCCAGGATCTCTTTGAAATCATACTGATCCTTCACATCTGTGGTCCTCTTTTTCCAAGGATGGCAATCGTCACCCAGTGGCATCTTCTTGTTGTTACGGTCAGAAACAATACTAGTGAAGAAAAAGAGGATAAGGAGGAAATGCTCATTAGAACCAACAGTTTAACCGCCTCAGTGTTCCCTTTTCTTACATGACTGACTGTTTTAATGTGAAAACAAAAGAATTTTGTTTTTTTATGACTTGGATTATTTGTTTACCACTAATACTATGCGATACATGATTCTCCAAAAACATCAGACATATACACATCTGCAGCTAAAAGTCACATAATGTTTATAATCAAATCTTGTGATGCCCAAAGAAATAACTTTTTCACAGGTTCAGGCAAGGAACTGGCCTAGACTTACCAGTGACGATGTTAAAACCAGCTTGACAAACCAAGACTGTTGCAGGATTTGGTCACTCTGTTACATAGAAGGCTGGATGTGCCTCAGGTGGCTAAAGAATGCGGTAAAGTCTGCTTCCTCTCTAATACAATTTCCACACACAAAACATATCGTATTACACCGGGTGCTGGACACAATGCTCAGCCTGCATTTGATCCATTCTGCTAAAATACCTGTCAGGTAACAACTGGGTGCTTGTTGTTTATGCAAGTAATACATCTGCAACTTGATGGCGGATCGCCTTCAGCATCATTCAAAGTGGCTGCTGTAAAGTTGTATTTGGTCTGGTCACAGTGTATACAGTCTCTTTAGTTTATTTGCACATTATGAAAAGTTATGTCCTGCAGTATTGTATAATCTTTCAGTATCTTTATAATAAACAACAGTGGAACTGATGGTACAGGGCTAAAAGTCACCATCAATATCTACCAAGTTAATAAGTAAACTACAGTTTTACTGTGTAGAAATATATGACTTCAGGTGTGCCATGGTTCACCTCTTTATACCGCAGCCGAGCAGGTCAGGGCGGCATAAAACACTGGTTGTGAGCAGGGCTGTGGACCCAAGTTACATAACCCGAGCTGACAAGTTCCTGAGAACAAGAGAGTTTTTCCCTTGTGCTTACTTTGGTGTAACATCATTATCATAAATCTAACACTTGTATGAAACTTTAAGATGAGGCATGCCGTGTTGAGCTTGTGTTATGCTCAAGTTTAAGCGAAGTGATACAAATTAGCCTCATACACCAGGCCAAATCCTCCCAAGATGTGAAGGTTAAAAACTCAAAAGTTACACACCAACACATGTTAATTCTTTGCTAGTTTCCCCATTCTTGCTTTTGCATATTTCTTAGGATGAGTTAACCATTTGGATGTTTGTCTTCACCGTGCTCTAAAGAGCGGCAGTGATCACAGAGGACCCTGCTGTCAACGCTATCATCGTCTGAACCCAGAAAGTGCCTATAACTCAAGACCTGGAAGACTAAAATAGCCCTGTTCATATCAGCATGCCTCTCTCCTCCTCTGTTCCTGCCGCTTGCCTGGCAACTTCACAGTCTGTCTGTATGAGATGATATAACATATTGTTCTGGATTGTACAAGAGCCATTTAGTTAAAGACGATATAATAGCACAGTTAATTGTTCCCCTATCAGCTCGGAGTCTCACGCTCATTTAAAGGCTGAACTGTGTGTATGAGTGGCATTAAACATAGACAGTAGGGGAGGAGGTTTAACACTGCTGTTATCTCAGAATAAAACACACTACATTTATAGATTCTCACGTGCCATTTCTTATGCGCACACAAACACACACACACACGCTGACACACACACGCTGACACTTTACACACGCACACAGACGTGGCGGCCCTCTCGCTGCCTTTAACTAATGTCAGAAGTTGGCTTCATACCTGTTGTCATGGAAACCCAAAGGAGCTGCTATGGTTATCTGAGAGTCTAAATTGCTTTAGTGTCTAATGGCAGGTGGCAGCTAAGGTGGAAATTATTCTGGTGACTTCGATGGCTGGCTGATATTTATAACCTGATCGGATACATACAGTAGAATTCACTAGTTATGCTTCCACATGACCATTTTATTAATAATATTAATTCACAATATTTTTGGTTGGTGCTTGAATCACTTTGATAGCTGGCGGTAAATCTTTCTGTGCATGTGGTCTAAATTTACTGAACAATGTAACCAACAGCACAAGGAACAAAGCTTACAGTTGAACATTTACATTGATATCTGAGGCATTCATCATTTCCTTCACTGCATTTTGCATGCTATTTAACGAAACTGAAGTAAAAGGAAGTATTTCTAAACTAGGCTTGAAAAAAACACATGCAAAGTACTATGCTTAGGGGAAGCGGCAAGAGGAAGTCCAGTCAAATGTGTGTAAAAGACTTTGCTGGTAAATCAGCCCTCCCGGAGGCCTCTGTTCCTGGAGTCTACTAACAACTGTAGGGGACAAACAAACAATACATAGTAGACTGTAACTCTATTCCCGAGGACATCTTCAACTTGACACCAGCTTCTTTCTGTGGAAAATGAGGATCCATTACCGTGCATTTTTCCCCCCAATGATTTCACTGAAAAATGATCTGGAGTAGGTCAACGTGTACTAATGAGTGTCTGAAAATACAAAAGACAACAAGAGGGTTTCTGTGCTGAGAATCAGGTGGTTTCAGTATGTTCAGGCATGTTGGGATTCTTTGGGTTCTCCGATATCAGGTTGGAAGGAGAGGACTTTAAGTTTTTAATGCAGATCTGATTAGCTGGTCGACACAAATATTTTTCTTATCATTTATTGAATAAAAATTTAAATCTCTTGCTGTTTACAGTCTTTTTAACGTGATCATTTGCTTGCTCTTCTTCATTTCATATTGATTTAACTGAAAATACTTTATGACTACTGGTTAGGAAAAAGCCATTTACTTTAGGCCTGTTAAACTGATGAAGATCTGACAGTATTTTTAGCATTTCACAGACTAAATGATTAAAACACATATTGAATAGTGTATCCAGAAGGATTATTTAAAAAATAAAAATAATAGTCGCAGCCTTCCCCTGAACATCATTATTTAGAGTAGCAACCTTTAGGCTAAAAATAACTGCAACAGCACAAGACTGTTTTGAGGACACTGAAGCCAGGAGAAGAGTGAAAACACCGCTCACGTACTGCTTGTTTGTAGCATCTCACCTTGCTCATAATGGAGATTCATGGAGATTCATGTTAATGCATGCACTGGGAATGGGTGATATTGAACATCAAAGCCGTTTAAACATCAAAGTCATTTGAAATCTATGGACGCATCAACCTTTGCCTGTCACTGGCTGCGTTCGTTTTAGAAATCTGCAGGTGAAAACTGTGCACCCAGGAAATAACCAACATGCACCTAAATATCTCCGTCTTAGCACTTCACTGGCACACACATCTGTTTGTTTTTTTTGTTTTTGTTTTTACAAAACTTTTTTTACAACACATTTCACATGTCAGGAAAGTGGAACTTTCACGACACTGTCAAAATTGAGCAAGAGGGGTTTGGTTTCCAAACAAGCAAATGCTATAAACAGCAGAGTAGGGTTCAAGTTTGAGACACGCAGGGGCAGATGGGGGCAAGTTTTAAACATGTGGGAGAGTTGAGGAGAGACACATGCAAGTATCATATGAGCATGTAGAGGGTAAAACAAAAGAAAAAACAATACAAAACACAGCCCCTCCATGTCCACTGATGACATGACTTCTGGCCGGTGGGTGAAGATAAGCTGCTCAGAACCCAAGAAAGCGACAGGATCGAAAAGGCTTGAGATAGGAGGGGATGCACAATACCATAACCACATTCCCCGAGAAGTATGCGAACATGCAGCATTCACGCCTTGTTTAAGGTTTACACAGAAGAGAGTCGCTGTACTCACTGGTTTCCCATTCCTGTGATGTGCAGTGGACAGAAGAAACACACACACACACACACATACGCACGTCCACAGTTAAACGTGACAAACAGACCTATAGTCAGTGGTGTGTTGCACAAGCGTGACATTTCATTTCCAGTGGTGTTAAAATGTTTGGTGGACACACACGCGCAGACTCAGACAGACAAACAGACAAGCGTGTGTTAAAACCAGACAATTGACTTTAGAAAAACTGAGCTCTTGAACATCAGTCCACTTGCTTTCTTTGCACTGGGTGAAACTAACACACTAACATGTTGACTCTCTCGTGTCTTTAAACACTGACAAATATTGATTTTGGCTCGCCTTTACTACCATTATTTCACATCTCGTCAACAGTCTGTGGCACCGCTCCAAACGGTAGGGAGTTCTGCTGCCAGAGTTGTGAACAAAGACTAAATCATGCCAAAAGGGCCACATTCCTGTTAAAGCAGATTCACTACACGGGAAGCCAAATAGTTTTTGGAGACAATTTGATTATAAAGCTCATTTTCAGGGCTTGTGTCAGGGCTACATGTATGATCTGTTGATACTTTTGCAGCACATTTAAAAAGGTTTATAATGCATCTGTGAACCCTCCCTTTTTATCCACCTCACAACATTAGTCATCATCTACCCTTATGGCTTTGGCTTCTTCAGTTGAAATCTGTGGTTTCTGAGGAATTTACAGGGAAGTAGAGAGATAAGGTGATACACACCCACAGATTAGAGGCAGCTGGAGACAGGACAACAAAACACCATTCACACACTGAGTGCAACAAATAAAAATGATTCAATGGGTCAAACAGCTGAGCTGATGTTGTGGGCGAGTTGTATTTTTTTTTTTTTTTTTTTTACACATTTTTAACAGCATGAACACAAAGAGGAGGCAGTTTGTGCTTTCCTCTCTACAAACTTGTCTATCTACATTACATGAATCAGAAATCCATCCAACTGTCCCCCCACCCCCACCTCCTCTCTAAACCCCATTGGCTGTCTGAGAGATTTACTAACAGCAACCCAATTGGTCAGCTGGTGTGGGTGACGCACAACAAATCTCTCAAAGTGAGCTTATTAATTGATAAGCAGACTTCTCCTCACAAGATCCCACAGAGGGGTGAGCTGAGGAGGTGTGTGTGTGTGTGTGTGTGAGAGAGAGAGAGAGAGAGAGAGAGAGAGACGAGGGGGAGAGAGAAACCAAAAGGAGGAAGGAGAAATAACACCAGAAGGGAAAGGCTAAAAAGTAAAAATACTTGTAGTGGGAACAACACAGCCTCGAGTTATTCTGATAAATGGCTGAACAAACTTTATTACATCACATCGGTTCATACGTCGGCCAGGTCATAATGTGCATAATGTTGATGGAAGAAGACAGGTGATGTGTCGCTTCAGTGTGAGGGTCTGATCTGTGCAGCTGCGGGCTCACAGAGCATCTGTAGGTGTGAATGACAGTTAACTTCAGCAGCCTGCCCTCGTGCAGAAGCTTCCTCTAGTTTCAAAGTCATTAAACCTCCTGTTCAGAGCCCCTCTAACCGCGGGTGAATGTGAAGGTTACTTCTCACTGACACAACGAGCTGTCAGACCCCCCCTCTCTCCTCCCTCCGCTTTGAAAACCATCTCCCTGTCTCTGAAGAGGACCCGCAGTTAAAGTTCGTGCCTCGCTGTCCTACCTGAGGTTTATCAGTCAGCGAAAGGTCCGGCGGCCGCGTTCTGTCCAAGGTCCGTCCGTCTGTCCGTCCGTGTCTCCAACTCGGAGCGCTCCTCACTCTGAATCAGTACTCCGCAGCCTCCTGACGTCACCGCAGGGCAGGACGGCCGGACGACCAATCAGAAGGCGAGCTGCGGGGCGCACAGGTAAACAGAGCTGGCACGCCATTGGTCGGCCCCGTGGCTCCGGTGATGTCCTTTGGGATTAAAAAGAAATAAAAAAAAAGAAGGTGGAGGTGAGTTACAGCTTTGATAGTGGTTATGACGAATGATTAATAAAGTAAATAATCATAAAATAAATAAAAATCATTAAGATACACACAGGTCCTTAAACGGTTTAAAGGCAGGCGCAGCGACAAACAAGGACAGCAAAGATGATAAAAGTCAACATAAAACTATGAGGGAGGTTATATAAAAGCTCTATGTAAATATATAAAAGCTACAATGGCCAGCAACATACAAGAGGTCGAGTCCTGTAAGTTGGAAAAAATACAAACTCATAAATAATGAATGAATAGGAAACATGGTGGTCACACGTTGTCAGAGCTGCTAAAATCAGTCGTGGCTGTTGCATGCAGTGATGGCTTCAACTTCAACAGAATCATACTGATCAACTGGATTTGATCCAGTATGAAGATGTACACAGAGAGCAGCTGTATCAGCCTGTTACAGAGGTACTTCTAGTATTATTACCAAATAACATAGACCTTATAATGGACTCTTTTTTCACCCCGAGAGTTCTCTTAATTTCTTTAAGGCTCATTCATTGGTTCACTTTTTTCATACATCGCTTTCATACATAACATCTTGTCTTCATCGCTGAATAGTTTATTATTTTGTTTTTCATTGGATTGTTTTCACGTGTCCACATTAACTATACCCTTTCGTCTTGGGGATCTGTGTGGATGTGTGGTGTATTTTTGGGATTTTTGTGAGTGAGACATTTGCTATTTCCCCCATACCAGAATAACCGCAATGCCAAAAACAATGTAATCCATCAATCTGTGACGTTGCTTCTAAAATAAATCCCAGAATATGAATATCTGACTTCTCCGTTTCCATTCACCCTGCCAGGTGCGCGCTGCTGAATTGCACGCGGCCCCAGCTCCTGGTGGCCTCGTGCTCCATCTAGTGGATTTCATTGGCCACAATCAGGCAAGGTGAAGTTTGTGGCAACTCTGCAGAAACCACCTGTCCGAAAAGAAAAAGAGTGTGTATTAAAGACCTACAGTAACCATCAGTTCAGTTTTAAAACTTTAATATTTGCCTATTTTTGAACGGAAAGAAGTTATTAAAAGAGTAGCAGACTGTGTTTACAGTGATCATTTGCTATTTGTTTTATGTAGCAATTTAAGATTTTTCCCTTGCTTACTACAGACATTACTCATGTGTCACAGCAGAAAAAATGTAAATGTAACTCATAACTTGAATACACAAGTAATGTAGATTGCATGTCATTAATATCTAGATGTAGAGCGTGATAAATTACACCTGTTATTATTATTATTCCCTACCTTTTAATAACATACAAACCACCAAAAGTACCAAAAGTACACAAAAAGCACACCTGAGACTGACTCTTTTCCAACCACTATACGCAACATTAGTCTGTGTTACATTGTTACATTAATGCACATCTTTTTAGATGTGTCCTGCACATTGAAAATATTCTTCATTCCTCTTCTTACATAAACACTGTGAACATTTTGAACATTCTGACTCGCTCTACAAGAGGGGTCAGAGTCGTCTTTACATGCTGAGGAGGCTGGGATCTTTTGGTGTGTGCAGGCCACTGCTGAGGACTTTTTATGAGACTGTGGTGGCGTCTGTGGTCTCCTATGCAGTGGTCTGCTGGGGAGGGGGGTGTTCTGAGCGGGACAAGAAGAGGCTCAACAGACTGATTAAAAGAGCCAGCTCAGTCTGTGGCTGCCCCCTGGACTCCATCGAGGTGATGGGGGAGAGGAGGGCTCTGGCCAAACTGTCCACCATCATGGACAACACCTCCCACCCTCTGCATCAGACTGTGGGGGCCTTAAGCAGCTCCTTCAGTCAACAGACTCAGACATCCAAGGTGTAGGAAGGAGCGCTTCCACAGGTCCTTCATCCCAAACACCATCAGACTGTTTAATGCTGCACTATGAATCTTTGTCATTGTAACAAACACTTTCATACCACAGTAGGACTGATGTTTACTGATGTTTCATCATTGCACTGATGTTTACTGATGTTTACTGATGTCCTAGCCATGCACTTTATGGTCTTTTTTTCATTCCACTCATTTACTATACTGTTAATTCATATCTGCTACATATCCATATTCACCTGTGCAATAACACCTCACCACAGCACATCTAACTGGGTGAGGCTGTGTATATAAATACTGTTTCTGTTTCTTTCTTTTTCTGTTGTTATTATTATTATTCACTATTTATTGTACATACTGTTTTTTTGTGTCTTTGTGTGTTTTTTTTGTCTATTATTTAATGTCTCTTTTACTTGTTTTGAGCTGCTGTAACAGTGGAATTTCCCCACTGTGGGATCAATAAAAGATCTTATCTTATCTTATCTTATCTTATTTGCACATGGTAGGCAAATATTTTTCCTTATTCGTGCAAAAACATTTATATCTTTCATATTACCCATAAATATATATTTTTATTTCTTATTATCAGTTTTATTTTTAATTGATGTTGCTTGCAGTACTTGTTTTCATTCTAATAATATAATCTAATATTTTTTTCTACTTGTTATGTTTACACCAACATACTAAAACAAATTCCTATCTATCAAACTAAATCTATCATATATCAAAATCGCTAAAAAAAAACAGATTTAACTTTCAAACATCTACATTTGTGAATGAAAACTGTATTAAAAGAGGAGAAGCAGATGATGTATGAAGCCTGTCACTGCATCTTCAGAGCTGCTGCAGTGCGTCGGAGCCGGCGCTGGGTGTCGCTGCAGGCGGAGCTGAGCTGTGGAGCGGCCGGAAGCTCTCAGTGTCGTCGGCAGTGAGCAGCCAGTTGCCTAGTGACGAAAAACTCTCAGGCTGCCTCTGATTTCCTGCGTTTTCAAAATCTCATCGCCAACACGGAGCTAACAAACTAGTGCGAAGTTTACCCCCCCCCCAAAAAAAAACAGATGTTCACATGTTTATCTCCATTTTTATACAGCGGGACGAAATGAACCCGTCTTCCTCGTCGTATACGCCGAGAAACGTTTCAGCGCCTGAAGAAAGATGAATAATTATAATTTCGTCAGGGTCGTCGGCAAAGGGAGCTACGGGGAGGTGCACTTGGTGAAACACAAAACAGACCGAAAACAGGTGAGCCACAGAAGGTAAACAGAGCCCACAGCAGGATAAATAATCATAACTGCTTTATGTGTTATTATCAGCAGGCTGGGCGCCACGAAGAGCCCGATAGTAGCCAGACAGAAGTTAGCAAAGTCACATAAAACCTCACAGATCAGTTTAGGCTCTTTTATATTATGTGTGAGAGTCAAGGAGCGAACATAGTACTCTTCACGTCCTATATAACAAAATAGTTTTATGTTATAAATAAATGGTGTTTGCTGTTATTTACATGGCAGAAACACTCAGTTTGACAGTCGCTAAAAGTCGTTTTCCTGTCTGCAGTGGTCCTTGGTCAGCAACAGGGACTGTTTGATTTAACCTATTGAACCGTAAGAAGCTGTAGCTGCATAATTCATTGTGCTGCCCATCACAGTGAATGCAGAGGACGTCTTGTAGTTTGAACGTGAGCCGTAAAATTACAATATTTCAGGCGCTGATCTCCTCTGTCAGCATTTCATGGCTTGAAAACGACTAATTTTGTGTGTAGCACTAGCATTGACAATATTTGCGTATCCTTGGTCTATATCGGTCAGTAACTTGTGCAAAGCTAATGTGATTATGTAAATGTGATCTAAAACCATGTAACGTATTTTAAATTGCTTCAGTTTCTCCATCCTATGATGACTTAACATGTTTTACTCCCAGTGTTTTATGTTCACAAACACAGAATAACAAACTGTGTGTTTTCTTCAACTTCAAAGAGTGGTTGTGCATTTATCTTTTTTTCCCAGTATGTTATCAAAAAGCTGAATTTAATCACCTCTTCGAAGCGGGAGCGGCGTGCAGCGGAGCAGGAGGCGCAGTTGCTGTCCCGGCTGCGACACCCCAACATCGTGACATACAGGGAGTCCTGGGAAGGAGATGACTGCCAGCTGTACATCGTGATGGGTTTCTGCGAAGGTGGTGACCTCTATCACAGGCTCAAACAGCAGAAGGGCGAGCTTTTACCTGAAAGACAGGTGGTGGAGTGGTTTGTCCAGATAGCCATGGCACTCCAGGTATGTGATGGCCTGTGAGGTTAGACATAAGGTCACTTTTTTGTACAGGGTGTCTGAAGTCACAGCTGTGATTTTGCTTTACAGTACCTGCACGAGAGGAACATTCTTCACAGGGACCTTAAAACGCAGAACATCTTCCTGACAAAGACCAACATCATCAAAGTTGGGGACCTTGGCATCGCACGAGTACTGGAGAACCAGAATGACATGGCCAGCACACTCATAGGAACCCCTTACTACATGAGCCCAGAGCTCTTCTCGAACAAACCCTATAACCACAAGGTAAACTGGTTGTCTGATCTTCTTCAGGTAGTTTATTCACGATTAGGTGCTTTACAAATGAATGTTATTTGTTTTTCTAGTCAGATGTTTGGGCCCTGGGTTGCTGTGTGTATGAAATGTCCACACTGAAACACGCCTTCAATGCCAAGGACATGAACTCGCTGGTCTATCGCATCGTTGAAGGAAAGGTTTGCATCTTTTTCCATATATTTTATTAGATATATTATTACAGTCAAATTTAAATAGTTTTACTTTTGATAAAGTATTTATGCTTTTCTGACTGGATTTATTGATTACAGAGTCTGAAGTTTGTTTGCCATTTCCTGAGTGTGTCTGAAGAGTTCAAGGACATTGTTTAGCTCCATGAACAGTTTTCAGTATTCTTGTTCTCATCCCAAGGACCCACGGGTGAAAGAGCTGTGGGTTTATTGATTTGTATCTTGATCAGGAATTTTAATAATTGATTCTCTTACAGGCAAAATAGTTTCACAATGTTTTCTGACATTTTTCTCTTTTCATCAGCTGCCACAGATGCCCAGTAGGTATGATCCCCAACTGGGAGAGCTAATCAAGAGCATGCTGTGTAAGAGACCCGAAGACAGACCTGATGTCAAACTTATCCTCCGGCAGCCCTACATCAAACTACAAATCGCCATGTTCCTCGAGGCAACTAAAGAGTAGGTGGCATGGACAACAGACATCTTTGTGTTATTTGAAATTTCTTTAAATTTATTTGTTTCATGGACAACAAAAAAAGAGAAACAGTTCCTTTTTGTTTGCCTGTCTGTCTTTCCTCTACGTTTACTTCAGTTGGAATCATTTTATACAGTCAGATATAAATTTCTGCGCCTCCTTTTTTGTTGCTCCCCTGTCACAGTGAGCTGCCATCATTCAGCAGAATGATAAATCTTTTCTCAGTGTTTATGTTTGTTTTGGTTTTCATCAGAAAAACTGCCAAGTCACGAAAGAAGGCTGTAGGTGGCAGTGGTGATTGTAGGCCCAACAGTGCATCGTCTGTGGTGTCAACTCAGCTGAAACCTGAGAGAAGTCCCCAACCTGAACCTCCAGCCAGGGTGAAACGGGTGAGTGGAGAATAGCAAGGCTGGTACAACACCAAAAACATATACTCTATTCTAATACTAAAATATTTTAGGGCATTTTACCTTGTGATGTTTTTCAGTCACTTGGGTATTGAATTACTGTGTTGTCACTTGTTTATGTTTTTTTTTTTTATATATATTTCTTATATTGTAGCCTAGAATAGACTAATAGTAATGCACAGATGTTTTGTGTTACACTCAAAAAGGAAGCTATATCTTTCGGCATTTTATGTTGCCCACTCAGTTGTGCCTCTTGTTGAAATGAAATGTTCTCTTAATCTCAGTATTGGAAAATACTTGTTTGACATTTGGAAATGGCTGTCATAGAAGGAAATGTATTGGTCAAACTTGAACAATGTCAGTGAGCTGCTGTGCATGGCCAGCAACAAGGGCAACTGGTATTTTTTAATAAAAGTACTTCTATTTGGTCACAGTAAGCAGTTGTCTCTGTGGCAAAATTACTGGTAAATCTTTAAACTTTAGTACAGTAAAGCCAAGCAAGTGTTGTTGGACTCAAATAGCAATCATGTAACTTTTCAGAGTTTTTATTTTGACACAGAATCAGTAGAAAATGTATAATGTTCTTGCAGCATTATCTTTACATTCATAATATTGTATCCAGATTTTCCAAATGACCATGACCGATCCTGAGTGAGCTCCATTATTGCATATTTATTCTCACAATGTGATTTATCCTGATCATGTAGTAAGTATAAATAGTAAGATCTCAAAAACAGTCCAGTGGAGTTTCTCAGATTACTATGCAGGTGAAGCTTTTTCACTTCTGATGTCAGGCATGCAATCGTCGGTGTTCATAATGAATAATATTTTTTTCTCTTCATCTTTAGAAAGAAGAGAAGTCACAACATAAAGTCCGGAATGGCATCACCGACTACCCTCCAGTCCAAACTCCTCCATCACACAAAGCCTCCTCAACGGATTATCTCAAAGCCAGCATGGCATCCCTGGCGACCGTCAGCAACATTAATATTGATATGCAACTGCAGGAGGACGAGGACCCGACGAAGGGACAGGTGCAGGGGCCCCAGTCTATTGTGTCTCATCACCGGGCAGGTAATGAACCTGTGGCTCGCAGTGCGTACAAAGATGGCAAGGGAAGAGAGAAACCAGATCCTTCTCCCCCTTCTTCCCCTCTTAAGCCCCCTCTGAAGTCTGTATCAGGTGTTGGCAGGAGGGGAGGCGACGAGAGGAAGGCATCCAATGGAGTGTTAGACCTTCATCTACAGGCCACGCCGCACCCTGGGGATACATTTTCTGTCTCTGGGGAGAAACAGACGACAGATGTGGATCATAAGGATGATACCGTGGAGTTACTTAAAGAGGCTGGCATGCAGAGCCCGAAGCCTGAGGTGGAGAAAGAGGCTGTTTTTTTCATCTCTGAGAGGAAGTCTGTACACAGATCCACAATGGAAAACATAGGAGTGGTTGTAGAAGTGAATATGGACAATAAAAATGACACTATTACCCTTTTCAAAGGAGCCCCGTCACAACACCTTACCTCAGACATCAAAGTAAGTGCCCTTGCAGTTAGAACTGTTTCTGCTTTCTTATGATGTATTCATGTCTATTTGTTTACGTGTGTTAATGTGTGTCTTTGCAGGAGGACCTAGAATCTACTGAAAAGCTGTTAGAGCCATTCCCTCCAATGCTGGTGAGAATTAAAATTCTTGTACTTGATTCATTAGCCCAATGCTAATGCAAAGCTAAGCTGACTGATTAGCACTGCCAACATCCAGTGGTTCAAAGTGTAAAAAAAAAGTGTTCAAAAAGTGTAAAAAAGGTCATTGTGAATGTTTAGGAGCCTGTTCAGGAGGAATCTCCGTTACCACCGAGGATTGCCGTGTCTGGACGCTCCATGCCAAACTCCGCAGTACTTTTCATCAGAAACTTCCATATCACAGCAGCACAAAGGGAGAGACGTAAGATGGACTCATGGAGATCAGGACAAGGTAAAGATACAGTCAGTGAGGTTAAGGATTAAGCCTTTTATTTTAATTTATCTTAATGTTCATTTATCTTTTTTTCCCCCTATCTGTTAGTCCAAGGTGGCTGCTACCAGACCTTTACCCCCACCTCCTGTTGAGAACATTGTCATGGAGGTGAGGAAGAGGAGCAAGAGGAGCACAGAGAGCAAGAAAGCTAATGTGGCCACGACATCCACATCAGTTAGTGACTGTAAAGATGGACACTTACAACCGCCACAGGTGACAATGCCACATTACTGCAAAGACATGTATGTTTCTTAATATCCATTCTGCGAAGGTGCTTTACCTTTGTAAAATGATAACCCTAATTAACATTTCCACAGTCTTAAAAAAATACCCAAATACTGTAAAAATACCCAAAAACTGTAAAAATACCCAAATGCTGTAGTTATGAATTCTATTTTAAGTACATGTAAATCACTTGAGGCCATAATTTGTACAAATTTATATTGAATGTTGAATTAAGTTGACTACAAAACTACATTAAGAATCTGTCCTGATTCTTTTTGTACTCATAGCGAATGGTTTTGCTATAGGGGACTATTCAGATGTAGTTTATTCATCACAGAAAATGTGGATCAACTTAATTTGCAGGATCGACCTCTGTCTGCCAGAGAGAGGAGAAGACTGAGGCAGTCGCAGGAGAGTGTCAGCCAACCAGGTACCTACTGTCTTTCCTGACTGACACCAGAACATTGTACCTGGACCTATAACATAATAGGAGATTTGAATAAACAGTGAAAAAAACAAAACAAAAAAAACAGTAATCCTATAAAATGCACACATATACACTGGCAAACAAACACACTCGGTTACATTTTAATTATTATTACACTTATCATTGCATCTTTACAATATAATAGAAATCCAGCTTTATAAAAACCAAAAAAGGAATAATTGGTCTTTTTGTTTCTGATGACTTTTCTGCTCTTTCTGCAGGTGTTAGTGTTGTAAGAAGGGCATCTTATGATGTCACTTCCACCAAGGAAGAGCACTACAGTGCCCCGGTTACCAGATCTGTTTCAGACATTATCACTGAGACCAACAGAAAGGTACAGACACCTCATCACTGTGACATTCACTTGTACTTTATACAGTCGTTTAAGAGGGAACTGCACTTTTTGAATGTCTGTCAGTGTGACACAAAAGGCCAGATGTGCCTTATGTGGCTCATCTGATATTACAGTGAATTCGAAACAGAAGTCTGTGTCAAATCGTTTGTCACAACAGTGGGATATGCTTCTTTACAGCAGGAGAAGTTGCCAGAGAGAAGATCAGACGAAGATGAGTGCAGCTCATCCACAAGTTCCACAGAGCGTTCAGAGGGGGACTGCAGGGAGAGGTGAGAGGACAGGAGAAAATATTCACCATGCTGCTTTGCTATTCATATGATCAGTTCATGATCAGTCCTTATATTAGACTTACATAACGTCTAAGTGAACTTATTTGCTGTTTCACATTGCTTGAGCAAATTTGCTGTATAACAAATGATTTATGGGTCATTAGCAGGAAGACTGAGTCCAGCGACATGCAGGATTTAGTCCATATGATGACCCAAACTCTGAGAATGGATATTGGAGACTGTTTGAGTGAGGTGGACAAAGGCAGATTTGGCTCTATGGCATTACCAGAATTTAAACTGAACAGGAAGTACAGGGACACCCTGGTGCTTCATGGGAAGGCTCGAGAGGAAGCAGAGAACCTGTCACTGGGTGAAATACCAATAGGTCAGACACTTTTATCAAATCAAAGTTGTCACCAATCTGTCACTCTGGAGCTTTCTTGTGCTTGACCCATTTGTCTCCCCCAAAGGATCCACGTCCTGTCCTGCCAAGATAAGGAGGGCCATAGAACACCTGAGAACAGATGTGGTGAAGGGCCTTGGGGTCAAGCTGCTGGACAGAGTCCTGGAAATCATGGAGGAGGAAGATGACACCAAACGAGAAGTATGAATCTAAAGAGGCTGAACACATCACACCAAATCATACACACTGAACCCATAAATAAATGCAAAGGGATATTATAGTTTCCTTAAGTAAAAAACATTGTGCACTTCTATACTGGGAAGTATAATAGAAGTCAGAAAGATGTGACAGGTGTAGAAGGTACATACAGAAATGGTTCAAAGATTTTCTAATGCATTGGTTAGGTTAATGCATGACTTGAATATTATTTTGTTTGTTTATTTTATTTGTAGTTATGACATTTAAACACACAGTGTTGTTCCAAAATAAATGGAGATTATGAATTGAGAAAACTCGACTGATTTCTCATCACACCTCTGAATAGAATAACTTGCTCGTACACGATGTGATCAGTTTGTCTGCAAAGTTAAAAACCCAGTTTGTGTAGATGCAGAGTTCATTCATCTATCCACTGTGTCCAAAATGATTCACACTTGCTGTCCCTTTTTCTCACTGCAGCTGTGCCTTCGTGACCAGATGGGCGATGAAAAGTACCAAGCGTATGCTGTGATGGTGAGGCAGCTTAAATTCTTTGAGGATGTTGCCCTCAAGGTTTAGAGAAAATGCTGTTCAAGAGAGCATGCACCTTTGCATTTTCCATGACTCCACATGTAAGAACGTGTTCACAAGAGACAAGCATCTCCTATAACAGGAAACTTTGGGATATGTTTGTTTTCATTGTAACTTTGAACAGAAAATCGGTCAATATTGTTCACGAAGATCGCATTGAAGATCGCAAGATTTGTTTCCTGACAGAAGACGATCCTGCTTTGTGGCATTGCTTCTTTCTTCCCCCTGCCTGCCTGCAAAAGATCATGTATGCTTGCAGGTTTTATTGTGGACTTGCTACAGTACAGTTGCCTTTGTGCGAGCAGTCTTATGTAAATTTGTAAAGTCTTTTTTTTACCTTATTCTTCAAACTGAATTTGTAATTTGTCTTGTAATTTTCAGGATGCCTATGCAAAGATTTTGTTATGTTGTCATGTTAAAGCACTCATCTTTCGACTTTCTGTAGTGGAAGCTCATTTGTCGGTTTATAATATAAGCCAGAATTTCTCAAATTATTTCACCAATGCTGTATCTTTGAAGACACTAGATCTCACTTCTGCTGCTCTATTGTATGTTCTTAAACACAAAATAATGTGATGTAGATGCATTGTAGATATTAACATTTGAATTATTTCTAATAAATCCTAAATGTATTTTTTGGTTACATCTCGGTTCTATAGTGTAATAAAACACAAACAAAAAAATTACTAAAAAAGAAATGCATGTTTGTGCACAATAACACACTCAGTCCTGCAGGAAAAGAACCCAACTCTAAATACAAATGACACACCCCATTATACAATATACATGGTACCAGATGTTTATTATTTGAACAAGTATTTCATTATTGACTGATAAACACTGTAACAACATCTTCTCCCTCAATGCTTCACATGTGAACTGAGACAAAATTCAAAATTATTTCCAATATAAAAAGGATGTATTAACAGAGTTATTTGTGCTTCTTCTTCTTGAGACTTTCCTGAGGTTTTTGGCTCGACTCCACGCTGGTCTCTGGTACAAGTGGCTGCCAGGCCAGAGGGTTCTGTCTGTACATCGGCCATGGGGGCAGGGTTAACTATAGTCAAGAACAGAAGCAGAGGAAATCATATTCTAATGTTTTTATGTTTACAGCCCTCCCATAAGAAGTCTTTACAAGGGTTACAACCACAAGACAGCCAACATTGTGCAATAATTTAACCCTGATTGATTGTGTTATCTTGTGTAAAGAGACAAGTGTACAATGGCAGATCCATCAGTTATCTATCTCATCTATGTATTGTTTCTTTCAAAGCAGACAGTAATACAAAACAACTTACCACACAGGACACAGCAAAACCAGCCAAGACTATGTACACTGTCCACCCAAACTGTTCAATGATCAGGCCATACACGAATCCAATCACCTGTGAAGAAACACAAATGATTTCAGTGAACCTGACTAAAGAAAAACACAATGTCATGATTGTGGGATGTTTTGAATTTCTGCTTTGCATGTGTTGTAGGTAGTTACCGCTGAGATGAGGATTATTCCTTGGAAAATCTGTTCGGCCAGCTTCTGGCCTTTATAATCCTGTAACACAAGAGACAGGGAAACATCATTTAAGCAACGTTTATAACGCAGATTCAGTTCACACTAGGGTTAATCTAAGCCAAGTCCTGAACAATTCAGAACTTTTTGTTCTTCTTCAAGTTAATGTCCTAGATTTAAAAAAATAATAATAAATCATGTGAAACCTATTAAATTCATGGGACCCTGCAAAATCCTACAGCTCTATGTCAAATATGTTTTTAATGATGAATCTATGCATTTTAGCCATTTTATCATGTTTGCTGTTGTTTGTATGTATATTCAGTTTCTTAATTGTTATTGGGTTGAAATTTGAGAGCTGAAAAATCCCTTTTAAAGAAATTTTTATTGTATAACTATTATTATCAGTTTTCTTGAACCTTTTCATAGGAAACTGTTAATATTCATTGCAGATGTGCAAAAACCCACTTCATTTAATCGTTTGTTTTTTAAATAGCTAATTTTTTATACTTTTCATTGGCTGTAATATTACAGTCAGTGTTTTCATTTCCCAGGCAGATATTTTTTAACGACAAAAAAGATGGTGTAATATCACATCTTTCATTTTTTATGTATGTGCAATGATTAACACATCACCATAATAAAGCTTTTTTCCCTGTGCAAAAACTAATAGCTGATGAAACTTATATAACTAAGTTTATAAATATATAAAACCTCCACTGTAGGTCAGAGCTGCAGTTCAACACGTTAGCTAGCAGCTGTTACCAAAATGTAGCTTCCCGTTAATTTAACCTCTGAACTCTGTGGCTGTGAATGAACCTTAGCATAATATAAAAGCATGAATGATCGTCTCTTACCATGTGTGTGGGGATGGACTTGAACACAGACAACATGTTTCTTCTGTAAATAAACGAACAATTATCGGACAGAGGCTGTTTGACTTCCGGCTTCAAAAAGATACGTCGCGCAGTGAAGGACCCCTCCGAGAGAACCGCCTGTCGGCTGCGCAGACTCACAAATCTATAAATTATGTGGATGCGATGTTACGCTCCGAGTTGTCACACAGTTTAGTCTGATGTCAGTGGGAAGCTTAGCCTGCCTAAATAACTGCCTGCAAATATGTCTGATAAACTTTGGCGATTATGTTTTAAGCGTACATGTTTTTATTTTGTACGTCTACTAATTAAATCACATTAACATACTAAATTAAACGTATAATTATTTTATTCACTTAAACCAGAAGGCAAATTCAATTTTACAATCAGGCAAACGCTTGGACGTCTATTACTGCGGAGGTGTAACGGATAAAGTTGTTGATGTTGAGTTGGCAGTTTGGCTCCAGACTAAATTATTTTCAGTCTGTTGCTTTTGGTCTCTAGTAAGAGTTGACTTCATCTGAGCCGTTTTGTTTTTTTTTAACATTTCATCACATGAACTCACAGTAAACAGCCTGCAGTCTACGGACGGTGCGGTTGAGTGTTTGCTGTCCGGTTCACCTTAGTCCTCATTAGCTAACCAGCTAATAGAAGGTTTGAGGACTGCCCTCAGATAAACTCAGAGGTTTTTTTTCTTCACCTGTTTCTATTTACTGTTCATTATTTTTAATCAGGCGTGCTGCTGGAGGGACGGATGAGGCAGTTGTCATGACACTGAGGAGAGGTGAGTCAGTTTGGATGAAGCTGCTGATTATTTTCCTCTCTCAATTAGGAGGTCTGTCTGCATGCTTTAGTGTGAATGAAAAAAAAAAAAGAAATTGGCAGAATAATACTCAGCTTCTGGCCTTTATAATCCTGAAACACGAGAGAGAGGGAAACATCATTTAAGTAACATGAGTGACACAAATTCAGTTCACATTGGGATCAGTTCAGAGGTTTTTCCAGTTTATGTTCTGAATTTCCTTGAAAAAAAATTCTAATTTTCTCATGCTTTCCACTCTTTGTATGTGTATTCAGGTGAATATGTTTAACTGGATGTGGTTGAAATTCGTCCTAAACATCCAGGAAAACATGTTGGCAACATGCATTAATGTAAATAGTTGTTTAGGATTAGAAACAAAAATATTTTTACCCAAACAAAGAGTCTGTCATTTTCAAAAATTGTTCCAACAAATGTGTGTTTTTCACAGTTTCCACCCTGATGTTGTTGCTCTGTGCACACCAGCTTTTATTCATATGAGATCTTGTCTTTCAGTAAACGTGGTCATCCTTGTGCTGCTGGCTGTGGCCTTCCTGATCATAGTTCAACGAAATCTCCTCAACCTCAGCGACTTTTTACACAAGGAAAACCCAGGTATGCTGTGTGTCAGCTGCTCTGCATGTGGGACATACTTTTCTCCTCAGAATTTTTAGTGTATTAACGTGAACATCTCATCAGACAAATCGAGTGCATTAAAATGAAGCTGTGGAGGCAATTTATAAAAAAAATAAATAAATAAAAAAATATATATGTTTTTGTCCAGATCCGATGCTGATTCTTCCCTTTGAGTCAGAACTGTCTCCAGAGCTCAGACTGAAGTCAGTGAGGAGAGGAGAGGAGATCCCGGTCCTCATCACTGCTACCGAGGAAAGACTTGGTGCTGTGGTCGCTGCCATGAACAGTGTCTACCAGAACAGTAAAGCCAATGTCCTCTTCACCATAGTGACCCTGAATGACACAGTGGATCACCTCAAGTAAGATGAGGAAGCACGTCTGTCGTGCTACATCATGCATGCCATTACATTGCCTCAGGCTTAATCATGCAGGTGTCTTTGTCTTCACTACAGCTAAGTGAAATTTGTGAAATGTTAATCAAATTGGACTTAAATAACCATTGTCTGACATGAACTTTTTGTTTGTTTGTTTTACCAACAGAGAGTGGCTTAGTAAGACGAAGCTAAAAAATATCAAACATAAGATAGTTATTTTCAAGCCGGAGCTCCTCAGTGGGAAGATATCGAAAGATCCTCAAACGCTGGAGGCAGCAAAACCGGTGAGACAACTTCATGGTTAATTATATGCCAGAATGAATATTCATGCCACTGTTTATTAATGTTCATCGCTTGCTTTGTTTGCTTGGTCTGTTTTTCAGTTGACTTTTGCCAGATTTTATCTACCTGTATACTTACCTGAGGCAGAGAAAGCTATCTATTTGGATGACGATATAATTGTGCAGGGTAAGTCACCACCATAAAGAAAGGAAATTACCTTTACCTAAACTTAATTGATACTGTTGTACAGCATTTTTGACATTTAGCAAAAGTGTTATTCATGCACCATGTCACTCATTAACTCTTACACATTAAAACAGAAAGTTCTCTGGGAGTAAGTAAGTAATGAATATTCTTTTGTCTCAGGGGACATTCAGGAGCTTTATGAAACTACCCTCAAACCAGGACATGCAGCTGCCTTTTCAGATGACTGTGATTCAGCATCTGCTAAGGGCATCATACGGGGGGCTGGAAATCAGGTGGGCTCTGCTTGTATGAGTTCAGTATATATAAAAAAAAAAAAAAAAGGCAAGTGTATCAATGTGGAATATTTCTTTGTGATTATGGTAATGGAATCTTTTACAATAGAACAACTATATAGGATTCCTGGACTTCAAGAAGGAGGCTATTAAGAAGCTGGGGATGAGGGCCAACACATGCTCTTTCAATCCTGGGGTCATCCTTGCCAACCTGACTGAGTGGAGGAACCAGAACATTAGCGGGCAGCTGGAGCACTGGATGGAACTTAACACGCGGTACGTCACTCACACTGATGAACAGACGAAAATGAACAGGGTGTGGAGCAGGATGTGGCTTCCTGCTAAAAACAAGTCAGATTTGTTTGTAGTAGAACAAAACTGCAATCTAGTGGACTCTCTCTGTTTATATTGAGCTGATTGTATTGATTTCCTTAGGGAGGATCTGTACAGTAAGACACTGGCAGAGAGTATCACCACCCCCCCGCTCCTCATTGTTTTCTACAAACGACACTCTGCCATCGACCCCATGTGGCATGTCAGGCATCTCGGTAAGTTCTGCTTAGTTACTGATGAGCCTTTTTCTCCATGAACTAATCAAACTAATTGAACGAGTAATGTTTTCTAGGAAGTTTGTGTGATACGTTCACTTCTTCACAGTACAGTGCACATGCGTACAGTAGATTTCCCGTAAATTCAAGTAAATTTCCCCGCTGTGGGAGGGACTAATAAAGGAATCTGAATCTGAATCTAGATACCACAGACTTGTGCTTTTTAGAAGCTTTTATTGAACTTTTAAAGATCTGGTTCAACATTTCCCACTGCTCCCGGTCAGTATGGTAAACTAAACTAGAGAATGCAATTTCTGAAGAAATTGCGGTGTGAATGCTGATTGCTGAAAGGCTTACGCTAAACTGGATAGCTGAGTATTAAAGTTGAATGATGGCTAAAATGAATGAAAATGTGGAATATTTAAAGTTGTTTTGAATGAAAGGCTTACCCTAACCTGGATTGCTGAATGATAAAGATGAATGATGCCTAAAATGAATGAGGAATGTGGAATATTTTTGAATTATTATGAAGAAGCAGTTGAAGAAGTATGAATAGATGGAAAAGTGGAAAAGACTATAACTGACTTGAATGGGATTCAAAAATTAAATAATACATATAATACTGCATTAAAAAGGTCCTGTTTTAAAATTTTGAATGATTAAATAAGACTTGGGTTGGAAGGTGTCTGAGTACTGTGTGTGTCTCAAACTACCCGAATTATTTTGTAAAAATATCTAAAAAGTTATTTGAATAAGAAGCTATTCTTTAATCTGCTGTTCTGGTCATGATGGTAAAAGTTGGTGTGTGTGAGTGCTGGGATTTCCTCTTGTAAGTGATGTAGATTTTATGTGTGTGGAGCTGAAGATGTGGTCATGAGAGCAGTTTGAAAAAGTGGTACTGGTCAACTTTTCAGGTCTGATTTATAATGGGAGTAGATGGGGCAGTTGGTTCGTGCTCCTCTCGCTTGGAGGGGTCTGGAGCCAGTTTGCTTAGTCTGACACATATCTTTGATCAGCACAGATTTTCCTGTAAAATGGTGTAAAAATGATCTATGTAGAGTAAACCTTGTGGGAATGAGAGCGAGTTGAAGAGAGATTTTTCACAAGATTTTCATCATTTTTTTTCAACATTTTGCCAAAACTTGACCTGAAACAAAGTTGAATATTTTGAAAGGTTTGAATGGGATTTGAAAAGTTGAATGATATCCTGAATCCCTGAAAGATTTGGAATATTTTGATATTTGAATGGACTTTGTAGCTGAAAGTATGAATGAATGGTGAAGAGCTGAAAACGTGTGAAAAAGTGTGAAAATGTGGAAGATTTTGAACATTCCGTCCATTCATTTGAATGGGAAAAAAATCCTGGAAAAACCTGGAATATTTTGGAAAGTTTTAATGTTAGGAATGAGAAAAGTAACAGCTGGCATGTCCTAATCGAGCTGAACGTTTTGATGTTTGAATGACGTTTCTAGGATAAAGAATGTGGATGGAGTTAGGTGCCAAAAAAAGCAACGGAAGAATAATAATACATTTTTTGTCCGTAGAAAAACATAGGTTTGAATGTTTTCAGCAGCATTCACACCAACTAACAGTCTCTCAGCTGTAGCTTCTTACTTAACAGACACATACTGGTCTTGATTTTCTCATGTAACTCTTGGCAAGAAAGCTAATAAGCCCGCTGCCCAAAAAAAAAACCTTTTAACACACTTCAGGTCATTTGTCTGCTGTAAAAGCATCTAGTCTGTTTTATTGTACCATAAATTGGCTTTGGAACCTGTTCTTTGTGAAGGATGAAAGTTTTCAGGTTTACAATACCAGAAGGTTAAATCTGTTTTGATTTTTTAATGGTTTTGGCACCAAATACAATGGATGCATCTAGAAATAAATCTAAATCATCACATGGTTGCAAAATGATGTTTTTCAGGCACCACAGGAGCTGGAAAGCGCTACTCCCCACAGTTTGTGAAAGCTGCCAAACTCCTCCACTGGAATGGACACTATAAGCCGTGGGGGAGAGCATCCTCCTTCTCTGACGTGTGGGACAAATGGTTCATTCCAGACCCCACAGGGAAATTTCATCCTGTGCGTAGACACACAGGGGAAAAGTAGACTGAAATGTCGGTTTCAGGAACTTTCTCGACCAGCCAAGCCAGCTCCGTCCCACCAGGACCACGCCTTGTGATATCTCAGGACTAAGTGAGGCCTTTTCACTTTCTAGACCCGTACTTGAGTTCACGTACATTCTCCGCACACAGACCCATGCGCTCTCACATTCCCAACACACAGAATTGACCTTTTTTCTATTGCCAGTGCATTTCACTGTTGCTTAGGGCACATAAATATTTCACATTTCTTTAATCCAGAAACTCCCTGCCCCTGACTTGGCTTTGACACATTCTTCTCAAAATGTTTCATTAAAGGCATAGACTGCCCCCCCACCCCCCACCTTTATCCTGAGTATGATTCCAGGTGCATCTGAAGGGTATGACCTTAATACACATGTATGCATCAATCCTAGTCAGCAGTAGACACCCTGTGACAACGTGCCATGACAACCATGTACAACTTCAAAGTAATGATGGCTTAATTAGGTATTTTTACATGCAACTTAATACTGACCAATTTACTTTATTTGCAGCTTTTAAAATGACCTCTGCCATAATGGTGAAACACAGTTGACCCCCCTCACCACCAGAGTTACCGGTTCAGTCTGAATTGTAATCATGTCGGCCATGCAGACGCCTCATGTTGTGACCTCAGTACTTCCTGTGGAAAAGTAATGAGTTTTTATAGCTAAGTGTTGTTCAGATCCTTGTTTTAACATTTTATTGTGATTTGTGCTTTGTTCAGCATTTCCCTCAAAATCTGAAAATGCTGTTTACCTCCCTCTGCCTCTGTAAATCCATTCTTGACTGGCATCATCATAAATATAAATGGTTAATCCAGTGCAACTACAGTTAACGGTACACTACTACTAGTATTTGTTCCACCTACAAATTGACTATGCCATAGATGAACACTAACTCTACTGCCTCATGCCGAACTGTTACCGTGTGATTTTTGATGACTTTATATGTAGACCACTAAGCAAACTGCACCTCTGCAGACAGAAGAACATGAAGATGCACAAAGTTGTCATGCTTTATCCCCATCAGGATTTTTTTATAGCCATTGAAAAGCATTCACCTTGCTGGTGTAAATATTTGTCATGTTTTGTATAGTACATTGAATAAAACTCATTTTTATCATTTAAATCGTGTGATTTTGTGTTCCAATTATTTGTAATGGATGTGGCATTTTTGCCATTCCTAAGACTGTGTCTAGTTGTCTGTATTACTTCCTAAAAAGGAACATAAAACAAGTAAGAACCACAAGCAAAGACACATTTAAAGTATGACTACAGCATGAAACTGTTAGTTGTAGTGTAACAATGAAACAAACAAACAGATTTAGGCTTTGTAGAGTTTATTACATTTATAGTACGTCGTCTATATACAGTGCTCTGAACACAATATTACAAATGACCTCTGGACAATTAAAAAGGGCAATCTTTCACTGACATCTGGGAGAAGAAGTCAGTGTATATATACACAAACAGTTACTAAAGTTCATTTCCTGGACTTTCTGGTGTAATTATTCCTAGACAAACAATTCAATGAAGCATTGTAGTTTAGGATAAACGTTTGTCCTGGTCTGGAGAGTGTCCCAGAGTTTGAAGAAACACCACCAACTAGCCTGAGACCACTCAACTAGGCCTCTCAAACTGATTCTGAATCAACAGAAAAAGAACACTGTGTCAGTGTTTCTTCACAGCATGCTTATGTATGTTGGCAAACCAACATCTGCAAGTCCACAAGACCACGTGAACACAGGAACTAGTTACAGAGACAGTGAAGGCAAAGCTTATTTAAAGTCTGTGTTGAAGTCATATGCGTCGTCTGCTGTAGAGAGGCTGATGTCGATGGGGACAGACTGGAACTGCACACGGCTTCGTGTTTCTGAAAGACAGAAAGATGACATGTAAAAATAAGGCCTAATATAAAAAGGTGTAGATTTTACATACATTAAATTAAAAGAACATTTCAAAGCAGAATTTACTTTTGAGTGCCTCCTTTTGTGGTTTCTCCAGGTCTTCTGTTTGATTTTCCTCCTCAGCAGTTTGTTCGGGCTGTAAGAAAAGCAGATGTCCCAATTATTCAAATTCCAACTATCCTCGTGATGCAGAGAGATTTCAATAAAAACAAGCTCTAGCCAACTGGATCAGAGTTGGATTAGAAGTCTTCATAAACAAATCAAGACTTGAATTTTTGTCCTCATTTCCAGGAGACCAGGCTGCTAAGCATTATTCTAAGCAGCTGTGCTGTCTGGACGTTTACCAAAATAAAATTAAAATGACATCCACGGTTACCTCATTATTCTCATCATTCTGCTTCTCTTCGCTCTCTGTGGCTGCAGCGCCAGGTTTTCCTTCAGAGATGTCGCTGACACTCAGCAGGCCTGCAGTCGGGCCTTTAGAGATGAAGCCTATGCTGCTGGCCTGGTTTGGGAATTTAACACCTAAAAAAAAAAAAAAGAGCAGCAATACTTGTTTTCAGCAACATAAACATAAGTGACTACATTCTTTCAGTTTCTACTGGCCCCAAGAGGCTATGTTATTCTTTAAGTGAAGAAAGTCAGTTACAGATACGGCTTACTGATCCTTCAGTCATACTGCATTTTGGAGCCCTGTATTCCCGCCAACAACATGCACAAAAAGGCTTCAAACTTTGATTTTCAGCACTTTCCAGGTGGTTGTAAAATATTAATACATCGAGTAAACAGGACTAAGACAAGGAACCAGGGAACAATGCAGCGACTAACTTTTTGTTCCTTTGCAAGTTTCCCATATTGTCGTAAAAATGTATCATATTCAAACGGAAAATGTTGACTCAAATTCTTAAAAACACAAAACAATACGTGTGTCACCAAATTGCTAGATCCACATTAAACACCAGTACCTTTCAAAGTTTCCTCGTTGCCACTTTTCAGCAGGTTTAGATCCCAGCCGCTCTGCATCTCAGCCACCACAGTATCGGACATGTAGGCAGGCAGGCTGTGTTTCTCTGGTACTTTACAGCAGTAGCTCAGCTTGGCTCTGAGGAGACAGACACTTCTGTGAGATCATGTAAGGTGCAGCAGTCCTCACTAAGATCTGCAGTGATCCTGGCACAGTGTTGGGATCAGAGTTGGATTAGAAGTCTTCATAATGAAATCCAGAATTGCGTATGTTATCCTCATTTCCGCACTGATGCACTACATCCGCCCATCCTACCTCATCCTTAAGGGAAAAAAAAAAAAAAACACACACTCACCCTGTCCAATCTCCAAGGAAAGCTGTGGCAGCCTGCTCTGTGTTAGGGACTCCGCCCTTCTGCAGATATCCACGCTTTTTTGCAAACATGGTTAAAAACTCCAGAGAGTTCCTGAAGTCTGGGACGTTATACTGAAGCATGATCTGAAACAATGAGAACAGGTGACCTGGGATGATTAAAACCCTTTCATTTACAAGAGAGCACTTAAATCTATCCAACCAGTTTGTACAAATCTCTCCTGTAATGAGAAACCCTCCTACCTGGGTCTTGTCACACTGTTTGAGCAGAGTCCTGACAGCTTCCAGCACGGTCTCCACGCCTTCCTCCACCTGCAGGCTCCTCAGAGCCATCGAGGCTGGTGGGTTGGATGGTGAAGCCACGACTCCCGGGCTGTCTATTAGCTTCACGTTCTTCGTGATGTGCACCTCCTGCATGGACCTGATGGGGTGGTAACAGGTAACACTTGAGTATGGGGATGATTTACAAATAAAGAGCCTCAGAAATATGTTGGTATGTACAATCTGAACAATTCTGCTAAACATGCAATATGATACAAAATGCTGTTTCAAGCTTATCCGTCACTCACTTTGTGATGCCTCTCTTGACACCAGAATTACACGCCAGGATCTCCTTCATACTGTTGATGAGGCTGCTCTTCCCAACATTAGGAAAACCTGATGATAATTGCATCAGAGATGAACATTCAGACCATGTCCAGATTCACACCACAGTCCTCATACTGGACAATCCTTCATCTAAATCCACAACTGACTTGACACAGTGTCAAAGGAAGTCAGTTAGAGAAAGCTGCTTACCAACTACACCCACTCTGAGTGAAGCCTCATCCTGTTTGTTAGCAGCCAAACTTGTGAGGAGCTCAGTGAGGCAGCTCTTCCCGAAGCAGGCTGCTCCTCTGGATTTGTCCAGGACTTCATTGGAAGCCACTATCCTGCTCTTCTTGGCTTGCTGAGGAAGACAAAACCAGACGTGTCAAATTTTCTTTCAAGTACCAAGCCCAAATAAACACCAGGTTTTTTTTTTGTGGGTTTGCATTTAAGCTCCCTGCCCACGTCTGAATGCACTAGCACATATCTGAAAACAGCTGAATGCAAACCGTTTTTGTTTTGTTCACAAACACACACGTCAGCTCTGCTTTGGACAGAGCCACTTCATGGTGTGATTTGTCCGTTACTCTTGGAGGCTATAACCAGTTATAACAGCACAAAAAGCTGCTCAACCTTCTCAGTCCTCCACATTACGACAAGGTACAATCAAAATCAGAAGCAGTGTGATCTTTGTGTTATACGAATCCAAACTGTGGGGGCGTTGTTATCTTTTAACTTATTATTGACAGTTGACCCCTCACACATTTGCATGAGAATCTATTTAAATTCTGACCATGGAAATTCAAATGGGTGAACGTGTCAGTAAAAGAAGGTTGTAAAGATCTTTAGCTCAAAAGCTTGTAGTTGAGACAATATGCAAACTGAATTCAAAAGCTAATAATAAAAAATAATTTCAAGTGTCACCAGCCAAAACATAACTTGCTTTTCATAACTGATGTGTAAAATGCACCTCCTACCACGGTTCTGTCCTGGATATGTGTTGATGCTTTAAACGCCACAACTGGACACTCCAGTTGTAAACACTGTATCCACCTGTCCACATTCTCCTTCGGTACCAGATCTACAGAAAATACAGAACAACATTTAAGAGTTAGAAACAAACTAATGTTTCATTCACATTCGCGACAGACTACTGCTCCTCAGTTTGTGTCCTTCACTAGAAATGAACAACATCTCATGTGCATTTACCTATTTTGTTTAAAACGAAGAGCAGTTTCTTGTTGCCCTCCCTCTGCAGCACCGCCTCCTCCAGCTGTGGACACCTGCACCCCAGCGGGTCACGAGCATCGAGGACTTCTATCACTACATCAGATGCATCAATTACCTGGGGGAAAAAAGGTAGGCGTTAGGCTGAAGGTTAACAGATAAACAAACATTAAAAACAAAAGAAAAAAACATTAAAAACAGGACTGTGAAATTTTACCTTGTTTAATTCAGAACAAAGATACTGTTTGGAGTTCTTGTCTGGGCCACTTTGTTTCTCTGAAAGCGGTCCAGTCTCATGCTGTGGAAACAAACACACAAACGTAAGCCAACAATGGAGCGATGCAATGCTGAACAGATGGAAGATCGGTTTGTCTTTTACCTGCCGGGTCTTCTTGGCCTTGGGTTCTGTCTCTTTACTCGCACCCTCCTTCTCCTTCTTCCTCTTCTGGGCTCGCTCCTCTTTTTTAACCTGTCTCCTCTTCTCTTTTTCCTCCTCAATCTGTGAGACAAAGAAAAACAAATGGTAAACGAGTGTATCAGCAGAAATTCTAACACCATCTGGGAAGAGGTCATATAGTGGTGTAAAAAGAAAGTCAATCTGAGCAGTGACTGTGAACGAGAGGAGCAGATGGCAGCCGACCTGTAGCCTCCTCTGCTCTGCCTCCCTCAGGACCTCCTCTTTGAAGGGAGCACTGCTGGGCACGCCGGGATCCTTCTTCACTCGTTTGCTCACTCCTTTCTTCTTCAGCTCTTTCCTCAGCTTTCTGTTGTGCTCCCGGACCTAAACACACACAAACGACCACCGTCTAACTCTGACTTCATCACATTAAACTGTGTCAAACACTGCAACAGCAGTATCATCTCTTCCTCTCTCACACAGGCCTCGCCGTCCAGAAAGTTGAGTATTTTTTTTAAATAGATTTTAAAGTAGCAGTGATGAAGTGTGGCTCTTACCTTTTTCTGTATCTTATAGCGTTTGGAGCAGGAGAGCCGCTTACTTGCTTTCTTTAACTCTGAAGACAAAAAATAAAAATAAAACAGTTAAACTTTGGGTGAATAGTTAAGCTAAACACGAAGCTAATGCAGACTAAGCAAAGGTGATTTTTAAATAATCGATAGTTATTTTATAAACCGGGTGGATTAACTGAACAATACAACATTAAAGGGTTATTTCTTGACAGGCTCATACATTAATGGGACATTAATGTCAGTGTTCACTCACTTGGTCGCTTCATCGTGGAGCTGCTCTGCTGCCAATGTGCCTGCTCTGCTCTGCTCTCACACGTGGAGTGCTCAGCTCTGATGTTCGGTCACTTCCGCTTTTGTCACCGCATGCTCCGCCCCCTGCTGGTCTGGAGGAGCAGCTTCACCCTTCATCAGTTTAACAACATGAGTAGACAGGAAAGAAGCTGTTATTTTATGGAGTTAATTTAAAAAAGTAATTTGAACTCATGTTGCCAGATAATTTGAACATTATACACTGGCTTGTTATTTAAATGTGTTTCTTAATGGATGGGAAATATAATAATAACAACAACAACAAATAATAATAATAATAATAATAATAATAATAATAATAATAATTTCAACTTTATTTTATAGTTACATTGCTGACTATAGTTTAATTTTCTGCTACAGTACTATCTATATTATGATATTCACATAATGATCTATAATGATTGCATATTTGGAGATTTTCTTTTCTTTTTTTATTTGATTGAAGTCACAAATATAATTTTGTTGTAAAAGATAATAAGAGCAACAATCATGTGCGTCTATCATGTAGTCATGCCATACTGGGTTGTTTATATTTAGGACCTCTATTATTACTCAGATGGCACATTTTCACATAAAAATTTAGAAGTCTTTGTTTGGGCTTCATGCAGTAATGTCAGAGCTGGTTGGCATTCGCTTTCTTCATGTTCATTTCAAAGGTGAGAAGTGCCTGTAAAGAAGAGGTCAGTATCTAAAATGGCATCGTCACATTTATTTAAACTACTGAGTTGGATGCAAAACTGTGTCCCATTGTACCGGCCTGATACATTTTCAGTTTTCTAAACAATAAACAAGTTTGTTTATGCAAATAATAGCACAGCCTAATTGAAATACATCACACCAAACTGCATGTTACACTTCAGGTGTGTGGTGACTGGAACAGGAATCTACTTCTACACTTTGACAGTGGTACTGATGCTGATGATAAAGATATTGATGACTTGCATGTGTATGTGTGTTTTCTTTGTTTATACCGGGATTTCTATTGCCTGATCTGCATATTGGCTTCAGTTTTTTACTGAAATGAGAAAACTGATCGAGGAGGCTGTCAGGAAACAGTTTGCTTTTAAATATATGTGTGCTGAGAATCACTGATTTCTTGTTTAAAAATGGAACCATGAAATAGGCTCATTCCACTGATATGAAACCAACATTTGCAGACACATGACAAATCTGTACAGAGTCAGGCAGTCAGTAGGTAGTTTCAGTATATTGCATTGTGCGGTAGGTTAGTTTACTTTTTAAAGGCTGCATCAAAACCAAACATCATTTACAATACTGGTGTCACTTTACTCTGCTGTTCTTACTTACTAGTTACTAGCTACTCACCCATTTACATCCACATTATGTGTTTACATCTCTGTTCACATTGTTTACATCTCCATGTGTATTTATTGCTACCGTTTACACCTACATTTTCTCACTTTGGTACACCTGCCTCATCAGTATTATATTTCTATTTCTATTCCATTTTATTTTATATACTGGCTGTATTTTTTTCTCATGTTTTGAACTTTTGCACCATTTTATATTATATGCCCTACGTTCTCCTTTTACTTGTGTGATTTTCCTTATACATATTTATTAGCATTGTTGGAGGGAGCCTGCAGATTTAAGAATTTCATCACCAACTACTGCTCTCTGTGTAATTGTAGTTGTTCACATGACAATAAACCATCTTGAATCACAGTCACATTTAATACAACCACATGCAAACATTAGCCCTGACATAAAAAACAACCAGCAAATGAGTCACAAAACTTTAACTCTCTTAAAAATGACAATAAGTGATAGTAGTAGGTGTCATATATTTGCACCCTTCTGCTCAACATAATCTATATTTTGTATTTATTTTAGTTTTCTATTTTACTTTTATGTTCTATTTTTTATATCTTGAACTTTTAGTCATTTTTACTTGATGGCTGCTCCATGTAATTGTTTTGAACATGACCAATTAAAAAACTTGAATCTTGAATTTATGATGTGACCTCTCTGATTGTCAGCTATCGAAGGCTGTTAATCCGTGTATGAATTATATTAATATTATGTATTTGTATACAGCATGTCCTCATGAATGAGACTGCAGGGCCACAGACAATCCTGTGGAGAAGAAGAAGAAACAACTCCGGGTCACGTGATCGGGGTCGAGCATCTTTTTTTTTTTTTTTTTTTTTGGTCCATTTTGGATGATCGCAGCAGCTCCACGCAGCTCCAAGAAGAAAACAAAATGACCAAGCTGCAATTTCTGAATGTCTTCTTGACCGAGCGCCTCATGCTCGCCGCGCAGGAGATCTACAAGTCTGTGGAGGACACGATCCTGGAGTACCAGGAGGAGATCGCCATCCGGGAGCGGGAGAACGACCACCTGAGACGGAGGCTGCGGGACGCGGGCATCGAGATATGGCCAGGTTAGCTCCGCTGGAAGCTAGCGCCGCCGCTCTGAGAGTCCGCGGCGGCCGGAGAAATGGAGAGCACCGCACACAGGAGAAACAGGAGGGACTCTGAATATCCTCGGAGTGATGTTAGCACACTGCCGAGCAACTTCACTTGAGCCAGCGGAGAGCTCGGCGGCCTTAGCTGCTGCTGTTGTTGTGGAGCGGCTAGCGTGTTAGCAACCTTTGTTCGTTAGCCAGCCGGCTAGGTTAGATTCAACATCCAAGACTGTATATTTTGCATTTGTCATGTGCACAACCTGCACACGGAGCAGCTCCTGGGAAGTAAATCCACAGACTCCTTCTCATAATGCACAAAAAAAATATTTTGAAAGAAACCCACACAAGTAAAAATGACTAAAAGTTGGAGCTGCAGGAATAGGATACGCTACATACAACTAAGATAAATATAAAATAGAATATAGATAATAGTGTTGAGCAGTAGAGGTGTCAAAGATCATTAATAAGGTGCAATTAAAATGAGCAGCTGTAATCTGGATACTCTCGCACTAACTCTTGATTTGTGTGGATGAACTCACCTGTTGTCAGTGTTTGTTTGTTCTCATCTTAAAGCTCCCTGTCCACACAGAGCAGCGGCTCAACCTGCTGTGTTACCAAAAGACGCCTTTAGTCTTATCATCAGTGTAAACATGTCAAGCACTTTTCAGGCCATTAGTAGAGATTTCTTTAGACACACCTTTATGTCATATCAATTTTTTTTTATTGTTAGCAGTTCTGTGTATCGCTTTTACATCCACTTTGAATTAATGTCATACAGAACTCAAAAATTCAAGCGTCACGCACAGTATTATTCATTATTATTATAAATTGTCAGATTTTCCTTGACGATATCGTGTAAAGTCAGATATGTTTAATTAGTGTCTATTGTGATGGTCTGTATCGTGTTACTGTCACTGATCATGAAAGGCGTGTCAGGATTTGGGTGAATCAACAGCTCTGCTCAGCGGTCTCCTGAGGCAAACACCGGTGTTATACTGTATGCTGACCAGCTCTGTTATAACTTGGACATGTTGTGGATCATCACAGATATTGCCATTGAACTACACTGAGGATCCAATTCTTTTCATAGGCAAATATTGAATTTCTGTGATGTGTCACATGGCATATGTACAGAAAGGTGACAAATTAAAGGAAACGTCTGAATCCTTGATCCCTACAGAAAGAGAATTTCTCCATGGTGGGATTGATAAAGTTTTATCTAAAAGTTTTATCTTACAGTGAGGGAGTCCGGTGGCTCTGTTATGCTGTGGGGGACAATGGTTTTGGTCCATTTGTCCCCTTAGAGGGAAGCGTCACTGCAAATCAATAGAGTTGTTCTGAGTGATCACCTTTATCTGTCTGTAGTGTCTGCTAGTGTTGCACTGAGTCATGGACACTGTTGTGTTTGCAGCAAAGTGCTTCTTTGTGCCACCATTGTGAGTAAATGTTTGCCATGAGTGAACAAAAAAAAAATGTTGGAGATTATAACTTGTAATATTTCCATCTGAGCCTCTTTCTTCTGTTGTGTCCTCAGATCGTCCGTCCATGGCGCTGTTGGACGAGGAGGATGGCGAGCATCCACGGCGTGAGTGGAGTCCCAGCATGGGGCACGAGGAGCGCATCCCCATTCAGATCAAGGACAAAAGAGATCTCCGGGCCAACCAGGGAGACGACCAGCTTCGTGGGCACGGTTCCTGTAGCACGCCCGAGAACATGTTCACTCCCCCACGCGTTGGAAACGAATATCCCCAGGACGGCCCCCACACATCCAACCTTCCTCAGAGCCAAGGTGTGGAGAACAGGGAGAGGGAACCCGGATCTCGAGGCTCCTCCAGGCACGTGAAGGTAGAGAGCGGTGGAGGCCACAGAGGCTCTACGTCCTCCAACAGTGGCGCCCAGCCCCTCGCGCCGGTCAACCCAAACTGCTCAAACGAGAACAACATAGACATTATTGGGGTTGAGAACGGAGGACAGATGGTTGGTGCTAAGGGAACTGGAAATGGCACTAACAGAGGACAGGCCTCTCACATACGCAACCAAGGAGCCAATGCGGTGGACTGCCCCCATCAAAAATCCCCTTTACAAGGTCACATGGCATCCTTTTGCTGCAAGGTTTGCGGAGAGGCGTTCAGTCACATCGGCCACCTGCATGTTCACGTGCAAGTGCATACGCGAGAAAAACCTTACCGCTGTGGAGTATGCGGGAAATGCTGCAGCTCCTCCGGCAGACTCCAGGAGCACCAGCGCAGCCACACGGGAGAAAAACCTTTCCGCTGCCAGATTTGTGGAAAGGGCTTCACGCAGATGGCTCACCTGAAGGTACACATGAGGATCCACACCGGGGAGAAGCCGTACAGTTGTCCCGTGTGTGGCAAGTGCTTCAGCCGTTCTGACAAAATCAAAAGGCATCTCCAGACCCATAGCCGCGAGGGAACGTATTTCTCAGGGCAATGATGCAAATGTGTTGTTTAAACAACCCGGTTTGTGAATCACATTGATGTGGGAAACTTTCCTACTAAAAAGCTAAAATTGCTGCCATTAGGACAAGGCTTTTTTTCTTTTCTACTTTCCAAGAACTAGGGATTCTGCAAGTCTTAGAGAAAGTTTCTTATCTAACCTAATATGTCTCCACGCCATAGTCCCTCAATAGAATTTGTATTAGCCAGTTTAGTATGTCATTTACTTAATTTTGTACTTGTCACTGAGTATTAAATCTCTAAGACACAATCTGAGTTTTTAGGTAGCCTCTCTGAATTATCTAGCCTTTCCTTTAGTCATATAATTAGCATGATGAAGTCTTCCACACATGCCTTGAAACTGAGATGCATTAAGAAATGCAACAATGTTCAGCACGGTCACGGCTCATCATCAGCCAGCCTTGACATCCATATTGTGTTCATTATTTTAGGATCTAAAATTAAAAGTCAGCGTGTGTCTTAATTATCTCCATTTTTTTTTTTAGAGAATTGTAATGAGAATTGACAGCCTGACAAATTAAGCCTGTGTGTCATCTGGCTTAGTCTAACACTGCCAGTGTTTTTGTTGTTTTTTTTCTTTTTATGTGGCAATATAAAAAAATAACACAAAGTGTAGACCAACAGTAAGCTACTGAAATGCCCCGTGTAAACCGTGGGCTGACTTATAAGTCTGACCTGGCACTTACCTCCGTTTTTAGTCTTTATTTTAACCTCCTTCCTCTGAGTGCTGTTACATTGTTGCAGAGCTGAAAACTGCCATCTCACATCGTCTTCAGTGCTTCATGTTGTCCACTGAAATACGGACAAATCTATCGTGAGACTGCTCCACTATTTTGTGAAATAATGTGATATTCTGTAAAATACCACTAGTCTCGATCTACCATGCATTTAGAAATTTTGTGGTGTCTTTTTTTATGACATGCACTATGGCGTCTGTCTTTAGGCGACGCCCATATTCACTCTATAATAGGGCCATACAGTGTTAGCTGAGCCTATCTGTGTTTTTTTTCAGGGGTCTCGGTCTGCAAAGATTCACATTCACCTGTGTTTGCATCACAGTAGTCATTCACATATGAGGTATTTTTTTTTGGAGTGGCCTCAGTTGTGGTTGATTTTCAGAACGGATGCTTGGTTTATCATGAAATCAGGTACTTCCTCTGCCCATCTTGGACTGAACCCCCCCGCCCCCCGAACAGTAGACCCCTACAGTTCTCCTCTCAGGACTAATGCTGCATTCATGACATGAGGGCATAACAGAAATACTAATGTCTGACTTGAACCGGCTATTGTACAAAGTCAGAAACTCAGGGTTTGTAAGTTCTCCCGCGGAAGTAGACCCTGCCTGTTGCAGGAATAAACATGGCAGTAACCATTTAAAAACACTTAAAAATGACAATTTGCGCCCGAATGTCCTGCAAAAAGATGAACACGAGTGTGTCAAAGCTCAGTTGTTGCTCTGCAGTGCACACCAGCGAGCCCCTCCACGTGTGATGAATGCAGCATGAGACAAACTACAGCTGACCAGCAGCCCTTCATTCACAGTCTTCTCTGGGACACCTTTGATCCCTCTGTGCACACACTCCACTGTACAGTGTTGTATCATTGCGTATTAAATGTTATTTTTTAATAAAGTAGTAATTGAGTATCCGTTGTAATTGTCTTGTGTTACATGTGAACAAAACTAGCTGATTGAATCTTATGTGAAAAGGTGCAGATGATCTGTACTATTACAGATACAGGGGCAGGTGTCTCTTTACTCTTGTTATGTCAAGGGTTAAATAGAAATGTTCCCAATAAAACCAGTTCAGTTTTAAGTGGACAATAAAAACAAGCCTTTTTGAGGGAACTTATAATCAGATTTGCTTTACTGAATTGAAATACCCACTAAAAACCGAGAATTGACCTTTCTCTCTTACCGTCTTTGCCTGTACTGAAATGGAAAAGCTCAGGTGTGACTGATACTAACGTTCAGTGTCACAGTTTACTGGAACACTTAAATACAGAGACGTCACTCATGTTATTAGTAACACCTGTGCTTTCCCAGCTAAGACAAATCAAAATGTCCACTGGAGAACATCAGTTTTATTCTTAACTGCAGTTATGTGATCAGCACCAGCTATGTCAAAACCCTTCTACTGTGCATTAAAAAAACCTAATTAATATTGAAACCACATTAAAATCCCTCAAAACTCATCATGTGCCCACACCCAGTAAGTCTGTTGACAAGCAACATGAAAAGTCTGTTTGTTCATAGCAAAGGACTCTCTTTGTTTTATGTTGCAGTGACACATTTACAACACCTGGTGGGGTACTTTCCATTTCAGTGTGTTTCATGAGTGTGTCTCCTTGACAATATATTCATAACTGGCACCTGCCAGGGCAAATATTTAGATATTTCTTTTATTTGTGATTCATTAAATGCAATCAGTGGCTCCCCAAGTACATTTAAACCTCCAAAAATAAAGATTTGTTCATTAAAATGAACAAGAGGTATGTATATATATATATATATATATATATATATATATATATATATATATATATATATATATATATATATATACTCTTGTATGTATATATATATATATATATATATATAATAATAATAATAATTTGACTGACAGCAGCTAAATTAAACACATTTGGTTGATGCAACTTTGTGCTGCTTAAAGACAGTAAGTGAGAGCCAGCCACAGAGAGCCTGACAAGGTTTATGCAGTAGTTTATCATGTAGACCGGCTACAGTATATTTCCAATGACGTCTTCATGATATATGCCTCTCGTGGTGTAAAGGAATACTTGCTCCTTCCTGTGATATTTACCACATTCATTACAATGTATTCTGTTCCTATGCTAAGTATAATGGCACATCTGCCAGTCACGAATATTGAGCCTAATTACAAAGTCAGACAGACCAAGCACATCAAACCTGGACACAGCCCTGTGATCTGAAGCGAGATGCCACGCCTGAGGTGCAGCCAGGGAGGAAATGGTGGAGGCAGGCAGCAGTAAGGGCCAGGAGACTGAGGGAGATGCAGCTCATTTACTGCATTTCAATTGCCCACATCAAATTCCAGCAGCTGCCAAACAGAAGTTATAGAGGTAAATTTCCTTTTGAGGCAGATTCATCTAGTTATTAAAAGGCTATCCATAGTAACAAGCTATCTACTGTTATTGTGTGATTACATTACCCAATCACAGGCAATCAAATGAGAACCCTGGAGTGTAATCAGCCATCAAAATAATGATGATGGCTCGTGTAAAGGGATTCCCTGTCATTCAATCAGTGCCAGTTTTAAGATTTAAGCTGCGTCCTCTAAATGATCGCTCTTCCTCGCTGACTGCTAACAAATACATCTGTATTATATGAAACATGCACCATCTCTCAACAGTTTGCATGCTTTCCTCTGTTTCTTTAACAGGATCTTCTCCGTGACTGGAGTTACTGTACC
Source organism: Scortum barcoo (assembly GCA_023238725.1). Classification (NCBI taxonomy): domain Eukaryota; kingdom Metazoa; phylum Chordata; class Actinopteri; order Centrarchiformes; family Terapontidae; genus Scortum; species Scortum barcoo. Next base: position 20,027,558 of record CM041537.1, read on the forward strand.
TCTGTGACAAACAAATTAATTATGTTTCTCAATAAGCTTAGGCTTTCCAGAGGTTAATTAGAACCCATCACATAATTGAAATATGTAATACATTTTCAAATGATGAAAAAATGTATCTTCTCACTGTGCCTCTGGTGGTATCTAGCCCATAGATATATTGGCTTTTATGCCCTGGTTTTGAGATAAACAATATGTTGCTCTGAGATTTTTGCCGTAGTATTTCAACTGTAAAATGTAAAATAACATTTTACAGAGAGCCTGTTTGGTATTTCCACATCTCCTTTTGGTGTGTTTGTCATGTGGCTGCAGTCTGATGAAGTTGTATGTAATCTTTCACATCACATACTGCTTTTCATCTTTCAAATTCTATTTGTAGCTTTGACATGGCTTCAAAGATGAACACACTCAGTAAGCTTTGAGGATATCATGAAAGACAACCAGGCATTCAATAGAAATAGAGGACAATAACAACACCAAGAGAGAAATAGTCAATTTAATTAGTATGCAGCTACTGAGCTAATACTTCACACTACAGCTGGGGTCTGATAATTTATCACTGCAACTAAATTCTTAAAAGATTCACCCAAAAAAGCCATTATAGCCTACTTTTATTAGACAATTGTTAGACAATCTTTTTTTTATTTTTCCAAAATAATTCTAGGAACACACATTGGTTTCCCGACTTCCAATAAAAGGGGGCATTTTGATTAATCACCATGTCCTTAATATCTAAAAATAGCAGAGAGCATCATTATTTTATGAGCTATGTTTCAGTGTCTGACAGCTGCTGAATGATTGAGTGAGTGGTGGGGTGAGACTGTTCTCCAGGGACTTTCTTCAAATGTTGATGGATCTCAGGTTTAAGCATTCAGTTCATAACCCACGAGGCTGGCGTGAATTTTAATTATTGAGGATTGGTGTTCAGTGGCTGCATAGGGGTTAAAACAGAAGGTACTGGAGATGAATATTTATAAAAGAATGTAATGTGACTGAGGACAGGAGCATCGCTGCAGTCGGCACACCACAAGTGTCTACATCACATTTGTAGATTGATTTCTGGTTGTTGATTAATATGTTTCAGCCTCAGAGCATTAGTTCATAACTCACTGTAATAAAGCCACCTTAGATGAAGAATCTGATCTTTAACACATTATTCTGAGGCAAAGGACAGAAAGGAACAGAAAAAAGCTGTTTGTCTGTCCTATAACATATTCTGATTTTAGCCGACACAGACAGGTGTGTGGTGTAATGCAGGTTGTACATATTGTAATCTACTGTCACACATTTCACTATGATCACACACTGTATGATTATATGTTCAAGTAAAACTTGAACTTGTACACAAGTGTGGTATGTGCTCTCTGCCTGTAATTGCCTCTGGTTTGGTTTTGCAGGTCAGCTTTGTGTGTCAGATACACGAGTTTGCTGGACATGCACTGAGTTTTCTTTGGCTCCAGGGGAGCAGCTTTCATCTCTTCAGAGCAGCCTGCGGGAGCTTGTATGCTATTTCCTGTAGCGCTGCCCCGCAGGCAGCCACTCCAACCCTATACAAGAGACCAGACTTTCTGATAGCCCGGTCTGTGCTGTTGTTTACTTGACAACACTGTACTTAGAAAACTAAATTTACGAAAACACAAAGAATTAATTTAACTTTATGTGTCAATTTCACCAAATGACTTTATATGGGCTTATAATCTGTTGCAAGACAGGAATCAGTCAGTTAATCTATTTCCTGTATGTGAGCAGTTTTTAGTTTCATAGACTACTGAAAGGAAGCAGTGTTTCCTTTCAGTAGTCTTTTTTAACACACGTCATGAACATCTCTCATACTTTATATTTTAAACTGCCTTGAAGGTATAGTTTATCATTTTGAGGGATAAGATTTGCTTTCTTACTGCGTGGTTACTGTGAGGTCACTGCACGTCACCATGAAATAGTGGGACACATATAGACCTGCAAGACTACAGCTTATTGTTTGTGTACTTCAGCTGTTTACTGATCAAACAAATGAGATATAACTTGTTAATTAATGAGCTGTAGAGATATGGTGTTTACTTGTAAACACTTGAAAGCTATGTTTGCATTCAGTGTTTCTCACCATAACTCACTGTGTGTGTCCTTGAGGTCTGACAAATGTGTTGAATGCATTTTTTTTCCTCATAAAACATTTGCAAAGTCAGTTCATTCGTAAAGGCTTGAATCCTACATTCTTAACATTCATGTTTATGTGGAAGCAGTCTTCTTCTTCTCTACCTCTGTTGGTTCATTGCTGTATATCACGCCCCACCTGATTTTGGTGGAATAATGTGACACAGTTGGCACAGGTACCTACAGAACAGCTCCATAGTGCTACTAGAGGTCAGACACTTTACAGGGAACCTTTAAGCTAACCCACAGCTGGCAGCAGCTTTATATTTACCAAACAAACATGGCAGTGGTATCAGTCCTGTTATCTATCTCCCATCAAGCAAAAATGCTTAATATCCTGGGAGCAAAACAGTTCACAGTTCACAGAAAGAGTTCACAGAAAGAAAAACACCTCTTCTTCACTATTATAACAGTCATGATACTAGTAGCAGTGTATCCATAACCTATTATAGACCATATTATGATATCACACCATATGTATATGTATATATGTATATGTATATATGTTTGTCCCACCCATAGTCCTGAGCTAGATTCTGATTTAGATTAATTAGTTTATTCAGTCAGATAGTGCTCTCTCATCTCCTCTTGTATGATGCCTGAATGATGCCTGCTTGCTCAGAGTTTGGTTTGTACTTAGCCAATAGATAATGAAAAATATTTCTGCTAATTCAGAGCAGTAAAAAATGATACAACTGTATTATATAATGATATTAATCTTTGTCATGAAGAATCTATCTGTACAAAACGATCTCTCTCATTAGTGTCAGATAGAGGCTGCTGCTTGTGATTTTTTTTTTTCCAAAACTGACAGTTTGCTGATTCAGAGCTCTCAGTTTCAGTTTTCCCCTGACAGTTTCTGAGTATGTGAACTGGGAAGTCTTGGGTAGGTGGAACAGATATGGAGAAGCGCCTCAAGGATACCAGAACATTTTAGATCAGAAAAAGGTAATCATTGTATTATTGTTAAGGAAACATGAAAAGTATCTTAAATCTGTGTCTGGTCATTATTTCTTTATTCATTCACAGTCAGTTTTGTGGCAACTGTAACTGATCCTGAAATGGTCTCTATATTACAACATCAAGATACTGACAAAAACTTGATTGGAAACCACAGGTTACAGCGCTTTGTGTTTAGATACAAATGAATCATTTGTCATCTGTGCTGACGTGTCACTACCTTGTGAATACAAGGGCCAGTAGCAACAGTGGCAAACATGATTTCTCTGGAAATGTTTTCATTTTCCAGCTATCTCTTGTTGAACCCCTATCACTCACACACCCACTTACACAACATGAGCTGAAAAATAAATAATGATATGTCATTAATTTCTCACACCTCACATATCCTGCAGCTTGTGTCTGAGCGCCCTATAACACATTGATCTGTTCTTCAAAGAGAGGAGACAGCGGGATTACAGCTGTATCTGTATGATCCCTGCTTTATCTCAAGAACCAACACACTTCTGGAGGACTGGGGAAATGAAAGCATATATTGTATGTTGGCAGGAGCTTAAGTGATCTTTGGGACTGGCCAGAAAGGTATGGCTATACTCAGTAACTACTAATGTGTTGTCAGTAAGTCAGTGATGTTCCGTCAGTGCACTTAGTGAGCAACGTGATGCCCTGAAACAAATTGCTCCAAAGCTTAAGGCCACTGAAGACTGTTGCTGCAGTATTATAGATTTTTCACTGTGAAGGATCATTTAGGAGAATGATGAAGATACATACTGTTTATGTTATGCATTAGTGTCCTTTTTCTGGAAAATGTATGCAGGGTACATGGACGTAGATTTCTCTTTCCAATTTACCTTAAAACTAACTTTCCTGGAAACAAATGGAGGTGTCACAACAATAAACACAAAACACTAAAATTGATGATTGCAGTGAGCTCCACACCGCGAGGAATACAAATTTTATATTTGGGTACTGGATCTGTGCTTAGTACTGCACATATCTTGCAAAAGAAAAAGGTTGGTGCATATTAAAAGAATAAAAGGTAGTTAAGATTAAAACTCAAGGACTTTATGAAGTAGTCCTTTCCTGCTTTTGAGTTTGGCCTCATAAGTCACTGAGGCCAAAGCCTCTCATGCTATAAAGAGTTGTGGTTTTACACTAATATGATCTGCCATGTGGACTAATTACTATTTATAATCTCTTGGAAAATCCACAATAAGCATTGTGGGGAATTAATTTGTCCATAATAGGATTACAAACCTCAGTCACAAATACCATCAACAGTACAGCACCCACTTCACTCTTGTTTCTTCAGCTTACAGCCAACTTTAGGAAGTAGCTGGATGGAAAAGGATGGACATGGACAAAATGCTACAAGAAACTGGGTTGTTCGAAGGCTCAAGAGGTTAAACACAATAATGAAACAGAACAATGACACAGAGAAAAGAATATAGAAAAGATCCTGGATTCGTATTCAGTGTCTGTTTGTACCACATTGGAAACACAAAGAAAAATATCTACAACAAATTTAATTTGTCCCATCTGGAACAAATTCTGCTGCATCCATGATACTTACACCCATTCTGCAATGTCATATGTCATATGTGATCCAATAAAAAGTTCGTCTCTACTGTCAAATATATTTTCAACAACAGATGAGACATATGGATTCATAGAAAGTGATACTTAAAGGTAAATATAATAATCTACCTCTTTCTTTACATAATAATATCCTTTTTATTTATCTCCTCTCCAACACTTCTCGACCTCTTTCCTCCCTTCCTCTCTCCCCATCCATCACTTCCTCCTCCGCTCTCTCTCTCTTACAGCCTGGCGTCTCCTGGCCCTGCCTTCATATTTCACAGCGGCCTCTTAATGTTGATGTCGACCTACATGTGCATGCACTGTCTGAGGCCATAAATCGCCAGGATTACTTGCACAGTCATATTTCTGTTCCTCCTATCCGGACAAACAGGGAAATCTGTGTGTTTTTCCACCTACTGGCAGTGATCGCCTGTAAGTGGCAGAATAATTCACCCAGCATCAGAGTTTTATGATGCTCTGAGGGATAGCACATCGACGGGCAGTGACAAAAATAAGCAGCAGATGACACACATGGTGTTGGCTCTCCTTAGAACCACCTACAGTTTGACAAAACAGATCAAACAATCAAGCGGCGGTCAGGCTGTGTCTGAAAAACACCATGACGACGTCATGTTTGGGACCAGAACATTCACTCTGCGGGAACCAAGATGGTATTATAGTCGAGTTTAGAGTAAAACTGTGGCTCTTATTCCTGCTCTTTATTTGGTTTGGAGAGGTTCACACTCCAGCCAAACTATTAAAATGGTGTTTCGTTTGCCAAACTCATCTCACAATCTTTAAATACTTTTCTCTTGTAAAAGTGAAGTGTACAAAATACATACATTAAAACATAAATCTAACCACCTTTGTCTTACCGTACTGGGGCTAACTAGCTCTACCTTGCGGTACACGAGAAATGCTGCTCTTGTCTTCTACATGAATCATCATTTTGTGAACGTGCTAACCTTTAGCGTCAGTCTTATAGCATTGTGTCATGTAGCCACCATATTAAATATCTTTTGACAGGTTTTGACTTTTTAAAATCAGTCATCAGGAAACATTAAAAAGACAGCACTTTCAGCCAACTCACACATTTAGCTAGGTGTAGGCATGTAGAGCTCATAGAAATATGCTTGGAAAAGTTGTCAGTTCAGCCAACAAAATCTCAGGAAATGAGAAATGTACTTTTTTCCTCTTCTGTGTGAAATGCCATTAATATTTAGTACCCATTGCTTTTCATTTCAAAATGTAAATCTGCCACAGATGCGACAATGGAAAGATGAAAAGCCTGATAGGCAGCAGGGCTTACTGTTTTCAATAGTTTTTTACTTAAATGTCATCACTTTTACCTATTGTTCCATACTGGAAACTATTACCTGGACCAGTTAAAGTGCTCCCTGTCTCTTGTTTCATTCATACATTGCATCACATGGTATTTTTTTCATGGTGTTTTTTTTAACACGATCCTTTTATGGCATTTCTGCTTCACTGGACAAGTTTAAGTGGGGAATGACATGATGGATGCAATGGAGCGATGGGGAGGTAACATGCAACACATGAGTCACACAGAAGCCAGGAATGTAATTTTACCAAGAAGTTACTAGGAATATCCCTTCAGACTGAAATTCCTGTTTGAGTACTGGATTATTTATCAAGCAATTTTGTGCGTCACTTTCCAACAATGTTGAATTTGGCTTCAGTTGGCTTCAGTTTCAAGAGTGTGACTTCTGGGAAAGTAATGCACTTAAAACAACATGTTTTTATAAGCAGAATCATTTCTCCATGGCACATTGCTATCAGATTGTAGATAAATAAAGTTACTGAAATGCTGGAATTCTTATAATACTGCCTACTGGCTGTCAACTTTGTGTTGACAGTATTAGAGGGGGAGAAAAGGGGCAAGAGAAAGAGGGAGAAAGCAAATGAGAGGGTGAGGGAGTCTTGGTTCAGTGGGCACTGAGTTTAGTGGGCCTCATTAGAGATGAAGCTTCATAATAGAGGATACTTGCTAACAACCCTGGTGCGTTGACCCTGGTGGGGCGACAGGGTTCAGAGAGGACAGGCTTGGATGAATACATCAGGATTAGGGGTGCCCCACCTGGGTCCATGGGGCTCCTCTGTTGTTGTTTATCCCATTGGGAGAATCACCCTGAAAAATCACTAACATTAATAGACTAACCGAGCTCTGGGAAAGTATAAAGAATTTCAGGTGCACATTAAGTGATGGAAGAGATTCACTGCACTCGTCCTCCAGCATCCTGCCAAAAGCTGAGTTCTTTAAAGACTACTGCAAGCTGAATGATGCTTTGAAGACGATGCACATAACTATAACAGTTTCAAGCCAAAAAGGAGGTATCCATCCTATACATGAAGCCATTTCATTACTTTTGCCGCCATAAAAGAAAACTTGAGATGGAATCGAGGATCTTAACTCTGTCTGGGAAATACCTGTCCTTTAGGGGATATGCTCATTTGTCTGCCATGAACTTAAGGCACTTAACAGTTAACTTCCCAATATAAGGAAGAGTCTTTTTAATGATCTCTCCCTTTTCTTTCCTCTGATGAGACGTCCTTCAGTCCAGCTCCCAGGAACAGTTCATGCAAGTCATACAGTACGTCTATGGACCCTGACAACCAATTAGAGGCCTAAACTATTCAGAATAACCGATAAGATCAATGAGCTCCTGAGTGAATCATCAAAGCTCTCCCTCCTCCACTCCATCAAAACAACCATCTCGCTTTCATCCTCATCTTGCCATTTCAAGGTGCACTGCACCAGTTCCAGGTACTCATATTAACTGCTACTTTATTATACTTTAATTTATATAGTAAGAGCTCCAGAGAGTTTTGATTTGAGATGCTAAACTCACCCACAGCAAATTTAAAGTGACCTTGATTCAGGACAGGGTTCTCAGACAACCTGAGTGGATATAACTCAGTTTGGTCATGCTGTGTGTGTCTGTGTTCTTTTTCCAACTGAGTGGCTGAAACTTATGGGGCCCTTACAGCTGCTCTTATATTGCTGTATGTGGGCTCTAATTTGAACAGAGTTTCCTTGTGATTGGAACTTGAGAGGATGATTCATTATGTTTTGGACTGAATATAATTTTAATTACATTCAGTGACAAAAAAATGCACTTTATGCTGTCAAAGCATGTTACAAAACTTTGGAACATTTTAAGATGAGCATCTTAGCAAAGAGCACACAGTGAAAACATGACAAGCTGACAAAGTAAAAACAATCTTGTTAACAGTGTTGGATTGGCCATGTCGATGCAAATATCCCTCGGCGCATCCTTGGAGGTAATTCTGCATTTAGTCCATGTCCCTCGCTGAAGTGGGTCGATGGAAATGTCAGAGTGAAACACAGGGGCAAGCTGAAGCGGAGACATGGAGACTGTTGAGTCTGCCGGTGCCTCGGCTTGGTTCTTCAGGGAGGAGCAGTCAGTCATGGCTGTGCATTTCTGCATGAATGGTCAGACAGTTCTTTGAGGCAGCAGTGTATCAGACAAATGTCAGAGCACTGACCACCACGTTTACAGCAGTAACAGTGCTGGAACCCACACTGTCCAAACCCTGACCACATTTCAGGGCTCTCTTTTCCCTGTATAATATTCCACGTCTCTGTCATGTGCTCCGCTCTACATATGGTGACATGTAGCGATCTATAGGGACGCAATATGAAAAATGAAGTAGTGCATTCTCATTATTTATGAGCATTTGGAGTCGAAACTTTTATTTTGAATCGGTCAAATGCAAATTCTTCCCTAATCATCATCAAGAATAATTTTTCTGTGAAAGTATATAAATAAACAAGGACATTATTCAAATCTAAAGGTCACCTTAATGGACGTTACATGCACTTTGCCTTCATCACGTCCTGTTGGCAAGTTTTCCTTACCTGCAATCTATAACCAACATTGTGTCTGAAGCCCTGCAGTGCTGACATTTGTCGCTGCAAAAGTGTTGTATCACAGACTCAATGATCCACCTGGGGCGAAAAAGACACAGACAATTTGAAGACATTTTGTATCACTGCCATGTAAGGTTAATCAGTGAAATGCAACACCATTTATGGATTCAGCTGCCAAAGTCTACCAAAATAATCAGCAGGTACCTCAAACACCCCCCATGGCGTCATACACATCAGAGTAAAGCAGACCTAGAGCTTCCTGATGGTTTCACAGAACATAATAATCATAACACACTAAAAGCAAAATGGCATTCACAGTAGAGAGTCTCTGTATAATGGAGACAGGTCAAAGCAGGTGGATGCTGAGGACGTGAAGCCCTGATAACAGAATTTACTGTGCAAACTAGTCAGTGTAAGGACAAATCCATCCCAAAATGGATTGCCATTTTGCAAAGAAGCAAAATGGCAATCCATTTTGGGATGGATTTTGCAGAAGATCAATACCACTCTCATATCTCTCCATATGAAGCTGCAGCCAAGAGACAGTTAGCTTAACTTAGCTTAAAGACTGGAAACAGCTTGCCTGGTTCTGTCCACACTGCCTACACTGGTAGGGGGATTATGATTACCAGTTTAGCTGTTTCCTTCTTTTTCCAGTGGGTGTGCTAAACTTTGCCAACTGTTTCCTGGCTGTAGTGCCAAAGTTGGGCAGTAATTAATATTCTCATCTAACTCTCAATAAGAGAGTCAAAGTGCATTTCCATAAAGGCTGAACTTTTCTTTTAAAGTGAATTCAGGTGGTTTTCAGACCTTATCTGTGGCAAGTTGTTGGAAGACACTGTGGCAGCCGAGTATCCACATGCCAAAAGTCCACTTAGCTCAGATGAGCTTTTGTCCTGAGCTGAGTCCTCATATAGTTACATTTGGAAGTGTCCTTTGAAGCATAAAAATTATGCTGGTCAACCAGCACCGACATATATAAGTGATATGATGCTATCAGCAAAGATCCACTTAGTGAGTGTCAGATATGTATATTAAGAGGATTCTTATTTCTGTGTGTGTGTCTTAACTTGTTGATGATATGTTTAACTGTGTGAGGCCACATCGATCTAATTTAGACCTTATAACACCTTATTTGAACAAATTTGAAGAAATTCAAACATTGTCATGTATGTTCATCTCTCCATCTACTATAAATCACAATGCTGTGGCTCTGTTGGTGTTGGAATCCCAAAGAAAAGGATACAAATAATAAATGGCATCCACGTATATCACAGATATACATGGGGGTCATTCTAACAGTTCAGTTCGGAGGGACGCTGTTCTCTTACAGTGCTGCCGTGTGTGGCATTACAATGAGCTTCAGCTATCCGTCTGTCTGAGTCGATAGTGGAGCCAGAGGAGAAGAAAGAAGAGGAATTAGGAGAAGAGGGCAGCAAAATAAAGAAGGTGGAGGGGGTGTTGTCAGGTGAGAGAAAGAAAGGTACATTGGGAGTGGCTGAAAACACTGAGATAGCTGAGCAGAAGCAAGGAGAGAAGAGACTCCAGTGGGTGAATTTCTGTTTGTTTACCCTCTATCTGACTTTCATGCATGCATTGATTCAAATCTGACATCCTGAGAAACAGAGAAGATGAAAAAAAAAGCAAAGAGATCACAGAGCACTGACATAAAGGAAGATGTTCTCTGTTTTCTCTTCACGTTAATAACATCTGTAGTGACAATTTAACAGATCATGAAATCATTTCTTATTGCAGATAAACTTTCTCCTTTTTCATCTACAAAAATAATTTTATTAATTGCCTTAATTAAAGCTTGTTTCGGTTCACTGATTGTCTCAATCTTCAGGCTTCTCTGATATGTGTGTGCAACCAGCTCTGACAGGGTCTCAATGGTGGAATGGCGGTGAAAACCGCTGGAGAATGAAGCACATGTTGCACCACCATACCAACGCCTCCAAACTACATGCTGACAGGGAGGACCTGTGTGGGTTGAGTATTAATGTGGCAGACGTTTGCAATTCACAATTAATCTCACATCAGTGCGCCATAACATGGTGACTCAAGACAGTACATTGATGCAGTTGCCTCTTAGGTAAGCAGTTTTCTTAATTAAATTGACCTTCAACAAGATTGTTACATTTGCCAGCTGTTTCCCCTTGCATGAGCTGTATCAGTGACTCTGCCATATGGGTCTGAAGAACTAGTTTGACACTTTGGGAAGTGTTTATTTAATCTCTCCAAAGATTAAAGTCAAGACAGTTCTGTGCAGGAGTACTTCTTGACCAGGCTTAGCTTCCTGGTCTCTTGGCAGCCTCACAGTGACAACAAGACTCCAGGATGTTACAACAAATCATGTTTAAGTTTTGATTCAGATTAAATTAGTTAGGGTTAGGGTTAATCTCTTACCAGAGCTGTTTTTTTGTGGAAGTTAGAAAACCTCATTCAAAATCTCATTGACATTTACAATAACATAATCAGGAAAAATTCCTCACGACTGAATCTTATGCAGTACCGTATCATGTGTCATGTTGTTGCCCATGGCAGCTCAAAATAGAAAATCCATGGATGACGGTGATATATCTGTTACAGCAGGGCAAAGATGACTGAACAAACAATTGAAAAGGTCATTGTGTTTCCATCCACCATTTTTAGGCAGGTTGTTTAAGTGGAGATGGAGTGGAAATGCTGGAAAATTAAAAATTAAAAATGCCTTGTCTTCTTCATGATTTTACACTGCGTAAGGTTTGACTGGCGCTCTTTTAATTAAGTCTTCTCATTGTGCCCTCTTGCTAGTATGTTTGAATATGGAAAATAGGTAATCCCCAAACTGTCAAACTATTCTTTTAAAGTCATAAAATACAGAGCCACACAGAGAAACACTTTTATCAGGTTCCCTTTTGATAGTGTTCAACTGTTTTTGCTTTGAACTTACATGCCGCTGGCATCTAAACCTCTAATCCTATTTCTTCCACCATGGCTCCCTTTAAAGTCAAAGAGATTCTGATTATGACAGCTTCATTTTTGACTACCCACTTTATTCCAGTGTATTTAAGTCTAGGCTTCACCCAGAAGATTAACACACTAAAATACGTTTTCCTCACAAATAGCTCAAACTCTCTGTGAGAGAAAGAAAGAAGGGAAACTATACAAAGCTCTAACAAGTAAAAGGTTTGGGTGGAGGCACAGCCTTTACAGTAATCGAAAGTGAATGTCACACTGTGTCCCAAAAAAAAAAAATTAAAATTGAGGATGAGCTTATTAAAAGAGGAAAAAAAACCCTGAACATCTATTCCACCAGCAATATCTTTTAGAGGGCAATATAGTCCCATCCAATTCATTTATATTCTGGCAGCCACAGACCGACCTTGTGTGACTGAGTAGAGATATTGTCATGCAGAGCAAGATTTTGTTTGTGCTACATGTTGATTTGCATTTCTGATTAAAGTCGGTGATATCAGTGTAAGCAGCTGACTTTTCACAGTCCAGTTATCTAGTGTTTCCCTGTGTTCCCCGTGCTCCTGTGTATGTTTCTGTTGTGTGTGTGTTTCTGTGGGCATGGTCCTCACTATGCTCTTCTGTGATCCTGTTTGTCTCTCTTATGTTGTGTTCTGTGTGGTCTGTTATATTTCCCTTTAGTCTTGTCTTTGTGTGTTCGCGGATTAGTTATGCCCATTTCCTGTTTTATTTTGCATATTTTTCTTTTCCCGGGTCAGATACTTTATTTCCTGCCCTTGTATGTTTCCCGCCTGTTTGATTACCTGCACCCTGATTAGTTTCATCTGTTCCCCGTTGGTCACCCCACCTGTCCCCACATCGGTCTCCTTCTTTATGTTTCTCAGTTTGTCTGTTTTGTCATCTCTTTGTATGCTCCTGTGTTCCCGTGCCTCATTTTTTTCATGCAAGTTTTTGTACCAGCCTGGACGTGCCAATATTTCAAATAAACCACCTTCTGCTTCAACTCTACTCTGCTCGGTCTGTCTAGTCCACATTGCCTAATGTCTGCCTAACCTTGCCTTCTTGAAACCCTCTTTGGCCCCAAATTAAAATGGAAATATTCGTGAATCACTCCCCAATCAGCCTGCTCCTCGTGATGATTTTCCTATCGCAACAGTCAAGTGTTTTCCTGTTCTGATTGTCCTAGTGATCACATCTGTTGTCTTATTTTTTTGCACCAGAGGTTCCCTATGAATTTGGACCATGAATTGGAGTCATTTTCTCCAGGTTAACGTCGGATTTAGCTTCATCAAGAAAAACAAGCTTGATTTTAAGCTTTTTCATATACAGAGGAAGAGAGATGTGACACAAAGGAGAAAGGTCACAGCAGGATTTCACACTAAGCCAGGAGGCAATATGTTGGTATAGTGGGGCTATAAAAGTATACCACAGAGAGGGAACAATTTTATGATTCGGTTTTAGAGAGAAAAAAATTAATATTTTTAGCCTTAATTGTATCAAACAGCAGCTTGCATTCTCTCCTCTTGTTGCTGAACAGTGAAAAATGACATGATGTGCAGATTAGGTATCAAAGAAGTCTTTTAATTAATTTTCCAAGTAGCTGAATTGCTTGTTTGTTTTGTTTTTCCTGGGGATATAACTGTCTGCTTGGTATTATAAATGCCTCAACTTTAAACCAATGTTCATGTTAATTTGAAAATACGACACAAATTACAGTGCAGACAATGTTAATTTGCCTAATTGTGTGTAAATCATCTGGCTAATTCTTGGAAAGGGCGATCATTTTAATCTGAATGTCCACACGTCAAACTATCTTACTCCCAGATGTCCCTTGGACTGGAACTTCATAGCCTTGTGGCTGACAGTTTGAAAATGAAGACTTTGGAGAGCATGGCAAAAGAGATGAGACAAAATCGATCAGAATATAAATCTATTTACATCTTTCCACTAATGCCCAACATCGTTTATTGTGAGCAAACTCATTTCCCTGGGGACTCATGTGAATGATAGATGAACAGTGCCAAGGTAAACCAGCGACTCATTGCTCTCTGCGGGCGCAAGAGAGAGGACAGAGCAGTACAGACTTTACCCAGAAAGAAAACTTACCTCTATTTCAGGAATGCAAAAGCATAAACTCTGCCTGGCAGGGGAGGAATACTTCTTGTTTTACAGCAATAGAGAAAAAAAAAAGAGAGAGCCCTGGCTATTAAAGTCATTGTTGATGTCAGCAGGTTACTTTGGCTTCACTCTGTTTTATGAAGACATGCACGCACACACAGAGGGATCGTGATCCTCTATTGTGGCGTGACGCTCGACTTTAAATCCTGATGGTTCGATAATACATTTATTGTCTCATTACGAGCATGGAATCACTCTGCTGTGATATTATTATGCTGAGATTACTTGGTAATAAAAGGCACATGCAGTGGAATCTAATTCTTCTCATTCTGAATAATGAACAACTGATTAATTCCCTTAACCATGACTCAAGCACTACTGAGTGAAAAAACAAAGTCACTGTTTTCTCCCTTCACCTGGCTATCAAATGCAGCTCAAAGTTCTAGATGATATCACAAAATTAATTTAACAAAATATCCAGTAAGCTGACAAATTTGCTCAGGGCCACATGACATGAGGCTTATAAAAGGTCACAAGGTCCTGACTGATGTAGGGACACAATGCAGGTTAGAAAACCTGGCTCTTAGTCTTCAGTGTGAGTCAGGCACCAAAAATGCTGGATCCTTCAGTTTCCATAATGCAACATGATGCCTTGCAACATCATCGAGGTATTTTCTCAGACTTGCCAGAGCTCCTCCAGCGTCACAGAACACATTATGCAACAGTTTTAGTAGAGTACTGCTCTCCAACAAATACACTGGCCCATTCAGACAAACAAAAAGATGTTATGATGATGAAGTGTGATACTGTGCTGAATGGATTACTTAAACATAAATCAACTTTTATTATTACACTTATACATTAAGTGTGTGTCAAATCTTGCAACTGAAAATCAAGACATGCATTCATTGGGATGATTCCATTATTTTGGGTGAATCAAAAACAAGAATTTAATGTAAAAACGAGTTTTAAAAGCCTAAGGTAAAGCTTGAGGCCACATGGCAGAGACAAGCAGACAAAACAAACATTTTTCTCCAGTTTCATTCATTATGTTTACATTTTAAAAACTTGGCCCTCTGCACAGTGTCTGTGAAACAAACATCATCTGCCTATCCACAAAGTAGACACGGAGAAAAAATCCCTCTCTGCAGTCCAAACACTGAACTTATCCCCAGGTCTGAGATTGCAAAAAAAAAAAGTGTAACAATCACAGCTATACTATTGACCAGAAGCAGATGGCAAAGCCTTTCAATTTTCCAGGACACAGCACAGGAGCAGACCTCATATTCGCCACAGCTACAACAGGCTGGCAGGTGTCAGAGAGCCTTTTCAAAGTCCAGCAGGGCGGGCTGATTGGCCAGGGCCACTTTCCCTTCCCAATGAACCAAGCACAGATGATGTAATGGGCATAATCAAAACCAGCATTGTTATAGCACTGTAATAGTTTCTTCTCTACCATCTTAATTGGGGTGCAGGGGTATATGCTGAGCAAGTTGCCAGTTCATCACACTTACTCACACTCACAGTAAAAGCTATGAGCTTACGTAATAGTTATGTCCCTCCAGATATTTTACTGTTTTGATTGAGAAAAATTAAAGTTGGTTTGTGTGTGTGTGTGTGTGTGTGTGTGTGTGTGTGTGTGTGTGTGCTGCCCTGAACAGCTGTGGCACCATGCTGACTGTCTATATTAAAAGCAATACATAAGGAGATGCAGCCATGTGAGCCATCAGAATTTTGCAAACCTTAAAAACATATTCTGCTCTCTGTGTGTATCTGGTCAAAACTTCCTGTCAGAGCATGTTTATAACTCTTTATTCTGCCATTCAAAGGCAGATAACGTTCACATAGGCTGAGAAATTGAGAAAAAAAGTCTTCAACATTTAAATCCTGGCCGATAAACTGTGTGAGGAAAATATATTTACAAAGAAAGATATTCTATTTATTTTAATTATTTACAGTTTTTACTGTTCTGGATCCGACTAGCCAACTATTCTGATATATAAAGATTAAACTGAACCAAATCATGAAATGATAATAACAACAACAATAATAATAAGCTTTATTTGTAAATCACTATCCCTGCATAAAATGTGAAATAAAAGGTGCTACACAAAGCAGGTAATCACAACATTAAGAAGTAAAATTCAATTAAAACAGCAAGATAAAACAGGATAAAACAAACATCAGGTAAAAAAAGAAAAAAGTTCTTGAGGTGAACGCAATGGTAAAAGACTTGCCTTAAGGTTATGTTTGAAAGTGTCAACACATTTACAGACTGGTTACTTTTTAGTCAAACTTTCTAAGCTGTTTTTTTTTTCTTGTCCATCTTGATTCAGCTAACACTGCATTTAATCATCAAAAAAGACAGTGATGGAGAGAAAGCTGATGAATCTGTCTCTATAATATGAAAAAGTATACAAGGATGTGGCCTTACATATCTGAAGAAGAGATTTGGTATTCAGCATGTCACATTGCCGTCAATTGTATTTGAACCCTCTGACAACACAACGCGAACAGACCAACTGTCACTATGAATCACAGCTACTTTTCTGTATGCAGCCTGTGAAATCTCCGGCTTAGTAACAATCTCTCCCGACACCCTGATGATGGTGGTGTGATATCCCAACTGCTGTGAGACTGCTTACTGTAAAATATGTCCAATACAGGCAGGCAGCAAATAATCTGCCTGTTCCTGCTGAGACCATCAGAGTCTGATTATCATGCAGACAGCTTCCTCCATCTTATCACTTTTACACGTTTTGTTGGCTTGTTGTTAACTGATGGACGGGTCACCAGAGGTGCACCGCGTTCAGGGAGATAAAAACAAAGAGAGGACACACACCTAAAGGCCCCCTGGACCTCACCGGGAGAGGAGCTGACAGGTGAGGGCTGTGCCGGCAGTATGTGTCCGACTAATGCTCCGCTCTGTCACTACAGCCGAGAAAGATACTGACTGAAAAGTCCGAAAGAATTAAGTTCCAGCTGAGGTGATTTCAGTACTGTGTGTTAATCTGCCTGTTTTCTAAAGGGAATAACATTGGTAATAAGTTTTGTTTTGGACCAAATCAGAAAGAGAGATTAAAGAAAATATAAAAGCAAAGAGAAGAAACAAGCACTGTAGTCATGATTTTTTGTGTAGAACAGTAAAGAAGACCATGAAGGGTTAGAGTGGCCTTGGTGACAGAAAACAGTACATTTAGAAGCCATGTTTTATTATACAGAGCATTCAAAATGCTTTTAGATGTGGACAAGATACAGTTTGTTCCCACATTTGGAATAATTTGTTACCACATTTTAATTCAATTCTTGTGCACATTATAAGTGCACTGCACCTGATTCAATATCCTCGTTGCTTGCCTTTTACTAAAAATAATCCTTTGCAAAAGGAATGTTGTCAGCATGTCTTGATGACTTATCCCCAAGTTAAAGTAAAGCTTAAGTAAAGAGTTTGTCTCCATAGCTATAACTGAAGACAAGAGCCTTAAACAGGTGCCAGCTGTATAGCATAACTTGAAAATGTGATTAATTTCATTAACCTACACAGAGCATTACAGTCTAATGTACATGTGTGTCTGTGATAATCTTTAGTTTTTGAATGATAACGAGCAAATATGTGTGTTTATGTTTCTTATCTTCTTAGGAGGTATCAACTAGATGAGTGAAAACAGATTTGGAGGGATTTAAAGATCTGCTTTTTACAGACCATTGATCCAAAACATTAGCTTCATGGCCCAGAAAGACCACCTGTGAATGTTATTAACATGTCAGACTGGACACCAGCTCAACCTTGGCTCAGGGCTCAGTGTTTACATGTATTCCAGTGTTAGGAATAGGAAAGGAAAATTCATTATTTTGATTAATGACAAACAACTTGCTGTGAAGCTCTGTGCCTCTGCTCTGAATAGTTAGTCCCAGTTGCTGCTTCTCAAAGCAGCTGCCACATCTCTGGTGTTACATTGCTTTCACCAAGGCTGCTCTGTCTCCTCAAAACATATTGGGCAAAATAAATTAGTAGTATACATAGACGGAGACAGGGCTGACAAAGGAGGTCTGAGGTGCATGAAGACGTGAGACAAACACACTCTCAGACAATTTGCCTGTTTTATGCAAAAGAAAAAATAAAAAAAATGCAAGTGAGGAGCCGGTGTTTCTTCATTATCGTGCTCCACGTGGGATCTGCTAAGAGAGATACAAAAAAACAGTGCATGGTTCTCAAATGCATAATTAGCATGTTGTTTACCAGAAACAACCTGTTTCCAGTGTAATGAGAAAGAAATGTGAAATGTGATGAAAGACACTCATGTGTGAAATGTATTGCTGAAAATGCCACATAGTTGTCTGCAACTAAATACATCCAAATGCATAATTAGACAGTGTAGTGAGAATGTGTTTGTGTGTTCCTGCTGGAGAGGGTCTGATGAACAAACAGGAGGAAAAACAGCGGAGAGCACAAACTCCAACACAGATAGACATTATTTAATTGCCTCTACTGTACTGAGTTGCGCTGAATGATAAAGTATGTTGATGTTTATTTCCTTAATACACATTGTATAAGGTATATTTGAATAGGAAAAGCTAACCAATATCAAGATTTCACTGCCATCACTTTTATATTTTTTGTTCTTTACACAGCAAGCAGTCTGTGGTCAATGTCAATAATACAGCAGTTTTAATAGACAGATGAAAACAAGTGCAGCCATCCAATTATTCTGTGGAGTGTTTATCCTGTTTAGGGCTACGCGGGGCTGGAGTCACCGGGCTAACACAAACATAAACAGACAAACACCTACAGGCAGCTGAGAGATTTCAGTGTATATAAAGTGCATATCTGTGGACAGAGTGAGGAAACGTGTAGACAGAGGGAGACCATGGCAACTCTGCATATTAACCCTGTAAAGCCTAAACCATGAAAGAATTGCCAGAAAATTTTTTTTTTCAAATTGGAGTGTTTACTGAACCTTGTGACAAATTAAAAGAAAAAAAAACAATATCAATTTGCATATAAGATCATAATTTTTGCTACATTTGGCGTTTTTATTTGTTTTGTTTTTTTTGTTATTTTGTATTTTGCAACATTTTCATTGTATTTACCAGGTTTTTCAGAAAAAAAGACCTCAAAAGTCTCAAAAACTCATTTATCAAATATGATCCACGGTCATATGAGACCCCAGCCAGCTTTGAATCAATGAAAGCTGAGTAACAGTACAATAAAAGACATTGTATTTTGTTGATCTCCTGATTTTTCATCTATATAGAGCAACCAAGAGTTTAACATTTGTGGTTTTTAATCAAACATCTCAAGAACTATTAGGTTTCCAGAACAGAAATGTTTGCCCTGGAAAATCACTATAACCATAACTACACTAAATACTTTGATTTGTTCTTTAATTCATTCTGCTTGTGAAGCCTTCAGCACATAAATGCATCATCAGTGGGCCTGTAAATCCCTTTGTGATCATCATGCTCAAACCTGTGTTGTACTGACTGTATTTTTTTGTCATATTTTTCAGTGCAGATGACGTAAAAACCTTGGAAAATGACCTCAGTGTTGTGATGGTGTCTTAAGGACAAAATGTAATAAAAGGTTAATGACTTTAGTGTTTTTTTGTTGAAAAACAATTTTCTGCAAGCTCTAGAATTTGTGTGTCGTACTATGCGGGTTTGTCTGAAACAAATACCCACTGCTGGTTTGACTGATTCAACATGAGTCAGAACAGGATTGATTCCAAAATAAATAAAAATCATTAGATTATGTGGTCAGGGTTGTACTACAACAATGAGCTGTTGGAGTCTAGTAAAATGCAACCCCAAACTACATAAAACCCTCCAGAAATCTTAAGAATCTGCTGATTGTGTAAGACTGCAAGCTTGCAAATACTCTAAATGTGTAATTGATTAAACCTTGTTACTGCATTTTTTTTTTATCATGTTGTGTTACAGATATTCCAGATATGGGTGCACAAATAGTTATAAACTAGATAGTTATAAACAGTGTTTCCTCATCTTTCCTATATCGATATATTTACCAAATGTTTACAGTTTCTAAAAAAGACAAACCACTTTACAAAACACAATCATAGTGGAGCTTTGGTCATCTTGCCAGACTTGTCTTTACAGCTTCATTTGAAGTGAAAGACCACAAGTGCTCATTTCTGATTCTCTCTGATGTCTCTGAAATTGAACACTCAAATTTGAAAGAGGGTAAAACCAGTGGTTCTCTGCTCAGTCTTAAAAAGAAAGATGCTGAAGCAAAGCTCCAAGGAAAAAAAAGTGCAGTTACTCTTAATTATAGACATTAAATTGTTTCTTTTTCTATATATACAAACAATGTCAGCTTTTTTCCAGCTGTGAATAGAAATACTTACACTGGGAAAAGGGGAGAGAGGAACATTTTTGCCAATCAGTTACAGTTTGTGTCAGTGCAGATCAAAAACAAACAATTGTTATATGCCCTCGATGTGTTGGTAACTTCAGCTGTTTAATACTCCAGTGCCATAAAGTTTGGGGACTTGTGAGAGCCACGTTAAAAAATAGAAAGAAAGAAAATTACAGTTTGCTGCAGTGAAGGCTGTGATATCCAAACTGTTGGTGATAAGCACAGGTGAAGCCATAATGTAACTCAGCTGCCACCTTCATCAAACTCTCCCTGGATGAATATACAACCACAGATTTCAAACTCTGAGGTAAAATGTATGGTCTCCAAAACCAAGCCAAATTACTCGAGTGATTACTCAGACTTTTCAAAGCTCCTCCAAAGCCAAAAAATACATTCAGCATCCACTTTGTTAGCTACACCTGTACAATATATTGAAAGTCACTGCAAAAGATCTGCCATAAGGCAGAAATGTGTAAACTGATGTATATGTTTATATGTTTATTACTGTGATCCTGGTAAATCAGATGTTGTATTGACTGAGATATCGAGATGACAATGATAGATCTCTAATCTCTTATCCTTTGTATTTAGTTGAGAGGGACAGAATATTAGAAACACCTCTAAATATAATGCAGTCTACTAACTATAATTTAATTAAAACCTTCACATCAGAGTCAACAACAACTGGACAGTTTTATTGGACTGTGTTAGTTGTTGTGATAGTGTTAGTAAGTGTACCAAACAGTGAACACTGAGTCTATTTTCGTTTTTACATGCTGGTTAGTAATCCCTCTGGATAGTGAAATGAGTGGAGTATCCCTTTAAAATGAATAAAAGCACGCTAAATATAAAATACTGTAACTTATGTATGTATGTAAATGTTTTGCTATTTTAGTTCATAACTTCAGCAGCAGGATTACTCCTGCCTCAAACACACATGTTTTACTCTGTTTCTAATACTCAAACACACACATATACTCCTGAGAGGATAAGAAACATGTAATGTTTTATGTGCCCTAATGCAAAATAAATAAAAGTCAAATAAAGAGTTAATATAACCTGATTGAGTCTTTTGATTCTTGTAGCTCTGTCGTCTTTACGTGCAGTGAGAGGGCTAACACTTGTGTCGTCAATGATCCCTTCGCTCACCATTTGCCTTGAACTATTTACTCTTCCAATCAATGGAATGTTCAATAATTTCTCCGTCTTCGCTTTAATCCAGCTCGATGCTGCTACCTGCTCTCTTGCTCCTCTCCTTTAATCGTGTGGCGTTTGCTATTGGTACTCAAGGTCATACAGCTGCTGCAATTTCTCACCAGTTACCCAGCAGATGAAGTGTAATAGAGACCATTCAGGATACATTAAATGGTTGTTATATAATATGCCAGCTTCCAGTGGGAGGGGGGAAAGTGAAAAGGGGATACGTGACTCTGTACAGTGTGTCTCAGGAGACTTAAATGTGTCCCTCTGGAAAACTTCATGATTGACCAGTCAAAAATACTATTCTGTAGAAGTTACAGACATCTAGTTCTTAAGAGAATGAACAAGTTGTGACAAAAACTGCATCATGCCACAGAATGTCCTGTTGCTTTTTGGAACTAAGCAGTACATTTTGTTATGATCTCACTATGAGCTTAACCCGTATGTGTCCTACTGGTGCTAATGTAAGGAATAGGGGAAAAAATAACCTATTTTTTGTGGTAAAACATTCAGTCAGTGGCTGAGAGAACTGTCAAGCTGTCTTTCCACAGAGAAACGATACAGTAAAATGAAAGGTGAGAGATGTTGAAAAGAGGTTAATTTATGGACTTTTTGAAGGACAGCAATAATTATGATAAGTCCTTTAGATTGTAGTGTGTAGGAAGACCTTGGAGAGCCAGAACTGAACACATGGGGTGAGGCGTCTGGCTCCTCATCCACTGATGCGGCACAGTGGAGCAAACACTGTAGATGTAGAATGGAGCCATGCCAAGATGACCCAGAGAGAGTGAGCTGTTTTGATTTGCTGTTTTGAGCACATTTCCATGCATCTCGTAGCCATAAAATAAAACTTTAGCTGCCTTCATCAGAGAGAAAAAGGAGGCCTACCAGCTGCTTTCACCACCAGCCTCAAAAACAATTTCATTGCAAGAAAAATACAGAGTTCAGTCCTGAAGCTACTGATGAGTTGAACCTGTTCCTCCCAGACGGAGGAAAGTGAGAGCAATCACAAGATGAAAACTGTCACAGGGTGTCATTTGCCATTGATTGGTTGCTACCTCTCAAAAGTGGGTTTTCTTCATTTAATATGAACCAGTCAGAGGGAGAAAACCAGGAAAAGAGTGTAAATGTATGGACACTTAATCTCATTCGCAGAATATTTTGGTTTAAATTCTGTCTGCATCTATTTGTTAAACCCAAATTAACTGAAACCATCTCTGAATCCAGAGCACGGTTGGTAACGCGTGAAGAGGAGTCATGTGAGTGGTGCCACGCGGGAGCAGCGAACCAACTGCAGAAAGCGAGCTGAGCAAACCAATCTCACCAGAGTCTAGCATCAATTCGCCATGATTATAGGACACTCTGTCTCAGTGGCTGCCAGCTGCAGCTCAAGAGTAGTCTCATCAGGAGGTCTATTTAGTAGCTGTTGTGGATTGTGTCACAGTAACTTCCTCAGCAGACAGAGTTGGCTTCGCTGGTTTTGGAATTGTGGATTTTTTTTTTACTTTGGCTTACTTCTTGGCTTTCTGCCTATTATATTATTTCCAAGGTCAAGAATAAACCTCAAATCAAGTATTTGTATGTGTTTACCTTAAAATACATATGTGAAATTAAATAATAATAAAATGTAGAAGAAAAATCAACAAAACAGGAGGATTCTGATTGCCACTGTGCAACCAGCCTATTGCACCATATTCACAAAACCTCATACATATTTTACACAAACACAAACACTCTGCTCACTGTTAACATGTTGTGGCAACTGAGACAGTCAGCTGTGGGAAACACACATTTATATCTTTTCATTTTAAAAACTGCTTCAGGATAATTAGGACTAGAAGAATGATACTTACTGCTAACCAATTAGCCTCACGCACAGCCTCGCAATGTTCATGATGACTGACGTGAGACAGATGGTCACTCAGTGTTTTGTGGGAACAGCGATGACTGTGGATGATTTGAAGAATTCTGTAGTTTTACACTAGAGGAAAGCATTATGAAAGAGGGTTGTGAACGCAGCAAGTAGTTGTATGGTATGGTCATTTCTAAATACTCAAGCTTTGCACAACATGCAACCAACTTCCTCAAGAAAATCTACCAATGTGGTCAGTTCTTTTTATTTTTGCATCCTGTAGGTCGGCAAATGAAGTGCTCGTTATATGAGGCACATCTCAGCAGTGGAGCATCTGAACAATTCCTTCCATTTACACAGGGCTGGAGAGGGTTGATGAGGAGCTGCACGTTCTCCCCCTAAATTGTCATGCTTCAACAGCCACCACACAGAGTCCGCACAATGGACCTCAAAGCAAGCTGGGAAATATTCAGCAGGCCAAAGTGAGGGCTCATTTCTTGGAGAGAGAGAGAGAGAAAGAAAAAGTTGCTTTCTGCAGTTCATTGAAATGCATCAACTATTAGAGATGATAAACTGCAGCCAGTAACACAAAAGACAAGTATGAGGGAGCAAGGCATGAAGTTCACCTGTTGTGGATATAGGATGTAATGTACTGGAACACTGAATTTTTTATACACACAAAATAAACATTGTAAATTGGCAAGAATTGTGCAGTATATTTCAGGCTGTAATCTAAAGTGTTACGAGATTATTTATTCTTACACTAAAATGCATCCACTGACAGGTAAATCCTGGTGACGGTGACAACCAGGTCTTGCTGCTCCTGTGCTGGATGAAGCTACTTTTCAGACTTTATCAGAAAGTAACATCATTGGGTGTTTCAGTTCAGTTCAGTTTTGGTCAGTTTTCTGTTCATCCCATTCGGTGCATCAACAATGTATGGACACATACTATATACACATCATGCACAAGGCAGAATAATAGCTTAAGAGCATAGATCAACATCATTACTAACAGCAGTAACAATGGACTCTTGTTTCTCATAAGTAATTCTGACTAATTTTCTGTCTTCTTTATGCTGACACTGTGGACAAGAACACTCTCTGTGGAACAAGAGTTTGATTTTACACATGTAAATTCATGCAGCGTTACACTACGAGGCCAAGTCACAGTGAAGTGGTACACTTGTCTCACCAGTTTATATGTTTATGAATCTACTGGGAGCTCCATACTTGCATTAAGATCACATTAGCCTCCAGTCCACTGAAATTACCTTGCACTCAGCACTGAAACGATGAAACAATGGTGCTGTCAATCATGGATTGATCATGTGGGTAATGAATAAATATTGGTCAGAGTGATGATAGACTGTCATTATTGCGTGAGAGCAATGCTGCTATGTCTGGCAATGTAATATTACATTGTACAAGGGCATCAATGAATTTGCCAGATTCATGAGCTTAAGTTAAACTATGTGAAAGATTGAGCAAATATTCACAGAAATTTGTGGTGCTGTAGTGCCACTGCAACTTTACTCTGCTCTTCCCTCTAGTCCAGTCTCTAGTTTTGTATCAGACAGAAGAACCCATTCAATTCCTCTGTGATTTTATTTCACAGCCTCATCCAGCCTGTGCTCTTGTGCTGCCAATTGGCTCCTGTCAACTCAGCAGTAGGGACCGGAGCTGACAGTCTGAAGTGGGCCATTGTGACAAATAGTCCTCGCCTTGATCTGTCTTAATTAAAACAGCTTCCAGATACTGTGTGACACTTCTGGGAGAACTGCAAATCCCTGTTTCTGTGGTGAGGTTTGGACCACTGTGATACACAGTTCTGGCAGTAAGAATAGAGAACAGTCAGCAGAGTAAGCTAACCCTGAAGAAGGTAAGAAGGTGTCTCGTCATGAACTTCCTTCCTTCCTGTTTGTAGCCTCAGCGTGACATATGTGCATATTTTTTCACATATGCATAAGTGTGTAGGAGACTTCTTTTTTGGTTTTCTGAGCGAAGAGTTATTCCTTAGACAAGCCTTACTGTAAACCTCAGTAATAGTCAGTGTGATCAAGCCCACTGATAAAAAGCTGCCTGGAGGACACAGACTGTTATGGTTTGCATTATGCCTGGTTTTCCCTGGTGTTTTTCTGCCTTGTGTCTCTTGTGTTCCTTGTATTGTCTTGTGTTCAGTATGTTCCTTGTGTTTCTTGTGTCCTCCTTGTCTGTTTTTCCCTGTGTTTAGTTGTTTCTGGTCTCCTGTCTTTGAGTTTATCTTCTCCAGTTCTGCTCACTTCCTGTTTTATTCTTGAATTCCCTCCTCTCCTCACATATCTGCCACTTGACTTCCTGCCCTTGTGTGTTTCACTCCTCTGTGATTATTCTGCTCCGCCCATATATTAGTTTCACCTGTCCCCTGTTAGTCTCCTCACCTGTTTCCACTTCCCTGTCCCCCACAGTGTGTATATATTGTCCCTTTCCTTTGTTTCTTGTTGTGTTGTCAATGTCACCACCTCTGTGTTCATGCCTGCCTTGGTCCTGCCTGTTGTGTTCCTCCTGTTTGCCTGTGTTCCCGTGTAGCCAAATAAAGAGTCACTTTACATCTACTCTGCCTCCTGGCCTCGTCTGCATCCTGGGTCCAGCTATACTTCAGCCTGCACCCAACTCTGACACAGAGCCCCTGTTTACAAGGAATTACTGGGACGTAATGATTGTGATTCAGTTCTATATTTAAATGTCACAGGAGTCTGATTTTTAAAATGTTGTCTGATTGAAATGGATAAATATAATGTAGAATCAATTAATAAACTGCAAATACAACACCAACTTGACTGTCCCTGCACCCACATAAAACTGTTTATTATAGTCACACAATTGAAGGATGCTGGTCAGAAAAAATGGAATTGCACACAACTTTAATCACAGAAACTGTATGCTATTAATCTATCAACATATTTACTTGACTTGATTATGATGCACTCTAAAGTTTGAGTGAAATTTTATACTGTGACACTAAATTAAAACTTTGCTTTTTCTGGTGAATAACTTGAAGCTCTCCTGCTGTAAGCTATTATGAGCGATGATATATTGTCTGTTTAGTTATTGGGTCATTTGAAGTCGCTTTTATTGTTGATATACGGCACTGAGAGCCTCACCATAAATCAAACAGTAGGCCAGACATAACTCTACTCAAGAAAAAGAAGGGAAATTTCCCCAGAAATCATGACACAATACTAAGACCAATGGTCTTAAGGTAAGTTATACATATTGACAAGTCGTTACTATGAGCACAGGCTTAGTATATGAATATATATGTATAATATGATGATAGATACATAGATAGATAGATTGTAATGTATTTATTTATTATCTCAAGGTGAATTTGGGTCAGAGTGGACATGAGTTAACTGTTTGGTTTGTACTCCCTGGAAATTATCTTGTAGTCTTGATGAAGGTCAGAGAAGAGTTACAGACTGACGACCTAGACAGACATAAATCATTCTCAGGGGAAAAGACCCTCACTGTAGTCAAGGTGACAGAAAGAGGCCATGGCAACGATCACTTTTTATCTCTCAACAGGTTGTCAGAGTGTTGATCAGTATTTTTGCCACTCCGACAGGCGAGGACACTGAGTTTGTGCAGAGTTTGTACGTTCGAAAGCTGGATTTGCACACAAACACGAGGCAGATGGAGGCTTTACATGCACTGTATCTGTGCGCACAGCTTGCGTATTTACTTCCAGTGTGTATGCAATCAATTCCCTTCAGTGCAACTTGTTTATGAGTTTCATTTGCATGTATATAGGTTTGTTTGTGTGCATGTGTCCTGCAGCTGAGTCCTGCTGTTTTCCACTGATACCAAGCTGATGTTGTCTAGTATTATTTTATTGTCTCCCACCAACACAGAGTGTCTGACCATTTGTCTTCATCCAGCTGTATTTCTATGCGTCCTCCCGAGAGAGTTAAAGCCTCACAGGCTCATACCTTTCACCCACTCTTCATTTCAGCCTGTTACTGAGGTGAACCAGCAGAGATATACAGTAGTTGAGGATAAACACTCCTTTTTGATCACATTTTGGTGAGCCCTGTGGTCTAAATAAATATTTTTATTTCATAAAAGTGAGTGTAAATGATGAAAACATGATGAAAAAATTTAGAGTGGCACTGCAGTTTGTGTATCTTTAAGATGCACCTGTCATATGAATGAATGCTGCTCTCCTCAGCGTGCACAGGCGAGTTTACAGTCACACACGTGACTTTGCAGTAAGAAGATATGGAGGTTTATCTAAACTCAGATTGTTTCAGCAGAAACAACTGGAAAGGAAACCAAACACTGTCTTGGGCCAACTACATCAGGTCCACACAGGCTACAGTGAAAGGGGGCCCGGTGCTGATGAGGGGGCTGATGGCGCAATGATGAAAATGACTCAGTTTCGGCAGGAAACAACGCCGCTTGTTTATTCAGTCGACCTTTGACACACGCCGGACACTGAGGAAACTGCTAATCCACGCTTTGGGACCCTGCTGGTGACTCATTCCGGACTCCGTCCCCGTCCCTCCGCCGGCGGGACTGCGGGGATCACTTCGTTTCAAGGAGTCGCCCTCACGGGACCGCATGGAGAGCAAGTCCTGCGTCTGGCGCGCAGCTCGGTGTCCTGCAGCGGGTCTCGGAGTGAGTCAGAGCAACAGACGGTACCTCTGCCTCAGCGGGGACACTAAACATGCGAAACCCAGGTCCCGCTGTGTCAGTCGGTGCCCACAAACTCAGACAGGGAACT
Source organism: Scortum barcoo (assembly GCA_023238725.1). Lineage (NCBI taxonomy): Eukaryota > Metazoa > Chordata > Actinopteri > Centrarchiformes > Terapontidae > Scortum > Scortum barcoo. The sequence continues at coordinate 20,055,425 of CM041537.1, forward strand.
CCCTCGGCGCGTTCAGACCGCTGTTTCTCCGCTGAGCGCGCGCTCCTCCACCGTCCGTGAACATGTCTCCGGGTCTGTCTCCCTCCGTATCCCTCTACATCGGGATGGAGGTGGTGATCGCCGTGTCCTCGGTCATCGGGAACGTGATGGTGGTGTGGGCTGTGCGCATTAACCGCTCTCTGAGAGACACCACGTTTTGCTTCATCGTCTCTCTGGCCTTGGCTGACATTGCGGTCGGGGCTCTTGTCATCCCCCTCGCCATAACCATCAGCATCGGACTCCAGACGCACTTCTACAGCTGTCTGCTGGTCGCCTGCACGGTGCTCGTCCTCACGCAAAGTTCAATCCTGGCGCTGCTGGCCATCGCCATCGACCGCTATCTGAGAGTCAAAATCCCCATGAGGTAGGCACAAAGGTGAATTCTTCTAGTTTTCGATATCTTGCCCGATTATGTGAAGCCTTTGTGTCTGGACCGCTGCTCACACCAAGGGCACCCTCCGCAGCGGTCATGCGGGATTTTCGTTTCAGAAATGAACTGTAATGTGTAGTGTGAAGGTGTGTCTCATCATTTTGATTAGTTTACAGTAAGGTCAACGTGTGGCACATTAATCTGCTCTGACATCTCTGTAATATTCCTCTTGGAAATGAATACCTCCGTGATAAAATCAGTGGCCGTGACATTTTATTACCTGGCTTTAATATGACTTTAGGACTCATCAGTCTATTATTTATTTAAGATGGATAAAAAAGAGTTACTAAGAAAAGTCGACATTAACAGCCTTCTTAAAATTGGTAAATAGATAAACAACACACACATTCTTGGTTTACATATACTTTGAAATTACAAATTCTCTAGTTGTTAAATATTTTCCCTCTAAATAATCAGCCTGTATAATTGTTTGTCTGACAGTACATTTCAGGTCAAACATCTTTGTTTCAGACATAAAAGTTGTTCAGATAGATAGGCAGAGAGATACATGGAGTAAATTAGAGCTGAAACTATTAGTCAGTTCATCAATTGGTAGTCAACTATTCAATTCATTACCAACTATTTTGCTAATTGATTAATTGTTGTGATTTCAGTTTCTCAAATATGAGTATTTTCCGGGTTCTTCTAGTTTTTGGATTGTGGACTAAACAAGACACTTGAGGACGTCACTTTGGGAAACAGTGATCTCCATTTTTTTCTTTTTTTGCTACTTTTTGGATCAAACAACTCATTGATTAATTGAGAGAATGATCAACAGAGAAAGTGATAATGAATCATTAGTAGCACCCCTAAAGCAGATACAGGTATAAAGCTGAGGGAGGTCGATCTCAATGTGCAAAAAAAGACAGTGGAGTCTATATACGTAGTTAGGATGTATATTGGGATGCTCGGGGTCCTAGGAATGGTCAAGGCTCATTTGGCACTTTTAAAGCTGCTGAATTTCACATCTGTGGGGAGGCAAGCTGCCCTCCAGCCCAAACATATCATGTGCAAGATGCATGTGGAGGTCATACATGCTGTTCCTCTTTCTTGATTCCCTCTGATCTGGTTTGTTGATATAAGGTCAAGAGTTTATATAAGGTGGATCCTGGGAACTATACATGCATTTTAACCTTATAGGTAAAGTGATGTTTATCCATATCTGTCTTCTGGACAGGAGCCACATCTGGTTGTGGGAGCTGAACTGACAAGAGATTTGTGGGTAACGTAGGACTCTCTCTGGTGAATGTGACAGAGAGAGATGAATTAAGAGTGGAAAGGTTAAAAGGTGAAATTACAGATGTTGGTCAGAAGAATATTTAAACCCTGTTGGCATCTTGTTGTAGAGAACAGTTTCTGTACACGCTTGTCATACACTCTGTACCCTCCTTTAGCTGAAAACCAGCCTCCACAATATTTGTGGTTTCTGTGTGTGTCCAGCATCTCAGTTGATAAAACCTTTCCTAACAGTTGATAAGTAACTTGGTGGTAAACTGGCATTTCTGTTGCGCGGTAACAGAAGATTATCTTGCCTCACCCGTGATTTTACTCAAAACTTAAGTTTCCACTTTAAGCTGGCTCATTTAACAATAAGCCTGGATGGGTCTGGCAGAGAATGCATGATTGGTCAATGGGCTCATGGTGGCTGCTTGATGGATTGCATAATTTCTCAAGCTGGCAACAAGCACACACACAGAAACCTGCACACACTGCACACAGTCACTCGACAGACATTTAACACAAGTGGCAGTGACACCACACAAAAACAAAGACAATATACTGTGTGGTATTATCTCAATAGTGCAGGTTTAACTGTTATTTAATATACTGTGCTGCAGGTTTGTTTCATCACACAGTGGTGAACTTGTGTAATGGAGCGGGTGACATTACAAAGTTTTAGGCAGTAAATATCTCACAGATTTCAAAACAGGATAAACAGGACAACTTTAAACTTTTAATCATATAAAGATATTGTATTGTAATGATTATAATCCTTAAAAAATATTTAAATCATATTCTGTATCAGGCCATACAACATTTCTCCTCAGGTTCGACGTCATCAGCAGAAAAACTGATCCCTCAAAGAAAAAACAAACCAAATTCACTTCCATCTGACTATTCATCCATTTTAGCCAGATAATCTTTTCTAGACCACTTTAGATTTCAAATACTGGTGACCAGTGTTTCGCGGTAAGTGATAATGTGAGTCAGGAATTGAGTCCCCCTCCCTAAACCACCCCTGGGACTCTGGAGAGACTCTGTTTAACAGCCACTGATTGCTTTTTATAGCATACGTGATTTGGAAGCACACTGCTCTGATATGGATGGTGTGTCTGATATTTGAAATTGTTCCAAGTAGTGTGCTTAGCTGGAGAATAGGATCTGCAGGTGGGAGACAAGGATAGAAATCCCATAGGAAGGTAGAGGTAGGCGGCAGACAGTCGAATCCAGAAGGTAATTTTTGGCAGACGCAAACAGTTGATCTGTATGCAGACAGGAGCTGAGCCTTACAAGAACCTGTGCAGGGAGTCATAAACACACGAGTCAAGATAAAAACTGTAATCACATATGGGAAGACCCACTCCAGACGGGGTCTCTTTAAACATCCTTTGAGTGTTTGTTCATTCATTCGTCCTGTTTTGTGTCTGCCTCGCTGTGGCTTAACTCCTGAGTGTGTGCTTTATGTGACAGAGTGTGAAAAGACAACTGAGAGAAAGCAAGCGAAGGAGTAAAAGAAAAATGCGAAAGCTTGGCTCTGGCACATATCTCAGTGTGTGTCTCTACATTTGCGTCAGCGTTAGCGAGCCTAGCCAGGGAGCAGGCACAATAAAAGGAGAGAAAAAAATGTGCTTTACACGTGCAAGAGAGTGTTAGAGCAAAAATGAGCCCCCAGGATTATTCACCCAGCCATCTCGTCTGTCTCTTTAGAAATAAAGCCACATGTAGAAAAATCAACAGTTCAGTCTACCACAGGAATCTTTCATGTCTATTTGACAATGAGTAATTCCTGGATCTGTCCAATAGCAGACCATTGTGTGGGAAAGACAGAGCGTGTGACATCCTTTTACGATACCAAAGAATTGCTGACAGTTTTGCTGGGGAATAACTCCCACAGTTTTCCTATTTTGAACAGCAGACATGTTTTAACTTGTGTTTGCTTGATTTGCTTTAATTTGTTCCTTAGAAGATGATAGGGACTTCCAGAAAAAGATCCAACTGAAATGCTATCATCCCACACTGAGATAAAACATAAGTGGGAATTACAGGACAAATAACTGGAACAGTGTCTAATGTAATATAATTCACTCCAATACAACAACCCCATAAGCTACAGCCTCAAAGCAAGACTAAAGCACATTTTTAAAGAAGAAATAACACATTCTTCCTTTGCCAAATGAAATGTTTAATTGAGAAAATACACCACTACCAAATTCAACACTCCCATGGATTTTGCTGCAACAGTTTTAGCTAGATATTGCTCTTTAAGAGACAATAAACCAGTCTGTGACTTTATGACTCTTCTCCCCTTTTACTACTGTTGCACTTAGAATTCAGTATTATCCTGTAATTGTCACTTGTAATAACAGTGAACACTTAAGTTACATAGAAAAGTTATATAGCCTTGCTTAAAGAGTCGAAAGAACACCCTAAGATACAATTGCTATAAAAATGTAACACTATTTGCTTCACAAAGGGAGTCATGTCAGTCATGTCATGACTTTTGCAATGATTTAGATGTAGCCCATTATTAATATGTCAGTATAATAATTTTGTTTAAGAGATTACACATTAACAGGGGCAAAGGGCTAGGGGGCAAAGGTGAGTATACAGAGATACTACAATGAATAATCAGGAGGGGCCAATAGAAAATGCCTATGTACAGGGTTAATACAATAAAGCATATGACTTGATAGTCAAGGCACTTACCGATTCGATTAAAATATGATATTCGCTTTCAAAAAATAGTATTGTGTTGGCACACAAATAGTCTGTCTGTCCAGTGAGATTGTTTTTCTCAACACCTATCTTCTCCCTTTTTGCCATAGCTACAAGAGGGTGGTGACCCCTCGGCGAGCTGGCACTGCCGTGTTATTGTGTTGGCTGGTGTCCATCATAGTGGGCCTCACGCCCATGTTGGGCTGGAATAACCTGCAGCGTCTCCTTGACAATGGCACCCTGAATGCTTCTGACCTGCTGGTGACCTGTGAGTTTGAGACAGTCATCAGCATGGACTACATGGTCTACTTCAACTTCTTTGGCTGGGTGCTGCCCCCCCTGCTCCTCATGCTGGCCATCTATGTAGAGATTTTCTACATGATTCACAAGCAGCTCAACAAGAAGGTGAGGTCGCCCAGTTTTTGCGTAGAACACATCGGGTCACTTTTTTTGATATGGAGAACTCAAAAGACAATTACTCTGCTTATGAAATAGGCTTGATTTGAAATGGTTAGACTAAAGATAAATTTATATGCTGACGATCTTCTCCTTTTTCCCTCTGCAGGTGACAGCTAGCCACACAGACCCCAGCCGTTACTTTGGCAAGGAGCTCAAGCTAGCCAAATCACTGGCCCTTGTTCTTTTCCTCTTTGCAGTCAGTTGGCTTCCACTACACATCCTCAACTGCATCACCCTCTTTTGCCCTGCCTGTGATAAGCCAATGTTCCTCATTTACATTGCCATCATCCTCACCCATGGCAACTCTGCTGTCAACCCCATTGTTTACGCTTTCCGCATCAAGAAATTCCGCACAGCTTTCCGGAAAATCTGGAAACAGTACATGCTTTGTCAGGATCCAGTTGGTCGGCTTCCTCAACGAGGGAGCCAGAGAGGACAGAGTCATGAGAGGAGGCTGAGGCAGAATGATGATGATGACGATGATGTGTGACCTTTGGCAACTAATTGGACTGCCATGTAACTGTTAAGTTTCACTCCACTGATTTGCATAATGGAAAATACTCTGGCTTTATTTTCAAGCTGGAGGGATTACCAGTCAAAACAGTCTTAATGACATTGAAGGATGTCAGAGGGATGAAGGCGATGAGGGAACCCCATCATGGACCGATTTCCTCCATCCAGCACACTCCTAAGAGGATGACAAATCAGCATAGAGATGGGACAAATATCCTGAATCAGACTTTGATATAAACTACTATAAACGACTATGTATTTCTCCACTGGCTGACATAATGATGACGATGTCGTACGGGATAAGGGGCTTCTCATCAGTTTCAACACCAACCTGTTGAACTTGAATCAGTAAGTGTATGTCTGTAGCACATGCAGTACAACAGTAATGTATGCTGTATTGTATTTTGACCTGAACTAAACCTCATGGCCTTTTTCACATCAATTATCTCAAATAGCTAAGCAGTGTGTTTTGTTCCACATTTAAATGCTTAATTCTGTGGCCTTAAGGACAGAATAAAAATTTAATAAAGAGGAACATGCATAACGTACAGGATAACATAACATAACATACATTATGGTATGAATTTGGTAAACCAGTTGTGAGCAAGGAGGAAGATTGCTCTACCAGCTTGGTGCTTTAAGATGGCCCAGGACACAGGATGTACTGTATGCTAGCTGCATGGATGGAAAAAAATTTAAATCAACTCACCTGGAACCCAGGATCTGTGCTGTGGTGATTTACCAACTGTGCCGATGTGATTTGACTCATGGCCCTTACAGATGTGGTTCTGTGTTTCTGAGATAATTTGACTGTCAGGATGACTAATATTAGCTAATAGTTGTAGCTGAAAGTAGGATCCATGCTAAAAGAAAATGACTTGATGCTCCTCATTAAATACTTGTTGGCATGGACAATGATAAAAACCATAGAGCCACCTAGAGTAACTGTATATCTGTAGCTACATCAGTTTTATTAAACAGAGAACTGTGTATCTAAAGAATGTTGGAGCTTCTCCGTCCAATAAGATTAATTTCATGTGGGTGATAATCATTTTAACCCTATAATGTTCCTCTACTGCACATGTGCCGCCAGGCTCTCTCCACCGCTTGCAGGTGTTTTCAGTGATTTTTGTGATGAAGTAGATGTATCATCACATCTTCCTTGTCATCTCAGTTCCAGGGCTAACTTTTACTGACCAGTGTTGCTCTTTGTAATGAGTGAGTGGATTGGGAAATCCACCCAGCAAGTATCTCAGTAATTTTTTTTCATGACATAGATAAATGGAGACAGGAAAGTAAGCAAAAGATGAAACAGCATATGGTGAGTCATAATTCTGTATGTGCATTAGCATTTGGAAGCATCAGAATCCACTTTGCAATGTACAGCAGAAATAGCATCTCACTTTCTCCCCATGCTTCTCTGCACGAAGGCTGAAGCCATCAGGGACGCCATTTTTTTGTGTGCACACATCGATCTTCTGCCTCTCAGCAGACAGTGGGCTCGTGTGTGAATAAGTGAGGACGTTATGTCTGGTGGGGGAGTCCAGAGGTGAGGTGGAGCAGGGTGGAAGGACTATTCTGTTTAAAAGGGAAACAGAAGGCGAGAGTGCAGCTGAGATACTCATCAAGAGTTTATGTCTCTGTGAAGGTTACCATCAAGGCCACTCCGAAGCTTTCCCATCCAATAAACAGGCCTGTTAATGTGACCATGCTGATTCTTCTCTCAGCTTGCTGTGACAGTGTGTTATAACATATAGAGTATACACACAAACACACACACAAACTGTATGTCCTCACTTCAAGTGTACCCACTGTATTTCCTATGCTGCTTTTGTGATAATGTCTCCATATGATTCTTCTCTCACTTTGTGGCAATGTGAAATGCTTTTAAAGCCACTATGTGTATAATTTGACATAATACCACATATGTACACTATATTACAGCATATTTTAAGTTATTAGGATGTCACAGAAGTTTTAATTGTAAACAAAAGACAATCCAGAGGAAAGCTGGTACAAAGTTTGTGTGTTTCTTTCATTCATTCTGTGTCCCCGGGTTGGGCCAAGATGTGCATGTGTGATGAGGTTGAGGATGAGGATTAGGATGATGAGGGGGGGGGGCCCTACACAATGTTTGACACAATGTTTTTTTTTTAAACTACCACCGGGGGCACCAAAGTCTGACTTATTTAATTGTACACATAGTGGCTTTAAGTTTTGATCTGTTTACTTTTACTGAAGCAGTGTGATAAATTAAACATGATTTGTGCAATATTCTCAGATGAACATTAACAATATCAAAAGTAAATCTGTAGACATTTTAGCCTAGATATAGACACTGTTAATCACAATCAACTGCTGCGGGCTTAGAGCAGTATGTGCTAACCTGCCAAGCTCTTTTGTCAGTTTGTAATTGTGAAGGAATAAGTAAATAAACTGGTGAATAGATGGAGTCAAACCACAGAAAACAGACTCTTAATCTCAACTGTCATTGTACAATTTCTTTATTTCTCTGTTTCGCTGTCACCCTCCATCAGATTTATTTATAGCCTCAACAGTTTTGCCTAACGGTATGACATACTGTATGATGTAGAGCAGTGTTCATTTTTGAATACTTTTACATTTTATTTTATAGATTAACCTCAAAGACATCTAAGTTTTTTGTTTGTTTGTTTTTTATAAAACTTGTATCTGACTTGAAGTCATTTTTAGGATCAATCAGGGAAAATCTAGAGAGAATTTTAAATTGAGTGGACCATTTTCACAGCAGTCATTTTGACCCAAACACAGGTGTCACCAGTAACACCTTCAGTTGCTGCACTGCATCACATTATTTACTGGAACACTGCTATTGTTAATGTTATGAGATCCACCTGTGACTTTCCTGCGTTGACAAGTCAAATGTCTGCTGTGAAACAGGCACAAGAATCTCATTCACTCTGGAACAATTAAGACATAATAGTAATCTGATGCCCGCACGGCTCAGGTTCAGGTTAGCAAGAAAAAAAAAATGTTTGGAGCCTCTTCTTTAATCTGTGTTAATTAGTATGTTTATATATGGCCATGAACTGAAGCTTAATTGTACAGTATCAAGTCTCCCAATAATCTTCATCTGGGGATTGCCACAGTGTGTGCAGTGTGTTTGTCGTGTTTACCGTGTATTAATGAGGTGTGAGGTTTAAAGGCATGCACAGTATCTGTTGGAAATATCTACCATACACAGAGAAAGAATGGATTCCAGCTCTTTTAGGGGTTAAAGTTAATTTTCCCTTTTCACCATGTAAACTTGTTGATCCGCCTCCCAGCTGGTTTCATGCCTGGTGGCTCCAGCAGTGCCCCGTTATGTCTCACAGAGTTAGTGTGGAGTTAGTGCAGACTGCCAAAACGGCTGCATAAAGGGAGGTGTTACTGTGCAAACAGCTCGATTTCAGGAGTGGTCGGGAATATTTGCTGAGCCAAGAAGGCAACAGCTGCAAGAAGACAACAGCTGTATATTACTTTTAATCAAATAAATACACAACAAGCAAATCTTTGTAACTTCAAATGATTTAATCCATTAAGAAGGTATTGGGTGTGTATTCTGTCAAGACTGTAACCAGGAATTTCTCATATATTTATGAGTAACCTTGACTTCCCATCGTCCTCACTGAGGTGAAAATCTACAGTCAGATGCCTTTACATCCAAGTGTGAACTGCAGCCAGAGAGCTGCAGACTGATCGCAGCAGAGAAAAACAGAAGAAGAAAAAAACTCACAAACAAAAGGAAGAGAAACTTGCAAATGCCATATAAAATTTGGTCTGGGCTCATTTGGTTCTTCTTTTTCTCTTTTACACTCACAAACCCATGTTGTTGCCATGTTTTTTTTAAAGTGGCATCTGTCTCATTGGCATCGAGTAATAGAAAGTGGTCAGTGCTGCACTCTGCTGGTTACTTTCCAATAGTGAAAAACAAATAAGGTAACACCGGGGCTGTGGAGAGTCTTAAGAGTCTGTTATTTGTGTAAATAGTAGTCCCTATGGTATTTAATATATTTACTTCTACCTTGAAGGATTTTTAAGGTTTGAGGTTCTTTTCAGTCCATAAAAGAGCCATCTTTTGTATCAGTTGCTTGGAAATCAGCCATATTAACTTCATAGGTTTTTATAACCATAGTAGCATTATGACGAAGTGTACACATAGTATTTGTATACAGTCTGCACATGAGAAAAGAGGGACCTTTCCTAATCGAGATGCTTTCATCAGACCGTAACACAAAACACATTTGTTAGGCATGACATTTCTCTTATCACTCGTCATCTGCTGGCTTTATTTTCCTCCTCTCAATTTATTTTTGAATTTTTGTCTCTATAAATGGAAAGCAGGAAGAAATACTTCTACAGAAACATGTTGTCACAAGTCAGGAATGAAGGATGTTGGGGCTGTGTGTGAACTGTGTATGCGAAAATATTCAGAACACTGCACCAGGACACATAGGGGATGGAGTATGAAGATGTTTTGATCCTAAGATCAGAGATCAACTTCAAACTCCCACAATAAACAAAAAGGAAATACTAGATATTTCACAAGGCCAATTGTTGACCCACACATGCTTGTGGTTTGTTAAAAGGGTTTAAAAAATGCCCCAGTAGGAGTATTTGTCCCCTCATGATCTCTGTTGCATTGGCTAGGCACTACTCTGTTCATCATTTTGGTTCAGACTGAAAAAGCTCTGAGTTCTGCAAATCTGTATGAGTTTGGTGATCTTCTTTCTTCTCCTCTAGTGCCACCAAGAGGTTGACATTTGTGGTTTTGAGTAAAATAATGACATATAATAATGATTTTTGATACACCATCAAGTCAAATTTCTAATCCGTTAAATACCCTGCTGTACTTTGTGTTTTTAGACTCACTCGGTTGGGTTTACCAGATATTTTATATAAAAAAAGTGGCAAATGGTTTAATCTTCACAAATGACTTTTAATTGACAAATTCCACCCCGGAAGACTAAAAAGACTAACAAATACCCCCAGTATGGTGTCCTTGTCCAATGGACTAAAGCAGCAGGTGATGATTATCTTGCAGGTGTGTTACAACAGGACAACTTCTGCTGATCACGTTAACATTGGTCAGTTTTCAGCACAGAAACCCTCCAACCATTCACCAACAGTAGCCTAATACTATTACTTCTTACTAAAATAAGATTGTGTCCATGTTTGCATGAAAAATTTAACTAAAACATGCTTGACTGAAATATTTAAAAAGCATTTTAAAAAATGTCTTTATCGTATCCAGAGCTGAATAATAAAAAAAATATTTTCCATTTTTTTTCATTTTTTTTTTATTGAAATGATTAAAAAACAATACAAAAAAGCAACGCCCTCTTAATCAGGTTCTTCAACAAGCTGTGCATAAAAACAATGCAGACTATAAAACATTCATTCACATTCACTTAGTGGAATTTTGTGTTGCTTAAACCAATATTTCATTGTATTGGTTTTGATTGGTTAAAAAATAAGAAGACTAGTATCTTAAGACATATTAGAATACACGTATATTTTGTCCAGAACCAAGCAGACAGAAAACAAATTCAAGTACTTAAAATCACAGCTTGAGCAATCCCTGGATATGGCATCCTTATCAAATACACACACTACAAATACCATAGTTTGAACATGGTATGTTTAACAGTTTCATTAACTGTAAAAATGACACCTGAGAGGGACACCTGATAAGGCAAGCAAAAAAAAAAAACTGTAATGAATAATTAATATTGGACAAATTGATTGATTTGAAGAGAAATGCAGAAGCCTGGCAGAAATAATGATGATAAAAATAAATATCCAAAATTAGAGCCTACACACACTCTGAACATGATCACAGTTTATATATATATAAATATATGTATATATATATATATAAAAAAGAAGCAGTGATGTAGTGAATAAATCCATCGTGTTGTGATATTAAGTGATAAAAAACTTAATTTAAATAGCTATGTTTTGGGGCTTCATAATAACCTATTTGGAAAGAATTAATTTACATACTTTATCAACCAATGCATGGAGTGAAAGTCGGGAAGTGTGCTTTCTTCTGGACAGGCTGCTGTGACAAGATCTGGTCTCAAACATTAACTTTGCCCTGAAAGAAACCAAACAAATACAAACTTCAAATACAACATACAACATGCATACAAAGCTTGCATAGGTTTGTGATATCGTGAGAATGAAACCAGATGTGACTTGAAATGTAACCACAGTGTCAGGATGCAGATGCAGATGTTTTAACTCATTTGCCTTAACTGTACGGTTCCTCAATATAATACAACAAATTACATTGTGCAGATGACTCAAAACACTAATGTTATTTTACTACGACATAATGCAGATCAATGGTGGGTTTTACTGTGTATTCAAATAGTAACTGGCTGCAGTATTAATGCAGCATACATACAGAGAAGATACAAAATATATAGTAGCATCATATATCAGTTTTTAAAATGACTAAAAATACACATTAATCAGGCTAGAAAAAGCCCTTGTTGGTGGGCCGTGCTAGCGATACAACAAACTGCGACCCAGGAAATCCACCTTGAGTGATAGAGCCATGAGTAAGGCTTATCAGACACCAAAACCTTGTAAGACAGGAATTTACAACTCTACAAAGTCACGGTGACAATCATTTACCTAAGGTTGTGATACGATATTCATGTCACGAAATATTCTAACAACAATGTGTTCTTGTACATATCTTAGTGCCTTGTCAGATGATGCTGCATTGCGAACCAGGTTCAATGTTTTTTCCTGACTTTTTTTTTAATAATAATTTTGTGTCACTGGTAATTGAGGTGCAATTAAACCAACCTAAAGTGAAACAGGCTCATTGCAGTTTCATTACAGGTGAATGAAACAGGTAAAATTCAGACATAAGACATATTAGAGAGGAAAAGCCATAGCAGTATTCTGTCCAGTCGCTCAGACGTGGTAGTTCGAAGTATACAGTCAAAGTGCTTCCACTTTGACTGTATAATGATTTCTTGTAAAAGGAGGGAACGTGATGAAAAGAAACTGAAACTCAGTGCCTGATCTAAATCTTCTTCTTCTCTGTTTATATTGTTGAACAAATACAAACTGTGATATATCAACATTAAATGTATATGGTCCAATTTTAAATCAATGATACGGTTTACACGAAGTTTACTTTATTGTGCTTTTATGTCGCATTTTAATGACTGAACAAGGTGAAAAGGTAACTTCCTGTCCTGACGTCATTTAGTTTCTGCTGTATTTTCAATATTTGCACATCTGGAATTGGTCTATACTCATAGATATCATAAATAAACACACTCAACAGGTACAGAGAGCTGATGCAGACCTTGATCTTTACAACAACTAATATCTAATCACATCAGAAACATCTCAAGTCTGCTTTACCTTTCATAAGGTAGCCGTTCAGCTGTTTAAATCAAAAGAAAATATCTGAACTAAAAATAAAAATGCAATTACACTGAACTGTTGTTGGTAGTTTACGTTGTGCAGGATCCTGCGTTATCTCTGTTTAGTAGTCAGCTGTGCATGTGATCGAAATGATCAAAAATAAATTTAAAAACCTACTCACCCATCCACCTTGTTGAGTCACCCATGAGCCCACACGCCTGTTGAGGAAGGACGCCATGGCACTTTGGACTTTACTTTTCAGCTCTGGGGATAATTTCTTGATATAAAGTCCAAGGGCCACAGAGGCCTTGATCAGCTGCATCTCTGGAGCCACTTCGGCCCTCTGAGAGACCTGAGACTGACACAAGGCCTCCACGCCTTGGCTGAACGCTGCATCTACAGCCTGGGGAGGAATGAGACAGGGGTCCAGATATTACACAGCAGAAAATTCAGTGTAAATACAACATAGCAGACAAGAGAGGTGGGCCCTGACCGCACCTCCAGTTCTTTACACAACCTACTTTCAAAGTCTGAAGCAAAAAAAACACACCTTGACTTGATGTTGGATCTATTTCCAAATCTTTAGTACAGAATAATGAGGCTTTCTTGGCAGTTTTGGCCCGTTCTAATAGGAACCTTAGGAGAAATGTATCTGAAGAATCATAGATATGACATTTTACATTTTATCTCAAACAAGATAAACTGCACAACAACTGGTACTAAAATACATGGATTTGAGAAAATCTGGAGGTAAATGAGAAAATATGCTTTTTTTGTACTGGTCCTTTATCTTCAAATATTCCCACTGCAACTAACGGAAAGTACATTTCATTGTAGTTACAAAACAAAATGGCCAACTGTAGTTTTATAATCTGGTATTAGTCTACAAACACACACACTGTTGTACTGTGCGACTCTGTGTGTGTGTGTGTGTGTGTTAACTGATAACAGCTGCAGCAGGAGCCTCCTCTCCCCGTGCGTCAAAGATTACAGATAACCTGTGATCCCGCGAATGCGAATGCTGTCGGCGGATTAACATAGAGGCTTTTCTTTTCTCTTTTAGATTGTGTGTGTGCAGCTACCTCTTGTACCGCTGCTGTCTTCAGATTCGTCACAACAGCCCTAAAGCTGACGTCATCATTGAGGGCATCAGCTACGGTCCTCAGTTTGTCCGCTATCTGGACGGGGTCAAAACTGTCATCTGAAAAACAAAACAAGACAGAGAGGAACACAAAACACTGTCAGGCCAGCGACATCTGTGGGTCATCACTGAGGGACAGAGGTTAGAGATGGTGTGTGTGTGTGTGTGTGTGTGTAAGGTTTAGGGGGGTGTCTCAGTCCTGTTTGTGACCTACATCATGCTTTCTTGAACACCAACATTGACTTTAAGAGTTGGAAATTAATGCAGCACATATTTAACACTTAGCCATCTGAAAGCGAAAGTAACACTGTAGCTGACGTAAGGTTAATGTTACAGCACACACACATACATTAGCTCGATGTATCACGCGCAGTAAAGGACTCACCGCCGCACTCTGTCGGCCCGTCGGGCTCCAAGCGGGCGTCCAGTGTCCGACACTGAAGCTCGGCCTCGTCCTCCAGCAGAAACTGGATTATAAGATCGGTCTGCCGTCCGACGTCGACCTCAGTCGGAGCCATTATTACGCCTCTCATCCGCGCAGCCGCAAACTGAAGAAGGTGTGTTACTCTCAAACTTCCGGTGTGCACTCACAAATCACCTGCGCCTACAGTTTCTTGTATTTTACTGTTGATGTGATACTTTGCAATTCTGCTTCACTATGTTTTTACTCCCCTACGTTTATTTAATAGTAAGGAGTTACACCTCAGAGGAGTTTACATATACATTACATATACATAAGGTTGTCAAAATAAACTCCACCATGACAACTTTGAAATGCCTCTTATTAATAATAATATAGAAAGTAAACACTTTGAATTTTTACTGTAATTTTTAAGACATGACTTTTAATGGAGATTGAGTATTTCCATAATAGGATATTGCTACCTGCGTAAAAAAAAAACCCCACCTCCACCACTGATTGGAATATATTCAGACAAAACCAGCAATGCAACCCTGATTTCAACCTTGACCAACAATAAACGAAATTTAAAAAGAGGAGCTCACATTGCATTAAGGGAAACAATTATTTCATTGGAATTTCCATAGAAATACAGGATCAGCAGAAATCTTTAAAATTTGACAAAGAAAAGCAGAAGCTGTGATAAAATTGCAACATTTTATGATGTGTCATGTCATCACCTGACCTGCGGGCAATGATGAAAATGGAAAGGGACACAATATGCTCACAAATAAAATGAATATAATACTGTAATACATGTTCCTGATTATAAAAAAGAAGATAAACCAAAAAGCAAAGTCAGATGTGAGATGTGTGAGTCAGGCACATCAGTAGTGTTCTTGTGAATTTGTGTGCAGTGTAGTGTAAGGTGTTGTGGAGTAAAAAAAAAAAAAGAGAAACTAAAATGGCTACGCACAGCAAAAAGGGGTTGCAGGCAACAGCGAGGAAGAGAGTGAGCCAGACTTTTATGTCCTGTGGAGCACTGGGCCCAGGCGCTCCAGATCTGGCTGGACGCTGCTGCTATCAGCTATCAGTAACCGAAGCAGCACACACACACACGGACACACACACACACACACACACACTCAGTAGGACCTGTCACAGGTGTCTGCCCTGTCTGACATTGGCTTAGTAGCAGCCCTAGTTTATATGGTTATGTTGGCAGTGATATTAGTTCCTGATGAGAAAGCTTCTCAAAACTGGATTTAAAGTGGATGATGTGGAAAGAAGTTTGACCAAAAGAGAAAAATAACAAGATATAATTTAGATGCACCATGAGCACAGATTGTTGGGTCAAAAAGCCTGCCTGCTAGGTTGAAAACAAAAAACAGGAGGTTGTTTAAGAACCCTGATGGGCCAAACTTTGAAATACAAAACTAGAATGCAGGAATGACAATAGACAGAAGGAATAACTGAGCTCTGGTAACTGCTGTGTTTTGTCTAGTGGCTTTAATTTAAACACATAAAACACACATGAAGCAATGTGTGATTTGTTAGATTACAACTAATCAACTTCAAGTTCTTGAATACATGAGGAATTTACAATGAGCAGCTTTTAATCATGCACGCACACAGATTTCTGCAAAATCAGTATGTGACTCTCTGGACATGAAGCTTATTGGAGACCGATTTACACCTTGGGGTTCCAGGTAGATGTAACTAACTACTTAGAGGGACAGAAAACTGAGACAGAAACTTTGAAAGACAGTTCACAGTGAGGGTGACAGCATCTGGGATGCAATAAACTGGATCAGATGTGACCGACGTCTTTAATATGCTAATGCAATTTTTTGTTGCTCACATCATGGGCACTTCAGTCCATGCACAGCACGGCACCATGAATTATTCTCTGTACGGAAGGGAAACTTTATCATTAGACTATCTATAAGGTTGACTTGCTTATTTTGAATAAATATGGACAACTATTTGACCCAGATTTGACCACTGATCACCAGATGTCAAACACATACAGACACACACGCACAAACACAGTAGCAGTTGCAGTACATTTCATTCCCAAAAGATGGCGACATTCATCTACTGATGGTGCTCTTTGAGGAGTGCAGCCCCACCCTGGTTCTTACACTCTCACACAAACTGAAAATGAATTGATCACCAGAAGAGTTGATCCATACCACCAGGAACAATATCGCAATGTTATTCACTTGACAAGTGTGTCTGAATGGTAACCAGGAGAGAGAGGGTAGTCAGAACTGAAAGAGTCAGACTGTTAGATAGGAACATTGCAGATATCGAGGACAGCTACAAGTACCTTGGGATCCCGCAGGCAAATGTTAACTTTGGGGAGGCCACAAGGAAGTCGGCCACAGCCAAATACCTCCAAAGATTATGGCAAGTCCTTAGAGGTTAGCTGAATGGAAAGAACAAAGTCCATGCGATGAAGACATACGCCCTGCCAGTTATCAGGTATTCTGCTGGTATAATAAGCTGGCCAAAGGAGGAGATTGAGGCCACTGATATAAGAAAGCTCCTCACAATGCATGGGGGATTCCACCCCAAGTCCAGCACCCTGAGGCTGTACACCGAAGCAAAAAGAGGGAGGCAGAGGACTAGTGAACGTCAGAGCCACTATCCAGGATGAAACAACAAAGATCAATGAGTACATCAGAAAGATGGCCCCCAGTGACGAGTTGCTAAGTGAATACCTCAGGCAGCAGAAAGCTGGGGAAGAACAGCTGGAAGCATCATGGGAGGACAAACTCTTGCATGGCATGTACCACTGCCAAACTGAGGAAGTGGCAGATATCAGAAAATCCTGCAAAGTATTATATATATGTATGTGTGCTATTCACTTGACAAGTGTGTCTGGTGGTAAGTGGTAACCAGGAGAAAGAGGGTAGTCAGGACTGAAAGAGTCAGACTGTTAGATAGGAATATTGCAGATATCGAGGACACGCTATACAAGTACCTTGGGATCCCGCATGAGCACACACACACACACACACACACACACACACACATATATATATATATATATATATATATATACATATATATAGATAGATAGATAGATAGATAGATAGATAGATAGATAGATAGATAGATAGATAGATAGATAGATAGATAGATAGATAGATAGTACCACAAAATGCAAACGCAACCTTTATTTCACCATCAGATTGATGGGTTAAATCATCTCCACCATCAAAGTGTTTTTAATTTCCAACCTTGTTTAAAAACTGAACTGTGTGCACATGCCAGTGTGCTTTTGCCTTTGTGCAGTGACCTGCATTGTGGGCCAGAGACTAAGTATAAATTATTCAGCATGGATGCTATTGAGTGATTAAAAGCATCTCTTGGTGCACCAACACTTGTAATTGGTTTGAGTAGACTTGTGACATGGCACAATATTCTGTGTCACTATAAGAGTTACTTCAAAGATTACAAACAAAATTATTTTTTGTCTGTTATAAATCTTTAGACACCACTAGCCAACAAATAGGATATACTTTGTAAAGACCTTTGCGTCTTATGGCCTGTCTTTTCTCTAGGCTCCTGTCAGTTCATATATTTTCACACTGTTTTGTATTCCTCTCCACACAGAAGCAAGTCACTAATCAGCATGCGTTTGTTATGAACGCACCTCCACCTGCAGAACTCTCCTTCCTTCTTGAGGCACTCAAGTCAACATTCAACCGCAACCTTTCGCACCACTCAGAATCAGTTTGATTCACACCAGATTCTGCTCATCTCAGTAAAAGCATGTCTTGTGTTCGCACTCCCATGGAGGCTGCCTTATTTATGAGGACTAACATAGAAGATGAAAACAATGAAAGAGAAGGTTTCATGCACACTCTGTACTGTACTCTGGGATGTCAGAGGACAAGATGAAAATTGGGTTGCCCAGTCATGCAATTCCATCTCTTCTGGAAAGAATAAAATCTCGATTAGGAGTCGTGCACCAGGATAATCAGCAGGGATGTCACAGTCGCTTCTGGGCTGCCTGCTACACTAACGTCACTGTGATGGCACACACACACACGCACACACACAACAATGGGCTTACACAAGCTGCCAATGAAATAAACAGCTCATTTGCCTCTCCATTAGAGGATTCATAGATGTTCACCTAAAGGTGTTAACCTTACAGATTTGCATGATAACGAGTCACACTCATGGGTGACTTGCTATCATGCAAATGAGTAAGATTGAGTATCATAAACTACATTATACGTAAGAGGATCAATGGGTCTTTTAGGTAGGCGGTTTGGTTTGCTTATATGTGACATTAAAGCACCAGCACACTGATCTGTGAGCCTCTTCAGACGTGCAAATCTTCTCAAAACTTTAACAGGAATAAATATGCCAGTGAAGGGAAAAACATATCAGTTATGAAGAGCTATGATGAAACTAAACTAAAAAGACCAGAAGTAAGACGCAAGATCTGGGAAGATGATTTGAAGGTTCTAAATAATCTTTGAAGGTATCAATATTCACACAATGTAAGATGCAGTAGCCAAATTTAGACAAAATGTAGGTCATACATTGGAAGTCTGAATCTTCATTCAGTAGTCACTTAAGGGACAGTAAAATAGCACCTGCTGCCTCATTAATGCAAGGAAAAACAAAGTAAATAAAGTTAAATGACTTGTGTTTGCAACCATAAATTGAGGCTGATAATGTTGGACAGAGGACGGTGGGAGTGCTGCTGCCAGCATCATCGGTGTGTGGGACCAAAGGGAGTCATTTCTGTGGCTTCAGAATCAGTATAAAGGGAGAAGCCAGAGAAATGAGGCATTCAATTGTTTTCATCTTACCTGAGATCATCTCCTCTGGCTCTGTGTAATGAAACACCTGATAAGTAGTTGCAGGTGTTGTTGTTTTTCCTCATGTGCTCATGTCACTCTGCATTATAGCTGGTGGTCTTTTACGGTTTCACAAAGCACGTAGTCCCATTTTTAAATTGGTCTCTTGATTCCTATTCTCTCCACAATTTCTCATTTATTGCATTTTAAAAAACACAACTTATATACACATATTTTTGTGCCAAATACCACTTCCTTTAAATGCCATTGTGTCCACTTCACCTGCTGTTATTTACTGTATGTGTTTAAATAATGGAGTGAACCCTGCTGAGCAGTGGTGGAAAGTTACTAAGTACACTTACTCATTTTGCTACAATTTTGAGATTCATGTTCATTACTTGAATACACAAGGAATAATAAAAAATGTACTTTAAAATTTACTACATGTATTTGATAACTTCATTATTTGGTTACTTTGCATACTCAGATCAATGATTAAAGTGAAACATCAACAAGTATATAGTACAATAATCTAATGATATATATGATCGTGAAGTGGACCTTGCTCTATAATGAATATTTTTGGTACTTAAATATTTTCTGATGCAAACACTTTTACTTAAGTAAACTTTTGAGTGCATGAGCGTCACTTGTACTTCTACACTGTGGTATTGCTTACTTCCTCCTCCACCACTGCAGCTGCTGAGCCAGTTCAGTCAGACGAGTCAAGCTGCTGCTTCATTTCAGACTTCAACTGCTGTGACATATATCAAATGCACCTTCTGCACTGAGGCGGGTTATTCAAGCTGCCACTCTGTAGCTCAGTAATGTCAGGTGCTGCTGGTGCGCTGCTCCTGTTCTAGCTACCATCTGCTATAACTTAGGAGGAATTATCGTGACTGTGCTGCTCCTAGCTGCTGTTTTGCTGCTGTTTGAATGTTAGGCCTCACCTGAAGCCAGGGCTTGGAGTTTTCTGTTTGTGCCCCTCTGCTCAGATACCGGGGATCACTGCAGCACATCAACAAGAGTAAGTGCCATCATGTCAAGAGCGGGCGTGTTGGCTCTGTTGTGTGTGCTTGTTGGCTGTTTCTCAAAGAACTACTTGTGGTGTCTTGGAGTCTGCTCGCTGCAAAGCTCATGTGCAGTGTATTGCACTGATTGTACTGCATGAGCTTATTTGAATTTGGAGTCTGCTGTTTGACACAATTATTTATGATGCCTCCATGTGGTGCTTCCCAATTGGTGAGATATAAATATTCATGTGTGACTATTGTGATTTATGGGCTGAATTGATTTCCCCTTAGGTCGCTGCCATTGTTTTGGGAGAATTTTTAAACTCAGGTCACAGGTAGAGGTTAATATTGAAATTTGGCTTTAGGGATGTAAGCTATTGTCTTGCACTGAGTCCATTTACATAAACATTTCCATGTGATATTAACTTTTTCTTCTGTCACACACAGGACGTTTTCTATAGACACTTTACACCTAGCTTAGAGAAATATTTCAACTCTTGCTTTAGTCTTAATATTATAAATAAATAGATGTGCTGTAAATGACTGACTGCCTGCTACACCAGCTTATACCCAAGTACTGCTCATTCCACTGCATATCAGTTCAAAAGAAAAGATTATCTTGTCTTTTTATAGATGTCACACAACTTCATTATCTGCTTCATTATCTCCTGAATATCTGACGTGTTCCTAGTATACTGCTGTGTATCAGGTCAGTTGCTTTATATTTATCAATCTCACTTCATTAGGTGTAGTATGCCTGAACTGAGCCAATATTAATGTATGGAGTTAGCTAAATATTACTTTTTAATTGTGAGTCATTTAGATCCTCTAACCAGTCTATCATACTGTTTCAACATTAGATGGAATATACCAGTCCCACGGGATTTTATCTGATGATGTTCATATTGTGAAATATTTCCTGCAGAAATATTTATTGATGAATGAGCATTATGTACAGTATCCATAAACACCTTAACAAGGCGTGGTGAGGGTGCAGCTTGTGGATCACTCAGCATATCTTGTGGACTATGATTGGCAGTGAGGTTACAGCTGCATGTTAACCACCCTTGATGGTAAAGATTTTTAATTGTGTATTTGGGTTTGTTTATTCTCTGACAGAAACAGATGTGAACTTTCAAGTAGATTAATTTATTCTCAGGGCTTAGACACTTCTCACCGCTTGTTTGCTGCTTACTAATTATCCTCCTCTCACCATCTCTTCTTTACAGCATAAACCTCCAAATAATTAGACAGAAACCTGGGAAGTTGTGAATTGGCCTATTGACCAATTAGGATGGCTTAGTCCTTAATTCCCACTAATATTAACCCTAAAATTCACAGTTTGTTAAACTCCTAACATGAGAACTCTGTTATGGACAACATTATTCAACCACACTCGCTGTGGTGTCATGGTCACAAGTTGATCTTGTAGCATTTTCAGACATGGAGATGTTTATGAGCATGCTATTTTTGTTGCCATATATTTTCAAACTTTTTTGGCCTCTGTTCTTCAGCTGAATATTTACAGACACTGTGACCTCTCTGTGTCGCCTCACATGTATTCTCGTTGAGTTAGCAGTCTGAATGGGGGGGTAGTTGGAGGTTCTGGGGAACGAAAGCTGCTGCCCTTTTTGTCTGAAAAAGGTGCGAGTGCCCTTTTCGAATGGCAAAACAAACCATTTTTCTAGGTTTGTTATTTGTATGTGTCATCTAGCCGAAACAGAAGACGTGTCACAAATGATGCAAATTTAGCCCAGACTTTTTGCTTTACTTGATATTCAGAAAGTGGCTGTAAATCTTTGTCATCATGAGCTCAGTTTCTGTAAAAGAAAAATATCAGAGGAATATTTGAGTCAATTTTTTTTAATAAACTTCTGCTTTTTTTCTCCCATAACCATGAGTGGATAAAGATGTGTTCAGACAAAGGTCACCAGTTAATCTGGAAACCAGCAGGTCTGTTGTTCCGAAAAGTTGAACACATAAACCAATCTTTTTTGTTGCAGCATTCCCTGTCTGGTATGATAACCAGAACTTCCACAAACTACTACTCCAACCAACTCGCATGAGGGTCCACCTCAGGCCCCTCTCAATGTAAGTCGGGCAAACCGTCAAAGGCTGCACATCCTTACCAGGTATATAAATCACCTCAGCTGGCTTCACTTATTGAGAGTGGAGCAGCTGAATGGAACTCCTGAACTCCTCATTTTATATTGTGCAGAGTAAAGCCAGTTCCCCTGCAGAGGAGCAAGACCTCAGATGATTGTATCTGCAGTTTCTTTCACACCCAGTTGCTGCTGGGACTAAACTTGTAAGTTTGCAGCAGCAGCAGCAGTATGATGTCCTGTGATAAATTAAGCTGCCCATTACAGCTGAAATGATCAGATGATTAATCAAGTAATCAGTTAACAGAAAATCAATTGCCAATTATTTCAAGAGTCATTTTTCATACAGTAACATTTAGTGGTTCCAGCTTGATGCTTTTCCTTTTTAATCATTTTAATCATTGGTTGAAAAAAAAAACCCAATCATTATGAAGGTGTGACTGGGGCTCTGCGTAATTGCGACGGCATTTCTCACTGTTTTTATAATTTTTCAAACCAAACAATCAATCAATTAATGGAAACAATAATCAGCAGATTGATCCATAAAATAATCACTAGTCACAGTCCTCAACAGAATAGTTTAAATAAGCTCCACCTCAACCAACTGAAGTGAAATCCTGCTTTTACACTGACACATGAATAACAGTAGTAATCTGATAGTATAATAATATTGTATATAAATGATGATGATTTAACAGTCAAAGGGGGCACTTTTCTGCATTGAATACTTTTCTTTTAATACTTGAAACTTTTCATTTTGTGTTGATTTTAGTGGATGGAAAGGTGGTAGCGTATCACCTCATATTCAGTGACACGTGACATGCTGCTTGCATTTTGCAAAACAATCTGACCCTGTGGCATGCAATAAGAATAACTTTTAAAAACAAAGAGAAATAGCCAGTCTTCTTGCTGTTGGTCTTGTTTGCTTATGTAGGTCATACAGAGGAATCTGTATTAAACTGAGATTTTCACTGCAGGATTTTTATTTGTAACAATATTTTTTGTGATCTGTCATTGGTCATCTGAGTACTTTATCCACCACTACAACACATAGGACTAAAAGTAGGAATGAGTCTGTGATGATATTAATAACAGGCTGACAACCACAAAGGCAATCTGGCAGATGACTGGGAGTAACTGTGGTCTGTGCTAGAATCATCCATCTTTCTAAACCTCTGGGGGCTGAATGTCACTGAGGACACCTACGCTGTAGAGGGCAGAAGTGGGAAAAGTGCCACGAAGACAAACAAAGATGGACACACTTAGAGAAATGGAGGCAGGAGAGTCAGTCGGAGCAGGTGTTGTTCTGACAGGAAGACATATGACACGGTTCCGGGGCAGGTTTGAATCCATACTGAGTCAAAGTTCGCTCTGACACAGGCTGGGGCAGCAAGAACCTGCAGTTCCTTCTCTGCATAATAAAAGCTTCACTCATGAAAAAGGATTATTATGGGGATTAGTCACTTTATGTAATCTTGTAAAAACTGTGTAATCAGACTGTTGCTTTACTCTCAGTGTTGGCTGCAGTCATTATCATCATCATCATCATCATCATCATCATCATCATCAGTGACTTACAACTCTTTTTAACTTTAGAAGGAAGGTGATCTGCTTGCGGTCAGATGTTAGGCCAGTCTCAACCCCACATCCAGCCCCTAGCCCACCTTCCATAATGATCATTTACTACTCCTAATAGTTTTAATACACCAATGGTGAGAAAAAAACCCAATAAATTCCCATTGTAATATTTCCTTATTTAGGATTCTAGTGGCCTGGGGGGATATTCCCTTGAGAAGCTCTTCCTGAGCCTCTCAGTGTAGCCCTGTATCATCTTCTTGTCCACTGCAGGGAGAAACCCAGTACTAAGAAAGTAGCATGCATGACATAACTTTCCTTTTGAGTGAGTGTGTTTTAGTGGAATTAGAGTGTGTGAAGCCTGTCAGAAGCCATATTAAATACATTGTTAGTGGACAGGTAATCAATAAGATGGCTGGCTTCAATACGTTTGAGTATTTTACTAAAGACAAGGAATCTGACATCATCCTGTGAGTTGTCAAGCTGATTGATAATTGCAGAAATGATTGATTGCCCTTAAGGAATATTTTTAATTTGCTCACTTGAGTATTTGTTCAGTGGCTTTTTTGCAGTTACAGTGATGTGGGGTTTTGGCTGCCATGAGTGTGTGTTTTGGGCTCAGTTAAGGTGCTCAGGACGTAATTCAGCCGAACATCTGTGCCACTCATTTGATGACTTGAGTGACTGCCAAGTCATATAACTGCTTTTTTTGGCAATAGTCAGATAATTGTTAACGTCCCAGCTGCCTCTACCATCACTGTCTCATTTGTGGACGACTTTAGACTCAACAGCAGCTCCTGAATGTGGTTTGATGTCCGCCATGCATTAGCCAGCACACTAAGGGCAATGAGTGAGTGAACGAAAATAGAAGTGGCAATGTGGTTTGAGGTGTGAAACCCTCAAGTGGAGGCTGTGGGAAATGCCTTGTATAGGCCTTGATGAAATGGGATGTGAAATTCTCAGTTGAGTTGTGAATTATAAATCTTCTTGGGTTTTGTAAGCTTGCACACTCTCGCCTTTTGATATTTTCTCTTTATCGTATCACTGCATGTGTGCTAAAAAGTAGCTGAAAACTGAAAGTACAGAACTAAAGATGTCCATATCAAGATCAGAGGCCTTTAATATTGGGTATCTACAGATTCTGAGTCTGGTCCAGTACTTATGTTAACCTAAATGTAAAAATAAGAAGTTATGATTTTATGTTTAGTTGTTTTTTTTTTTTTTTAATGGG
The DNA here is from genome assembly GCA_023238725.1 of Scortum barcoo. Taxonomy (NCBI): domain Eukaryota; kingdom Metazoa; phylum Chordata; class Actinopteri; order Centrarchiformes; family Terapontidae; genus Scortum; species Scortum barcoo. The sequence goes on from CM041537.1 coordinate 20,080,503, forward strand.
CAGGTTAGATGTATTGCCTTGCTTCCAGTCTTTATGCTAAGCTGAGCTAACCATTGGCAATGGAGTAAATATATTTATTTCCCAAAATGCTGAACTGTAGGGATAACAAATTGAAGATTATTGGCAGTGAATATTTTGTAGCTATATTACATTTTGAACTTTATGCTTGACGTGTAATTTGGTGAAATTATAATTCCCGTACAGCTTGTTGTGGTAATGTAAAGTAATTGCATTTAGATTTTGTTCTTTGTTCTAGAAACTTTGACAGTTGGAAACTTTTTGAAGTAGAGGTTGTTTTTTTGACAACGTTGAATACAATATTTATTGTGCAAACAAGTGTATGAATATTTTGACAAGCAGGAACAATTCAGCGAATGGCTCTTACGCAACAAAAATAAATTTGAGGAGGACAACAGCAGAGCATACCTTCTTTTTATCCAACTGTTATTTGGATAACCTTTGATGCTCATTAGTTTCAGTCTGTCTGAATTATTCTCTCATCCTCTGAATGATGTGCTGCAGTAACTTCTCAAGTACAAAAAAAAGTCCATCCAGACACTTTGGAAATTATTCTCTCTTCCCCTACCTTGTTATTTCTTCTTGACCCAGAAACTAAATATATACCAGAAATCTCCGGAGTGTGTTCAAGTGAATCCCTTCCAGACAGTTGATTCCATTTGAAATGTGGGCAGGAAAGCCCAGTTAAATACTTTACTTGCTTTTTAGAAACTAGATGAGCCAGTGTTTAACAAGAAAACGTTTTGGAGATGACCGAATGAATTTGTTTCTTATATTATAACAGGGCAGTTCACGGTGAAGCATACGCCACCTGCTATGTTGAGAGCGGCAGTACTCTGCTATGTTCAGTTTTGAGTTTGAATCAGTTTTATGACAGCTGTCAGCCCTGCCACCCCCACCACAGACTGCTGAGACACGTACATGGAACATAATGCAAACTGAATAATTTAAGAAGGACAAACTTGTGCAAGCTGCAAAAGAAGCTGAAGACATTTCTGAGTGTCCTCCCATCTTGGTGAAGAGAACTTAGAAACTCAGGCATTCCTAACTCTCATTTATTTGTGTACAACTTGCAAAGACAAGTTGTTGTTAGGGGAAGAGTGAGGGTAAACAGTGCAATTAAGTGTTATAAGATGCATTTTCTAAAGGGTGCCTTTGTTTTGTTTGTTAAAAGGAACTCCAATTATCACATTTTTTTAAATGACATTAGCTTGGACTTAATGGGCTACATAAATGTGTGTGTGTGTGTGTGTGTGTGTGTGTGTGTGTTGGTATGTGTGCCTGTGTGTATGTGTCTTTGACTTTTTCTTTTACTTACTAAATCTTCCATCACACCATCTAACAGGAGTTATATTATACACATTTGAAAGTGGATACTGAGGACATTTGATGGCTTGTTTTGAAAGGAAAGGTTCTGGCTGTGCATACGTGGGTGACAAATTCAGAGAAACATGAAGTGCCTTGTTGAGCCACTAGAAAAGCTTCAGTGGCGCTTTGAGGACATTTCTTCTGTGGAACCGAGAGGTTCAAAAACTGTTTTGTAGGGAGGCATCTGCATTCATTATATTTCTCCTCTCATTTACTTTTTAATTTGTCACCTGTCTGTACATGTTCCAGTGTGTGATCTTGACAGAAGATGGTCTCTTTATTTATTGGAATTTCTGTCAAAACAAGTCAAATCTACCAGGCAGAAAGCCAGTAAGTCAGTTTTACAAAATATACAGCTAAAGATGGAGTGTTTTTAGTGTGATTCACTACCAGCATGAGCATTGAGACGGGCATAAATTAAGTAAGTATAAAATAAGTGATTATAGTAACCTATTATTTAGAGATGTTTAATACCCAAGAAATATTGATTGTAGTGACCTATTAGGACTTAAGAGACAAAGTCAATTCTGAATTGTCTGCTATGGTATTATCTGCCTCTTATTCCAGTAGAGACTTAAATCAAGAGCATAGTTCTTATTACTTCTTATCAAAGGCAAAATATCTTGACTCTTGACTCTACTTCTGTGTAATTATACATTACTATGTGGTGATTTAGCCCCCAAACCTAATTTTATTCTTACTTAAGCTGGAATGAGTTAATGTTTCATTTTTAAATATATTTTAATTGTTTCAAGGGGAGACAGTTGACTTCATTGGAGCCCTGAAAAAGCCATACAAGACCCTGATATCTTTTTAAAATTATAACATCATCATACAGTTAAGGTACAATACATTTCTGAATACACACTGACTCCTGCATTATGCAGGATTCAGTGACTGTGTGGATCTTAGTCCTTCTGCTGTCCATCTTCCTTGTGGTTTTGTGGAAATTGTATCATGGATATACAACACAGAGACAGGAAGTTGTGTTTTGACAAGGACACATTTACATACAACCTCTTGTAGTTTTAATTGAGTAGGAATATCAGTATTTTGAAAGTGAAGTAAATATGATGTGAATCTTTCTGAGGAGTTTCCTTCAAGAAGTTGACTCTCAGCTAATCAGCAACCAGCAGCTTGACCCCATCCTTAAAATACACCTTGTCCTTCTCCAACTTTTTACAAATTACAAATTACAAATTGCAACACTGACCACTGAAATCAAAGTATAACACTCCAAGAACTTTTATAAAAGTAGTATTTTTTAATTAATTTTCAATTAAGGCAATCCAATACAAAGCATTTCACAACCCACCATATGACAATAATCATGTACAATAAAAACCCATTAAAGGAAAGTAGGGAGTCATGCAAATAAGAAAACTCAAGACCTATAAACAACAAAGAGAAATTGCAGGATATGACAAAAAAAAAAAAAAAAGAATCTTAAAAAGTGTTAACTGTAACATGCTAATTAGCTACAGCTTGTAACCACTGATGAGACAAGAAATGTTTGGAGAACCAGGCACAAGAGAGAAGAAATAGCAAACAGTCCACGGAGCTTACTGCCATGTTTGGCACTGACATGCATGTAATCTGGTTGGGCTCGTTCCTATTTTACAGATGGTGGCACTGTGTGTCAAACACTCTTCGATGTGGCCCAAGAAAACATGCAGTCGATCCATCACACTGGTAAATGAGGGCTTTAAGAGGAGAGGAAGTCACCGTAATGGCATGGAGGAGGGGGGGTGATGGCTTCTCATACGAACTCCAAAAATAAATAAATAAATATCTCCATTACAGTAATATTCCCAAAAATATATCAAACATATACATTAAGCACTCCTCGAGGATAAAGTGCTGTCGGGATCTTTATGTAAACCTGCTGTTATACACTTTATAATCTAATACAAGTCAACTCTTATCTTTTCACTGTTAACCGTTTCCTCTCTTGCGCTACACAAAGATTTACAGGCAAATTGCTGTTTGCCATTTTGACCACCATTACCTAATTTTCTGTCCTCCACCTAAGAGCCATACTTATCCACCTGAACTGCTTTTCACAACAGGACTAAATGAGATGGAGTGACTGCCTTTCACATTATTAAGGCCTTTAGTTTGCTACATTAGACATTTGAATGGAACCTTTTCAGCTCAGATTAATTCTGCTTCTGCATCGCTCTGTCACTTTAAAAGAAAAGGATGCCTTTTACAGCCTATTATACTCATTGTAGCATTGTTTCTGCATTTAATTACTCTACACAAACGAGGGGCGCATGAAAGGCGAGGAGATAAACAAAATCAAGTGAAAAAACTATAAGAAGAGAACAATAGCTGCGGTGAACGAGTGACGTAGTTGAAGTAGGATTTTAATACAGTTTATGTCAATGAAATGCTAAAAGTAAGACACAAGATACAGCCGTGATAGTGGCTTTGCTTCAGCTAAATACCAGGGAAAGCTTGCTGAGAGCACCGAATGTGCCAAGTCTGGCCCTGACTACCATCCTTACAGCCCCACTGCTAGCGTGGCAAAAAAATTCAATAGTTTTTCATGCCTTTAAATTAATCCTTTCTCATTCTACCAGTGGATTTTCTTATAGGGGTGTCCTGTTGTTTTAAATACAGAGACCAATGATGTGGCTAATGTACTAATGCAAGTATAAAGACAAACTAAGCAAATTGGAAAGAAACATTGTTGTAACCCGTTGTAACAACTTGGGAAAAATTACTATATGATTAATAATTGACAGGCAGTATGGGAGTGTTGTATCATATTCTGTACTTTTATCAGAAACTCTCATCCTCATGGCTATGTTAATCCTATTTATGTACCCTGTGTTCTTATTGATCAAAAACATCTCTGCATGGATCATAGTACTTTTTACATTTCTTCACTTTTAGATTACGATCTTGCGCTCTTGTAAGGCAGCACATCGTAGGACTGGCAGGGCTTGTTGTTGCATCATTGTGCAAAGATGCATTACGAATTAGGAGCTTTGTTACTGATGCGGTGAAATTGGATTTGCCATGTGGAAGTCAGTTTATTTCCGTCTCTTCACACTAAACTGGCATCATAGATGGTAGCAGGCTACAGAAAGCCAAACTAAGATTAACACAGAAGGATCCCTCTTTACCCAGCGGTATAGACAGATTGTTTATGTGTTTACACACGAGAAGGATTACTTATGCACTGAATGTAATGAACATAAATCCAAAACCTCTGGAGACCACTTTTGAACTGTCTCCCACCAGAGACCTGTAATAAACTGCTACCAGGACTGGGCAGTATGAAATGTGAATATCCAGGGAGCAACACTGTGGCTGTGATCACACTCACTTACAGTGTGAAGTCTATGACGATGGAGGTTATGTGGCTGCTGATGTGTGGCCGCCTGGGGGCTTTCAGATTCGCAATGACACGAGAGTCCCTGGGTTACAGAAGTGGTGTGTTTGGGACGGTATCAGGGTCGCAATAAGTGGATATTAGGCAAAAAAAATATTAGAAAAAAAAAAAAAAAGAGATATGATTCCCAATTAATCACAGTCCTCCAGTTTCCTCCAAATAAATCTGCATAAACCAACCAGTGTTCCTCCTTTGGGTTGCTACCTTTCTCCCAAGGTAACCCTAATGATATTTTTTATAAAATACAATTAATTTTATTAATGTGTAACATGTATGCATCAATGGTAAAGGTATGAAAACTTGATTTCTTGGTCAAGGTTTGGTGATAATAATTTCCTTAAGATTCTTACATAATGTGTGTATATTGAAAATTAGTGGTGTGTATCACCAAAAAGTGATAATTAATCAAATGACCACAAAGTAGTGTCCAATTGTCCACTTTGCCAGATTGGTATTCCACCTATAAATAGTATTTATTAAATATGTTGTTAAATTTTTGTCCTTTTCTGTTTCATGGTCTTTCCCTTATGTGCTAATGTATTCTGTTGATGTCACAAAACCAATACACCTTTGTTGTGCATTATAAAAACAAAAATAAACAGAGATTACAAAGATACTTGACTTGCATGAACAAACTGGGTACGTTCTTTAGTAATAATGAATAGCAGCATTCAAAAGTTTTAGCCTAAATATGTTTAACCTGGTAGCATCATTATATTCTTGTCCTTGGTATAGAGGCAGGTTGTCTTGTGCTTTTTTATATGCAATGACTTATAAATAATTGGTGACCACTTCAAAATGGATAAACTTTACGTTATTCAAAAGAGATCTATCAAATGTCCATGCCACTCTGAATAACATTCGAGAATAAATATACTGGGATATGGGGGGTTAAATTTTCATACAACATGCTCTTATAAACATTTACCTAATAAAGAAGAGAAGTTGTGACACCTCGTGGTATGAAAAGCCTGATTAATGTTCAACGTAACAAACTGTAAACTGCACACAGCTGTAGTTTTTCCTCCACCCTAACTGATACATTAGCGGATGCGGAGATAATCCCCAAATATAAAAACTAATTCCAGAAGGGAAAAGGTGCCTAAAAATTATCATTGAATTAGGCCACACCAATGACTGACGAGCAAGGCTTAGGTCAAAGTTCACATGTCCTGATACACTTAAGAGAAACAACCACAGACAGGCACAAGTTTTAACCACAACATGACCTTTTTGAACCAACCTGCTGTCAAATCAGACGTGAAACAGTCACTGCCTCAGTGTCGATATTTAAAAGGCTTTCACCAAACGAGTCCTGGAAAGTTTGCAGCCTCTCTTTAAGAGAAACCAGCCAAATTGATATATCACAGAAAACCAAAAAAGAAACCCAAAATGCTGCTCCAATAGTCACTGGGAGGATACGGCACAAAATTCAACACCCATGTCCTGGTGCATCAGCTCCTGTTTGCACCAAAGAGAGTTCCCACGGGACTCTGAGTGGCTGCTGCATGCTGTCAGTTCTCGGTGGAAAAGCCGAGAGGAGGGCTTCAGATCTGTGTGTGGTGGTGTGTGTGTCCGGGCGGTGTGTAGGGAGGTGGTGCTGGGTTGGGCTTGATTCCCCGGCTCTTCATGTATGAAATGAACTGGTCGGGGATCTCCGCTAGCACGTCTTTAGCGAGTCGAGCCATGCTTAACACATGGTTGCCTGTCCGGTCCATATAATCTCTGAAGGGAACAAACTGAGAGAGAAGAGAAGAAAGTGCAGTATGCTTATATACTGTTGTAACTTTATACTCATATAAATAAAAGGCGCCTTGATTCGATTTGATTAATAATCCAAAATAGTAACATTTTTCACCTCAGATCTTTGCACAGGACTTGACAATGTATGGTTTCCTGTGCTTAGCATGAAAGCACCAAGTGTTTTTGGACTCCTGCAGTGATTCATGAAAAGCTCTAAATATGTTTTGACAACGTACACAAGCCGGTTTTGGGAGCAGGGTGATATACTGAATGGAGAAATCCAGAGGGCTCATGTTTAAGCCCCCATGTTAGTCAACATTTGCCAGATCCTGCAAGCTTTAGGATTCTGATCTGTCGCTAATCCTGTGCTCACTTCTGGCTTCTCTCAGGAGCGAGAGGAGGAAATAAATGAACCTAAGTGGAAAGAATAAGTTTTTCTACTAGGGTTTGATCAGATTTTTCTGTCTTTTGTGTCATTTGTCACAGCGCATCAAGGTTTCTCCCAGGAATTTGTGGTGCTGAGCCATACAAAGCCTGACACGTCTCATAACAAAAAAAAACAATAGACACTGGATACTGTAAATTGCATTTGGCATTGGTGACACAGTTCTGTGAATCCTAGAGTGACACATTATATCAAACTTTTTTGCATGCCTGTTTTCATGGAAATTCATGGAAGCAACACAGATGTCCAAATCTGTTAGAGTTGCCAGTGCCAACAGATGGTGTTTTGTCAGAAACAGACGTTTTAATGTCCCAGCACAGCTGAGGTAGCAGTGTGAATGCACAATGCAAATGTAGAAATATGACACAGAACGTACTGGAAATCATTGGAAACGCTGTTGGCTATGAATCATTATCTGTATCTGTTAGCCAAAGACTGCCAAAGTCCCAGCTTGAAAAATATATTTCAGTATGTGGTCTGTTATCTCAAACGTCAAGTTATTCCTTAAATTCTGTAAACTTGGACTCAGTGCTTGTTTTCCAGCTCCTGGTTTTGTAGTGAAAAAAGCCGAGGTTCTTTCAGGCTGTAAAGGGTAGTCACCTGAACAATGTCTCTCTCTGCCAGTTTCCCCCGGGACGAGATCCTGATGTCATCACCATCCAGCTCAACCATAGCTGGAAGACACAAGTTCACACGTCCATGCACACATGCATGCACGCACACACACACACACACACACACACACACACACACAGACCTTTAAAATAGAGACAAGGTTGATACACTGCTGATGAAAAAGTTTGGTAATCATACATCATATTAATACCAAATCTTTTGCTTTAGTATCAGTAAAGGGGAGATGTTGAGCTGTACAGCTGTAATCTGTCTTTGTTGCATGTCTAATCAACTAATAAATCATTTATTGTTGTCTCTGTGCAATTTAGAATCATCTGTACTAAACACTGCAAACCCAGCAATTAACCTCAGCCATTTCTTCTAGAATTATGCTTACATCCACCTACGCGTTCCCTTCTCTACTGACTCAAATTAGTTTGTACAGTAATTTTCTCTCTCGGGTATTTCTCTGAATTAGTGCAATTGAGGTTAGCGCTGGCTGTACCAGTAATAGACTGTGAGTTGTATGAACTGAAATGTCAATTACTTGCTCATGTTTTAATTTGTTGCACTGACTTGATTAATGTATAAGGCATAATATGTACATCAAAACACAACTGAAATTTTGGATGATGTTTTCTTTACTATTATGTATTGTATGTGCCAGCCATAGACTAAAATTACGTAAATTAAATTATGTAACTAACCGTACCGTCAAACTCAGCCTGACCCACCCCCACTATGATGATGGACATGGGAAGCTTGGCACCCTGCAGAAAAAATAAAAAAGAACAAGTTAAACAATTTTTTTTTGTAACAAACAACATGCAAATGCACACACTTATTGTGCTCAAGAGAAGAGAGAAGCTTGTCCATATCACCACTGACCTGTAGCACTCATTACTGTATATCGGACATTATAGCCGTTACACGCTCACCCACGCAGGTTACAACCACACTAATGTTCTGTGTCACCCTTTAACAAGCTGAATGACCTTTAACTAAGACAAGGCTGCCAGAGGGAGAAAAGAGGGTGAGTTAGAGGCGAGAAGTCAGAGAAACAAAGCGATATGGGGAGATGCTTCAACAGAAACTTGTTTTTGTCTCTGCAATCCTTATCCCAGATATTTCATGTCTCTGTATCCAATTTTTTGTCATATGAATGCTCCCCGGCTCTTATCTTGGGACAACGCTCTGTGTTTGGCTACTGCATTGCTGATTATCAGGCCAGGGAGTGGAGATTAAACTCACTGACAAGACTAACAGCATCCCTGGAGAAGCTGTGCCAAAAGGGCAGTAGTAGCAGCACTGCGGCTGTTTGATAGCCGAAAAAAACTTTAATCTATCTCCAGAATTCCCAGCCTGGATTGACGAAATGCTGACCTACAAAAAGAACAATGTTCTGACATTATAAGTTTCTGGATAAGGCTAAAAGGAGAGATTTGTTCACAGGGAGGGAAGAAAAAGTGCTGAATCTGCTGGCACCTTGATTACACGGCAGGTGTGGCATGGTGGCAGTTTGTGAGCTGGGAGAGGAGGGAGAGGGAGGAGGTGCCAACGAGTCATTACAGCGACCTCAGTCACCCGCCCAGCCACTCCCAAGCCACACCTCAAGTTAGAAAACACACTGCTGTTAGTCTCTCTACTGTGTTGTCTCCAAACAACAGCAAAATCTAGACTGAAAATCTGTCACTCAACAAAAGATACCAACATTTATGAAACACATAAGGCAGGAAAATATTTTGATATTGACTTTCCATAGAACGGCATTGTGATGACATTGTCCTACCAATTTATTTTCAATCAATATTCTGTTCAAAATGAAATCACAGTGATGTTTCAGTGCAAAATGTAATTCAACGAGCATGTGCACAGCCATATAGTGCTTTTCTACCTTTCTCGGCAAAGTGCTTTATAATGTCACCCATTCACACACAAACACATTCACACCCAAACGCACTTGAATGCACTGATGGTGACAAAGTTACCATGCAAGGTGCTAACTTTACATCTAGAGCAACACCGGTTAAGTGTCTTGCTCAGGGAGACTTTGACACATGGACAGGAGGAGCCAGGGATCAAACCACTAACCTGGGGGTCAATGGACAATACAGCAAATATCTGTACTAAATTTCATGGGAAATCTGACCTGATTTGTTGAGGCATTTCACACAAAAACGGTGTTAGATGAAAAGGCAGGAAATCACCAAAATCTATTTACGACTTATCCTGTCATCTTGGAACTGTGAATGTACAAACTTTGGTATCCAGTCCATCCAGTAGATGTTGAGATATATATATTTCAGTCTGGACCTAAGTGATGGACCGGCTAACCGAAATTACCATCCATAGAGCTACCAGTCCATCAACACTCCAGAAAGTTTTTATTTTACTTTACACTTGGATGCTTGTGCTTCACTCTGCAGAATGATGTATGTACAGAGTTTGACATGAGATGATTCTTTTCACATTAATCTGCTGAAGTGGGAAAATTTCTCTGCGCTCACTTTAAATCTGAATTCCAGACGTGTACATATGAGCTGATTGGAGACTTAGTCTGACATAATGAATAACACTTCAATATCAGTTAAAAGAATTAAAGAATTGTTACATGTATACTAATTTGCATATGTTTGCTATATTTGCTATATTTGCCATATGTGTGTGTGTATATATATATATATATATATATGTGTGTGTGTGTGTGTGTGTATGTGTGTGTGTGTATATGTATGTATATATATATATATATATATATATATATATATATATATATATATATATATATATATATATATTTTTTTTATTTTTTTATATATATATTTTTTTTCCTTCAGGCTATTATTCTACATACAAACAATCCAACACAAACAATCCAACCAAAACAACTTTTTTTTGAAGAAAGAACTTTATGAATTAAATAAAAAGGTTTTGGCAATTGGACTTGTATTATGCAACTAGAATTATTTTCTTTATATTCTGCCAGAGTGACAGTGGCTGCATCGTGCTCTGTCAGGCCATGTTAGTCTCTGTTGTTGTAATTTCCAGAAAGGTGGCAACATAAATGCTTAATGCAAAAGCTGTTATTATGTGTAATGAGTTCTCTGCAGTCACATATTTTCACAGAGCAGTTATAACAAGTGCAATTTTATCTCTAGTGCAAGACAAATGTACTGTGGCAAATCAGGCAACCTCTTTTGCCACAGGCATGAGAGCACTTTCTGTCGACACCATCTCAGCTGCAGCACATCAGCGCGATTATCAGTGTTCAACACAGCTCCTGTCAGTGCCTGTCCTCCCACGCATAAGCACACACCGACATGTCGTGTGTGCGTCGCCGGAGACGTGCGCACACATCTGAACATCAAATGCCACCAAAAATAACCTGGCAATCCACCATGCCCCACTTTTGCCATCCTCCTGTCACCCTGACTGGCAGCCGAGATCCAGGCTAATGAGGCAACAAAACAAAGCGTCAATCAACACTCATTACTCCAACAACTCACTCTGGATGTGCTGCTTAAATCCAAATGTCACACACGTGCATGCTTTGATGTCTGCATGTTCTTGCATATGCAGCTGTGCACGTGCACACACAAGTGGGTTCATGGATATATGTTTGGAGAGGTGACTGTCCTGTGAGGTCATCTGAGTCACTGGACCATCTCTCAGTGGCTGTCAGAGCTCAGCTTAGAGAAAAGCTTAAAGCAGCAGATTATGGACACTTCAGGACCAGCTACCGCTGGGTGCAGATATTAACTGTTAACTGGCATTAAGAGTAGCACATCCAGTTGTGGAATAAAGCGTCAGTATTAATCAGCAGCTGTCTTATCCAACCCAGTACCCTTCACATGTTGACAGATTGAACTTTGGAGTAATAAAAAAAGCTTTTAATGTTTCAGAAAGCTTGTTAATCACGTCATATATTTTACTACCCACATGCACATTGAATTTATCCTTGATAATGACAGTGGTTTTGTTCATCATCTCCATTAGTGTCAAGGTTCGGTTTCTTTACTTGCACTGCTTCAGTTATTTTACATGAATAACTTTGAACTTGAAAAAGTTCATTACATTCCTGTTACAATGAGAAAGCTCTTGGAAAAACAAAGACCTTTGCCAAGACGGCACAGTTCAATTAAAACATCTTCCAAATGAATGTAAGCGAAAGGGACAGCTTCAAAATCTGCATGGTTTCTTGTTCCATAGCCCAGCTTTCCACACCAATTTAAATATCCCGCTAATTAAGGGGATATAAACAAAAATAAAAACATGTCCAGAGGACTGTTTATCAGTGAAGCCAAATCATGTTCATGTTGTCAAATATCTGAGAAAACAGAGACACTAGATGAAAAGGCAGGAAATCACCAAAATCTATTTAGGACTTATCCTGTCATCTTGGAACTGTGAATATACAAACTTTGGTATCCAGTCCATCCAGTAGATGTTGAGATATTGCACTAGAGGTCAGGGGATCACTAAAGTCAGTTGGATTCATTCTCTGAGCATTGTGAATGAATCCAACTGACTTTTCCTTTTGTAATGCAAAAGGAAAGATGAGGGAGCTCAGATGAATGTGTGCATTTTACTGTTGACTGCATTTTACTGACTCACTGTTGTTATTTAATGGAAAAAAGACAGGATTTGGCTACTGCTCCTTTATGATTGATTAAATATAATTAATAAGCCAACATGCAAGGAAAAACAGTAAAGAATAGCTTTAATAGTTCATCTACTTCAATGAAAGGTGAAATCTGCAGCATGCCAGTAGCTGGATGATGTCAGAGTTTAGGCTTATGTTAGCCGCTCTTAATGTCTACCTGGATTTGGAGAAGAAAAAACACTCCAGCAAGCCTGCCAATGTTACCCGAAATAATGTCACATTTGCTAATAACATCACTTTTACAGCACCTTAGAAGCCTTTTCTGTTGTTACATGATGTGAAAATATTAACAGTTATGTAAGTCAAGCAGTCAAACAGGGTTAAATTAGAGGGAAATTATTAGAGGGAAATATTTCTCCTTATCATACTCATATTACAATACATAATATTGGTGAGGGTGCTGGTTTTCTAGCCTGGACAACTTCAGTCTTTTTGGACAATATCATTTTAAAAACACTTATACAGGGGGTTAAAATAAGACAGCAGAAAACGTTAAGTCGTTGGTAGAATGTGGCCTTTTTTCCAACTTACAGAGCTAACATTAGTTTAATTACCCAGCTGACTGTGAGCAGTAAAATCTGCCAGCGACAGACATATCAGAAAGTCCGTGGTTGCCAACAAGAAGCTGCTTTTACCTCCTGCCGTGTGAAATCAGTCACTCATTTGTTTTCGGCGGCCACCATTATCACTGTAAAATGCATTATGTGCCGTGCTAGAAATGAAAGATTGACAGGCGTAGCAACAGTAAGTACTGTGTGGGGGCAGTAGTTAGCAAATGGTCAATTATTGTAGGAATATGGTTAGCTTCATTTCCTTGAGGAAAGTGACAGTGTAGAATCATGTCAAGCTTATGACATATGCAAAAACTACTACTGAAATTTGGATCCTACAAGAACCATTTTTAAGCACACACATGAGTTTTTACAGTGTAATAGGCTGTGCTGCCCTGTACTGGTTGCTGTTGTGTTTATATGCAGAAGAAGAGGAAGAAACCTTTATTGATCCCACATTGGGGAAATTCATGTTTTTCACTCTGTTGTTTCTTACACATTTTACATATACATATAGGAAATTCACACACATGCACATGCAACTGGCGGAGAGATGCCAGAGTGAGGGGGCTGCCCTCTCAGAGCGCCCCGAGCAGGTTGGATGGAGTAAGGTATGGAGATGTTTTCTTGGTTTCACCTCACCAGGTATCCCATTACCTCTTACACAACAAAGTGCTGCATCCAATACAAAGTAAATGGAGTTAAAATGGTTGTGAAGTGAGCTACTGTTGGTCGGTCCTGGCGCTGATAAAGAGATGAAGCACAAAGCACAGACAGATAACAAGTGGAAGATGAGACAGGAAAAAAAAATCGAAGGATTTTGTTAGAGACAGAGTGCGGTGACAGGAGTATGGAGAGAGCAGATGAAGGCAAACAGATTTGGATCTTTGAGAGGGTAAGAAATGGAGAGAGACAGCAAAAGTCTTTGTATTTGTGAGCAAGGGGAGTCTCGCGGCTCCACAGAGAGAAAGAGGATGAGAAAGAGACCCGAGCTGTGAGCAGAGGAGGGTTGATGCTGAGTGACTGACAGGTGGATTTGTGTAGTATGGCAGATTCTGCTGTGACTGATAAACTCCCTTTGTTACACCACATGGCTCCATATTGCTGAAACACACACACGAAAAAAAAAATAAAAACACCTTTGTGCACACCCACTAAAGATGTTCACACTCAACATACAGAGTTGTGCATGTTCAGGCTCCCTCTCACTCAGTTTCTTGTGCTGTGCTTGAAGATACCTCCCAGCATGAATAAGCATGAGGAAAGGCTTATATAACCTCAGCAGTGTGTCCTCCTTCGCCCAGCATCCGTGGAGAGCAAGAGGGAGAGCATCAGAAGAGGCAAAAGCATCAGTAGACAGTCAGAGTTGAGGCAGTGAGATAGAGCAGCAGGCAAGATCTTAAAAGGAAGGTGTGGCTGTTCTAATGTTTTGACTAACAGTCGCAAATTCCCTTTAAATCCAGTCTGCTGGGTGTTCTGTGCCTGCAGCGGGCTGAGGAGGAAGAGGAGGAGGAGGGGAGAAAAGACGAAGACCAAGGGAAAGGAAGCCAGGCACATACTATTTAATGCTAGGAGAAAAAAGGGAGTTAGGACAAGTTTTAGGGAGAGCTCATGGGAATAAAACACAATGTTTTTTTATTCACTGAGGCGGTTGCATCTTCTCAGACGCTGTATTTTCACTGCAATTTTAATGGGCGAGGTTGTGGGGAGGATTTATTTTGGTAAGAAGGGAACACATTTGTACCTCAAGGACAGTGAAGGATTCATTCCCAACATCCGCAAATTTATCAGAACAAAAAAGCATTACCTGGTTGTTGAGCATCTTTTATGTCGCTGTCAGGTAAATCATTAGTCTGTGTACTGATCTTGAGAGTGCTCTACACACACCAAAAGATCTGAAGCAAGCAATTACGGCACAAAAATGCCAGTTATGTGAAGCTGTTATGTGACACATGCTGTGTTTGAATCGGAGCGACAACCACCATGAACATCTGGGCTCCATATTTTTGTTTAGAGATGATCAGAGACACAGAATCCGCATGCTTGAGCAAAAATCATTGCCAGTGCTCAAAGAATTAGTTGATTAATCATTTAGCCAACTGACATCAATCTGTGCAGTGATTTCTTTTTATATCATTTAAAAAAGAATACCTTGAGGTATTGGACTGTGAATTATGCAGAACCAACTAATTAGATATGTCACCTTTCCCTGTAAGTAATTGTGATGGGCACTGCTTTTTTATTATTGTTATTTCTTGACTTAGACTTAGACTAAATTGCTAATCAAATAATTGAAAAAGTAAATGAGAAAATAATCTGAAAATTATGTGGCCCTTTATATTTCCATTTTAAAGGGAACATTTAACATTTTGTGAAATAGACCAAAATTAGAACAGAATTGCAGAAAATTAAAAGAAAATATTTATACCACTCTCATTACTGTAAATATGAAGCTCCTGACAGAAGTCTGTTACAGAAGCTTAGCTTAGCTTAGCTTAGCGTAAAGACTGGAAACAGGGGGAAATGGCTAGCCTGGCTCAGTCCAAAAATACCTGCACTTTTAAGGCTCACCAATAAACAGGTTAAATCTTATTTGTTGAATCTGCACAAAAACTGGAGGTTAAAAATGACTTTCATTCGGGGTGGTTTTGTCACTTCTTGACAGCTATGCAAACTGTGTTCACTGTTTATGCTAAGATAATCAAACAGACTGTAGCTTCATATAAATTTTTTCATCTAAATCTACGCAAATGAGCGCATGTCCCAAGCTTCATTTCACAGCACCACTTACTTCAGAGACTAGTTTTTTATAGACGAAACTGGGCACCCTTATATAGCACTGAAAAGCACCATGTGTCTCCATTTCCATTTCTTACATTTACAATGGCTTCTTTGGTCTGGGCCATGTCGGAAATGACGCCGTCTGTGATGATGAGTAGCACAAAGTACTGGGAGCCATCCTGCACCGCAGCTGCATACCTGCATACACACACACACACACACACAGACACACACACACAGAAATTAGGGGATGCTGTATGATCTAATACAAGAATAGAAGAACAAATGTGTCTTGAGGATTTATGATAGATTTGCATCGATGTAGGAAATAAATCCATGATAATACATAAAATCTTATCACACACTCTCACAACAGGCAAACTCAATAAAAATGTTCTTTGTCAGTGCTGCACTCCAGATAAGAACTCATTAAAATGCCCCACAAATACACATTGATTAATCAACCTAAACAATCAAGTTGAAAACAAAGCTGGCTCACACGGTTTGATTAACAGATTAGCGCCTCTTGTTAAAATCTCTTCCTACTTGAGTTCACCTATTCAAATGCTAAATACCAAATACTGGTTATGTATTCTCCCAGCCATGGCTCCCTGCCGTGGTTTAAAATCTGTGACTCCATTTTTATCAGAATGACATTTTTAATTACAGCAGAGCATTGGCATAAATCAAATGGAGAATTGTGTGGCTCAACAAATGAGACGGTGAGAGAAGCAGTGACAGTGAGAGGTGGAGGTGGGTGTTGAGGGCACAAGAATCAAATCACATCCCAGTTTGCGCACTGCTTTTATGTGTTCACTGCAAGAGATATGTCAGTATATGTTAATGGATACTGGTTTTTTGTGTCCAACAGGACAGATATTGTCATTGTAGGGGATCAGAGAAGCAGCAGCAAAGGAAATCAAAGCCAAACGAGGCCAGCAGTCAAAAATGTTGACTTTGATAACTGGAGTCTTACAGAGCATTATAATTGGTATGCTAACATCATAGCAAAATACTGAACTCTTCTTAATGAATGTATCAGTTTGTATTATTGTCAGCAGGTCTGATGGAAAAGCACTGAACAATATCTCCTCCTCTTAGCATATAAACAGTTTTTTAGAATATGTTTTTGTGAAAATATATGCAGGGATAACTGCTTTTGTTGCTGTGTTTGTATGGAAACATGAATAATGTAAAAATCGCGATGAATCAAAAGCAGAAAAAGTTAAAAGCAACAGCTGTGGGATGAAAAAAACAAAAGATCAAGTCCAAACTATTATATAAACTAATTTGAATTTTCCAGTTACTGCTTTAGACCAATTCATATCCATGAAAAAATGAGTGAGAATAGATTTAGCAACACTCTACTACACTCTACTTTTTCTTTAGTGTGTTTGACAGTAATAAATCAGACAAATGGAAGGGAGTGATAGATTTACAGAGTCCTATGGTATGTTGAAAGACTGGAAGAAAAGAATAAAGGTGAAAAATGCCTCTATACAGACCTCACATTTATTCAAATAGCAGCTATTCGTCCTTGTCCTGCTAAGCAAAACACACATTCACCTGCTGCATTGTTCTCTCACCTGGCGACATGATTCACCACAGGAGCGAAGTTTGTCGGGCCGTACAGCTGCACTGTCTTCAGACTCTGGTGGTACGCCTCCAAGATGCCCTCGATGCCGTTGCAGTAAGGATTTTCCATGTTTCCATTCTGAAAAGAAGAGAACAGGTGAAAATCAATTTCATGGAGGTAGTGAGTGCATTTATTAAACAAAGAAAGACAAATTCTTCATCATTTGGAAGTTAGAAATAAAAAGCATGAAGAAAACCTACATATGAATCTGTTGAGCAGATTTAATGAAAGGTGAAATCGGGAGAGGTTGACCTCACCAGTGGAAACTCATGCGACACCCGTCCATCAGGGGGCAGCTTGGCTCCAAAGCCCAAAGCGGGGAACATCTTGTCGCTGTCATAGTCCTGAATGATCTCCCCCACAGCCTTCAGGGCCATGGCGTAGGCGTTCAGCTGGTAGGGGTTCATGTAGTGCAACGAAGTAGACTGGGAGGGGTTGCCTGTCAACCAGTCAATCAATCTCGAGGTCAGTGTGGGTGAAGAGGGACAAAGGCCTCACTTGTGAGGAGCAGTTTTTGTGCAATAAAAAAAAAACGACTTTGTTTGCTGTAGCCATGGATCAACATGAGTCCTGTCAGGTAGAGCTTTCATTTTTAATCCTCAGAGATGATGAATCATTATTTTTTAATTCAAAAGTTTGTGACAAAATCAAGGGCAATCCATTAACTAACAGTGGGAGTAAAGCCATTTCTAAGAGTTGAATACCTCCAAATGACAAATTAATTGAGCATTTAGAAAGCTTGTCAATAACTGTGACCTTCTCAAATACCCCCCCTGTAATAACATGTCATGCAGTCAGTCAGTATTAATGGCCCAGCTGCGATGTTCTGGATGTGTTTCAGAAAATATTGTTGTCATTGCACCCAGTGAGGATGTAGGTGACATACGCTCACCATTTGATTATTTGCAGCTGCTATCTGATAGCAGGAATCCCGTTGTTTACCCGGACATGCTTTGTAGTCACAAGATGTAGCGCAAGTAATCTTATTTGGAGTCCAGAGTGTAACAATCAAATTGTATGTCACCTTGACCAACGCCACAGTTGGAAATCTCCACAGTTGGGGGAAATGGACTCTGCCCCCCCTTAGTTGTTGCTACGCCCGTCAAGCTTTCTGTTCTTGCATGGCATGTGTGCATTTTGGCAATCATCTGTTCTGTTTTATAATATAATGTCCAGTGTTAGGGACTGACAGAGGTGGAAGAGACTTTCAACCACAGCAGTCTCACAAACATCGACTGTTAGCGATGCATTATTACATCTGATCAGTTCTCCAAGAGCTTGGACAAGCTGGTCATTGGATACTGCTCACTATTATTATATTCTTGGTAGCTGGTCAGAATGTGTTGATGTTCATGTTTTATTGTGGGTTTGTTATGCGTGTGTTTATATAATATTTCTCCATCCAAACACAGTGTGCAGTGGAGGCACATTTAGTTGCTTTCACTATTAAGACTACACACAGCAGTTTTTCTGACTCTACATTCTCTTTTTAAAGCTCTGGTAAAAAAGGTGACAGACTCCGGCCAAGGACTGTCCCAAAAAAATGGGAGAGTCTATTGTTTAAGCTAGTTAGGTGGACATGCTAATATTTGCAGATTTTATTATTATTAGAGCAGAGAAACTCTTGTTTTTGGTGTTGTAAATGCTTAAAAAAATTCCTACCTCCATAAAAGTTTTATGTACCTATTATTTCTCTTAATACAACCCCATAAACAACTTTTCAAAATGTTTGACAGGCCTGGTTACAGTTACTATGCTATGCCTGGACAATTGCTGTGAGTAATTTGAAAAATGGGAAATTAAAAATTTCCTGTGACAACCGTGATTCACACAAGAGTGCTTCCTCACAGATAAATGTGCAACATTGCAGCATGGCGTTCAGGAATAATTAATGGTATAAGTAGTGTAATTAGACTATAAGTGTGGCCCTCGCTGAAAAGTCTTTATGTCAAGCTGAGGGTTTTACCTCATTGGCTTTATTTTGCTATAACCTTTATTTAGACTGTATTGAAAGCATTTAGGAGACAGAGCTATCCACGTAGGACCATCACTTAGAAGCGACAATATGTGTACAGTATGTTCTGCTTGCGTGCGTGTGATTGATTCTGAAGAGCACTACTATGTATTTTTGCCCCCCCTGCCCCCCCACTCACACCACTGCCGTTAGTATCACTCACCATTAGATGCTGTGAAATCGATGGCCACAGTGAAATTGATCTGCGTCCTGGAAGGGGGATGGAGAGGAGGAAATGGGGAAAAAAAATCAACAACACAAACCAGCCAGCAATAACAACATGCCAGGCCTCATTAAGTTCCAGTGTGCGTGCACATGAACACACACACACACACACACACACACACACTTTCTGATAAAAGAAAACATAATACCTAAAACGGAGGAACATCAGACACAAAATATGGCAATTATTTTTTCATGATGATATAGTTACAAACAGATCAATATTTAATTGCCATTTCTTGTCTTTTTCATCTACATTAGGGCACAAAATGCAGTTGCTCAGTTGTCAAATAAGATTTAAGTGATTACACTCCTTGGTTTATCTGACTCTCCCTCCACGAGAAGGAGTAGCAGGAGATGCCGTGGAGCCTGTGAGACGCTGAGCTGGGTAACAAGCAATTAGACTGATGGAGCACTTAAGAGCAAATCATAATCCAATTTTCCCTGCTGATGAAGCACTCCCCTCCTCTTGCTAATTTACGACAATGAGACGAGGCCTTCAGGGGCCCGAACGACAGCCCTTCATTATCTACTGTATGAGAGTCACCAGAGAGGGAGGCAAAAGAACGATAATAAAAATGAATGTGTTAAAGATTCACATTAACCTTTCAGTTTTCGGTGGGGACAGAGAATATGCCACAGACTGACTTATCTAACCTTAGCATTAATTAAACCTGATTTTATTAATTCAAGAGGACTCTTCAGTGTAACACTGTCTCTGCAGGGACAGCAGGTTTGCAAACTGTACATCTGCACCAGGAAAATGGGGTGCTTTTCACTGTGATTATACTTTTGTTTTCCGCCCCAGTTGAATATTTTGCTTTTAGATCATGATGGATTTAGATCTCTGTCTGTGTGTGTGCCTTTGAGCTAAATGTCTGAAACAGAAAGAAACAGAAAAACCTAAGACAAAGTTTGCAGACTCCTATCATTCTGTTAAATTCTTGTTAAATGAGCCTCATGACACTTGGTCAAAATCACTCTACTCTTGTTATGTAGTAGATTAACAGCTGTCACAATCTTGACACCATCTTAATGGTCATCTTAATTCAAATTCAACGGTAGTAAAAGCTAATGTTGTTCAAATGATTAACTTGATATGAGTGAACTGAACTATAGCATAGAGAGATGGTCCCTTCCTCATATTCCTTATGATCTTTATCTCTGAGCTCTCGCAGTGCTGCAGACTTGGAGAGTGACCACATTTCATTTCATCTCAGTCTACACTGAAGTGAAATACTTAAGAGTAATTTGAATAGCCAAATTATTCTTGTACTTTATCATTACAGTGTAATGACTGTGGTTGTAATAAGACATAAAAGCTAGAGTTCCCTTGACATCATGACGAGTGCTGGAGCACCACATTGACTTCCATCCATTTTCAAAAAAACAAGACGCTCCACATTTGTAAGAACCAGCTCTCTGAGGTGTCATTCGGGTAAGTGCCAGAGTAATGTTAGAGGGCAAACTGATGAGGATGATATTTTTGAAGTGAGGCCACTAAACCTTAAGGTTATTGTATCATAGATCAGCAGAAGCCAGAACTGTCAGTGAAATCTGTCACACTTGTCAGCTCTGCCACAGCCCATAAAGCCCATGACAGCCGACCCACTGTGATGGGACAATGGAGATCAAAGAACAGCCCAAACTGCCTGAGAGGCACACTTCACCTGAAACATACTTGATATTCACATGTCCGCCTCCAGCTCTAAAACTATGCTGAGGGGTTGGTACCCACTGCGAGGACTGGCCTTGTTTAAAACATGTTTGGTACAGTGTCTCCTGTGAACTCATTAATCAGTTTAACAAAATTGCCGTGCTTATGGTGCCACTAAATGAAAAAAGGGAGGTATACATATTTAAATACAGTTTTCAATGAAGACAGGTATGATTAAATATATAGTGCTCATTATAAGTAATTTACTATCAAGACGACTTTCTACTATAACTGTGAATGTGCCTTTAATCATTTAAAGCACAATTGCATTTTTTACAACTCCATTTTTATTTTAGTACAGTCGTTGCTATCTGTAATTAATAAGAATAACCATTTGAAGTTGTTAAAAGCAATATTTTAGATTAACAATTGTTCAACTTAATTTGTGATGAAAGTGGAGGGGGTCACTTGTAACAACAAACCCACAGAGTTCATTAATCAGCTTATTTTTTAGGTTTCATAGCCCACTGCCACAGTTGTTTGGTTCATTTTCCACTTTTCGGGTGTTTTCAGGTCAAGCCTGAATAAACCCACTCTGTGCTGCCTGCCTAACACCAAACTGTAGACAGAGGAAGTTAGTGACAAGGAGGAGCATTTGGCAGCTAAAGAGCCTGTTTGTTTTCTGAGTCGGTATCAAGCTAACATGATAACAACTTTTTGAGTTGATGATGTGTGGCTGTGTTTACAGCATGTTGCCCAGCCAGACTCTTTAACCTCATGGGAAACAATGACTCTCTAATGTTGAACTCATCCTAAACAGACAGGTGTGAAAAAAAAACCTAACAAAGCAACTTCTCTTCTTATCTAACATTTCCTCCACTAGTGAACACCTGAGACACAGATTTCTCACATGAGACTGAATTCTCACAGTTTCCTAACTTGTGCCGACGGACATTCCCACTCACCCTCCTTTGATGTAATCTAAGAATGTGAACTCTGACTCCACTGAGAACGAGAGCAGGGTCACCTAGAATCAAAGACGAGGAGAAAACATTTGATTAAAAGTGGTGGTAATGATGTTTTCCTCCTAAATAAGAAAAACCTCCACATCTTGAAGTGGTTCAGCACTTGACACTCACTTTGGTAAAAGATGTGGCTGGTTTCTGAGGACTGATTCATTTACATCGCCAGAGGACAAGTTTGAAGAGAGGATGAGATGCATTTGTATGCATTACTTGCACATGCCCACACTGCTGGGTAAGTTGTGTGAAAATTGGTGTCTCAATTGGCGGTTGGTGTCAGCCACTCTAAATCTCTCAGATCTTCTGTCCTTCAAGTTCTGCAGTGCCTTCATTTTTCATTTTGTCCCACTTACATACTTAACTGCCACAGCATACATCTAGCATACGTCCAGCATAATCATTTATTGTGGTGTAAAATGTACTGTGTGTTTGTGTTCAGGTATGCATACAAATATATGTGTGTGTGTGTGTGTATATATATATATATATATATATATATATATATATATATATATATCATACACACACACACACACACACACACACACATATTTGTATGCATGTATGTATGTATGTATATGTATGCATGTATGTATATGTGTATAATGTGTTTGCATGTATATATATATATATATATATATATATATATATATATACACACACACACACAGCTGTAAAGTAAAGTAGTTTTTGTTTTGACTTGAATTTAAAATCACAACTAAATCAACAAAGCTCATTATTTTGCATTTTACTAAACATTTTGATTAATCGGTGTGATGTGAGAATTAATGAGAAAAACCTACTCTTTTTTTTCACGAGACAGAAAGGACAGATTGGCATCATTAACAGAAAAGAAGTGGGTGTGGAGCAGAAAAGAGGCACAGTGCCAGTGCTGGTTTGCTGCTACAGCCATACTCACTGTTCCAGAGTTGACATATTTCTTTTTCTTCATTTTCTTCTTGGTATTAATCACCTGAAAAATAAACAACAAAAAGGGCATGTAAACTAAAGTAAGCTGCTTAGACTTAACATTGTGGCTTTAAAGCTAAATATTGATCTATAATATGCTATAATATTTTATAGGAAAGAAACATGCATATTAGTTTATAGATTACACATATGTGTACATGCTGTATATACAATGGTTGTGTAAACCTGTGGCAGTCATAGAATATTTGAATAATAAATAGAATAAATAGACTATTAATTAAAACAACTTAACCTAATAATCAAACAAGCATGTACATAAAGAAATGCAAAAATTCAGAACATATCCCTTGTAAAAGAAAGTAGTTTAGTAGTAGTTAGTAGTTTTTAGTTTTTCTCAGCTAGGCTCTTGGACTGCATACATTTTATTCAGACTCTGACAAGATGGGTCAACCTTTAATCCATCCAAGCAAAACACTGCAGTAGTAGCGTATAATTATAAAACTCCTTATAATTTCTTGTTTCGCTGGATTCAGCTAGCAACTATGTATTTATAGACCCGTTAAAATAGAATTTCCATTACATATCGCGCCCCCTTTTGCACACATTTGTTCTTATCATTTCTTCTTAATAGGGTACAACAATTGCAATGAAGGCATGCATGGGCGGCATGAAGAAACGTGCATGCCGTTACGTAGATGTATACAGCTTGTAGGCAGCATGAACAATGAGTTTGTCCATTCAAGGGGGCACAGGAGGAATTCAGGAAGGAAGGTGAGAAATGATGCGCATGCCTGAAGCAACAACTGGGCTTTAGTGGAAAGCGTAGCTCAAGATAACTTATTAACACTTTTAGAAACACTTGATCTTGAGTATCTTATACACGTCTGTCACACTATTGAAGAACAAGACTGGAACCTCACACACAAATCTGAGGCTGTAAAGAATCGATGGGTCAGACCAGTTTAAACTTGGAAGACTTATATTTACTTTAATGGTATTCTATCGGCTCCAGAATAGGAGAGAAATGTCAATCCGGAGACCAGAGACGTCTCAGCTCATTACCTCGTTTCTCTATGGCTGCTAGGCATGAAAGTGACAGCCCCTAATTTAACATGGAGGGATGGCAATTTGTCTGACATACTGAACAATCTGCTGATGCAAAAACTAAAGGGCCTTTCAGTCTAACTGGGAGGTAGAGAGGAATCAAGGGTAGCGTATAATGGAGCTGACATCCAAAGGACAGGTATTTGTCCTTTGGCTAAAGGCCACCAAACCGCAGAAGCATGATGGTATTGGCATGGCCTCCTTTATGGTGTTTTCACTTTAAGATGTGCAAATGTTCAATTTATTCATTTATTTTTAACAAAGGTTAATATTCTACGGTAGCCTTGATGCCCATAATCGTACAGCTGAAACATTTTCTGCTAATAAATTCTGTTCTGGACAAAATAAGTAGAGATTTGGATACACATGGGGCGTACTTATGTCATTTTCAGGCCAGGCCCATCAACCTTGGAGTCTGGGATGAGAAATTCAAATGAGCTGGGTTTAAAATTTGCACACAGAGCCTCATTGTGTGCTATTAAGAGATGCGGTAAGCTATCCCATGGGAAGTATTGAGAAATAGCTATGATCATTCAAAATCCCTGGATTGTTCTCCTACTAATCCTGTTTCACGCTGCTGCTAATGGCTCCATTTCTATGTGTGTCAGCATCCAGGTAATTATTGTGGCCAAATAAATCATGAATTTTGAAAAGAACAACATGGAAAAAAGAAATATTACATTGGGTGTGTAACTGCTTGTGGAAGGTGGGGGGGAGACGTGCACAAACACCACACAAATAACCTTTAAAGGAATGAATTATGCAAAAATAAAAAAATGCGTGGAATAACTTTTTCGACTTCGAGACACTTGAATAACTGTGTCTTTTTTTCAGCTAGAGTAGAGTGTCCATGCAAAGTAATGTGCTAGAGTAAAGGAAAACAGTGCAATAGTGATGTCAGAGATGGAAATGTCACTTGTGTCAGAAGTGGGATCCAAGACTCCTGGCGCAGAGGGATTTCAGATCTCAAGCCGACAGACATGTTGCTGAACTGTGAAAACACTGGAATTACTCACCTCATACACATTGAATTGGCTCTGCCCTCGAGCTAGCTCTCGGTAGCTGGTCGTAAAATCCCCAATGAAGTCGTGGCTAGGAGGAGGAATGAAAGGAGAGAAACACCAGCGAGGATGAAAAACTGTCAGGTACAAATGACAGGACACATGTTTGGGACAAGATGGAATTTCATGACAGGAAATGATCTGTTCTTTAGGTGAAATATTTCTGAAAACTTTAAGTTCATATGTTTTAACTTAAGTAGGTAGTCACACTCACCTGCCATCCCTATCCCAGTCATACACCTCCACCTTGATTGTTCTGGAAAACAGATAAGACACATACACACAACCGGGTTAGATTTTGAAGCAACAGTCATTTAATCATAGACATGACATGACATAGACATGCTTCGAAAGAGTAGCAAAGCTTGGACAATATTTGGGATCTTGCATACAAGACTAGCCAGTGCAGAGACAGACGTATATTGTGCAAAGGGAGAGATTGTTTAGTGCAACATGCTGCCAAGCTGTCCTTTTATTTGGCCGTTGGCATGGACAGTGAGAGAGAGTTCTCTTATTTTGGCTTCAGTCCAATTTACAGCCATTTTTACTAGAGCGGTGCAGCTCGCCAATGTCGGTCCTCTGCTGCTTCAAAATGATCTTTGAGGCAAAGCATTTAAAAACGCCCTGTGGAGTTTTCTTGTAAAAAAACAAAAGTTACATTTGCGTTCAGTGTGTTTCACCAAAAACACACTGTGTACATCCTCAAGGTCTAACTGTTGTGTTTGGTTTTCCCTTCTTATAAAACATTGTCAAAGTTGATTTAAAAAAAAAGTGTTGTATTGTTGTATTTGTTGTTGGGGTTTGGGGGGTTTCTTTTCAACCATGGGAATACAGTGCATCTCTGAATGAGTGTCATCACACTGGGGAAAAAATAACCACACTCCTCATCAACAACATTGCCATTATGGATTTTGTAATTAACAAGGACAGGAGAAAGCAGCTACAGGTGTGTACTCCTGTTGCACATCAAACCTCTTATCCTTGGAGTTTTCAGTTCAGATACATAAAACTCATCATCACTGTTGAAGGTTGCGAGGAGCATAAGCGCTGCGGATCTTTATTTGTTTATCTTCCTAAAAGGATGTGTTGTTCAGTTTGGCATGTTAATGATTCAGTGGGTTGAGTCGATCTTAATCAAAATCACAACAGTAATCATAGCTATCTCAAAAATGTAGCTATGTTTTAACATTACACCAGAGCCCACTGATATCTTTTCATTATGATATTAAAGAAAGTGTTTTGAAATGGAGCTAAGGAAACCCCCAAATCAATTAAAACGGATGTCTCTGTGTTCTAAAACTGGGATGCTTGCCAGTTTTAGAACAAGGCTGAGCAGCTGGCAGCATCTTGAAAGATGAAAAGTCAACTTGTACAAAGTACTTTCTCCAAAAACTGCAACTTCCAAACTGCATCACATGCTAACTTCTAACATTCAAAGAACATCACAAAATAAAAAAAAAAAAAAAGAAACACAAAAAAAAGACACTGATGACATTTTACACAAATGCAGCAGAAACAATGTCCCTGCTGAGAGGAGGGAGAAAAAACTTTTTTTGGCACTTTCATTCCTGACTCACATTGATCTCACCCCCATGTCTCACCTCTCTCCCCACTTCGTCTTACACAAGTACTGACACCTGCCCAGATCCAAAGAAAATAGAAGCAAGCAGCACATCAGAGACTCCTTCCTGTCACTGAGGAATTGAAAGATCCCTGAAATAAGCCCAACTTCCTCGTTGCCACCTGGCCCCTGTCGTTCTGCGGTGACAGTTTGTTCTTTTGAGGTTATCTTCAAGGCTGCGAGCTAGAGAAAATGTGCCTGTCACCGAGGTGGTAGAAACATGATGCTTCTCTTCCAGCGTGGAGAAAGAGGGGGGAGTGGGTAGAGGTAAGGCAGATGCAGAAAGAGACAGCAGATATGGAGAAAGAAAAGGCAAAGGCATCCTGACCAATCAATATGGAGTGCTAGCGCGAGGTGTGAGCAGTGCAGTATTAGTGCACGCCGTGTTACTCAAATAAAGTACCAGGAAGCTGTTGCCATATACAGGCTCAAAGCATTCGCCATCCTTTAATTTCAAATCCCAATTTACAGCTGCACAGAAGGACTCAGATCCTTGAATGGCCCCTTGAACTCAGAACAATATACACTCCAAAACTAATCTGCCACAGAGATCTACAGCTCCTATTCTAAGGCATCTTTAATGAACATGACTCATCTTCAGTAATGGAGGCGCATATAATTGAGGAAAAAAAGAGAAGACTGAACAATTCTTCAGCTCCAATTACACAGATCTGTCTGTGATCTTTTGCCAGAGACGGAAATAGACCATGTTTGAGTCACACAGATCAGCATGTTAATCAATTGATTCTTTTGATGTTTTCAATGAATTGCCAGCGTTAAAATGTATACCTTGTCGTGGCGCAGTCACAGGGCAAACGTGAGGTGTGGTGAACGTATAAAGATGGAGATAATTTAAATTTTTTTGACGAATCAATTGTTAAGCAGGATGCACAACAACAAGTTGGAAGGACCTTCCATTTCCTTCCTCTCTCTTCACACTCCTTTATCTTCTTCTCCTTGACTTACTCATCTGGAACAGGGTCTTTGACATATTGGATTTCTGTTTCTCTTTCTGTAACACTTCAAGTATACTTGCCTCGGCTGCCTTTTATCTGTTATTCTCCTCTCCTTTATTTCTCCTGCTGTCCTCTGCTCCCGACTCCCCACTTTCTCTACTTTGCTCTCCTTCCCTCCACACCTCCTACTCCTCTTTGTTCTGAATGCAACAGACTGCATTTTGGCAGAGTGTATGTTCGTATGCAGAGACGGATTTGTTCAAGGATACTTCAAATGCCCGCTGTCACCAGAGTTGGATCCTGCCACTCGAAGGGCAGTCTGCCTAATCACTTCGCCACCATGTCGCCAGCCAAAGTTGGAAGGTGGAGGTGTTTTTATCCTTGTCTTTGTGTTTGGAAGATATTTTTAATGGTTAGCTGCAGATCTGACTAAAATATGGTGGACAGATAGCCTTTGGCAGTGATTCAGATCTGGGTATCCAAACATTGTCTCCTAGCAGTAACAAGCAACACTTTCCTGATGACTGATTTTGTGTAACAACAACTGTGCATGGTCCAGTTTAGCTTTTGTTGTGTGGCTGCACATTTTATGGATGTTTGTGGCAGACACCATTAAACCACAAAATTAAATTACTTTTATTTCCCTCCATAACGACAAGTTACTACGCAAAACAAAAAATCCTGTTGTCTGTAATGATGGTGAAGAGGGACCACTTTTTCTGTTCCAATGCCGATACAACAAATTATACTGGCCCATGCTAAGCACCAATCCAATACCAGTGCTCTTTTTTTCTTTTTCAATATAAAATGTCCTGGACCTCACTGTGTGAAACTTTTTGGGGTTATTTTATGTTCAAAGCTATCACTGCACTTCACCTCTTAACTATAAGAGGAAATGTGGATTCACCGTTATTCCTCTTGGGCTTGTGCAAATCTGAATTATACTGTTCTTGACGGTCTGAAACAATATTAAGGGAATTGGTCACATTTTGCTTGTACCTTGATAATAACATCATATATTGAATAGAGTTAAGGATATTAAGTCACCAAACAATCTCCACGTTTTTCCTATGAAACAATCTTCAAATGATCGCAGCAGGGTGCATTTAAGATTTATAACCATGAAAACTGGTTGGGGCTCACATCCTTGTTTTTGTAAACAGCACCTCACACCACGCACAAAAAAACTGAATTTAAATTTAATTTTAATATTAAAAGTCTGCAAATGGACAGGGCAGACAGCAAGCCCAAACGAGGTGAAGTTGTCTGTGAGATCCTCCCAGTCAGTTCCACACACATCCAACAGGGACATTAATTGGTGTCGGCAAGACAAGACTGTTGCTGACACCGTGGACGTGAAATGCAAAATAATTTTTATCATCTTCTGGCTCGAGAGTTTCTTTAAAAGTGCTCCGTGGATATAAGTCTGAAGTGTATAACCTCTCATATACTGTTCATAAACTCATAAGAGTCTGGAGTGATGCAATTCACCACTATTTCTTCAGGTTCCAGAGTACCAGTGCTGTCTGCTTCTGGAAAGAAACTCTTGCAATCAGCTGGAGGGATACATGGTCTCTTTTAGCAGAGACGCTGCGTCGTCTTCCTCCCTTTGTTCCTCTAGCAATGTTAGCTGGGGAGCAGAGTGCCTCTTTTGGAAATGCCCTTTGTTGAACTCACTCCAACTTCTCCTTTTGCCCTTTGGTGCATGTAATGAGAGGAACATGTCCAAACCAAAGCACTGATCTAATTAGAGCAAAGTAAAGCAGCAGCAGGTCATCCACTGACATACTTGAGCAGGATACCACTCTCACCAGATAGAAAAGCCACGATGCCCTCTGCAACATGTGCTGGACTTGGAGTGAGAGAGAGTGGTGTAACACCGTGCCAACCCAGATAACGAGCGGTTGGTGCCACATTGCCTCTCCACCCAGATATAATGGTAATAAACCTAAAAAATATTTCTTATACGAGTAATCTGCATATTAATATTACTATTTAGGGTGATATAATTTTGCATGTCCAGCTTGATCAAGTGCTGAGCTTTTAGATAAAGAGTGTTCTCCAGGACGATATAAAGCAGGAATAAGTAAGGAAAAAGACACAGGTCATTCAGGTTATTCCCGAAAAGTACATATTGATAAAAGCAAAAGGCAACAAAGTGCAATCAAAACAAACCTAAAACATGATGTACATGAAGCATATGAAGCATATAACACTGAAGCTTCCACTACACTGGAAAGATGAAAAAATAGTTTCAGAGCCTAAAACATCAGGTCTGTGTAGAATAATGGGGAGGCTTAACCTTCCTCAGATTAATACATAAAACAAATATAAATGCAATGTTATTTTGCTACTTCTTCTTCAGTGGTTTAATGAAACCTGCCTGGAGAATTCATGCCACAAACTATTTATATGTGCATAAAATTGGTGATGGAAATGTGAAATATATCCTATTTTTTTTTTGCACTGCATGTAGAGTTGAAAAGCCTGAATTTAACTTGAACTCAATTGAACCCAGGGGCTGTTTGAGTTTTTGGCTGAATCCAGATGTAGAGTGTCGAGGGCCCTCCAAATCGCACAGTGTATTCGCATATAGGTCCACAAGGATCCTCAGGTGGTCATCCAGGGAGACTTCACTGACATAAATTCCAATATCAATACAGTGAGGAACCGCTCAGAAACCTTCCCTGAAATACAGGGTCCAAAATTTAATTTAATCTTCATGGAAAAAATTGAGGTCTTGAGGTCACGTCTCATAACACAGAGCACGCTTGCAGGCTTGATGTTGATGATGGAGAGCATGTCACGATATGACAGGAGTCCATGAGGGTCAACATTTTGAATTCAGCCTGTGGGGAGAACCCTTTGAGTCCTGCAGCGGACCAAAAGGTCAAAAGGAAACACGAGATTGTGGCAGTCTCTGCCAAATGTCTGTTACTGATACTGTTCATATCAGTAAGTCTAGGAAACTGGGCCAGGACTGCCAGCCTCTATTCAAGGAAATTGATGATCAAACCCATGTTTTGGTTGACAAACTGATCTTTAATAACTGAACAGATATGATCCCTATTTTGTTTAACAATAAACTTGTGATACATGTGATAGAAATTGGTCTGAACTAATTCGGTTGGTTTATTCCCCTGGCTCATATGGGCATCTTTTCAAATCACTGGGAGCTTTTCTTCAGCTGATGGATGTAAACAGTAATTACACGGATCAAAAGCACTGACAGCCTTTAGAGCCACGTTTGTTTCATGAATACAGTTTGGATGACAATGTACCATTTCAGAGGTTGAAAAAATGATGTGTAAGTGCATAATTAAAAAGACACAAAGATGGACCTTCCCACTACCCCTCATAGAAATATGGACACAACAAACAAGCAAACACTGACACACAAAGTTTATCCTCGCCCACGCACAAGTATAAAACCTGTTTATAGTGCTGGCTCTGTGGTATTTCAGGACTTTCAGCATTTCAGGCTGTTTCAGCTTGTGGCTTGTCACATTTTATTACACTCCTCAGTGTGGGCGTGCATGTGTGTGTGTGTGTGTTTGCATGGCACAGGAACATTTTAGGAAGTGCCTTTGATGCCCAGCTCAGTCACTTGTGTATGATTGGCTCTGACAGGGTAGTGACCCCTTCTTAAGCCCTTGTGCAATTGGCTGGCTCTCACAGTCTCACCTAATATTTCTTTTATTTCTAATATAAGTATCAACTTCTTACGGAGGCAAGCGCATACATCATACCAGCTGACACCATTAGCAGCTCTGCTCCTGTTTGGGATTTAGCTCAGCTTTCTCAGCACTCACCGGGTTCTCAGCTTTCTCAGTAATTAGAGTCTGACAGCATACAAATAAGACAGGACAGACAACTTTGTCAGAGAGGCAGAAAAAAAGATATAGTATGCCACATGAAATATTTGCCCCCCACGAAAGTAATCTGTCTCTCCTTTTTCATCGTCTCCCACTGCTGCCTCGTGAAGCTTGGAGAAAAATGAATTTGTATCCCCTCTGACACAACTTGTCTCCATTAATTATGTACCAACTTGGAAGAGCAACTTGTCATTATTTTAGATATTCAGTCGGTAGTAATGCAGTGTTTTCTAGAACCAAAGTGGAAATGCAAAGTGATGATGAAAAGACCAAATTATATTAAGAGAATTAGAAATGATTGTTGAATTGTACATTCATAATTTCATTTTCTATTTTATTCCCTAATCTTTATTTTCTTAATGTTTTTCTTCATCAACTGACCACTTGCTACGCCATGTCTCCCTTGTTAGGCCTTATGTTCTCGCACAGCACTTATTCAGTCTACAGTGATAATGTGGCAGATTTGCCACTGAAAACTCTTCATACAACAGGTCCTTGATTTCAGACAGAAGCAGCCTTTTCATTTCTAGCCAGCAACCATTGATCTTCCTAAAATGACAACTGTCAAATGTCGATTTGGAACGTTTTATCTGAGTCAGCTGAACAGGTTTTAAATGTACTTAACGGTTAGATACATGATAGGTTGTTACAGGTCCAGAACAAACAATTAACATGTTAAGTTGAGATACAGATGTCAATAGGCGCCCTCTTCTTATGAACTTGCTAGTCCTGGCATTATAACTATTACAAAATGTAAGATCAAAAATGTAAATGTTGAAGCAGTACATTTATTTCACATATTACATCTAAGCAGAATAGTGCTGATAAAAGAAACACAACAAGGAGGTCACTGGAGATTAGAGAGGTCCATTGTGCCTGACCCGTGCTGTTCTAGGAAAGATCAATGCTAAGGGATGTCCTAAGCACACAGCAGCAGAAATAATGTGACAGTGGGAAGAATGGGAGGCTTAACACTGCACTACGCTGAACAGTTATTGATTTCTGCTGGTTAAACTCATTGACGCTCAGGGTGTAGTAATGGCCGTCATCAGTACGCAGATTGTCAATCAGAGAGATTTTGATTAGAGCCATGAAGGTCTTCAATAGATTGAGCCAGCAGAAATCAATGAGGGTGGAAGGTGTCAATGGGGCCAACATTATTATCTATTCAAGGTGTGTGTTCAAGTATTCCTTTGTGTGTGTCTTGAGATAGAAACCGAGGGGATAAATGGAGCAAAGTGCAGAGGTGAAATGGCAGTGACTATGGGGATCAGAAAGTGTGAAGACCAGGGAGAGGTTGCACTGTACCTGTCGTAGTCGCCATTGCAGAGCGCCCGTACAGGGATAGTGAAGGGCTGCCACACTGGATTTAATGTGTTCTTCACCACCTCTGTTTTATGGCAGATCGTAAACCTAAAGCAGGAGGAGGTGGAGGGAAGTTATGAAAAGACATGTTCAAAAAGGGGCAGAGATAATTATTTGTTAATTATACAAGGCAGGGAAAAGAGATAAATATGCAAATAAAGGGAGGAGCATGCAACTGACAGGCAACAGGAAAGACAATGTCAAATCCAGCAGGGACAGGAGTGATGCTTTAAATAGGGCTGCACCCAGCTTTGTTTACTGCCTGGCCTGTCTCCCGGCTATATCGTGTTTTAGACCAAAGAGAATAATTTAATATTTCAGTCTGGCTTTTAAATCATTTCCCTTGACCACAAGTGTGACAATGATATGTAAATGGCTTGCTCTGATATCTGAAATGTTTTGCAGAGCCGAGCCACATAAATTCTTATCAAATACCCCCCCAATATCCTCTCGAAAAGCAGCAATGTGTTTTTTTTTTTTTTACCCAAAGCCTTGGATTACTTGTGCTCCACTAAGTGCCTCAAGCCTTTTAAAACCCTGTGATTCTTTAGTCACACAGGCCTCTAATTTGTACCCCCCTCTGGCACCGACAACGGATACTTCTAGCACATCTGTGGGGATCCATTTCCCACCCTGTTATGTATGAAAAAAAGATACTGAGAAAAGCTAGAAGATGGCTAATGAAGCACTTGCTAAAGCATCTCCGGCTAGATAGGGCTGACGCTGCCACAACTGCACAGCCCCTTGGGAGGCTGAACAGCACTCTGGGAGAGCAAGAGGAGATGGAGGAGTTTTATGCAACGTGAATTGCCTTAAAAATAGACAGTGTTTTCCTTATTGATGGAAAATGCAGATCGCGTTTTTTTTTTTTTTTCTTGCTTTTATGCTTTTATAGTAATTGCCTCTCTTCCCTATTTGCTCTCCTGGAGTCATTTTTGTAAGGCAGAGTCATGGGAGTTGAGGTTGTGTTGTGAACAGGATACCTACCTCTGTATGCAGTGTCTTAAGTTGTGCATGCCTCAATAACCACTGCAGCTCTCCTCTCATACTGTAAATATATTTTCATGCCTTTCTACTACACTGTATCATCTAATACTCACCCTGTTTTTGCCTCTCCCTCTTTCCCAGATGATTTCCATTTAAATTTTTTATTATGTTACTGTAACCTTTATGATATTGTACTTTAAAGCTCATTTTTCTTAATCTCCCAAATGGGATTTTCCAGGCTCTGGCAGAAGCTCATTTATTCTGCTTCAAGAAAGGCAACCTAATATCTGACAATGTTTTCGCACCATGGACTTTGGAAAGCTTTGGTAACACAGTATGGCTTTTGATAGCAGTCACATCACTGTGCCAGGGTCACATCTCAGTGGAATATGTGTGCCTTGGTGGGCTTCCTCAAACAGCAGTCTGCAGCCAGCTTTTGAAACACTTGGCATAACAAAACAAAATCACTTCAATCACTCACGTTCCATCCTCGTTGCTTCTGTAGAAGACCATGAAGGGGTCTGACTTGCCAAAGAAGTCCTTCTTGTCCAGCTTGTTTGCACAGAACTGCATAGTGGCACTGTCCTGCAAGAATGCATGGAAATATTGGGAGAGAAGTGTAAGATACTGTAGGTTAGGGGGCAGAGTGTATCATAGGTTCTACATGATTAAAGAATGGAAGATATTATTTATGTGGCCTATTTCCCTCCTCTTCCCCTACTTTCTCTCTTTCATCTTCACAACTTATAGTGGGGCAGCAGATGGAGGCAGCTGTCTGCTCATCACACAGTAAGATAATGAATACTGCATGAAAACTGTGTCTATGTTTGTACCTTTGTGTGTTAGGGTGAGTGTCAACCCTTTATTTATATTTCCTAGCATATTGTTAACATCTTATTTTTCACAAACAGGACAGCTTTTTATAGGTAATTAGATTTCACAGAAGAACAGGTATAATAGGAGAAAGACATCTGTCCAAGGTGAGCATATCTGCAGATCGAGCCACTCATAATATCTACTACAATAATAGCAACACTATCAGACCTGTGAGGTTGTATTGGCCGTGATACACTAGAAAACCAATAGCCAGATGGAAAATCAAACGATGTCTTGACTACTAATGGATCAAAGAATGAACAGTTTGACCTGAGTGTGGAGCTGGAGTGTTTTTATTGCCTGCACAGAGGATATCACCTTATCGTTCCAAATTGTAGGTATTTTGATTTTTCGTAATCACTTTTTCATTACTCTATTCTGCATCTATTAGCCACAACAGCATGCCCAGTTGTACTGTGAGCATGGTTACAATTTTGCATGTGTGAAAGTCATAACATGAAAGAACCATTAACCACTGGTCAAACCCAAACAATGAGGGAAATGTCCTGCAGACATAGTGTTGGTTCACAGTGGGATTGGCCGTACTAGTGACTCTTAGGTTGAATAATGCTAAAATACTCCTGCGAAGAAAATGATGCATAGCTGATGGAGTACAAGATTTACAAGATTTTAGTACAATATATCCAGTGTACATAGTAAGTTTACATGTATAGCTGTTGAATAACGCCAATGAGTAGAAAACCCAATGCATATTCACTTAAGGTGAGTTTATTGATGGATGATTATTTAATCGCAGCCACCATGAGTCACCACCCAAGTGCTGGAGAACAACACAATTAGTTTCAGTGTGAGTGTAAGAATAGTAGGACTCAGCGTCCTGTCCAGTACATCGTCAAACATAAGAATACAAGTACAGGTAGTGTACACACACATACCCCGTATAAATACCCACAAAAGTAACACAGCTACTGGAAAAATAAAATAAAAGCTATTCCATGAATCACTTAATACATTAATATTTATTTTGGAAAATATTCTTCACTCATTTCTATAAGGATGTGAGTGCAGACAAATGGCTGTCTATTGTTTTAGTCTGTGTAGTGTGACTGTCACCTGCTCAAACACTCACTCTATGAACTACTGGCAGTCAGCCCACCATACACTTTAGCTTTATCTATAAACTCAGCTTAATGGTGTGTGTGTTTTTGTGTGTGTGTCTGTTCAAGTATGCAGGCATTGTAATCCCTAAACATAGTACCCTCTCCACCCACCAGCGCTCCAACTAACATTAGTGCCAGCTGCTTACCAAGTCTAATTCTAGCATGAGTAATGGTCATCAAACTAACATCTTCTGATACCTGTCACAGCATCTGGAAAGCATCAGATGCTTCAAGTATATTTCAGCCTCAGAGAAACATCAAACACAAAGCACAGTTTCTGCTTTGGGCTTTGTGTTTTTCAAATATGTTTTGAGGGCTGCTTTGCTTCTTATTTTAGCCAATTAAACATGATGGTGCAAGATCAATCTATCAGATTGTGGTAATTATTTTTTGTAATTGCCTCTAAATTAATGTTGGCAAATGAGTAGTGTTATCGGTATTATTTATAACGATTAATAACCATTATATGCTATATCAAAATTATGTTCTAGATAGATTAGCAGAGCATGTTTCTTCAGTATATGGCTTAATCTGTAAGAGTAGTGACAAGTAATATTACATTTGCCTTTTTACATTAACATTACTGGTATAAAATCACAAACCTCATTAAAACGTCAACACAGACAAAGCTGTTAATTAGCAGAGTAAATCTTAATTCAGCTCAGCAATTTTCTGAATTTATAGTTCAGATATCTGACAGCAAATGCAGAGCAAATGAGACAACTTCAAAGTACTCTTCCTATTTAATATTGCACTTCTCTGTAACCTAGTCAGACTCATGATGGACAGTTCTAAAAGGAGGACAGAAAGCCAGTGCAGTAGAACCAGAGATATTGTCTGTTTTATTTAATACACTTCTTTTTGCTTGTCAACATATGGCATCTACATTACCCACAGTGCATCTCAACTACTCTCACTTTGGTCAGAAATGCGAGTGTTTTATGCTACGAGTGGATAATATAGCTCCACACCCTGAAATTTGTCTCCAGTCTTCTGGCCCAACCGTCACTGACTCCAGTGAGATCACTTGAGGGAAATTATCAGATTTCTCCTGCTGGAAAATAAATGTGTTGCATCTAAAACCCAACATTTTAAGCACCTTAGGGATGCAGCCTTTTCAATCTTCTCACATCAGTAGGCCAGTAAAACACAGCAATCATCTGTAGAGTAGCTCCTCGTTATAACGTCCTATGAGATCAGCATGCTGCTTCTCTGCTGTTGTGAAATTGCCCTTTATATGACCGGATTCATTCCAGCTTTGTGATATAATATCACCTAGATTCACAAACAGCAGATGCGATTTTCAGAAGTTGAATTGCACTGTGCTATTATCATTAGCTTGGCAACAATTAATCAGTTTACAAAATTCTTTGCGGTGCACAGAGGTATATTTATATGAAGTATTAACTTTCTCTGAAGGTGACCTGTGGCTATTGTGGATTCAAAAGATGAACTAGCAACGACTATAAAAAACATTATTTCGACCTTAAATAAATCAAAGACCAGCAGCAGATTCTGGGAGATTAATTCTCACTGCAAACAACCCCTTCTCTTTCTCTATAGCACACACCCTCTCTCTAAGAAATAAGCCTGTTTGTGCATTTTCTCCACCCGTTGTTTATTATGAAATGTAGTGCTTTTACCAACCCCTTATATAAATCACTAGCCCGCTGTTGAGGCTTGTACTCCTTGTCTACCATTACACCGCCCTGTCCTTGGCTCTCCCTGTGTGGCGGCAGTGCAGGGAAGGGGCCCGACTTATCTCTGGCACATGATCTGCAGCTAATCTCTGAAACACAGTGGGTTCATTACAGTATGTTCAGATGCTATAACAGTAGATTGTCAGAGCCTGAGGCCTTACACTGGGCAGCCATGGTGCCACTAATGATAGCTTAATAGCTTTTTAATGTTGCAGCTTGCACCTTGTGTCTGGCTGTGTGCCGAGTGGCAAATCAGCAAAAGAATGTTTGTGCGGTTGCAAGTGTGACAGACTGTGTGCGAAAGTGAGAGCGTTTGTGCCCACATATGCTGATGCCCATTTTAATTCCTGTACGCATCTAACCACGGTGTCCTCTCTGTGTCTTTATCACACACAGCCAGGCGCCGCGCAGCACACACTTCCCTGCGACACTCTCCTGAACACATCCACTCCACTCCAGCAGTGGGGGGAACTTTATCTGTCTTCCTACCCTGAGCCTGGGGACACATACACACCACATTTGCCATTTCACACAACCCTCCTACTCGCCTCTCTCACTCCATTTCATTCTCTTAAAAACACTCCTATAATCCTCTTGGGCGATGTTGGCTCCCATGTTGCGTACTGATTGGCACACGAGCAGCTGAATGCTTGTGTCATCTGAACATGTGGAAGTATAAATATTTGCTGCAGCAACAGATTTCAGTTAATCTCTGTAGCTTTCTGCCTACTATTGGTGAATGCTGGATGTGTGTTTTCTACCTAAATTCAACAGGTACTGACTGTGTCATTGTAGTCACATGAAAGAAGTGTTAGGCTGCACAGGATTGCGGCACAAATAAATTATTAAAACACTGAAGAATGTTTGTTCCTGCACCTAATAAAAGTGATTAAAGAAACAGCTGTGGGCTCCAGTTTTCTTCAGGGCTCAACTGTCCACAGACTGAGATTTAAGTCACTCCGAAGGTTGAAATTTAAGATGTGCAGTAAGATCACAGCACCTTCGTTCAGTCAAATTTTAAAATCAGTCAGTTTTCCTGTCTGATAACTTCCTCCTGCATGCACACCATGTGCATACAATATGTCCGGGCTCATTACCATATGAAGCACACATGCAGGATACAACCAGTAGCAGTGTACAAACCAAGTTCATTTGTAACTGTTTTTTGCTTGTTCATCAAATGAATGAATGTTAATAAATGTTGAATCACCACCAGAAATCTGGATTAAACTTAGCAAGTATGCAGCATCGGCTCTCTTAGAGTAGAAACCTACTATGGCAGATCAAATGCAAGCTCGCTGGCAACATTTGCAGTAAGTTTGTGTGTCAGTTGTGTGGCGTTGGGGATTGTCCTACTAGCAACCGTACAGTGTCTGTTAATTTGTCATGTTGTTGCCTCACCATCCACATCGACCATGTCATGTTAACCACAGCAAGGAAAAAAGGATTTAAGATTAGTTAAACTATCGAAGGACTTAAAAAAACACAATATTGGGTATAATATCAACATGATGGAAATAAGGATGCAATTTCTTGAGCCATTACTAAATTAATTGCCGTCAGTGTTTAAATAATTAAACTTAACAGTGAATCCAAGTCATACTGTCATAATAATTTGACATAATTTTAACAATTAATAGCAGTCTAAAGGGTCAAATAGTGTTTCTCCTGCACCCAAAATGGATTAAATGAATCAATACTGTAACTCTTGCTTTATATCAGTTAAACATAACAGAGCTTATCAACTGGAAACACAAGGTTTCACTGGCCTGCTCTTTAGGGATTAAATGGAGTTTCAGTGCCTGGTGACCAGGTTGCTCGCAAAGTAATCACAGGTTTTGGCATGCGAACAGTGGGATTTTGGCAACGTTGCCGCTCTGAGTCAGTGATTGGAGGGACACACCCAGAAATCTCTGCGGAGCTAATAGGCACATAAAAGCATTTATGGTGATGGAATGTGTTGGGGATATTAAATATGCATCTGCTCCCGCCTCATTAAGACTCTGTGGCACGAACATGCACTCCTGCAAAGGTCTGTGATCAACAGTCATTTGCTAATATGGAGAGAATCGGACTATCAATATTTAAAGAGGGGAGCCAGGCTAGATAGAGACACATTCACGCCCCCAGGGGAGTAATGAAGGAGTGTTTGTGACAGATGAGACGAGCAGTGTGTGTGTGTGTGTGTGAGTGTGTTACTGCAGAAAGAGTTATAGTTTGACTAATAAAGACGGAAGAGATGGGGAGAAGATAACAGGAGAGGTAGTAAAAATGTAGTGTAGGGGCCAGACCAGTGCATTTACATTAGAATCACATACACATGAGTTAGTGCGAGCCGCTGTGTTTGTCTCTTGGGGTTAAAGGTGTAAAGAAGATATATGACAACGGTGAACACGGAGGGGGAAGGGACTCGATTAAAGGCCAAAGTGATGAGGTTTGGAGGAGAAAAGGGAGAAGAAAGGAGATTGGAAAGGTAGACTTAACATGATAAGCATTGACAACTGACTCCGTGTTGTTTCTTTATTTCTCTGTGTGCACATGCATGAGTACGCACTCAAATGTATGACAGGTGGCTTGCAGCAGTTGTGCATTGTTTTACATGTGTGATTGTACAAATAGGTAATTCCCTGCCTGGATTAGCTTTCATTTTTCTTGCTTAATCTAAAGCCAGAGGGTATGAAATCTGTGATTTATGTTGTCTTGTTGGTTTGCAGCATTTAAAAAGGACTGCCAAACGGTGTACGTGAGTGGAATGGAGTGGCAGCGATTTCTGGTCCCCACTCAAAGCATCTTCTAATCGCTCCACTCCAAGCTCCTCCAGGTTTTCTATTTTACTACATTTGATATTTTCTGTAGCCCACTTGTTCTCAGCTCACGCTAAGAGGAAACCTGTTCCACTTTCCTCCGTAGCGAATGCGCTGAATGCTGCCCTCCTGATTTACTGCACAATGTGGAGGTGACATTTAGAGGCATCAAGGAGGACGGCAAAGTGAATGGGAGCACAGGAAGTAAAGCGAACAGACGTGTCGTGTGAAGTGAGGTTACGGTTCTGCTCTGAATCAGAATGTTTCATCAAGTCAATGCTTTTCCTGATGGCCACAAATGTACAATCACTGGATCAAAAAAGTAGAGGGCCTGCAGGAAAGATGGAGTGAAAAAGTGGAGTTTCTGTCACGCACCGACAGACATACTCACTAAACTGTCAATAATCTATACTGTAAATCATGGAATATCTTCATAGGCTGATTGAGGCCAAAAGACGCAGATTGCAAAGCAGTCCAGTGGTTACATTTGTGCAAATAAAGGTAAATAATAATTCTCCTGGCATTATATCAGCACGTTCATGTGATGGAGCTTTATCTCGAAGTGAGAGGGTACACAGAGAGACACTCCAGGCAAAATCACACTGCCCCGCTCCCACTCTGCACTGCTATCATATCCTGTTGCGAAGATGTTTGAAATACATGAATACATAAGAATTCCTACATGAACCAGCCTTAGATTGCTTTGCAGTCGAGGGCCGCATCTGGATTGAGATCCCATGAGTCCCAAAGCAAGAGTCTATAGGATTCAGTAATAACATATAATTTCAGAAATTTCATACATGAAATTATGAAATCAGACTTATCCGCCTGAGGTATCTCCTGCTGTGAGCCACAACATATATCAGAGGAAATTCATGTTTCCACCATGCAAATGAAGCCTTTTATTTATTATTTAAAACTAAGTTCACATCTTTTAAAAAGCAGATTAATAACAGTTGAGTGAGTCCAGAAAAGCCCAATACATGAGTCTTATTTTCCCTGTAGGACAAGCACAAACACATTTTAATAAGACGAACTGTTGCTAGATGTGGAGGAAGAGAGCTGTATTTGTCTGGTGTGTCAATAGTGTTTGCAAGTGGGCGCTAATCACATTTATGTAACCCAATATTTTGATAGTCACAGTGTTTAGATAACTTCAAAAACTTTTAATAACCGGCGCATGGAGTTAGAGAAATGTTTCAATATATTTAAATTGATTAGTTTACTCAGGCGTGATCACAATTTTTTCCTAATTATTGTTCCTCAAGCTCTTGTGGGATTTTGTCCACAGTGTTGTTGAAATCACTTACTTCAGAATGATCAGAAATGTTTTCTGCTACTCTACATTTGGTTGATGAATCTGTTGTAACCTTTGGCATCATGCTGAGAAATAATTCAAACTATGTCACTAAGTGAGTCAGGTGGAGAGTGCAGGGTCGTACAACATGGGACCTTTGCTGAAATATTTATATTCAGCATGTCTTCAAGTTTTATGCTTAGACATCTCCTGGTTGAGTAGAGAAGTATCGCATTCGTACTGTCACAATAATCACTGCTACTATAATCAGTTCTATCCTCCTAAATATTTTGGTTCTCACATGCAATCATGGAGATAATGATGGTGATGACACCTTTTCTCCTCATTTTCAACTTTATACAGTTTAGTGTAAAAAGAAGAGCTTGACATTTTGTCTTTTCTCTAAATTAAACAGGATAAGAAGATATGATGTATTAATCATTTAGAGATGCTTTTTGATAGATTTTGTCATCTTTAGAGTCAGGCCAGCTCCAAAAAATTATTTGATGGCATTTGGTATTGGTAACTTCAGTTTATTAACTCCAGCTGTTCTTCCTGACACATCTTCCTGACCATTATTCTAATGATGTTCAATTCCTGTCCTGAAGTAAGACATTTTTAAAAAGGTGTCCTAGCACTCTCTGCACTGTCTGCATCACGGAGAAGGTTGGGTGATGAGGTTTAATCATGAGCGTGTAGAAACATAGTCTATATTCCTACTGCAGGGGATGTCAGAAAAAACAAAAACACAAAACACAAAAACACTCACACACCACATAGTCTCTTCTCTTGAGACTACATCACGAATTGAAACTGATGAATAATGTTAGTTCATGAATGTTAAATGCATCTTAACCTCCTCCATCCAGTCAGACCCACCGGCAGGCCCGTCATTACTAACTCATGTTGTGCAGACAAACGTTTTGTAAAATCCAGGGAACTTTATTTTAAATTCTAGTCAAGATACCAAATGTGTCAGGCAGAATTGCAGGAAAATGTGTAAAATTATGCACAAGGAATCTTGGATTTGAATATTTCACTGAATCTGGGGATGATATACAGT
Organism: Scortum barcoo; assembly: GCA_023238725.1. NCBI lineage: Eukaryota > Metazoa > Chordata > Actinopteri > Centrarchiformes > Terapontidae > Scortum > Scortum barcoo. The sequence continues at coordinate 20,123,404 of CM041537.1, forward strand.
AGCTTCAGCAAAGTGTTGAAACAAATGAAAATGCAAAATATGTTTTTGTCATTAAGTCTGCATATAAATCCTGCTGTCTCACTTCAAAGCTATGAAGTTGAGGCCACTTGGGGGCAGTGGCCAATAAGCTGTAAATACAACATATATTGCCCTATAAGTTAATTTTACAAAGTTGTCATCAAAAACTCTGTTTCAGATACAAGTCATCAGATGATCTATTGTTAGCACCTTTACCATACAACAGCACCAGTGTGTCTCCAAACCTCCAACTTGTTTCATAATCCGGGCTGCACTGGTGACATCAAATGCAACAAAGCATTGTGCAGCTTGAACCAGGCTGCAGGCATGTTAATGGAGGTTTGTTTGTATGTAAATTGGTATTAAGACAGGTTGTGAACAAGCATCTGAAAGAGACAGAAGGTGTGCATGCTTGTGTGTGCATCCGCGTCTATGTCCATATACAATGTGTATGCTTGTGTGTGTGTGTCCCAAAAGCTACGAGGGACAAGGTCAGGCAGGGCTGCGTTTTAATTAACCGACGCTCGGTTTCACACTATCATCAACCAAGCTGGTCTTATAGCTAAGAGCTGGTATGCACCAGGCGTGAAATAATCCTCTATTGATTCACTCCACTGTCTTTGTATCTATTTCTATCTGTCAGACTTGTTCTGTCTCTACACACAGACACACACACACTCACAAACGTGTCTGTCTCTCTTCATCTTATCACTGCTGATTTTCCCTTTCATTTTCATTGTGCAATTATTTATTTCTCCTTTACTACTCTCTCTCTCTCTCTCTCTCTCTCTTTTTCTCTCTCTTTGTAGCATTTGCTCTGTTGCACTCTCTTGCTTTTCAATATCCTCTTCTAATCTGCATGCTGGGAGCCCAGTGAAGCGTCCAGAGCTTTACAGCGCAGTGTTGGTTGAGGGGACAGTCAGCACTCACCCCATCGTGTTCCTGGGCCATTTCATTAGACTCTGCTGAGTGAGAGCAGCTGCTCTGACTGCTGTTATTTTCTGAGAGGAGTGTGTGTTTCTGGGTGTGATAGGTACTGTAGGTAGATGGGTGGATAGATAGATATGTAGACGGATACAATAGATAGGTACGTAGATAAATATGTAGGTACACAAATAAATGCGCAAATACAGTTTTTTGATACTAGTGCCACTATAACACCTGAATTTCAGTACTGATACCAAAATACTTTTCATTTGATACATCAGTTGAAGTATAATAATTTTCCAAAACTTTTTCTTTATTTAAAAAGTTTTGTCAACCCTTGTTTTCTGCCTGGATTGTCCAAGTAAGAATATTTTACACTCTGCAACATAGTATGTGACAGCAAGGGACAGAGACAGATTGACCATCACTAACACATCAGCCATGTTTGGCTAGCAGGATGAATAGTGACGCTCAGGGCGCTTTAGTCACAGAAGATGGCCCCCTGCATCTGTACCTGGCCTTGTAGGTACTCCTGTTGCTCACAGAACAGTACAAAGCTAGAGCTCTCCTTAGCTAAGACAATGTGCAAAAGTTTAGGTTGGACTTTAAACAACATAAGCCAAACTTTTACAGTTGATCAGTGGTTAATATTATCATGGCATAAATCAAACACACACAATTCTAAATAATGTACAATCTAAAATGAATAAAATGATTATTTAAATAATTAAGTGTCACACCAAAGAATAAGTAAACAAGACTGAGAATGTGAGATTTAATGTCAGCTTGCTGTACTTGACGGCAGATTTTGGTCGGTATTCAAACAATATTAAAATGAATGTACCCAGGCAGATGGACACACAGTTTCCTGATAGACAGATGGCTCAAACACTGACTTTTTTGAATCTTTGACTGCTGCAGATTCTTTCTTAAAATGGGATAAACAAAGTCAACAGGAAGTTTCCTGTTCCTGTGTGTGGCTGTGCGCCTACTCTTCACTTGGCCCTCTGAGCTTCCATCCTGCTCAATCCACTTTATGTGCGAGGTCTGTTTAACCAAGCTTTGCTGACAGATGTTTGCCTGCTAATGTGTGTTTGGCAGGGGAGATTATTATGGCTTACTCACTCGACAATTGCTCAGCTCCTCTGCAGACAAGATGATAGTACCACATTTCTTCCCTGGGATCCCTCTGTGGGGCAAAGAGAGAAAACTATGAGCGGTTTGCAGAAATTAAAGGAAACACATCTTCCATTTGTCCACTCTTGGCTCTTGCAGGAAATGATCAATAAAGGCTGCTGGAAGAATAAAAGCATGTTCATTTTCCAATGTGAATTGATCATCCTGATTATACTCAACAACAAAAAATCAATTTGATGCAGCCTATTCTTGACATTTCTTGACCTCCTGATCCTTCCTTCCTTAAACAACAAAAAGTATGAGTATAAAGATGTATAACGAGTCCAATAATGATAATAATTCTTACTTATTGTTATTTAGCTCTTGTTATTTTAGTTTTAGACTGTGGAAAGTTAAGAAAGTGGCTTGCTTAAGGCCAAAATAACAGTTCCAGCTCAAACCTTGACATCGCTGCCTTTCTGTATTTTTATTTAATGCAGATTGAGGTCATGTGTTTATCACATCTGTCACATCCCTCCATTTCAAAAGAAAAAAAGAGATGCCAAGATTTGAGAAACAGAAAGCCCATCAAAAGCTCGACCTCCTTGTCTCGTTTATTACATTTGATTCAAAAAGAGTGCAGAGGGGGAATGACTAATATCTGTGAAGCCTTCTTTTCTTTCTCTGTACTTTGTGACTCACTTGACTTAACCATACAACTGGAATAGGAGTGGTACAAAAGGAAACATATTTGTCCTTATACCTCAGTGATCTCTTGCTGTACACCGCGTTCCAAATTGTTATGCAAATTATATTTTTCTCTGATTTTCCTAAATAGTCGATGCAAATGACAGTCAGCATAATTTTCAAGTCATGAACCGTTAGAGTATAATTCGAATGATATTGAACAAACCTCCCAATGATAACAGTATTTTTTTCAAAAATAAAAAACTTAAAATGCACTGTTCCAAATTATGGAGGGGAGAGGATGGGGGCCACACCATGAGTTTCTCTCTTTTTATGCCCATAGCAGCCATTGATGCAGAGGTATTCGTTGCAGCATTCCTTGCCATGCATGAAGATGATTTTGTTACGGAAAGCACGGTTCTTCTTTTTGTACAATGGAAGAAAGTGGTCAGCCAGAAACTCCACATACTTTTCAGAGGTCATTTTCACACCTTCAGGGACCCTAAAGTGGCCGACCAGCTCTCTCCCCATGATTCCGGCCCAAAACATGACTCTGCCACCTCCTTGCTGACGTTGCAGCTTTGTTGGGACATGGTGGCTGTCCACCAACCATCCACTACTCCATCCATCTGGACCATCCAGGGTTGCACGGCACTCATCAGTGAATAAGACTGTTTGAAAATTAGTCTTCATGTATTTCTTGGGCCCACTGCAGCCGTTTCTGCTTGTGAGCATTGGTTAGGGTTGGCCAAATAGAAGGTTTATGCATAACTGCAAGCCTCTGGAGGATCCCACACCTTGATGTTCACGGGACTCCAGAGGCACCAGCAGCTTCAAATATCTATTTGCTGCTTTGTAATGGCATTTTAGCAGCTGCTCTCCTAATCCGGTGTATTTGTCTGGCAGAAACCTTCCTCACCTTTATCTGCACAAACCAGTGTTTGCTCTGAATCAGCCACAAATCTCTTAACAGTACAATGATCACGCTTAAGTTTTCGTGAAATATGAAAAATAAGGTTTTCATACCTTGTACAAGGCATTCAACTATTTCACGCTTTTCAGCTGCAGAGAGATCCTTTTTTCTTTCCCATATTGCTTGAAAATAATGGTCTGCTTAATAATGTGGAACATCTTTCTTCAGTAGTTTTTCCTTTAATCGGGCTGACCTCAGTGTCTGAGATTGATTTCAGTGATCCAAAGAGCCCTGAGACACTATACCATCCATGAGTTTAATTGAAAAACAAAAAATTCAATCTTTATGACACTTAAATACAATTTGCATAATAATTTGGAACGCGGCGTAAAGTGTGTGTGCAAGCCTGTGTTTATGTATTGACGGTCTGACTCCTGAACCAACTGCACCAGAATACAAAAACATTTCCTGCATTAAACTGTAGTTCAGACACTTTTATTTTTCAAAACACTGTATGAGATTCTCTATATTTGGCACAATCTTGAAAAAAAAATGAAAGAAGAGGAAGAGGAGTGAAAGGAGATGGACAAAAGCCGTGCTAGGTGACGTTGATGAGATGCTGTGGTCAGACTCAAACAGAGGACAAGAGGCAGCTAATTTGTTGGGTTTCCTTACGAGATGCAGTATATTTTTCCATTATTTATCCTCTATATAAAACAATTTACACACATTTATGTTTTTTGGAATTGATTTGGTGGAAAAAATCAAAACATATTTCTGTATATTATATTATAGTACAATTGAGTGTTTTATAATAAATAAAAATAAAGTATAAAAACATTATCGAAAGAATATTTTACAACAGACCACCGTACATACAATAGGGGTCAAAGGAATGGGTCTACTGATGAGGACAATGACTGCATTGTTTGCAATCAGGACCATTCATGTGTGTGTTTGACTTGGAGAAAGTCATCCACACCTCCATATCCATCCACCTTTATTACTGCAACTCTTTATATTTTGGTATCAGTCAGACCTTTTAAATCTGTCTCCATCTTGTCCTGAGTGCTGCGCCAAGGCTTTTAACATTATCAAGAACGAGAGATAGTGCTCCAGCTTTCTCTTCCCTCCTCTGGCTTCCTCTTAGAGCTGAGTTGAAAAGCTTGTTTCTCTTCTGCAAAGCACCTGACCTCCTCTGACTAAACCTGACCTGTCTGTAACGACAGTCCAGGTCTTCTCGCTACCTACTAGCTTTAACCAACCATGTTACATGTTCCTGTGTTTGTCTGGGGTTGTGTGTCTGTGGTCTACGTTGGTCAGTCAGTTATCTGTGTCTACATTATGACCTCATGATTTTGTTGTATTGTTTTTGTTCACTCTTTTCTTATTTGTGTTTTTCCTGCAGATTATTTTGGATCTACTGTGTGGTTTGAAAAGCTTGAGTTGACTCATAGATTGTATCCAAAGTCCATCCCATCTTTATGTCAATGAGAGCCCTGTGCTGTATAAAATATACTCCCACTTAAGGCCAATGTCTCTTATTAAACAATATTGATAAAACATTTGTCATGTTTCCCTAAAAAAAAATAACCTTTCATTTATGTTCCTGTGTAACCTCAGTGTTTCAGAGCTCCCAGACCATTACCTGTCTCACCTGACGACTATGAAGTTTATTGTGGTTATTTTGAATGTGTGTTAATTGCTTCATTCATTAGCTGTGTGTCACAGAAAGAAGAGTGTGTCTTCTTAGTTTGAAGGTGGTCACTAGGTCTCCTTTGACAGCCCAAAGACATTTGGTCAGCTGGAGTCACACTTGCAAGTAATCTACAAACTAACAGGGATGCTAAGTAGGATGTTACAGTAGATACCATTGCACTGGAAAACTGATATCCGTATCAGTTTTCCGGTGCAATATTCCCGTCTTCCCTGATATTTTATTTAACTTGTGGTGGTAGAGCAGAGCTGCATAGATGACAGAGATGTAGAACCAATCTTCTTGTCACCATATAACATCCACCTCCTGTCACTTTTATGGTTTTGTTCAGCCATTATAAAACTTTTAATTAAGAATTAAAAATGGCAATGCTGACCCAAAGCATAAAACCAGACGCGTCAACTAAAAAAATACAAGATTTTTCCCAAACTTCAACCAAGTGTTTTAGCAGTCTTAGCCTAACAATACATGAGGCACAGCATGCCCAGTCACCCCCCATACCTTCCTTCAGTCTCCCTTCCTTTGCAGAATATGAATGTCTAAATTCTTTTAGCATAACTTTTTTTGCCAGTGAATGTAACCTAGTCAGCTATATTGATTCCTCCTAAATGTGTTTGGCAAAACAAAGTAGCTGTGCAAAAAAAAAGTACTGCATATATAAGACCATGTCAGTGGAGGAGACCCAAAAGATACTGGACAAAGCCCACTAGGATGTATCCATGCTGGTGATAATCCAGCGTCAAAGTTTCATATAACTAACAAACTTATTAACTAACTACAGTTAAGATTTATATCATACTTCTTAGCAGTGGTAGTTCCAGCTTTTCTGGCAACCAACTTCCACAAATGATTGATGGACTTGAAGGACTCAAGGTTTTGCACATAACATTCAGGGGTCAAAAGACTGGGTTAAGTGCTCTCCAGCTGTGCATATAAGTGCTTTCTGCTCTTTGTGCTGAGGTGAGTGTGCTTGAAGAGGTACATGGAGACCTTTGGTCAACACAGTGAAAGACTCCCATCGATCTTCTCCTCAGATGGGGAAACCATCCTGGTCTCATGGACAAGTGATGCAGGAAACTGTGAGTGTTTGTATCACAAAAAATCATACACACTCATTTGGACATTTGGCACCCCATCAGCCAAAAAAATACAGCTTTCAAAAGACAAATGACTTCATATCCATATCCTTCCCCCTTCATTCCTTCCTTCACCTCCCGTAACCAGATCAATTCCCCTCTTGGGCCTTCCCAGAAATAGAACGTTATCTTAAGACCACTGAAAAGCAAAAATAAAGAGTCTGCACGGTACTGACAAGCTGTGGCCATACAGGAGCTACAGAGCAAAGCAGCTGTAGCTACAGTGAACAATGTGGTGTACAGTCGCAGGAAAGGCTTCCAAACATAACCCTGTTTTCTGGTTAGCATATTTTATGTGTATAAATTGTCAGGAAATTCTTTTCCAACTAACAGTCCAAAATTCAAAGATATCTAATATCTAATTCTAATTCAAATTACATAAGACAAAGAGGTTTGGCATAAACACTTCAGAGTAGAAGACTTCAGATTATCAGAATATTTGATGATTGATTTTCTGTCTATTGAGTGAAAGCTTCTAATAAGTACAGTATATATCTCTACAGGTATATACAGCATCCTTGTCTGGGCAGCAATCCTCAAGATCTTTTGTTCTCCAAGATTGTTAAAGTAATATTTTGTAAATGTCCATCCATCTTCCTCCACTTATCCGAGACTGAGTCGCGGAGGCAGCAGTCTGAGCAGAGAAATGCCCAGACTTCCCTCACCCCAGACACTTCCTCCAGCTCTTCCGGGGGGATTCCGAGGCGTTCCCAGGCCAGCCGAGAGACATAGTCTCTCCAGCGTGTCCTGGGTCTTCCCCTGGGCCTCCTCCCTGATGGGACATGCCTGGAACACCTCCCTAGGGAGGCGTCCAGGGGGCATCCGAAACAGATGCCCAAGCCACCTCAGCTGACTCCTTTCTACTCCAAGCTCCTCCCTAGTGACTGAGCTTCTCACCCTATCTCTAAGGGAGCGCCCAGCCACTCCTGCGGAGGAAACTCATTTCGGCCACTTGTATCCATGATCCTGTCCTTTCGGTCATTACCCAAAGTTCTTGACCATAGGTGAGAGTGGGAACGTAGACTGACCGGTAAATTTTGACTTAGCTCCTTCTTCAACATGACGGTATACTGACCGTGATAACTGCAGAGGCTGCACCAATCCGCCTGTCAATCTCATGCTCTGAGATACTTAAACTCCTGCACTAGAGGCAGGACCCTTCACCAACCTGGAGAGGGCAAGCCACCCTTTTATGGTCAAGAACCATGGCCTCAGACTTGGAGGTGCTGATTTTCATCCCAGCCACTTCACACTCAGCTGTAAACCGCCCCAGTACATGCTGAATGTCTTGGCTTGATGAAGCCAATGCTTTCATCATCTGCAAAAAGCAGAGATGAAATCCTGTGGTTCCCAAACCGGACTCCCTCTCGGCCCCTGGCTATGCCTAGAAATTCTGTCCATAAAAGTTATGAACAGAACCAGTGACAAAGGGCAGCCTTGCCGGAGTCCAACATGCACTGGGAACAGGTCTGACTTACTGCCGGCAATGCAAACCAAGCTCCTGCTCCGGTCGTACAGAGAGCGAACAGCCCTTAGTTGAGAAGTGTGATCCCCTGCTGTAGTTGGAACACACTCTCCGGTCCCCTTTTTAAAAAGAGAGACCACCACCCTGGTTTGCCACTCCAGAGGTACTGTCCCTGACCTCCATGCAATGCTGCAAAGGTGTGTCGTGTCAGCCAAGACAGACCCACACAACATCCAGAGGTACTTGAGGTACTCAGGGCGGATCTCATCCACCACTGGTGCCTTGCAGCTGAGGAGCTTGCGAACTAGCTCAGTGACTTCATCTTGGGTGATGGATGAGTCCACCTCAGAGTCCCCAGCCTCTGCTTCCTCAATGGAAGGCGTGTCGGTGGGATTGAGGAGCTCCTCAAAGTATTCCTTCCAGAACTTCTTCAAGGCCGACCAATAGTCTTTCTCCATGGCCTCACCGAACTCTTCCCAGACCTGAGTTTTTGCCTCCAGGACAGCCCGGGCTGTGGCTTGCTTGGCCTGCTGGTACCCACAGGCCAACATGGTCAGACAGTACTCCTTCTTCAGCTTGACGGCATCCCTTACTTCCGGTGTCCACCACCAGGGTTCGGGGGTTACCGCCACGACAGGCACCAGAGACCTTGCGTCCCACAGTTTTGAACTGCCGTGTATGTCGACAATGGAGGCAGAGAACATGGTCCACTCCGACTCAATGTCCCCAGCCTCACTCGAAATCTGGGAGAAGCTCTTCTGGAGGTGGGAGTTGAAGACTTCCCTGACAGAGGGTTCGCCCAGGCATTCCCAAGAGACCTTCACAATACGTTTGGGTCTACCAGGTCTGTCCAACTTCCTCCTCCGCCAGTGGATCCAACTCACCACCAGGTGGTGATCACTTGACAGCTCAGACCCTCTCTTTACCCAAGTGCCCAAGACATACGACCGATCAGATGAAACAACAACAAAAAGTCGATCATCGAGATCCAGCCTACGGTGTCAGAATTTTGGTCCAAGGATTGGGTCATTGAGGCCCCCTGCCACGACTGCCACCCAAACCACATTGCACCATGGCCCCTCATGGACCTTCCTGCAGGTGATGAGCCTACTGGAAATGTATTATTATAATTCCTCTCCCGGATAACGCACAAAAAGGAAAACAAATCAGTTGGCATTAAACTGCAATCTGTCTCCTGCTGGATTTGATCCCTTTTATATGTCTGTGCATGCCAAAAATCCCACCCATCCCTTTGCTTAAGTAAACACTGGAAGGAGATGAATATGATTGCGTAAGATCTTATTTGCACCTTGCTATTGATCTGCAACAGCATTTCTAAAAAACAAACAAACAAACAAAAAAAACGCCCTGATATATAATTTGTCTAAGTTAAAGGATAGACCTCCTGAGGGTGCCACACACAAGATACTGCTCCCTGATATTATGGAGAACATGAAACAGAAATCTAATAAATGTGCTAGACTGGTAGTCAGTTTTATTCTTTGAGCGGCACCTGGGCAAATTAGAAAGCTCTTCCTGCAATAACTCAGGATGCCTGAAAAGAAAGAATTTCTTTTATTTGTCTTAGAGGAGTCAAAGCAGCGGTGCATGCATAATAGAACCTATCCATTAACACAATGCTTCAAAGACCCACAGAGTTCACACAGGAGTGCTTTTGAACCTCCGATATTAAACAAAGGACTGTTTTATATTACACACACACAAACACTAGCAAACAGAGACATATTATCACCCATAAGAACATGTAAACCTAAACAATTACATTTGCACAAAATCCCTTAAAGCATAAAAGCCTGCAAACATACAGGCACACACATGCATACACACCATTTTTATTCACAGTGGTGAGAATATGTAATTACAGAAATCTTCAGGGAGTCAGAGATTAAAGCTAACCAACAAAGCTGCTGTGAATAAGGAATAGCTAAATTAATTTTGCCAAGGGGGATATGGGAAGGAAAAGAATGGAGGGAGGATTGAAAGTGTGTAACTCAGTGAAGAAATTTGGCAGCTCCTCTCTGTTCTTTTTTCAGCTGACAATGTCTGTCACTGTGTTTCCCATTAAAATTCAATTTTATTTAGTCTGATTTCTATGGTGTCACTATGTGACCACCACAAATATATATATTTTTAATCAGAAGTTTTTCTGAGCTTGTTTTACTGTCGAGCTGAATCACAGGTTTGACTCTGGTCATTATAACAAAAAGCAAGTTTCCTGTTTGAAATAAAACGGTGTGTTACACATATGAGGAAAATGTTACCACATTTAAGTATATATTTACAAGAAGCTCTTTTGGTCATGATGGCAATATGGTAAGCACAATGGCAACCTTATAGCTATAATCCTTCGCGGGACCTATGGCTGTAAGCAATAATTGCAGGTTTGCTTTTGGACCTCAAGTTTCAAGTTTTATCATCAATAGTCATCAGCCTTTTCTTGGTTTGTTTGGCTGTACTAACTACTACTACTCACTATGCCAGCAGAGACCTAAAAAAATACAAGTGAGATGAATGGGAATGTAATTAGTTTTGCAGATAGTGAGTAATAAAGCAAAGTAAAATGATGACGATACTTGATGAAAATTCAGGGGGACACCAAAATTATTACAATTTATCCTGAGTGAGACATGAATGTCTGAAACAAATTTCATTATCTTTCACTGAGTCTTTCACTGAAAACTACAAAAGTCAACCACATAATGCTCTGGCGACGATGAATGTTGTTACATCTCTCTGGAGAGACTCTCTTTAGGAGTTGTTGAGATATTTCAGTTTAGACTAAAATGGTGAACTGAAAAATCTAATGAACTATGACTTCACAGTTTAGAAGGTATATAAACAGTAAATACTGTGTATACAATTGTATACAATAGCACATAGTACATAATTTTAAAACTTCATTCATATTTCAGTGCAATGCATGATGTACAACATTTAACATTTAGTCTAATGTTCACAAAGATCTGGATACAAGATACAGTCAAAGTTTCACATTATTATTGAATGAATATACCCATAACTGTTCCTAACCAAACAAGGGTTCAAGGAGAACTACAAAAGCATGCATGTAACCTGAAGCACAAAAGCACAAAAGCCAAGGGCCACTGTACATAATCAGACGTCTTGAGAGTGGCATTGTGCTGGAGGCCTTCCAGAAGAGCACTCTACCAAAGGGATCTACAGTAAAGAATAGCCCCTCATTGATTCACTCTGCGCAACAGCTCAACTGAGATTAACACAGAAAAATGAGAGGTTTCTACTGAGGGACAAGGGCAAAAAGGTTGAAGAGTGAACTGAGCCTTTAGAGGAGAGCAACAGTTTTACTTTTTCTACCACAGAGAGATGCTATTTTATTAGAATAAGAAAACAGCATAAAAGCAAAAGATGTTTCTAGCCATAACTTTTTCACTGTGCAAGAGTTGCACAGTATCAATAATAGTTGATAAATGTATTGTAACTTAAAAGGACACAAAGAACTGTGCATGCTGAATGTATGAGAATAAGTATCAGAATAAGCTCAATAAGTAAGTAAGGATTTTTTCACTGGTATCATTTATTACTTGATATCCTTGACCAGGGGCACTATTTGGATTTGTTGCATCATTTTTATTTTCATTCAAATAAAAATGGTAAGAAATAAGCAAACAACCAAATCATCTGGCACTAAACTTTTAAGATCTTTGGATCTACTTTGTGCATTCAAGGAAAATATGTATTGCCTGTCGGCATATTCACATCTTAAACATAATGAAGCCATATTTCTCATGTCCTGCCTTTGAATATGTTTCAGTGTTTGGCTGCCTGCAGTTTGTAACATGATCAACCTAGATTTCATTTCTGGACACTCGAATGTTCCTTCCTCCAGCATTATTTTATGAAGTTCATATTCACATTCAATATCTCAAAACTCTGCTGTAGAAAATTGTCCAAGGGTACATCATCCTTCATACTACTGGCAGTTTCTGACAGATTGAAAGCAATTTATGGAGTTTATGGGGAACCTGCAATATATCTCCCACTCGATCTTATCTCACAACAAAATATTTTTACCACCATAACCTCTACTACACAAATGATTTTACATTCCGCCACTCATCCATTAAATTATTAATGTTTGCAGATGACATTGCTCTTGTCATTAACAACAGAGAGACAGGCAGCTCACTTTCCAACATGGGGTGCTGTCATCACCTTCAGCTGAATTTCTGAAGGTTTTTTTAGATGGATGTTCAAGTCTTATGCTCAGTTATGCCCTAAGAACAATGGCCAGGTAAAGGAGCAGGATCACTCAACCATGTAATCACGTTTCCTCTGTTGATAATAAGAAGCTCAATAATCGCACAATTAGTATTATTGCAGTTAAAAGTCAGTATTGGAAAGTAAATGAATGAAATGAACTGAATGTTGTTCACTCTATTGAGCATGTCATTGGCTGACAATGCCCAATGATGATAATGAGATATGAAAGGCAGCCATCAACCTTACACTTCTAGACAACCATCTGTTTCAAAAGCTCTCCAAAGGTTTCTCAGAACTGAAGCAGCTTCATTGCAGGAGCCTGGCACCTTCTCTACCCAATCCCACAGAACCATCTGGAAACTGCTGTTAGCCAACTTATTAGTGCACATCAAACTGGCCCTTTGCACTGCTCCTCTATGAGGTTCTGGTTGCTTCCGTAAAATGCCACGTACGTCAAAATGCATTAAATGTGTAAAATACTGTTCATGCGCGTTTTTGTACCCAACAAAAGAAGCACAACCCCGTAAAAAGATACACAGTGCAAGCAGTCAATTCTTTATTCTGCATGTTGATCAATGAATTGCCTTCCAGCTGCACTGTGTTTGGGGTTTGTCTGACTGCCAGGTCCACCACCCACAGGCCATCTAATCCATTCCACTCTGCAGCTTTTGTCTAAAGTGGTGATCAAGAATAAAAGGAAGTCAGGCATTTAGCCTACCTGGTGGCTTTTACTGATCTTAAGGCCACAATCTGCACACTCTGACTGAGCTGAGTGGGAGACAAGAAAGCAAAAGCACCATGGGGCAGTCCTATAGGGAGCCTAATCGGAGGTGGTGATTATCGCCTGCCATTAAAATGGTCCAAATGCTTGTAAGTATGTTTTAAAGGAGAATGGGTGTTGAACTAGGCTTCACCTCTATAAGGAACTCAGTGTTGATGCTGTTGATTGCCATAACAGCTACTTGTGGCATTCTCATTTTACGGACACTAACGTGTACCAGTTTTTGCAAATTGGGTTATTTTGCAAAGAAAACAACATCTTGGACACAGTTTGCATTTTTAATAATGCTTTTGGGAGAAGGCCATGAAAAGAGATTTGCTGGTGATTTAGAAATCTGCAACAAACATTTTTGGCAAACAGTGTAAATGCCAGGTAAACAGTATAGATCCAAGAGGTAAGGGTATAATATAGCAACAAAACAAACAACACTGAAATAAAAGTGATTGTACAAGGAAAATTGAATACAGCTGACAGATGTGCATGTTTTTCAGTCTTTCATACTTTTACAAGAAATTCTGGACAAGGTTAAAGATACGGTTCACTCGACACAGCTTTTATCATCTCATCATTTCAGGATCACATGCAGGTCCGAGCAAATGTCAGGTCAGATTCTCTTCATACAATCTAATGAGTCCAACTGCATGTGTGGACAGCTTGGATGGGATAATATAAAAGTCATGCTGTGCAGCAAACAGTCCAGACAAAGAACTTCACTTTAAATTCTTGAGAACTCAAAACCTCAAGAACATAATATGTATAAAAAGATGCAGAAGACATCTAAAACATTTCCATTTGATGTAAATGTGAAGCCATGAAACAAGGGTGTGAATATTTCACACTGTTAAAGTGTTTAAGACTCAGCTTCATTTAAGTGTTGGAAATACTGTAGTAAGGTAGGAAGATGGCTCTAAATGTGAAGAAATTTAAGCAGAAATGTCTAGGAAGTAAAAGAGACAGAGAGGCCAAGCAAGAAAATGTGACACATACAAATTAAAACAATATACTCTTAGCCAAAGGAGCTGTATGATTTCTGGCCCCCTGCAGAAGCCTGCAGATACAGTTTCAAGGTTTAACACCTACTGAGTTGTAATACACCCTCTGTTTAACATACTGTAGGGGGTATTTTTTTATCAACAGCTTATTCCAGTCCAGTATCCCTAGTAACCACATCCATTAAAATCTGCGTCTCATGATTTATTTATAGTGTAAATGTTCAGTGCTCCATATGTAGAAAACACTAAGGGTGTGAAGTTCAGGGTAGTAAAGGAGCATATAGCATGTCTCATCTTGACAAAGGTTTTTAGCAGCCTAACCCAAACTATAATTTACCATTACCACCTACAATCATTTATTTACCATAACCATAATCTACCTCAACCATTTGCTGATATTGCACAAGCTGAAAATGTCCAAAATATCCGCTTTGGACCTGACTTGAATCCTATATTAACGTTACTGTCTGCCAATTTTTCTCTTCCATAGGAGGTGCTTTACAAAATCTGACACCTTTTCGTCCAAATCCTCCCCTCCTTTTTCTCATCTCCTTTTGATTGCCTCTGTGATGCACCCTCATAAACAGCACGGCAGTCGAGATACCAATTAGGAAAAGCAGAGGGACATATCTTTGGTATTAGTGTTTTTGACTCATTTTTGCCTCCATTCAGACTAATGAGCCAAAGAGGAATTACTTTGGGGATTTACTTTAAATTCACTCGTAATGAGGGCATATAACACACTTCTCCCTGTATAACTAGCTGCTCTCGACCATATGGTGTGAAAAGTATCAACATGCGACTACTCTCTAACATGACCCAGTGTCTGTTGTTTTCAACTGACAGTTCCTTAGCCAGCCAGTTGTGTGTGTGTGTGTGTGTGTGTGAATATTTAAATAAAGAAAGTGATAAATGAGGGGAACCGAGGACGGGGGATTGGGACAAGAGGTCCTGCTGAGCTTGTCTCATTAAGTATAATATGGCAAACGTGTGTTGTTTTGGAGCTTGGAGTTGCATTAATGAAGTGTTGGATGTATTGAAAATAAAGTTTAATATCTCTGTCTCTACAAACAACATCTCTTAAATCTTGTGATTAGCGCCAAGTAGTTTGTTTGTGCAGTTGTTGGGAACTAAAAACAGGTTGAAAAAAATACAAATCTTTCTTTTAAGTGGTGGCTAAGTGACAATTAGTACTGGGCAGTAATTGATGGAGGTGTTTCTGCTCCACCAAGAAATCTATTTATAATTAAAACAGCGTTGAAGTGATATTTCTTTGATTTTCTGTTGATTAAGTTTAAGTTTCTTCAGGTGGCACTCATTTCTCATTTCCTTGCTGCTCATGTAATATTTAACATGCAATTACAATTACACTTACAGTTTTACATACAATTACAGAGTCCTCCTCCCTCTATTAATTCTAAAGAACAGAATAGTTTTGATCTCTGCATATGCTACCTATAAGGAGGAATAACTTGACAAAGTATCAGTCAATGGGTGATGACACAGTAAAACTCTGGAGGAAGAGCCTGCACATCAGTAAAATTAAATGTGGAGTTAACACAAAGTGATTGTTTGAGGTGCTTGTTTCTAATCAGCAGCATCATTTTTTTAATCAGATTCTGTCTTGCTTAATGTGATTGTCAGTGGCCCCTCTTCTCTTCAAAACACTTGACATACATGAAGAGAGAGCAGCAAAAACATTCATATGAGATTACCTTATAGGAGCTGTCTGTTCAGCACCACCAACAGCAGTAGTTCATTATTTTTGGACAATTTCACCTCACCGCCTCCCTCAGTGACCCTACGCTTGAATTTGTATTTTTCCTAATGCCTCACAGCAGGTCCACTGTATAATGTATAACATTTTTTTATAATCTTTTATCAGTTTACTGCAAGTATTTTGACAAATTTAATGTTTAAGGAAACACCTAAAATCTCCCCAAAATCTCTACCCTGCTAGATTGAGCACAAGGGGTGACATAAACATTTGTGTCCTTGACAGTGATTGACAGTAAGTTTATTAAAACCAAGAGAAGAAATGGACACTTTGTTACATGACACAAAACAATCTATAAGCAATCTATAAATACCTTTAGTAGAGAGTTTGATTGGTGTGTCAAATACTGACACAATAGAACAATGAACAGTTAGACCTGACACATTCATGAATTGCTCTCTCCGGCCTATCTTTAGGTCACATTGTGTATATGGAGCTATGTTTTGTTGGCTGGGTGTCGTTTTTTGTAAAATGGACTGAATTTGAACCTAGGAGTGGAGAACTGGTGAGCCATGCTCCCAGTAGGCATGCTGTGCTCTGCAACACCTATTATCCATTAACTTCCCAAATAGCCTATACGCTATCTTTGGCAGTCCCATATGAAGCTAAGTATCAAATGCACAAAAGAGTAAAATATCGCCTGGTGAAAGGAGATACTAGGGATTACCAGGTTTCAGGCAGGATTTCTCCGGAAATTCCTGTGACAGATTTCAGCGTGGGCGGCAAAAAGCGTCCCTCTGACAAAAGGAGCATCATTGTTGCTTAAATGACGATACCGTGGATTACAGCGTTTCAACAATCGCCCCTCCGCCACTCTATTATTCAGGAAACAAAGTGACTACACTTTGGTGCATTCATGGAGGAGGCATGCTTCTTCCACACCACCGGCTCTGTAACCTTTCAAATCGAACACGAGCACGACCATACAAACCCACGATGGCGCGCAGTGAAGCAAGGCTGCTCAAACACAATTACTGACTTCACTAACTCCGCCAAAGGGAAAAGTGAAACACTATTTCATTGCCGTAAGGACAGAGAGCAGACACAGACCCCCACCTGAGACATCCACCTCCTCAATTACCCACTGCTGATTCTACAAAGCCTCAGCCATTCAAGACCTCATTTGACTTTATTACAACGGCCACCAGAGAGAGACAGTGCTATTAATCAAATAGAAGAGGGGGAAGAATGAGCAGCCACCCAGCAAAGCAAAGAAATGAACTGAAATGGCTACTGTAGCTTCTCTGTTCTGCATCTGCCTGCGAGAGAAAGTGAGAGAGAGAGACAGCGAGTGAACCAGCATCCATCATGCCTCAAATGAAGCACACAACATCAAAAGGCAGCGCTGACATGTCTGTCATGGTAGAGAAGCTGTGAGCTGCTGTGTGAGCTGCTATAGCGAGCCTCATTCATACCTGGAGATAAAGGCAGTTAGGGACAGATATGTGATAATTAGGGGCAGTAGCACTTGATTGATGTGTCTTATTATTCAATTTGTGCTTAATATTGCATTTCCCTCTAAAGCCTTTTCATCTGTCAGAGCAGAAGCTGTCATGGCAAACATCTGGAAATGTGATTTGAGAATGAGCCAGAAGAGGAAAAGTGTTGGAAAGAAGAGAATATTCAAAGTGAAGCGCATTGAACAAGCTTGACAAATTTCATTACATGTGTTTTCTCTTACTCTTTTTTGTCTCTTCTCCTTTGTTTATAGCCACAAAAACAGAAGGTGAAATGGGGGGAAAAAAAGCCTTTTTTTTCCTCTGTCTGTTTGGGAGCAAATCACACCTCAGGCAATTAACATCGTAACAATGGCAGCCAATCTCTATAATGCTTTGTTTGCCATCAATGCTGCTGAGTCCTCAGATTCGTTTTGGAGGAAAATCGATGCTATTTGCCAAAATAGCTGTCACCAAATGTTTAAACAGGCTGGGGCTTAGTGCAGGAGCGGTGTGCTCTGTGGATCCCCATCAGTCTACTGATTCCCGACCAGATGACTGCACACTTTACGAATGCACCGTAACCTGATTAAAAAAACAGCATTCTTGAATTCGTTAATTTAGTGCAGGAAACCTCATATGTCTGGTTGATCGATGGCTTCAATTCAATCCACAATGACAAATGAACAGAAGATGACAATGACAATGAAAAATTGTTTTCCGAACAGATGTCTCGGCTTGCAGAGAGAGTGAGTCGGGATCAATCGCTGTCTGCAGGAAGAGGAAATCAAGTTTTGCTCAGAGGTATTAGACACAAGAGTATCAATACAAGATGAGGTTCTACCTGAACTGCTTCGGGGTCATGCTTACAGCCAGAATGAACACTGTCCGGCCGTGTTCAGACTGACAATCGTGCTGTGTGGAAATATGAAGTCCCATCATTCATTCCAATGAGACACACGCTGTGCTGGCAATTAAGTCCTTAGTAGATGATTGTGCAGCTTAAACACGCTGCTAGTTTCACTGATTCACCTTGAAATCATGAAGTTGGTCTCATTCTGTTATCAGTGTTTATGTTTTGGTGTCAAATAAGCTTTTAGAAGAATGTATCTATCACTCACATGATCCTGGACTGTGTTTCATCTTCTGGACTGTACCTGTTGCTACATGCTCAATCTAACATGGCCATTTTCAGTCTCCTTATTATGTATTAGTATTATAGTGACCCTAAATGGATGTGAATTCAAGCAGATGTTCTGTTTATACTACATGTGCCAGAGCTAGATTACCAACCGGGCAAAGTGCACAATTGTCCAAGGGCCTCATGGGCCATATATCAAGTATTCATTTCATCTGTAGTAATTTGATTAATTTCCAGTCCTTTGTGTATATTCAAGGGGTGCTCAGGGACACTAAGCTATATTTTTGCCTCATGTGCCCTTGTGGATTAATTAGGCTATATTGTCTTCACGTGAACAGACACACATTTTGTAATGCTATTTATTGCAACAGATCATCCACGCATGTTGAATCTTGAGTATAATGATGAAATGTGACAGCCATGTTAAAAACAAACAAAGTATAACAAAGGAGCAAACAAGTCAGGGGGGATCAGTGCTGGATGGGTCCTGATCTCAATATTGTGTCATAAATAATTTGTTGTTTTGTTCAGTGATGTGCATTATCATTTAATGAAAAGTTTCTTTGGAAGGAAACACATTTTGAACTTTCCGCATGCAGTTAATCATTATCTACATGCGACCAACATGCTGTAGAGAGGAAAACACATGCAGTTATTAGAGTTACTTGCTTTAAATGAGGTTAGTGAATTCTGCATTGAGGTAAATGAATCAAACTGTAGGGCAAGGAAACAAATTAAACTGAGCAGCCAGACAGAAAACTCTTATTATCCTTGTTATTTTTCCAGATCAAATGTTCCATCTATTTATTTATTTGTTTTTTTACAAAAGAGGAAATGTTTTTTTTATCTTATCATGCTCCCTTAATTTATTTTCTCCATTTAAGTTTTATTAACCTTGTTGTTTCTTCAAATATTCTGATGAATTAAAAACATTTACTCCAGGATCTCCTTTTTTATGATTATTGCCACAAAGCTACTTAGTTAGCATGACGGATATTACATTTTATCTCTGTCAGTCACACATAGAAAATGTGAAAAATTTAAATAAATGGGAGGAATGGATCAGTTACACAGTATTGTTTTCTCTGGTACTTTCCCTCTTGACAAATAATATGTTTAATGCGCTTGATTTAAGGTCTTATTCATTTAACATACCCTTATTACTGAATTATGGTCACATTGCATCAGCCAATGTGAGTACAAAAATCGCCTACACTGTCCCAGGGGTGCACGAAGGCAACATGTAATGCTCATATAAACTGCATTGCAGCATCTTTTACATCTTCCCACTATCAAATCACTTCATGAGCAGTGCGTGATGCTGCCTTCAACTCCAACATGTACATCATACCGTTACATGGAGCTTTTCGTTAATGTTATATGAACAAGTGACACCTAACTTTAGATGAATTAGTAACGGTTGCACTCAGGTGAGACACTAAACTGAAAAGCAAGAAAGCTGAAAGCTTGTATCATGTGAAGTAAAACAGAATTACAAAAAGGAACCTCTTTTATCTTTCACCAGTGAAAGAAATATCAAAACTCCATATGTGTGCTGGGCCTTGCTTGAGGTCATAAGAGTGTCAGTGTCAGTTCATCAAGAAGTATTTTTTCCAAAGTTGCAATACGGCTTGGCAGATGAACCTCTACAAAGCATTACTCGAACTGTTTCCCCTTTGATTACTGTCTTTGCTATCAGAGAGGTTCCTGGATCCAGATGCTGATACTCCTGAGGGTTGAACACCCCTCTGACGAGTACATTTCCATGGAGCTCAGCAACCCTGAACCATCCGTTTCACTTCACCTAGCTGCTCAAACCGGAGCTGCCCTTGGCATTACTGACATCACTTTTCATGAGGGCATCAAAGGCTTCCCTTCTTTGTGAACCAGGAGCTGGAGCGGGTAGTGGAAAATATTTCTTCCATCCTTTTCTTTCTCCCTTCCATACCTTCCCTCCTTTATGGAAACACTGGTTTGCATGCACTTCAGAGATTAAAGGAGGACTAACTAATTCATGAGACGAGAAGTAGAGATTGCGGCCACGCTTGAAAAGATCTCGTTCTTCTTCAGCCATCAACTAGCTGCTGGGACTCTCAGCATTGGACCCTTTTACAGCTGACTTGTTTTAACCTTTAACAATAACATATAACCCCACAAATGACTGTATTTGGTTAATCTTGTGGCCTCTGAGGAAATATTCAGTTAATATCAGAAGCAGATAGTTAGCCAGACATGCAGCTTATAGCAAACCCACTGCTCACTCAATTTTTTTACACCGCTGCCTATATTTTTTTTTAAAAACTCTTCACATGCTGAGCGCCTCTCTCACTGGAGCCCCATGCTCGTGGCTTCGGCATGTGGAGAAGGCCGGAGCTTCACAGGCCTGCTGTGTCTAGTCACATTTGCAAAACTATGATTCGGTCATCTCTGCTTGACAAGCCCGTACAGATGTAACCTGTTTGAGCTCAAGAGATCTTGTCACTCACGACTAAGTTTGCCTTGACTCTAACTTTGTGACTTGGTATCTGTACCCCCATCTTCTGTTCATCAAAGCTCTGCCGCAGCCACATTTAATATAGACCTGCCAGAAGACAGGGAGGCAGCTGCAGCCTTGTGAAAAAAACACCAGCTACCCATCAGCCAAGACCTTAAAGAAGGGAAGATACTACGGAGCGGAGAGGGATGACGAGGAGGAGGTTAGGTACTCATGTGGAAAAGGAGCCCTCTAGTAGTAATTACGCTCTTGGCCATTACTCTTTTCTGACCACCAAAATCCCCCCAAGGAAATAAGTCTTATACCTCATATTTACTATTCGGTCTTTGTCTCGAAAGAAACCTTCTTTCTGCAGGGCAGTTATTCCCAGAACAGACATTACTCTTGTGACAGCGACCCAGGCCACCATTGAAGGCTTCCCCAGAGAGCGAGCAAAGCGCTGCCGCCGGAGCTGCTGGAATGTTGTCCAGTGTGAGAGGGAGTCTCGAGAGCGTGTCAATGTGTGTGTGTGTGTGTGTGTGTGAGATAGAGGAAGAGGGTGAGAGAGTGAAAGATGCATGGTGGAATAAAGCTAAGAGGGATGAGGTGAGGGGATTGTTTTTAGAAGCTATGAATAGCCACTCTCAAAGCCCAAGCAGAGGAGGACAGATCTAATGTGTTTGTCCATGGTGTGTGTGTGTGTGTGTGTGTGTGTGTGTGTGTTCACGCCTGTGTGTACGCATGTGTTAGTAGACAGAAGTCTCTTTGTGAACGTGATGCCATTGGAGAGACTTGATTTATCACTCTGTTTTAGAGAGTGAAAGAAGCAGAGAGAGAGGCGGTATGACAGCTTTATCAGTCCACTGTTCCAGACCTCCATTAGCGCACCGTGCCAGAGGAGGAAACACAGATGGGTGTGTGTGTGTGTATCTTCAGACAATTTTGGGAATGAATCCTTACAGATGGGTTTCTATTGCCCACATAGTGGTGCTCACATTTTTTCATCCTGTATTGCTGCTTAGATTTGTTTTTAAATCTTAAGTCTTAAATCTTCCTTTTGTGATACCATCCATGCTTGCTGCCTCGTTTAACTACTAGTCCTTTATCAATATTATATGTCTTTCTGTTTATGTAAGCAAAAAAAATGTGTTTCAGAGCTGCTAGCACTAGAATTAGAGGAAAATATCCAAACATGCAATCTTTTAATATAACAATATTGGTGCACTATTAAAACCATCCCAGTTTACATTATTATTAAACAGCATTTTGATCAAAACTCAGGTCAGATAGTCCTCTCTTATGCATTATAGACAAGCAGGTTTTGTCACCTGCTTCAATTAGCTACACAGTTAAACTTGGCACTTGATAAATATTGAGTATTTAGTAAAAACTAATATCAACTTGTCTGTTTGATGCAGTCCAGTTAAATTTAGCAAGGTGTAAGTCCCAACTTACTAACTTTCTGTAAACAAGGTCCAGTTACTATGGTGACACTGGTCTCAAAGCATAAAGCAACACTAACTATCACCAGCTTTGAAACTGCACCTGTTGCAGGCCAAATAATTCAACCAAAAAGGCAGCCAACAATCTACAGTCCAGGAGTCACAAAGCTGGGAGCTCTATTCTCATAAACAGAACAAAATGTCACTTTTTTCCAGAGGAGCCAAAAATACATGAGTGTCTTATCACACAAGAATGTCACCCGAAGAAGAAGCCAACTGGAGCTGTTACAGATGGCTCTTTTTTTTCCTTCCTAGGGCCTGTGTTTGTGTGCATCTGCATATCCCAGATAGGTAATGATGAGGCACAGTAGAGCATGGCTGGGTTAGAAATAGCTGGTAGCCATACCAACAGAAAGAGATGTGTGGTTTTATGACAGGCGAGGTGAGTGGGGAATAGAGAGAGCAGAGATGAGAAGCAGAGAATGGAAAAAGATGAGTGTAAAGAAATAGACATAGTCAGACAGACACACCTGGCCTGCAGAGAGAATCAAATTGTTCAATTTTTAAACCTGCTGGAGAAGTCTGGGCAGATAGAGTGAATGAAAATCCCTGTTCCCAAACAGGCATCACTGAGCCACCCCTGAGCAAGGCAGTTGAATGCCAGCTGCCCAGCAGGGCTGCTCAGTGGCTTATAGTTGTGATTTAGATAAATGACTCACAGGTGTCAGTATGTATTATTTCGTATGCATGAATAATGAAGCAATGTCTTGCTGACAGAGGCATCTCTTCCAGAGACAGAAAACAAGAAAAACACACCAACAGAAGAAGTCTGGTAAACTCACAGCTTTGACTGTAGGTATGATTCTGGATCTTAGAGTGGCAAGTCTGCAGTTTGCCCTCTAAGAATGCACACATAAATGTTTAACTGGGAAATAAGCCAGTAGAATCTGTTATTCTGACTCCTGTAAGCGGATCTCAAGCCCCCAAGTTAAAATTAGGTCTGAGAGAAGTGAAGAGGACACTGTGGAGGGGATCAAACAGTGGCTACAATGATGAAAATAATATCAGGAGTAAAGAGATCCATCAGGGACCAGGCTCGTGACCATAAAATGGATCAAATATAAACTAAATTGTCCATCTGTTGGAAAAGATGCCATTTTATTGGACATTTTATTCCTAGCATTTTAGACATTAAACATTAACAGTAAAGGTCACGTTCGGTTGCATCTCCCCTTACAAGCTCAAACACTTCGCCAACTCAACACTACAATGGGGGACTGAAGCATGGCTTAAGGCCATATTTGCAGCCTCCACTCCCAGTGTGGCTTCTCAGTGGCTCGGGATGCTGCGCATTTCACAAGCAGCCCACAGCTTAGCACTCAGGATATGTGATAGTTGCTTGTATTTCTGTTGTGCAATTTTCACAGGTGATGTAAACTATTTCGCTTTCGGTATAAATAATATGATGAGGAGTGAGCGTGTGGAATTGAAAAATGCTGTGAAGCCTGCAGAGCCATTAAACTTGCTTGCCTTGCTTTTTTTTTTTTTTTTTTTTTGCAGAAGGTGAGGTTGGAAAAAGCTCACTGAGAAGTGAAAATATTTATCATGCATGTTGAAAGCATTTTTTATTTGTGGTGGCATTTTCAGCCCTGCACACTCTCATACTCATACATGTGTAGCAGTCAGGCAGTGCTTACTGAAAATGCCTTCATGTGTCAAACATTTATCACAGTGCAGTTTAGCTATACAATGGGAAAAGAGGGAAAAGAGGCATTCCCTGTTTGTCAGATTGCATATTTTGAAAATGAACACTGAATGCTTTGACATGGATGCAGACTCGAGGCTATTTCATTAGGCACATCAGTACAGTCTAATATAATAGCTCTGCCATAAGGTCCATCTTTATTAAACTCAATCTTCAGCTTCAGGTGACACTGTCTGGCATGCGTAAATTAATTTATATGTTACTGAGAGATGTTGTGCTGGGCAGCATTATATTTACAGTTGAGAGGTGACATTTACATACCTGAGAGGGGCAGAATATTAGAAACACTTCTCAATATAATGCAGCCCAGTCAAACACCACCATGAACTATGACCTCAATTATAACATAAAATGAAATCCTTTATGACAGTATCAAGAAAAACTGAACATAAAAAATAATCAGAAAATCACACTTAATTGCAGAAGGGTGGTCCTGGATTGTATCAGATTGTACATGTGTACCTAATAAAATGGCCAGTGAGGGTCGTAAGTTAAGTTAGGTTTGAGGTAACCACCTCTGAAACTGGTGACGCAACTGGTGGAGGCAATGATGCACTTGGTTGTTTGTGGTGCATTTAAGCACAAGTAGGAAACTTGAAGGAAAAAAAAAACTTTATGTCATTTATTAAAACTGTCACTATGTCCTGACACAGTAATAGATGAGGCAGATAATCTCCAAAAAAATCAGGCTCCTCAGGCTACACCTGCTGCCTCTAAGGCCATTTCATAAGAATCCACCACACCCGGGTCAAAAACAACCAGTCAGACCAGAGTATCTGACAGCACGTCGATCACTGCTCCCTGCACAGGCTTTGCTCCACCAGATAAAACAACAACCAAACAACCAAGAAACAAGAAAACAACAGCTGACACAAACTATAAGTAAACAGAATCAGAGCAAGCGAGTTAAAAAGAGAGAATTAGACCAAGTGACGCTGCAGTAAGGCGCAAGCTGGTGTACACTGCAAAGAGATAGGAAATGACCTGGAAATTATCCTCACTCTAATTTTTAAAATAAGAGCACTTTCTCCTAATCTTACCAAGTGTTGCTTTTAGATTTTTGTAACTGACCCTTTTAAATGAAAGATATGCTGTTTAATGGTGATCTCTGATCTCTCAAAATGCCTATTATGACAACAGACAGCAATAATCCCAACACACTCTATAAACAGAGTAACATCCCATCTCAAAGGTTCCCACGGTGGCAGATATCTGACATCCGTAAACGCTAAAAGGCCTGGCAAGCTCGAACACACCTCTTACTTATCGCTGCCTCCCGACATCTTTCTGTGCTTTTAGTGATGACTCCACTTTCCTCTCCTCTGCTCTCCTTTCCCTCTTTGTAGTACTAATTCATCTCCAATGCATCCCCTTGCCCTCTTTGGTCCCTAATAAGATGGTGCTGCACATCTGCACGCTTCTCTTTAAGTACTCTGTTTACATAAAGCAACACAGCAGTCATACTGTAAGGGATACATGTTCTATTGTCTGAACCAGCAGTGGTCTTTGACAAAACATAGCCGACAATTAGTAGGTACTGAAAAACCATTTCAGTGAAAGATGATGCGTAAACAAAAGTGTATAAAAAGCTACAATTACAACAGCTAGTTGGTTAGATTGGCTGACAGTAGCAGCCAGAGGGTCGAGGAAAAAGCAAACATGCAGTCTGAATGAGTTGGAGTGATGCTGTGAGGAAAAACTGAAGCAAATGACAATAATTCTCATCCGCCTGTGCCCCTGAGTGAGCCATTTAACCCCCATCTGCTGCGGCGGGGCTGCTCAGCGGGCTTTGGTTGAAAATGGTAGTGTTTATGGTCAGCTCCACAATGCAAACTGAGCAGGTGCATGGGAAGCCCTGCAGAAAAATGCTCCAATGCTCCAATGTTTCATCAGTTCTTGGTGTCTTGTTTTTTCAGAAGGTTTGATGTTTAAGCTTGGCTTGGCAAGTGATCTGATTTTCTTTATCTATCTTTTGTCTTTTCTCCTTTTTTGATATCTGGTGTGGTATATCACATTATGTGGTTTTGTAGCTCATTTTCAATTGTTGTGTGTGTGGGTTATTCTTGGCAGACTCTGTGCAGAAGAGCTTTATATAAATACTGTATATGAAGTATGGCTCAAAGAGGGTTTGGGCAGTTGAAGAGAGAAGATGAAATACGACCCAATTGGAGTTCAGTAAGTGCTTGTGGCAGCATGCTTTTTGTTTGGTTTTGAGCATGCAAATGCAAGTGTTTGCCACAACTTCAAAGTGTGACAAAGTTTTTCTCAGACAAGTTAAAAACAGTCACAGCTAAAACTGATTTCTGAATTAACCCACTGGAAGTATCAAGCTTCAAAGCACACTGGAATTTGTTCAAGTGTGTGGTGTGTGGTGCAAAGAGTCTAAAAGTAGTCTTTCCCAGATCAGTGTTAATTCTAGGAACCTGCAGCACACCAGCCAATAAGTGGTGTCAAGTATAAGGGCAAGTTTTGTAGAAGTGCTTTATAAATAGATGATAACAAATGCTGGCCTCCTCTAATGGAAAGAGAGCATTTTGTTCACAATGACAATGTTGACATGCTGATGTTTAGCATGTATAACATTCACCACACTCACCATCTAACTAATACTTTCTAATTAGCACTAAATGCATGTCACCCACTCTGCGGGGGACATGAATATCTGAGCTAAATATTGGATGAATTAATCCAGCAGTAATCTTGTTTAGGAACCATGGAGGTCTGTGCAATCTTGTGTGCTAATCTATCTTGTACATGTTCTGAAATTTCACTGCACACAATGTAAAATGTAAACAAAAGAAAATGTATTAGAGTTATAAGCTCTGCAGAACTGTATTGGACTCGCTGTAAATGATACTGTGTCCATGACCTGTGGAAATTAGATGTTTGCTGAATTACTGATAAAGACAGCTGCCTGGAGCAATACAGCCATAAGAGGATAAACGCAGAATGAATAATAGATGAGAAAAATAGGTAAATGATTTTTTAATGCATAGCGGGTAGTCCAGGGCTGCTACTTGTCATGTCCTCTAAAGGAATAAATGTAGATTTAAATTAAGCAGGGGAATAAGCTGGTAATCAAACAGTTTGCATTCAGACCCTTTTCTCCAACGTTATCAGCAAAACTGCAGTTGACTGGCAAATTTGCTATTCCCTGCAATGACAGGCCTTTCCCCACTGCAAGCGCAGCAGAAACTTAAGGATCCTTTGCAAAATTCATTTCTCACTTGTGTAAACTTTTTGTTTGCAAGAGAGCAGCAGGAGAATGCAAAATTAGCTGTTAGTTTGTATAATTAGTTTGTATAATTCCAAGTTGTACCTCTTATGATAAAATAATAGGCCATATTTCGCTCTCACAGTGAGGTGCTGTTTGCTCTAAATGCAGGAAAATGGCTTTGTCTGTCTTCGCTTCTGAGACGCACACACGCTAGCACCTCAACAACTTGTATTCTGGCCAGCACACCTCAACAACTTCCTCTCAAAGTAAGTATGGCTCAAAAACAACTGTGCACTTTTCTGACAAGATTCAAACAAGAATTTGCCTCATAAAACTCTGTGTAGGTTTTGATGCTCCATCTATGCAGAGTCAGACATATGCTTACACACTCTTTGATGTTTGACGCATTTTCACCCAATGTGCATGTTGGATTGGCAAATAACACCAGACTGCAGTGTCATCACTTCATACCACATGGACCTGTAAGCCATCATCAGCAGGGATTTCTCAATCATCATCAAATTCTTAGAAATAGAAGATAAACTAAAAACGAGGGTGTGCAATTAAGAACACTTAAATGAGACAAATTAAAAAGAGAAAAATGTAATTGAAAAGCAATAAATTAAAATACTCAAGTCTTTGGTTGTCATATCATAGTGTAGATACGTGTGAAAACTGCAAAATCCCCCCAACACACAGTTTGCATGGATGCATGTTGTTCATACTGTAAATCTGTAGATCTGCAACAAAGAGGACAACCATTTTAAATGATGTAACACATATAGCACTCGGTTTATCAGATTTTACAAAATATAACAGAGCAAAGCAAACAAATGGCACATGTGCAGCTAGGTTTATCACTGCAGTTTAAATTATTTTTCTATGTAAATATAAATGACGAGAGAATTTTAATCTCTTTAATGAAATATGCATTTGAGGCCTGTGGCGAGAGAGGACTGTAAAATCTGAAGCAATCATAAAAGAGCAGAGCGCCTTTGATGTTCACATGAAACAAATGTCTTGTTTGGCGGAAGCGCTCTGTTTTTCTCTTGTTTCTTTCTCTCTATCTCACTGACACACTCAAACACACAGACACACACTTACACTCTCTATGAATTAGTCTCATTAACATTTTAGGGAGTGGAGAAGTCACGTGCTGCAGATCAAGAAAACGGTCTGATACTCTCTAACCACAAGTCAAAAGGAACATTTATGTTGCAGGTTTACTGATTGGGATTTGCAAAATCATTAAGGTCAGCTCAGCAAGTTTTTCCGATCCAACAAACACCACTCTGCATGAAAGTAATGATGATTAATTATGATTGCCTCACAGTACACCTGCTGAATGACAAGGAAGTTGATGTTGCCAAGGAAACAGTCCTCACTGATGGAAACTCAGACATTGTTTACAGGCCACAGACAGAGCGCTCGGCTGGACCTTTCAGTACCAATGTTACGGCACCGAACACAACAGATACAGCCGTGACTTTTCAAGGTTTGTTTGAAGCACTTTGATGCGATAAATGTGGATTTTCTCCGTGACCAATAGGGTAAAATCAGATAAACAAGAACAAGAATGAAACAATAAGATGAACAGTTTCTCAATTCCCATCCACTTGACAAGTGCTGCTTGAATTCACTCCTTCCCAGCATTACCTCTTCTTTTCTTGGTGTGTTTTTGAATATCTGAAAATCACAACTTCTGATGATGATGAGCCAAAGGATGTCATGTGGTTTTGCTGACTATATCAAAGGCAGAGTGAATTGTTATTTATAACTTTATGCCAGGAGTTGACTCTGAGCATGCCTGTACATGCAGTATCCTGCTTTCAATGTCATGTATGCATATATGCACACACACGCACACACGTGTACACACACACACACACACACACACATTCTGGCATGCACACCACATTAATTTGAGCTTACTCTGGCGTCTGTGTTTGTCTGGCTTTGTGTGTGTTCCCTCTGTGCTCGCGTGGCCTCAAAGGGAATCTGTAAATAATACAGTGCGATAAACAAAAACTGACAGGAGCCTTTGAGGCCACACTATCTGATACATTCATTATTAGTCAATGTTAATTACACTGAACCATACAATACAATTCAGTCTCCTTGAGATTGTGATACTGGAATACACAAATGAACACGTAGATGCAAAAATCAATCAAGATGGAAGCCTCTGCTGACAGCAAGACCCCTGGGAACGACACTGGGCTGTTCAAGAAAAAGCCTCTTCATCATCTGTAACCATATAAAGGACTGTAAACTATGTGTAATAGCAGTTAGCTGAGTAAACAAATACAGCGTGTGTTTCTGAGAATGTTTCACTGAAGATTCGAGGTGAATGAGGTGAGTAGTCCTCATGTGTTTGAATACCCTTGAATACACAGTGCGTTTGTGTGAGTGATTTTCACTGCATGCTGTAGACTGTCCTTTTCTTCTTCACTCCTACTCTAATGCTTCTTTCTGCTGTTTCCTGCCGACTTGTGTCCGTCTCTGTACAATCAGACTGGTGATTGCAGGGTGTTTTGAGAGTCTTCCTTCACGACAGTGGCGTCTTTTTGTCTCTGTCTGGATGTACGTGTGCCTCAAACACAACGACCACTCTCTGAATGGTCATTGATGTCACCTTTTCTCTCCACACCTCCTCCTCCCTCCTCCTCCTCTCTCTCCGTCTCTTTACCTTCAGGAGCCTTTTTTCCATTATAAAAAATCACAACGGCTGCTGCCTAATTAAACAAGCACTCATTTCGGGAAGATTAAAGCCATTACAATTATCCAGGGAGAAAAGAACAGGAGAAAAAGGAATAAAATACACTCTTATGCATTCATATGCCATTTCACCAAGGAACAGGTTCATTAAGTCAATTCATAAAATGTGTGCAGCCATCGTACATGTTTAGATTATCTCAAGGTGAGGTTGTTGTGTATTTGTGACATAACGAAAAGATTTAAGGAGAAGAGGACAGTCAGAGAGACGGATGGTTCAACAGGCTAATGCTACCAAAGATCTCTTCACTCACTTGGGACAAAGATTTATTTCATTTAGTCTCATGTGTGCAGGTGAGGAGAGAAGCAGAGGAGTAGTAGCGACAGGAAAACAAATGCACACTCTAAAACACTCTCCCATTGGCTCAGCACAACTTAGACAAATGTCTTGACATTTTCAAGCAATGAAATATGAATCACTCTTCATTTCCACAGAAACATGAAAACAAACTCCACTGGGTAGCATATCGACCATGGCAATGCATCATTTCATGCTGTGTGTGTGTGTGTGTGTAAGGGCGCTCAATGTGCTCCGTGACGCTCCTTCAAAAACAAAACCGCTGCACAGCCTCTCCGTTGTAACTTGGGAAGTTGCTGATCAACTGTTTTTCTGAAATTTGAACTTCCATCTGAAAGCAGTGATTGGAAATCAACATCTGATCCATGAAACAGTGCCAGCTCACCAAAGACAAACATTTTTTTACATTCTATGATTGGCCATAAAAAGCCGGAGTTGTGATAGTTTGGTGGACCATTTCAAAGGAACATGCACACTATCTGCTAGAAATAGAAAAAGGTTTTTTTTTCCTTTTTCAGAAGTTTCCACCATGTGAAGAGCTATATTTTTGCAGCCTTTAAAGAAAGATTAAAGGCTGCTATAAGAATAAAATTTGGCAAGCAGTTGTGTTATCTCTCAGCTGCAGTCTCAAATTAAAAATGAATAATTTGGCAAGACTTCTCTTTCCTTTTCTAACCACACCATGTAAATTCTTCAGTTAAAAAATAAATGGCTTGACATTAAACTTGTAATAGCATTATTAAGGTTTATGTTCTTAATTTAGAGGCTTAGGGCACACTTATATTTGCACTACTAAAGCCCCCTTAAGTAAGCAACATCAAAAGTGCACTGTGGGGAAAACACACACAGACACACACTGTCATGTCTCTGTAACACAACTGTGTCATCATCAGGGGTGTGCTTTAGAGAAAGGGAGACATTTTTGGTGTGCTTTATGTGCGCTTCTGCCAATGCAACGTACATTACTGACGACATCTGCTTCGCTCGCACATCACAGACAATGACCACGTCAAAACAGCAGATATGATGCCTGAAACAAGCTGCCGTATCTGTGAACACGAGTAAGATGTGCAGATGACTACGCAGGTGACTGTCAATGAAACATTGCTATGAATGCTTTATAGTGGTGTCAAAACAGCACCAGAAACAGAGGTGTCCAGAAGAAGAAACCTGTTGCAAACCAGATTGTCTAATTAATAATTAAATTGGTCCATGTTCTCAAAAGTGCTGCTTTATTTTGTTCTGTCAATCCAGTATTTTGTCCAAAGTATCTCCAAATTTGGTGATTATGAATTTTTCAGAATAACTTCAAAATTAAGTGCTCCTTTATGGGTTGAGAAAATTCTGCTTCTCAAGCTAGATAAACAATTTAAAAACCCACTGGGATAGCTACAAAGTGCGTTTTCACAACGATGAAAACATGGCTGTGTTTCTTAGCTCATGAAAAGCAGATGTGTTGCTTTCAGACAGGACTGCAGACACACATGGTGTAGTTGAGATTTTTGAGATGCATTAGGAGGTGCACATTGGCTCCTCTGCAAGCCTCTGTGGCATGTAGATACCCAGAAACCCCCTCCTCTAGCCCTATACGGTATTATTAAGCGTAACATTTCCTCTCTATGTAATGTTAATGCTGATTGTAATAGATTTCATGCATTGTAAATATCTTTGAGTAAACATGTTATTTATGATCTTGGGTTTGCAGTATTAAAAAAGAAACTACCAGCTTGGGAAGAATATTACTATTCAAATATTCCCTCTTAATGTTCTCCATGGTAACATGTCCAGAGCTGAGATCTCTCTGAATGCAACATTTAAACAGCTTCACCTGAATTGCACAAGAGCCCAGCAGACTTATGATGATGATGATGGATGATGGATGATAGATGTATAAAGACAGATTACAGGATACATCATTAACACTACATTTTTGTCCGCCAGCGTGAGAGCACGAGCTGAGGAGACGAGCGGTAATTTGGGTAATTTTGCTCCGCACTTCACCCTTTTCTTTAATGACAATAATTATCTGTGGAAAACATCTGTAGGATGTGTTGTCTCCCCCTCCCTTCCTATCCTTCTTTTGTCTGATCAATGTCTTTTCCTTTCCGGACTTGCTAAATCACCAATGTGTCTCCTCTTCTTCCTCCACCTCCTCCTCCTCCTCTTGCCATTGCACTTCTTAATGCTTACACTTTCTTTCCCTAATTGAGTTTTATGTCCTCTCCTTCATACTCAATCAAACAGATGAATGCCTTCTTTAGTCCATTTCCATAAATTTCCCTTCACAAATTAAGTTAAGCTGTAAACCTGAGAATGGTCATTGTATTTGGGTCCGAAGCATTTTTCTTCTGTCTTAACTCCCCTCTAAGCACAGCATGGTGTTCCTCAATCACACTTGGAGTCTGGGGATATTTAGGTAGTGAGAAAATTGAAATTGGCTGAAACTCTTACTCACCCCAGCGATTTCTCCAGTCGACTAGCTGGTGATCCAACAATCTCCCCAAGAGTACAGAACGTCTGACCCAAAAAGTCCTGGAACAGAAGGAAGCAAAGAAGAAAAGAAGGAAGGAGGGAAAGGAAGGTGGGATGACAGGTTGGCGGATGTGAAGTGCGAAGACAACAAATTAGAGTATAATCACACTTGGGGGGTAAAAAACCCAAGCAAATGAGAAATTAAAGAATTTGTTTCTGCCAAAGAAGCTAGCTCACTCAAGCGCCCTCAGATTTGCAGGTCTGAGTTTATAATATGGCCTGTGGTCCACATATTGAGCCAAAGGAAATGGAGGTTTTTGGCGCAACAGTTCTGCTTATTTGACTAAAGTGGCATCACATGAACAATTTAAATTATTCTGCTGTGAGACAGAAACAGTGCTCTCTTTTTGCTGAATGACACCATCACTGTGCTCTCAGCAATGTGACGTTGCATCAAGTTTTGGTGTGAAATGTAAAGTTTGTTGATGTAATGTCAATGTGAAATTCTGTCGAACTGAAATCAAATGCTCCCATAACCACGAAGGCCATGTGTGCATGGTACAGTAAGCGTGCTTTATTGCTGTAGTTCCCAACTAGTCCAGCCTCAGGGCCTGAACTTCGCTCAGATATCAGGTTACAGTCCACAGGTACAGTAAACTCTGCACCCAGCTCAGCACCCATTCTTTTTTTTTCCATCCTATCCATCTGTCAGTGGATTCAGCCCAGATGCTGCTTGCTGTAAGAAGGCCCTTAAATTTCATTTGAACTAAAACAACTGGGGATTAATGGCTCAGTGAAGGAGGGTAAAAGAGAGCAATTAGGGCTTAAAACCAACCTTTGAATAATTAAAGCATTGATTTTGCATTTACAAAATTTTTTTACCTCAATAATGTTAATAAATCGTCAAACAGCAACCTGCAGCACTACATAAAGGGGCAACAAAATTTAACAAAAGGTCTGCATCAGTGGGATATTTTTTCATGTTCATGTTGAAGTGTCACTACTCACTAGGAAGCAGGAAAGTAAACGTGCTGTTCCTGAATTAAATTTAAAATTATTACGGAAGCTATACAATGTAAATGTGGTTTAAGGTTTTTTTGTTTGTTTGATTGTTTTTGACCAACTTCAACTAACTAGACAGCTGGCCTGTTGGGAACCACTGTTTTTAATGAATTGTGAAGGACGATGGAGGGATTTAAAGCACCATGAAGAATGACGCATGAAACAGAGTGACATAGTCTCATTCATAATCATCACGTCTTTTTTTTTTTTTTGACTTATCACAGCAAGGATGTGGGACAACCCAGACCAAAAGCTCCTTAACTTTGGCCTCAGCAGACAGGGCACACTAAATAATTCAGCACTGTGTGATTCATTTCAGTGGTCTGTTATGCAAACTGATTACACTCACTGTCATAAGGAAGAGCCTGGAAAGTCTCACCATCTTAATCATTTTACAAAAACAAGCTACAAAAACTGCTGAAAGACATAATGACTGAATTTTTTTTTTCACATCGTGGTAGTTGTTGAGCCCTATGAGAACACATCAAGGGTTATGAGATGCACAGACGGTTCGGCTTAGCTCTTAGCTCTTTTGCTCCGATCAGTGACACCATCCTTCCTCCTGAGAAAAGGATCATTAATGTGAGACAGCAGCCATGCAGTGTCAGAAGTGAGAGAGGTGCAGGGACCTACGTTGAGTTCTGCGGGCTTCCAGAAAGGTTGGGCAGCAGCAGCAAAAACAGCGACAACAACAGTAACAACAACAGAGCACATCATATACCAAGACACAACACTGTACCAAATACCTAGCACTCCTAGCACTGCTCAAGGTGGCGAAGTGAGGGTGGAAAGACAGCATGCGGTGCCAGAACTAAAAACCCAGAGAGAAGAGGTGGAATTAAAGCTAGAGATGAAAAAATGCAAACCCTGATCATCCAAATACAGCAAATAATCAGCCGATTATTTTGAACTTTTGTCAATGCTTTCAGTCACCATAGTTTCCAGCTTTGTGGATAAAGAAAAAAAATTTTGTCGTGAAACAAAAACTCGTCATGTAATGCAATAAATTGCTCAAAATGGAAACTAATGGATAAAAGCATTGCATAATCAAAGCTTTTCCACATGACTGTATCCTTATAGCACGATGCCTATCACTGCAGTGTTACTACAAGAACATAGAGATACACTGTAGATTGTATATTTATAGCACAACTACAGCATGGATAACCCTGGTTTAAGTTTGAAAACAAAGATACTGAATAAGGAGAAAAATAAACATTTGTATTTGGATGCTTCTATGATCAGGCAATAAAAAGGGTTTGCTTAATTTCATCAAGGAGAAACCATGCAGCAGGCAACACCGAAGTAATAACCTGCAAAAACAGAAAAACATAAACACTGCCGCCATTAGACCGCTGATAAAACAAGAGTCAATCTCAAGTCACTTTGAACACCATATTCCATCAAGCCAGGTTTATTTTTTTTCATTTTCAGAGTCATTCAAGCCAATGATTCAGATTTTACTCAAGACTGACCTCCATTTATCTGCGGTTCAAGGTTAAAACACGTGCACTCACATGTTTGGATAGGTCTGGACTTTTGGAGTCCACATCGTATCTGTAAGGAAACATAATAAAAGCAGCAAAGCCGTTTTACAAAAAGTGCACAGGAGACCATCACCGAAGTGGGGACATTTTGATTGATTCATTCTTACAGGTGAAACTTAGAATGAACCCTGGCAATCTGACATGGCTGGGAGCAGAAAAATATACTCTCAGAGCAGCACACACACAGCATTTTTGGCTTTTAGGATGTTTGTTTGTAGGCTTCAGGACATTGCGTGTCTCAGACATACAGGGAAGGTAAAATGACGTGGCAAGAATGGGGTGAAAAGCATGAAAGTATGAACATTTAACTTAACAGAGGAAAAAAATATAACAGAATAAAAGAAAATAAGATAATTGAATTGAAAACCACAGTATGTAAAGAGGTTTGTGGACACTGTGAGGGATAAAAAAAAACAAAGGTTGTCATATGTGTAAAATTCATAAAGATCAAAAGAGGAAAGCGTCTTCGTGTCTTTTAAGATGTTATCACATATGGCACAGAGTAATTGGGGAAAGGTTCAACAAGACCTTTTCTCCTCGTCCATAATAATGAGTGGTCTGATTTGCATATGAATAAATATCTATGCAAGTGAGGGAAATGGGGCATATGTGATGTACCAAGATTAAACATCTGATGAAATGACAGATCCTGCTCACCTGGAGATTAATCAGGCGCAAATGAACTTATATTATGAGTAAAAGCAAATGAGGAAATGTTGTATTTGAGTTTCTCTCACTAATTGAAAAAAGAGGAGGTGATATAGAGTTGCTTTTTCTATTTTTAGTATTGTGTGGTGACATAGCTGTAGAGGATATAATGTCGGGTTGCACTGAGGGTTATTCTGCTGAAGGCTTTGAGGAAATGGTTGTTTGTGTGATTTAAAATGTAGATAATCTGTATCCATGAAAAAGCTTAATGAACCACAGTGAGTGCAGAGGCAGAGTACTTTGTGTGTCCAATAGCTGACAGTTAACCCTTCAAGCTGGTCAACATCGCACCATATATACACCATATGAGCAAATATTATACATTTTGAAATATATGTTATTAAAATAGCTATTCTTGTGTCAGAAAGAGATTTAACTGGACTGAGAAATCATTAGAGAGACTCATTAAGCCCTGTTGATTTTTTGACTGGGACATATAGCTTTATCCTTGGTCTTTTTCAGACATGTATCAAAGAGAACCTCCATAAAGGACTTTGTGACACAACAAACATGATATTGTGCTAAAAAACTGAGCAAAAAGTCAGCTTCCTCACTAATCGAATTATCCAAGTAGAAGACATGAAAATAAGTTTGTCCCAGTTTTATCGTAGAGTATTATAGACAGAATGTACTTAAAATCTTGCTCAGTCTGTCTTGGATGCTTATCATGAGAAAATATACTTATAAAAGCACTACAGAGATGAGATTTATGTTTTAATGTTTGCTTTGTATGCTTAACTGTACAAGAGAAAGTGATCTGATCCAGAGGAATAACCAATGAGTTTGCAAACATAGCTCTCTAATGTGATTTCAGCTATGAGCTGCTGGAGTGTAAACTTCTCCAAACCAAATAAAGAGCAGGAAAAACAGTTACTATTAATGCTAAAAACTCTGACATTTGGCTCCCACAGAGAGTATGGTGTGACCCCAGCAAATAAAGCACTTAGCGAAT